>JAVJGI010000050.1:93200102-93310480 GCA_035590275.1 Ibycter americanus | reverse complement strand
GTGTCTTGAGACGTGGCCATCTGCGCCCGACAGTCCTCAAAAAAAAAAAAAAAAACCAACCAAAAAATGAAACCAAACAACTTAGGCACTTAATATATAGCTGAGGATACAAGCTTCAAAATAGATTCCCTCAGCTTACTACCTTCAAAGCTAAATCCTTTCACGTATTCACCTCTGGTGCATGAAGACGTTCACCAAAAAATCCCCAGAAGAGTTAGGCCTTAAATCTGTTAGCAGCCATTGCAGCATCTCCCCCTTGACTGTTACCGCTTGCTGAGAACTAATGGGTTTATGAAGAATTTAAATTGCCTTTTAGTATTCAGAGCGAAATCTCTGAGAGTTTACAGCTAATAAAGACAGTTTGCGTAGATACGGTGTTCAAACATACCAATCTAAAATTTTATTTCTGTTGGTTTTTCTATCTAATGAGTAGAGGAATCCTTAAAACCAAATTCATGGAGGCACTGTGTTCTAAAAACACACTTTTACCCTACTCTGGTCAAATTTTCTGTGCAATTAAATGGGTGGGTGTGAAACATGCTACGTGATGTGTCTACAGCTAATGAAATCAATTTGCAAAGAGTAATTTTCAAAGTTTTTAACTTCAAAATAAGCAAAAAGCCCTTTAATTTTTGTTTTAAATGCTATAAACAATTGATACAGCTTTTTAGAAATGTGCTATTGGTGTCTTACAGCCCAACTGAAGATTGTTGTGGTTTACCCCCGGCTAGTATTGGTGATTTATTAGAAGTTCCATAGAGTATGGTTACAAATTGTTACCAAAAATGTCGCTGCTGTTTAGAATTTCGGTTCAACTTGCCCATACAATTACAGGAGGAAATACATTTATAAGGTGTTTGTAGTCAGTATTTCACATCACTCTGATAACATAATCATTATTCATTCCGCTATGGAGATGAACATTCAGTGTTGTCTTAGTTTTAAGTCTTTGCTTGTAATAAACTTCAGAAATCTCTTCTCATGGATTTACCCTGTACTCTGAAAAGCCTTTTGTCCCTTCTTTCAGTAGGGGCTGATTTTCTAGACCATCTAGAAACAGACTTCAGACTGTCTGGAACAGGCTCAGGAGTTAAAATAACTGAGTGTGGCTGTTGGGAGGTACTGCAATACTACAAACTTGCTGTAGAATATTTTTTTTTTTATATGGCTAATAAGTTAGTACTTTTAATAAAGGGCTCAGCTTTGAGAGGAATCTGAGTTTTGTGCTTTGCTTGTCTGTGGTGTAGCAGCAGGGTATTAAAAAGCAAATAGGCATATTAAGAGAGTGACTTTGGAGCTGGATCTGAGCTTCCTGATTCTGTTTCAGAGCTGCCTATAGAAACTGTATGGGGTCAGTCCCACAGCAGGGTAAGATAGATTTTTCCATTAAGTTCTCATCAGACCAGTGTCCAGCTCTGGCACGGTTGTTTGGGCTGCTTTAAAGACAAATTCGTATCTGCTTTCCATCCAAATGGAATACTGCTCCTTGAACTAGGAAATGTCAGGAGTAGTCAATAGTACTTCAAGACTAGTCGCTATTGCTTTACAGAAGTAATACTGACTTATGCAAATAGATTATTTGACTAATATCTGTGATTCTTCCAAAAACTGGAGGCCTTTTCCTTTTGAAAAGTAACCTTAAAGGCTTTCGTTTCTATCCTGTTGATTGCCCTGCTGATAGATAGTCATGAAGGAAGGGTCTGAAAAAGTTTCTTCATAGACTTTTCAGAAAGTATTGATACAAAGCCATCACGTCTACCTCACAATGGACACTACCGTAGCATTGATCTGAGGGCAGAACTGTGAGCTACCTAGCTAGTCTTATATCTTCCTCCTCTCAAAATGAGTGACAGCCAGTACACCCAAAACACAAAGTCACAGCAGTGGGAATTGGTGAGAGACCACGCAAAAGAAGGTCATGGATTAGAGCCTGTGAAGTGAAACCCTGTGCTTGGGAGGGTTGCAGGAGACACATGTGGAACATCAGAACTCTGAAACTGGTTCTTCTAGTGATTCCTGATCATAATGTACCACTTGCAAGGAGAAGATCATTGTTTTCATGGGTCAGGTGCATTTATGAGGTGTTGACAGGACCCTAGATGGTTTGTTGGCCAGTAATGAAAGGAGCTGAAGGACTATGTTAGCTGATATGGGCTGGCAGGATTTCTAGTATTTCAGTGGAGCTATGCTAGAAATACATTATGCGAACTTATACGACTAAGCTTCTAGTCTAAACACTCGCTTTTTTTTTTGTTTTAAGTATTAGTCCTTAGGCAGTTAGCCATAAAAAGAAGCTTTACTTCTTAGAAGTTGGTTGTGTAGGTCACATTTGTCTGGGTAGAGTAAGGAGTTACTGTTTTCAATACTCTAATCCTGTTTACACGCAAAGACACCAGAAAGCAGTTTTTCTAAACACAATTCAGTGTGGATAAAGTCTTCCCGGGCACCTCGAGCACCACAAGCTTTTCTTGCTCCTCTTCAGTCTCACTCTCACGCTGCCCTCGCTTGCTGTTCACTCACTTTCAGATTCCTGTCACACACAACCACCATGAAACCGGTGCCCCAGCGCCTGTCCTTGCTGCCAGTTTGCAAGGACCCACAGCAGAGTTCCTGCTCAAACCTTAATCATGCTGCTCCATGCCTTGGGACAGTGGTTTCTGTTGATTCAATTGATGTTAAACAAAGATGTGTAATTGTCTTTCTGTTTTCTCTGAATAAGAAGTACGTGGCATACCTGTTCGTGTTAGTGGGAGCCAAGCTTGGATGTAGATTGAATGGCAACAACCCACAGCCTTACAGGACACCTCAAGAGCTAGTTCAGTGTTTGTAGTGGTAGATGTAAGAATTTATTTCTGTATTATGTCTCCAAGCTAGCTGGAGCTTATGCTTGCTAAACTTCACTGAAGTTACTTGCTTTCTGTTTGATTGGGGCAGTTCACAGTGGTAGAGTTAAACCCAAAGATAAGAAACAGCGACTCTTAAGTCTTTAAATGATATAGTGCAATACCTTCTGCTCCTGGGGACACCCTTACTGTACCCAGCTCCAAGCTACATTTTCGCTTTTGAGAAAATAGGGTAAACTTGTGAAATCTAGCTATATTTAGGCAAGCATAACAGAGACCGACCTAAATAACAAAACTCCTTTTATACCTCCTTTCTACATTTCACTTGCAGCCAAGCACTTTCTTCTCCCATGGTGTCTGAACATACCATTCCCTGGCTAAAGGGACAAGTTTTAGGCTAGAAGTGAAGCTGCAACCTAGCTTCGTTTCATTTTCAATTTTTCATTTTTTTCACTGGAAACTGTGGTGCTGAATACACCTCCCTTTGGATGGATGGCAGCTTCGAAATTCCCTAAATACGAACTTTTAGAGCACAAGTTCTGATCAGGCACTGGTAGATACAGCAGTAAAATGTGCTCCTTTCAGCTTCGTCGGGGATTTGCTCAGCATTTCTTCTAATGTTATTTTAGTCTTAACCATCCCTTGAAGCAGGTGTGTGGAGGGCCAGATCTACATTTCTGTTCAGCTCCCAGTAAGACATTACTGACTGTGGTAGGGACAGGTGTAGGTAGGAGAACTTTGGATCAAAGTGTGACTCTCTCCTGATTGCCTGGGGAAGACTCAAAGTAGAGAAACACTGTAATTCTCCATACCAGAAAGGGATATTCTGATTTTGGGAGGAAAGGAGAAATCGCCTTCACCATTAAGATGAACAATGTATTCTGTATCGTATGATACCGACATAGTGATCCTACTTCTTCTCTGCCTTCCCCCCATCTCACCTGCATACACACATCCAACGTACAACATGCGTGCACACTCTGGCTGATCTGACTCCATGCCCGAGAGCACACCCTTTTCAAGACTGGATAAATTGTGCTCTCTTACTGCATCCTATAAAAGATCTTTTTTGCAGTCTGCTTTGGCATTTGCCCAGTACTCTGCAAAATGGGACTGATGAAAGGAGAGTAGATGCTATACATTTGTGACAGATTACTATATCAATGAATCTTTTTCCTACAGCTTTATAATTGTAATGAAGTTGCAACTTAAACAACACAGTCTGTTGCTGAAGTGTCTTTTAAAAAACTTAGAGATTAAACTTGGCTTTCTCAGTGGCAAGCGAGTTAAAATGAGAGCAATATTGATTATTGCCTCAGTGCAAAATGGGAGCAGTATTGGTTATTGCCTTGGCAGTGCTATGATCTGCTTGCAGCAGCCTGTGGAGAATAGAAATTTAAACAAAGGGAGAAGGTGGGCCAACAGCTGCACATGGTGGTTAAACAGACACTCAGTTGCACAGAGGTTCCCAACGATCTTGGCTGTAATTGCTTACTCCTCAAAATGTTCTTAGGATCATTAAACAGAGGCTCCTTTAATTGTCTGTTGTTGTAATGGTTTCAGAGAGAATTTGGCCATTTCTGTTTGGCTACACCTCAGATAAATTCACATCATTTCCCATTGCCCATAAACAATCGTACCGTCATATGCCAGAGAGATGCATTCTCATTCCCTCTTCAGTTCCAGAGCGAGGAACAAGGGCCTCTTCACACAGCTTGCACATGTAAGGTCCTGGTAGATCTTCAGCCTCTTTGCTGAATTTGTGGCAGCTTTTCCACTCAGGTCTCAGGGGCTCTGAGGCATTAATGGACCGCTCACCTTTGCTTTAAAACCTGGACTCTGGCTTGGTTTAATCAGCAAAGCTGATGTGGGTTTTTTTCCCTATTGGGACTAGTAGGTATGATTCATAACATCTCATGGCACCCTGTATTTTCAAAGTTAATCTGATCAGGCCCGTATTTGAAATCACTCTGTTTTTGAATCCCAGTTAATCTACTGCAGATGTGAGACTTCTATATCCGAGTCCAACTGGCAGGTCATCATGTGCATCCCTATGCAGATGTGGTGGAAAAGCATCCAATTCATGTGTTCAAGCTCTTAAAGGAGTCTTAACACCGGCACTAGGCCTGCAGCTGCATTAACTTGCCTTTAAAAGGTTGGCTTGCCTTTAAAACTGCTGCAGGCAAGGGTGAGGACTGCATCCCCCACAGCTGCTGGTAAGATGTGTGGGTTCTGCATCCCATTCCACAGATGGCCAGTTGTCTCAGTGCTAATAGGGAATCAAGTTTTGACTCTAAATTAGAGAAACTGGGGCAGCCCTATGGCATGACTGGCTATTTAGCAGGCAAGCTAAACCAAAAAATGCTCCGTTCGTTTACGTCAGTGCAACTCCAAGGATTTTAGGCCAGTTATGTGGGCATGAAAGGTCTTCCCAATGGGTTTTGCGTGGCTGTCACTACAGTTTACAGTCTGCAGCTAAAGTACCCTTCAGGGTTAAGAAAATATCCAACAAGTTTGGGGTTGACACGTCTACCGAAGAAGGCTGGTGTAAATGTTTGTGTTCCTGCTGTTCATACCTTAGCAATGTTTGTGCAGGAGGAATTTCCCTCTCTGAGATGTTCATTGTGAGTCTTTTCATCAGTAATGAAAAAATGCACTTTTGTATAAAAAGAAATTATGCTTTTTGGAAAAAAAACAGGCTTAAAAAAGAATAGACCTTAGTTAAAACTTTATGAAGCATGTCAGTAAATTCTCTTTAGCTTTCTGACTCATTGCCCCCTTCATATTATTCTCTTGGCTCATGGTAGCTTATGCTTCTATACAATGACAGCTGCCTTATTAAAGATAAATCTTGAGGTTTTGACACTGCAGAATGTAAATAGCACCTCAGAGCAGCAGCACCTTTCTTATCTCACTAATAAGATACAAAGAGGGGAAACAGTGACTCAAGTTCTGGTTTAGTCCTGAGACAGATCCCACCCACTCTGGGAAAGGTTGGCCAGAGCCACAGCATAGGCTCATCTGTTGGTGTCAGCGACAAAAAAACCTTTCTTTCACTGACATGTATACGAATGAGAGTTCAGGAACATCAGACTGGCTCTCATCACATCATTTTCTTCATAGTCTTTTATCCATGTGGAAAGTAGTACTTGGGAGCTTGGACCTTTCCCATTATTTAAGTGAGCCATGATGAGCCTGGAGGGAAGGGGCAACAATCAAAAGAGAAACAATCCTGCTAATGCCTAATTCCTTTCCAAATGTATAGTTCCTTATAGCACACGAGAGGCTGTTTTCGAAGAACTGTGTTGTATCCCCATCTTTCAAACACTGCGCACATTGTGGATGTTGAAGTCAATTCTGTTGGGGGCTCTCCATTCAAATTGCTGTTTTTTCAGTTAGAAAAGACCAGGAAGCATGAGTAAAATTCAAATTGCCAGGCTTTGCTGTTTTCAGACATTGGTTGTAAAGCATATTTTTTAAGCACCATCTGCTGTACATTCAGAAAATAGCAACCAAAATTGCTGCTCTCTTTCCAGCTTTTAAATCAAATTAAAATTATTTAAATTCTGTCTATCAGATACATAATTTCATCTCTGGAATGTTAAATCTGCTTTTATATAATCCTCCAGTTGCATTATCTATCAATGTACAGTTACATAGCGACCACAGAGTGGGACAGACACTTGGGGGAGAAACTGCGTTACAAACCACCATGTCCTAGAACACAACAGTGGAAGGAGATGGGAAAATAATAGCGATGTTGAGCCTGATTTCCAGATGTACTAAGTAAAACAGGATGACTACAACTGAAGACAAAGCATTGTCTTTCAAGGACAAATTTAATGTGTGGTAACCACAGGATACGATGATAAAACCAGAAGCTATGCATCAGTTAAAAAATCCTAAATGAGGATTATTAGCTTTTCAATATGGTTTAAATAGCAGAACAATTACCAGTAGTCCCGAATATCACAACTCTATTGACAGTGAGCTGTAAGTGATGCAGAAAAGTACTCCAATTATTAGCCTGAATTAAGTGAATAGCTTGAAAGTGTAAATAAACCTAGGGATTGTTTAAATGAAAAACAGCCACCAGAATTTTTTCTCAGCCTCCATGTAAGGCCTTTCTTTCATATTTTTCTTAAAGAAGATTTTTCTCTTTGAGCATTTTAATGAAACAAAATGAGTGTCAGAAGCTGTCCAGCTCAGAACGGGTCACACAGGAGCAGGGGGGGAAGGATTGCTGCTGTGCCGTGCAAGGCACAGGCTGCCCAAATGAACAAGACAGGAGGAATGGAGGAGCTTGATCCTCAGAGGTGCTATGCTGGAGCTTCTTGTCCTCTTTTCCTATCCTCCCTGTCCCCTTCCTCATTGCCCTTGCAGCCCGTCTGCCCGTCATGCCTTAAGAGAGTTTCTCATTTTGCACCTTTGTTTCCATCTCAGGACATTTACTGCCCAGCTGGATCTACCCAGCAGTGAATGTGAGCCTCATAGGTTGGAGGCCGTCACCAGCAGGACCATAAGCCACATGTTGGAGAGGGCAGTGGGTGAGGCAGGGACTGCTGGAGGTGGCATTTCAGGGGTTGAGGCTTAGTGCCATCCTGAAGCTGTGGAGTGTAGCCTGGTCTTTTACAGGGGTTTCCTGTGTAAAGCTGGACATCTTCATTATTTGTGGTGTTCACTGTTTGGTACTATGTCCTCGACACTTGGGGTCAGAGCACCTCAAGTGCTCTGCAAGAGGTGCCCATGGGACCCGTATAGGTCTAGAGGTGCCCATGGGACCTATGCTAGGTCTACTAGAGCTGCTAGAGGTGCCAGTGGGACCTATACTCTGCCTCCATGAACAGTGCAAGTACTATGAAAAGGTCAGTCTATAAAGCCTTATGTTGGGCAGACAAAATGTTGACTGTTTTTTGGCTTAATCTCACCAAGGGCCAAGTGAGGGTAGAGTCTGTAACTGCACACTGCTTCAGAGGAGAATCGATATTGCAGCAGGAGTTGAGGAGGCTGCATCCAAAATGGGTAGGAAAAATAATATGGAGTAATTGTGACCACTGAGTCATTATTTGGGGTAAAAGTTATGCGTGACCATGCAAGCAGTCACCAGGTACACTAGCATGCAGGGCCTGATCACCCAGCCTTTGATCTACAGCCCTTGCCATCTCTGCATTGCCCTCACATCTCAGTAACGGAACAGAGACCGGTGAGACGAGCCTGCCCTCCCCAAAATGAACATTCAGTGTCTCACGATACTGGAGCAGCCTGTCACTGTGGGCATCACATCAATGTACTTAGTTCAGACCAAGCACGGAGTCCCAGAGCTACAGAGCATGCAGTACCAGTAGACCTATGAATGTGAAGCAAAGTAAGTCCCAAATCTCTTACCAACTGTGCTGTCCTCATCTCGGTCCAGGAGGGAGAAATCCACCAAAAGTGGTCTTGGTCCCGTTCAGCGCAGAGTAAGGCCTGCTCTCAGCCCTGGGCTTTCGGGTTCATGATCTTTCATGATCTACTCACCCTTTCAGAAGCAGGGCAGGTTCCTCTTTGCAAAAAATTAAAGAAAAAAAATACTTGGCAATTGTAAGGGCTGATCTGGAGCCCAATGGACATTAACAGGAGCCTTGCCCAAACACAGATCAGTGGATTTCTAACAAATTCATTGTTCCTAAAGTTTCTGTAATTTTTCTAAAGCATTATAATTGCTGTTCTACCAGTGGGAAAACTAAGGCAAATAGCAGTGAAGTAACTTGGCGAAGTGATGCCACATGAACAACTCACCAGCTGAACAAAGGGTCCCAAAATTCCAGCTCCCAAACCACAGGTAAAAGTAAAGGAAAACATTTTGCATGGTTCTTCCCTCCCCTCCCAAGAAGTAACAGTATTGAACACCAGTTCTTTGGCGAACACAGTATCAGTCACCATGTGGAAGATGTTGCTTTTGAGTCAGACTTTGCAAATCAGAACAGCGGTTTTCACGGGTATCTATGAAATAATCAGGCATCAATATTTATCTGCATAAAGATAATAAATATTAGGTTTATAAGGGAATAAATAATGTCTTTACAAACATACTCATCACAATCTGACTTTTACAAAATTATATTAGTACAATATACTTGCAAAAACTGTAGAGACACTCAAAGACAAGCCACGTCAGAGTTACTGCACTGTTTTGCAGTTCTGTAAGATACATTAAACTACATAATCATTTTAAATTCAACAAAGGTATAAAGTGAGACATACTGAAGACAGAAATTTAGTAAAATTTTAAATAGATTTCATATTTACATGAATGCACCTCAGGTGAAATCTGTTAAAAATATCGCATGACTAAGCAAAGCAATTCTAAACATTAAAATGTAAACATTCTGCAGTGATGCTCTTGACACTACAGAGCATTCTCCACAAATTGCATATAAAATATTTCAAGTAACCCATCCATACATTAATGGCTTCAAACATCTACTATATGTGATACACACTGTAATTTTCCCTGCAGCTTCTCTTCCCCTTGATCATTTGCAGGGTAACAGTTAACTACAATGAACAAGAAAGAAAAAAAGGGAAAAAAAGAAGCATATCTTGTCTTTTGACACAAGGTTACTCTAGTTCTATGAGTTCCTCTAGAGTTATTCTTGATGCACACCAATATGAAGAAAGTCAGGGCTGTATGTCAGACATGGTGGGGTTCAAACACTTGCATATGTACACCCCAAAGTACCAAACAAACATTCAAGTGCCTAAGATGGGAGAAATAATTTCCTCCAAACTCTACTAATTTATTTCACTCCCTTCGAGACACAGTGAAATTTTTAACTGTAGAACTCCACTGGCACATACCCACTTCTGGGGTTTGATCCATATTCTGTTGAACCCAATCAAGTTTTTCCTATGGCTTTCGAATGCCAATGATACTCATTAAAGAAGCTGAATACTTGCACTAAATATTAAAAAAAATCTTTAGTTTCTAAATTTACTTTTCTTCATCAGTTTCTGTATTCATTCTTCCTTTTTCCTTATTAATGCCATTTATAAAAATTATCATGAACATAAGTACAACAAATTACTTTCTCCACCCCCTTCATTTATAAACTGTGATCTCTTGTAGCAAATTATTTATACTGATTTGGGCTGCAGATGCTTTTATTTTAATACAGTGTTATCAGAGTTTTATAATGAACTATAGCTAGAAGCAGTCAGAGTCTTAATAACTGGGGGCAGCCACACCAGGATCGTGGATTTGTTCCACAACTATAAAGCCAGGATTGTGCTAGTATGATCTCAAACCAGTTTCAAACTAGTGTAGCTAGCAACAGTAACTCACTGAAATTGTTCCCTACTTTTATGAATGCAAAAGAAAAAAAAAATCAAATCCAGTGTGTCCCTTTCTTTTAACAATAACAAGAAATAAAGTAGGGTAGGAAATTACAATGTAATGTAAGAAATTACTATGCTGACATTGGAAATCAATAGAAAAATTTTCTCCAATCTTCTAAAGTCTTAAAACAAAAGGCTTCAAAAAACCTTGACTTCTGTGATGTTCTAGCAGTAGATTGCAGCATGATCATAAAATAGATCTATGTATAGAAATCATGAAGAAATACGAAATATCATGAGGTTTAGTATTTGATCCTGCCAGATGCTGAACTCTCTGGCCCTGACCCAGCAAACCATTTAGGCATGTGGTTAGAAGTCAGCATGTATTTCGCCCCATTGAAGCAAATGAGGTTATTCAAAGTTTGAGCACATAGTTAAGTGCTTTCAACGACTAGGTCATTAAAGTACCAACCACTTACTGCCAGAGTATAAGGCTAAATTACCGCTATGAACAGGTTGTTGCATCGCTGTCTGTTACGAGGCTTGCACACCGCTCTTTGAAGCATGCTTTGAAGCATTTCTTCACCACTGGATAAGAAAAAATATGTGGGTCTGTCTGGGCAGGAAATTCCTACATTCCTATCATTTCACTTTCATCTGCAAAACCAAATTATATTGATGCCCAGCTATAAGCATCACTTAGAGAAATAAAAACCGCTATCAATGGTAATGGTAATTATACAATCACCCCTCTCCCACCAGAGACACACTCCATTAGAGCCAACTTCCTCCAGTATGCAGGGCTAGCATTAACTCATAACTTGCAACGAAAAGGGTAAAGTCATGCAAATAGCAAATGCTACATGTCATATTTCACATTGCTTAGAGTTTCTAAGACGCTGCTTGATGCTGAGCAATGTAGCTGCCTGGTAAAAGCAACATTGTCAAAAAGAAAACCTGTGTCCTCTTGGTAGTAAGTAGAACTTGCCATTTTATCTTAAAGCCAGGACTTAGACTAGTTATAAAAATGCATTTGCAGCCTTTTTTTCTGACAGTTGTAGAGTGGGAAATGATGTGTGTTCACTAAAACACATATCCTGGAGGTAATCAGAACAGGTTTGTTGTGCTAGTGGAAGCACAAGAACAAAATTCTACAGATGTTTGCCTCATCTCAGCCCAGCAAATAAGATCCCTTTCATGAACATTGATGGTGACTTCTACTGTGATTTAAGGATTGTGAGAAAAGTAGGAATAGAAGCTCTTAACTGTATTTTAATGATGGATTTCTATACCTACCAATATACACCTGTTCTCTTCAGAGTTCAACATATGATTCTGCTGTGGTTGGTCTGGGGTTTTTGGGTGGTTGGTGGGGTTATTTTTTACTCAGGAGTATGGATGTACTTTGCCTTTGTCAGAGAACCCTTCCAGTTTCTTACCATTTAGAGGGAAAATATCCACACAGAAAAAAAAAAATAAATCCTATTACTACTTTCTCCTTTCTCATTTTCCTTTCACCCTTATTACACCATCATGCCTTTTTATTTCCTTACATTACTGTACCATCTTCATTCAAACACAGTGCCGTGGGCATCTGAGGGATCAAGAGCTACCTCGTGTTCATAGGAGAACCTTATTTTGTTGTTACAGACTGTGCTCAGGTGTCACGGTGATTATTGCACTAGAAATACTAATCTGTGCAATAACCTTTGCACAGAGGGAGAGAGAAGGAATTCTGTAACAGCAGCACGGTTAGGCCTTTATCTTGAAAAATTTGCAGTTGTAGACTAGAAATGTTTCTGTAAGGAAGAAGAAATATCTCTCTCATCACACAGCTTTCTAAAATGGTAAAATCAGAGGTAGTAGAACAACCATTTGATCAGAATTATGTCATGTAAAATTCCTGTTTGTCAGATACTGAGACCTTGGTGTAATGCCCCCTTAAATAGGGTCTATTCCTGAAATACCTGCATCTCACCAATTCAGTGCTAAATGCTGTTGACTGCCTCTCTTTCCAGCCTGTCCAGCTGCAAATGCGTGGGCTGTTATTGTCATATCTGTTAGCTCTGATATACCCTTGTCCACTTTTGTTGAAGGCAAAAAAAAAATTACCCCTGTACAGTCACTCAAGATCAGTCCAGCTATTGCAAATGTCAGGTTCTGTCAGGGGGAAGCCAAGCAGTGCCAAACTGTATTTGAATCCTTTGTTCAAAAAAAGCAGAAAAGCCTCTGCTGAGAAGAACTTACCTCTTTTAGGTTGTTTACTGGAAACTACTTACACCATGCAAGGATGGGATCACATTTGGGTAGGATATTAAGAATCTTCTCATTTTTTGCTCCAAGTGCATACCTTACTCTATAGAAGAAAGGTGTTCTTGGAAGAGGTGGGAGTGCCTACTGAGTTGGGCTACAACTCAAATTGCTCTGCTTGGCTATGGTTTGTCTCCATGGTTTATAAAACTCAATATATGTGACAAAAATAGACACTGTTAAAAGTAAATGAGGAGGAAGTAAATGTATTTGAGCTCCACATATGCCAACTAAAAGCTGACTTTGAAGCGATGATGATCTGGGAGATACGGGGTAACCTGATGCAAAGCAGACCTGGGTAGATTGGTAAAATACCAGCTGACGTTCCCCTGGAGATGTATGGCATTTTAGAACATTTTCTATCCATAAACTTAAAAAAGATGCATAAACCCAGAGCCTCATTTCCCCAATGAAGTACAGAATATTAAATGGCTTGCCAGGGAACACATAGGAGGTTAATGGTGAAGCTATTGATCCAAGTCTTTCCTTGATTCCATCCATCAGATTACAGAGCTGTTTCTCAGACTCTCCTTTTGGATCATTCTTTGGTTGGAACCTCTGCTCCTTCAAATATATTTCACCTTAGAAATTGGCAAGAAGTCATATGCACAGATTGACACAAGCATAGTCAAGACCAAAGCTTACACAGCCATCAGTTTTGCATGGTGAATATACCATACGGATTATCAACCTTATGTCATTATTAAAAACCACATTATTTCATACTAAACACATTTAGCATACTAAAGTTGGATTATCAGTGAATTTGTCAAAAAAAAAGATCCCCAGTGATATGCAGGAAGTTTCCAGCTCTAGCATCCTAGGGGTAATAATTTATGAGCCCTAGTATCATAGAGGTAATATTTCATGAGCCAAGACAGCAGAATTAGAAAGAATGCTGCACTAAGGAGGAAGATGGGCTGCAACCCAAACTCGATGAGGCCAGTGGTAATGCTGTTATTGATGTTATTGGGCTAGGCTTTCAACTTTTGAATAGTCTGGAAGAAGAGAGGCAAACAGGAGAGCAGAGTGAGACAGCCCCAGCTGGGACCGATCTGAATAGCTCAGTTGGGCACAGGGTAACTACAGATACAGATATAAAACCTGTGCCAAGTTGAGACCTGGGGGCAATTTCTAGAAAAGCAGAACTCCTTTACCTTAGACTGTACATGTGAACTGAGCAGATGATAGCCCTCACTGTCGCCTTAAAAACTGTGGAGTTTGGAGGAAAAAGCTCTACAGCACCATAAGGGCACAATCAGACAGCTTAGAGGTAAAACCACTTTCCTCTGTTCATCAGTGTACATTAAAGCAAAAAGCAGGGGGCTAGCCTTAATTAGGCAGATGTAAAAAAGCTAAATTAAGGAATGAGTCCTCATTTTGAGATGACCTGTAGGTCAGGTTTCAACCTGAACCATTTTAAGATTTAAAAATAAAGAGTTCGTCCTACAGATAGACTGAGTCACCTCTTCACATGGCATCAATTAAGCATTGCTTGGACGCCATCAGTGGAGTGAGAGAGCTGGAGAGTTTTCCCTTCACCTTTCACTCACCTTCATCAGTCAGGAGAAGAAGAGGCACGAACAGTTCTATGCGTTGTTCATGTATGCAATTCACTTTGCCTGCATTTTTATTTTGGAAACACTGAGCAGTAAGTAATGAAAATCTATCAGTAATGAAAATATATCCTAAACTACAGCTAGGCAAATAACCTTTTTAATGGTTTAGATCCCATATCTCAGCATTGAAAGCTCATAGGCTGAAATGCTCTTCAGTTTAACTGATGCTTTAAATTATTTTAATGACTGCCATTTTATTTTTTAACTCCTTGGACCAATTGCAATTGTTCTAAATTTCAGCTTCACCATTCAATTATCATGAGCCACATAAAACTCCTAGTTTCCTGCTCTGATAGGATCTGCACATTTGCAACTCTGCTTTCCAGTGCCCTTGTGTATGCAGCTTCAAAACTCTCTCTGCCAGTAAAACCGAATTATTTGATTGTTCCGAGAAAACGAACACAAAGGGGACATAAAAAGATCAGGCTGAGTTTATTTAAGATTTGGATAAACATCCATGGAACGCTCCTGGCATTATTTGCCCAGCTCTTTTTAACACTGTGGTGGTGCAGCATTCTGGACAGTGTGGTGTCTAAGCTAACTAGGCTCACTCAGCATCTTCCTCCAGGACAGGATCACAGACAGGTTGTATAACCCAAGTGTGTTGCACCCACTCACCGTAAACTCAGACCCTGCAAAACTTCCCGGAGAGTGAAGAATTAAAGGAGAAAATTGTTCAGAGCATTAAAATGTGCAATTTCAATGCAAGGCATAATGGAAGTAGCTGTGGGAGGATATTACTTCATTATAAACCTAAATCAGATGCCCAAAGATTTCTGTCATCTCCAGAGACCGTTCCATCAGGCTGTACAAGAGGTTTTCCAGTGCAAGAAAAATAGCCGGCCGCCCCCCCCACATCCCTTCCTTCAGGCTTGAGAAAGTTGTATGGCTTTTTTAACAGTTTCTAATGAAATCCCATATTATTGCTTCTCCCCTGGGAGACTTCAAAAGTCATGCAAACTTCACAGAGCCCACATGTTCATAAACCTCAAGCAAAAGACCAGTAAGGAAATAAATTGCAGTTTTCCAATTAGCATTTGACATTCTCTACTGTTTTTTTGGTGGGGTGAATTTGTCTTTCTTCTAAACCATGCTGATAAATTAAATGAGTTACTAAACCCGGCATTATTTCATGTTTTAAGGCACACTGAAATCAAACACTCCAATTCACATTGGGATTTGCTTTCTGCATAATATTTGGGGGAAATATGAAATAAACCCAGCAGTTTCAAACATGTTAAAGGGGCTAATATGTACATGAATATTTTCTTCAAGCTCCTTATTGTGTATTCACAGCTACTGCCAAACACAACAACAGAGACGGGGCATTAGGATATGAAATGGGAAGTGGTCAAATTTTCAAAGCGAGCTGCTGGGTGCCAAACACTTTTGAAAATCTGGCCCCTGACTCTTTGGTGCTGTTCCAGAAAGAAATATCTCTATGCTGGCAGTTGGCCAACCAGCTTTGGAAATCATTTTGCACAGTTATTTCAGTAAAGCATAAAAGCCAATCCCCAGCTTTCTCTGCCTGATTAAGCACTGTCACCAATCACTATGCAGCTCTAAGGTACGCATGAAATATTCCTAGATAAATCCTCCATCTCCAGAGAAATGTGTTTCCTGTACAACTGTAAATCCAGGTTCTGTGTTGAAACTAATCCAGTCTGGCAGTGCTATGGCCCTAGAAAAGTTTCCTTGGAAACGACAAACTTATGCAATGGCAAAGTCATCCAATCTTTCATGCCACTATATTATATTAAAAACACCTGGTTTATTTATACAATGACTTACAGATCAGGGTCCTAGAAATAATAATAATACATAAACTTTATAGCAAAAAATATACATATAACAATTCATCCTTCTATGATATATAGAAATGATGTATATTTGTGTGTGTGGACATATATATAAATATATGGGTTGTACTTACGTTTAGGGCACTTGTGTATATAGATATGTGTGTCTACATACACAGTATACATTTATGTATCTTTCTAGGTGCCATGTGTGTATACATAAACACACATAAATACACACACAGGAGCATATTTACACTCTGTGAGTAGATGTGTACTTTGCAGAATCTGCACACAAACAGCTGGAGTCCTTTACTGGCTGTGAGCATCAAAGGGGTCAGTGACCACCCTCATTAGTGTCCGTGGAAAGAGAACTAATGTCATCGCTGTGGGCACAGGACTGGCTTGATGCATCTTCCTTTGTGAAGAACTAAATTTGCCGGACAGTGGCACCCTGCAACGCAGGGCTTGTTGCATGGGCCAATCTCGTTCCAGTTGTCACATGTTTTGACACATCCTGGACCACAGGTGTCATAAACTGCACCGTGTTTACACTGGGTTGCTGAAAGGCAGTTAAAAAGAACAAAACATGCATATTACACAGCCTCACAAGGCAAGTTACATATCTGTTTGCTTGGTTTCTACTGCAGATATCAAAAAGCACATTTTGGCATGACGATCATCCAGAGGAAAAAGTTACTTGTAAAGAGATTCCACTATATTAAATGCAACATTACTTTACATCACAAATATAAAGGTAGCAAAATTCCTTATCAAAAGGGTATCAAGTTCCTAGCACTCTTGAACTTCTTGAGCATTTTAACACAGCTGATGGTATATAAAGCTTTGGCAAGGTTTCTATCTGTAAGGCCATCTAGGCTTTATATTTAAGGCTTAACATTATTTATTTGTTACAATGCCTTTTATCAAAGATTCCTGAAATGTTTCCAAGGACAGATAGTTATTATCAGTCCCACTCCTACAGAAAGAAGAAGAGCGTCATTCACCACGTCAGACTTTCCACTCCTGAGATAATACTTTCAATATTGCATATTCCAGCAAATCAAAACAGTGCTGTCAATTCAGCAGCACTGTTTCTACCAAAAAAAAATAATAAAATTTCCATTATTTCCATGCTTTATGCTATTTTACCAAGGGATCACTGAGAATAAGGATTCTTGCACTTAATGATTCCGATATCTATTCATTGATTTATGTAGTTGACAGTTCAATGCATTTCCAACATAAGAGACCAAGGAGAGCTCAGCTAAAAGCACTATACCCTCTGCAGATCAATATTTAAACTCTTAACATTTTATATCCTGCCTTTTTAGTACGGAGAATAATACATGGTTCAATAGAAAATGAAAGTCTGTTATTCTTTCTAACGGCTGTGCTGATGGCAAAAACAAGTACTGATAAAATAGTTTATAGATGGTAAGGGACTCTCAAGCATCCAGAATCATCTCTTGCTATTTACAGAGAGGTGGTTGCATTAAGAAGGTTTCTTCCATTGTGAGAGAGATTGAAGGTCCAGATTTTTTAAAGAACAGTTCTGTTATGGACAGAAAAATGCTATTTTGTTCTGAGGATTGCCTTAGAATGCCACTACAGTACTGTTATTATCCATAAAGAGAAAACAGGCAGAAATAAATTGATTAAATATGTATAAGAGTGTATCACAGAGCATGGAAGTCTTGGTGTTAAGGCATTGTAAATTTAAGGGGTTCCTCTTCACCAGTAACAAAGTGATCTTCAAAACAGCATCAGCTTCTTGCAAGTTTTACTTACATAAAATGCATTACAAGATGCATTTTATGGCATCTATACATATGTGAAAAGCAGCCCTGAAGAAGGAATTCTGGCAAGGATGCATACAAAGTTGTCAGGACAGAGATATTAAATAAGCAAACAAAAAATTGGGAAAATGTGATAGTACAGCAGAAAAATGGAGTTACAGAGAATCAACAGCTGAATATCAGACAGATATTAGGGAGAAAAAAGCTTTCTAGCTTTAAAGCATGAGAAAGCGCCAGAGCAGGCTACCTAAAAACTCTGTGAGACATCTTTTATTGAACATCATTTTAGAATAGGTTGGAAAAAACATCTTTCAGCAGTGTTCAAGATAGGCTTGTTCAGCTTGTGGGCATAGATCTTTTGAGAAGTTTTTTCCAACTTTACCTTTCTATCTTGGTCTGCATAATAACTTCCATGCACATTGAAGGAAAAAAAAAAGAAAAAAAAATTAAAATAAAATTTAAATGAAACAGGAAATTTGGGAGGTGGGAAAAACATGCAAGCAATATTGAGCATACAGTAAAATGTTAGATTCACAACAAACTCTGCACTTACATAGCTTGTTAAGAATAGAGGTCGAATCTTTATAAGAGGGGAAACAAAAATGTGCGGAGCTCCCAGGAGCTTTGCAAACAATGTGTTAACTGTCTAGGAAAGCAGACCAAGATGTTCAAAGACAGACAGTGATTGTCCACTCACAACATGAATTATCTTAAGGAAGCCATTTACTAGAAGCTTTTGTCCCTTCTCTCTGAAAATTAGTTTCCTTTCAAAGGATCTCTGATCGACCAACCACAAACTGCAACATGAGGCTTCAGTACATGCAGTTCCCATATAGAAAGGTCTGCGAGCTTCAGTTTTCAGGCTGCACAGGTTTCATCCCACAAAGCTTTACAGCGGTACTAGCCAGCCTATTCATTCCACCGGGGCTCTGTTTGGTGCCTCAGCGGTGGGTTTGAGAAAAGTTGGCCAAGGTCTCCTTTCCACTTCCTCATCTCTGCTCCAGAGCAAATGAGGCTATATTACAGCCTGCCCTTGGCAGCCGTGGCATCTGTAAGTACTCCCCAGCTCTGCTCTACCCCACATGCATGTGGTATGTCAAAACACCTCCTTCTCCTTCAGATGATGCCATATAGAAGATATGATGACTTTATTTTCTGCTGTAGGCAGCCTATAATGGCATTATTAACTTGCTGCCAAGGGGAAAATCAGAAAAGTACAATGGCTGCTGTTTAAGTTCCCTGGATGGCTTTTATTGTTGAGTGCTCTAGTTGTTAACATGTGGTGTGATTGATCCAGAACATTCCACTTCATCAACAGTTTAAAAAATAAAAATAAAGACATTCTGCAGTAGGCTTCCCAGGGACTGCTGAAATGAATCAGTACCATGTAAACATGGAAAACAGAAGTGATGCCTTTGCACCCATCTTTTAAGGCAAATTCTTCTCTTAAAGAACTGAGCTCCGTTAGTAATAACTTCCTTAATGCACTAGCAAAAAAAAAAAATCAAAAACCCAACCCCAAAGTACAAAAGTTACTAATAATACTGCATTTTGCAATGTTACCAGTCCCAACAGGAATTTTCCACTTTTCTTCTAGAACATGTGTTTGGCATGACAGATGTGAGCTTCCTCAGATCGCTTTCTGAGCTGGTGGGATGATAGCCAGCTCCAGTCCAGAAGCCATGTAGTCACATAAATACAGCACTGTGCCTGAGCTAATAAACCCTGCCTAATAAGGCTATACAGTTTTCAGACCAGAGCTGGTTTATTCCAGCCAATTTGGCAGTTTCACAGAGAAGGCTTGTATCTGTCTGTGCCTGTCTTTGTAGACATGGCCGTAATTATTTAGGAGGAATTCTTGTTCCCCAACACAAAAGCCAGAATACCTAACATGGAACTGCTGAAGAATTCCCTTGGTGGGTGATATCTAGTAAATCTGATTCCACAGAAATTTCTGAGCTAATATTTGTGCATCAATGAATCATCCTGCTGCTTCATCTGTTGGTGTTGCACAGTTTGAGGTGTTTTGTAGGACTTTCAAACTGAATGTCACTCGTGGTGTTTGTAATTCACATCTCCTTCTAACATAGTAGAAGGCAATAGATCTGGGCACTGACCTTCTAATGATACACTCCTGTTAATCTCTTCACCTTTCAGTTTTTAATGAGTTTCCACTGAAAAGGCAGAATGGCCTTCTGATACATATTCACATGGAATAAAACGATTAAGGGAAAGCAACATATGACTGGGAAAAAGAGTGACTTTGGCCAGAAAATTCCACAGCAGAGAAGAGGACCCGGGAGAGAAGAGTCAAAGTCAGATATACGCTCATCCTCCTCTAGTTCAACCGGTCACATGGGAAAAAGAGAAAATTGCTCAGTTTTTATGAGGCTGTTGAGGCATGTCAGCACATCAGTGCTACCATGTGTGCTTTGCACTTTATTATGGTCCATATCTGCTTTTTCTTCTTGCCAGTGTAGTCAGCCCATGGCAGGGAGTTACTGCCATTTGCCGTGCTTGGGTCTTCTTTCTCTCAGTGCCCTCAGAAATTCAATTTTAAATTACTGTGGGCCAATGCCTTTCACCACTTTAGTTTACTTAATTGCACTTTACAAACTGCTTGGTTAGCCTTTCTTCCTCTAAAGTAATTTTTTTTAAATCTGCCTTTGTTTTCAAATTTCTTCCTTCCATTTGTACCCTTTCTTTTCCCTCTCACGTGTATCACTTTCTCTTATTTCTTCTTTCCCTCACGCTGGCTCTCCTGGGTTTTCTTCTTCTCCTTTATACATCATATTTCTTCCTGTGCCCATCCTAACAGGTCTCACTTCCCACAACTTGCCACATAAACCCATATTCCTTTCCAAACCCTCCCAGTTCCCGTGCAGATCTCACCAAACCTTTCCTACCCTAACCATTTTCCTTCCTTGTTAGCTGCTTCTCTTCACCCCTCCAGTTAAATAACTGCTGACGTTCCCCTTACCAAGCCAACACCAAAGGACAGCAAACCTTGAGCAGCAGTACTCTGCTGAACTGAGAGGAGGATACGCTGCCACACTGCGGGAAGAAGAAGAGCGTGTAGGGAACAGGGCATGTAATTCTGCCCCCTGAGCATCCTGCTTGGCTAGCCCTCCAGACAACACAAACTTTCTAAAGATTATAAAAATGAGCTAAGTGTACAGCAGTCAGGGTAGAGGAACTGGCAACTACACAAGATCTGGTTTTATAACACACAAAAGAATAATTAAAACCTGACTTTACTAATAAGTATACTCCATTTTCATCAGAACACAGCTCTTCCAAGTATCCCACCGGCTATGAAATGTCAAACAGGAAATGAAAGTCACAGAATGCTGAAGTTTTATTACGGATATATTGTTTCATACCCAGGAACTTTTATCCGTAATTAGGACACAATAATTGTAACTACATGTTTTGGGGGGAAAAAAGTAAGTTAAAGATTAAAATCTTGATGCTGGCCATTGGTAACATATGGAATGCAGTGGATGCACTGCAATTTAATCCTTACCATACAATTTACTGTAGAAGATAGTGCTACTTGTTTGACACTGGATGCTTAAGTGTTTTGAGGGTATTTGACCATATACAGCTTATCCATATTTTCTGCTTAACAAGATTTCCCCTTTCCTCTAGAAGTCTGCACTGAGATTAAAAAAACCTTGGGTAGATTTAAACACTTCTTTCATTAGCTTTAATGGAAGATGTGTATTTAAATTCCTTCATAACATTCTCTCAAGGAATGTTTTTGACTTAGAAACTTTTCTTGTCTTTGGTAAAATGCTAGAAAAAATTGTGAAAAGAAGCCTCAATTAGTTAAGTCGTGATATGCCAACACTTGTATAAACTTCTTAAGGCAGGTACTGGAGTTTTTATTCTTTTTACAGCATCTGCCACTCTGAGGTCTCCGTCTGAAGTGCTTTGGTTAAAAAAAAAAAAAGTCAGGATGCTTGTTTCAGGTTCTACATGGATCTGCTACCAGATCAATAGATTAAAATTACATGTTATTAGTGCTGTCTGAGACCACATCCCTGAATAGGGCTTTCACTTAGTGACACCCTGTTTGGATTGTCTGTTGCTTTGGAAGAAAAAAAAAATTAGCCTTTTGGGAACAGTCAATCAAATGTAATTTTCTCTGTCAGTCACCTATCCCTGCTATCGTACCTTCAACAGTAAAGGAAATTGAAGTTGAGAGAGTAGACCCTGAGCCACACACAATCACTGAAACAGACCACAGAGTAATAGCTCTTTGACCAGCACTGATTATCCATCTCTCTTTTTTTTTCCCAGCTACTGTCAATTGCTTTACATAAATCTGAATACATTTCCAGGCAAACCGATGCCAATATAGAATGTCCTAAATTAATGAGACCATCACCAGCGGAAATATTAATCTGCAATATTGCATTTTACTTCAATTGCCCATGACCGCAGGCCACCAGTTCTCATGGAAACAATTACTCACAATTAATTGCAATTAATGTAGTCCTAATCACGCAGGGAATCTGGTCCAAGTACCAAAATCAACGCAAGTTTGCATTTTAATATTCCCATTAAATGCATCCTCTCTTCTTCCCTGGTTGAACTTACTGCAATCATGTATGCATAATGCATGGTGTCTCTGGAAATGTAACTGTGCTTTAACAGGAGGTCAAAGGAGTTTCAACATTATCTGTGATCAACTGTTTACATATCCTGAAAGAAAAAGGCATGTGCTTCTTCCTGGAAGTACATAAAATTAAGATAGACATCATTAGAAGTGAAAAGTTTTGCAGTGAAATAAACATTTCTAATATTTGATGGTTGAAAATCTTTCCTGGTAGGGGCTTTCTCCATAACTTGGAATGCAACTTTCCTGATGGTGCAATCCCAGTCGGTTTGTTTTTGATCCTCCTCTACCAGTAAAAGGATAGCAGCCTATTAGCCTGTGCAGTGGTTTACTAAGAAGCAGTCCCAAAACACTTACCTGCACAGTTCTGCTCCGGGACCCACTGGACTTTCAGCCCTTCCCTCTGACAGGCTCGGGCATATGCCAGGAATGACTCACAGTAGCAGTTTTTATGGGCCGGGCACTCGCACATGTCTGTCACACAGGACCTGCAGAACAAAGCCCCACATCAAATCAGCAAGGAAAGCTTTGGCAGATTTCTGTCCAACATTTGGAGTTGTTTACCCCAGTCCCATGGAGTACAATACTGCAGCAACCTGTGCTAAACAGCAAGAAAGTTAAACACATCTCTGCTGTCACTCAAAGGCTTATCTCTTTCTTTATCTCTTTTTTGATGTGCTGCTCTGATGCTGAGAAGTCTCTAGAGTACCAGGGAAAGACCCATGCAGGAACAGGGAGGTGAGAAGAAGACCCAAGAAACTTCAGGCAGAGAGGACCAAGACCACAGTGGGAGAAGGCAAACTCCATTTTTGCCATGATTTTGAGTCAACCCAAGTTAAAGAATTCTTTCTTATTCACTGGTAAGTAATAATTTAATGATTTTACCAGTAATAATAGCAGCAGTGTTAAGTGGATGACTTCTGCAGGTAATGAGCATATGCCCTTCCATGCAATGGATGAGAAATGGTGCCTTCTCTCCAGGTTACCTCCAGCCTCCCCCACTTTGATGACCCAAAAATAGCTATATGCCTGTTTTCTCAGCAGCATCACTACTAAATGCCAGACTTTAAGACCTTCCAAAGGAGCAGAGGTGAGGCAGCATAACCGAGCAGTTCTCATGCTAGGAAATCCCCCAGGCACTTGTTAATACCACCATCTTCTTCCTTTGCATAAGGTGGAATCACCACAAAACGTGTCAGGGAGCAAAACTGCTAACATGGCCCTAAATGAAACTGCTACTGTGTATGTCACCACTATATTTCAAGTTAGCTCATCCAGAATGTGTGCCCATTTGGCACAGACCTAAAATACAACTGGCAAGAGCCAGTGGATTTGCAGTTAGCAGTTTCTGCATATGCAAAATGCTTAGACACTTCTGCAAACACAGCAATGCAAATTCAGAAATGCTGAATATCTACTGCCCCAAGTGGAATCATTAGAAGACAGGGACAAGGTACATGGAAGACACACTCGGCCCTCTGAAAATCATGCTGTGGGTTCCTCTGCTTTCCGCTGAGGGTGCTCTGTGCGTGCACCTTGGGCATCAATGGGAAGAGCCCCCTGCTCCATGCATGTTCAGGGACTTCTCTGTTCCTGACAGGACAAGGCAATGTTTGTGAGAGACACAAATCCTCCAGAAAGACCAAGGGCTGAAGTAAAAAATGAGCTCTCCATGTTAATTGATTTTGCTGTGGACCAAAAATTCAATTGTCTATAGGAAAAGAATGGATATAAGCTTAATTTTCCAGAAACTTTCCCCAGAACTGAATAGGTAAGAGATTGGAAAAGGTGCAAGCACCTCAGTCGAAGTAATCAGGAGCCCTGATGCCCATACAATGCTTTAGAGTCATTTGGAACCCCTTATTCAAAACTAGGAGAGAAGATTAGTGGTTCTTCACACACAGACAAGCTTGTTTCTGCATATCCAACAGTGCCCCTTAAAGAGGAGTGTTTCCCCTTGCCAAAGTCACTGACTGTTTCAGTGATGATTCATAAGGTTAAATCTGACAGTTCTGCTTGATATTTCCATGAGCTTTTAACCTTTTTACTCTCAGTGGATCCCCAACATGATATTACCTAAAAATCCACTGTGACAAATAAGCAACGTAAGTGCTAATGTAAAAATGTTACCTGTCCTGCATTTACCAAAACACATGTACTGTAGATAAACAGAATTGCTTTGGATCAAATATATAACACGTTCGTATTTAGAGACCAGTGGTTTTCATTTGAAATTACTTTCTAGGGACAATGTAATTTTATTTCACTTTAGTTCTGCAGTAGGTCCCTTTACATCTTTCCCGGTAACAGATGCTGCAGTATGGTTATCGCGACTGATAGGCTGCAAGGAACAAATTAGTACAACATCCCTGGCATTGTTTGATGTTGTTAGCTGATAAAAGACCTTGTATAAGCACAAAGGGTCACCTTTTCATGTGACACACTAACTTTACACTGTTTTCTTTGGCCACAACGTTTGTCATCTCTTGCTAGCATCCCCGAAGCAGGCACTGCTCCATGTACCCTGTGCCATTTAGGAGGTGTATGTCTCATTCTGCAGTGAAGTAGAGGTTTGTTTGCAGCAAATTATTATCACAAAGAGAGTCTGTAATAATCTCCATGGACAGAGTCCATTATCAAGATACCACTTCACCATCTTTTTGTTTCTGTGCTAGCCTCCTTTGTCAATCACATTTTCCTGCTTTCCACTCAAATTTAGTTATTATTAATGCCCGCAGCGTTTAGGGATGCTCGCCTGTCCCAGGTTGGCTACGTGTTCACCGATCTCCTGCCTTAGAAATTATAAAATCCTAAACCTGAGGTACTTCCTCTGCTTTTTAGAGCATAAATACATTTTTTTACCATTACTCAGAGGGAGACACCACCTCCTGCACTGAGTCAATGCACCTACAGCTGCATCGGGTCAGGAAATCTCCCGGTCTTTTTAATCATTAACATCTTTGTGGCAAGGCTAGCGCTCACCCCAGCAAAGCCTGGCCATGGTCTGGGGGATTAGGGAGGCCAGGGCACTGTTCCCAGCCTGCAGGAGGGCAGCCATGCTCTTTCAGGGTGCAGAGAGTTTTGCCCCTGCATACACGTGAGCGACACTCCACCGTTAACCCTTGGCGCTGAAATGGCCTTGGATAGACATCCAGACAGGCTCCAGAGTGAAACATCTCCACTTTGGCTGGGATCAGCACTGTTTGCTACAGTGTTTGGCATGGGTGTCCACTAAGGCAGGTAGCATGCCACGTGCAACACAAACAATCCTCTGATTCATTACCCACCTAATTGCTTGTGTAATTTTTATTTTCCTGAGATGTTTAATCCTGATGACAGCTGCTAGGCTCAAGCCCTAGGCTTTGCTGAGGAGCAGTCATCAGATTGTGGCAGCTTTATTAATGAATTACAATTGTTAATTATTTGTAAGGTTTAATTAATTAATTAGGGTTGAATGAGAAATGAGGAGTAAAGGAAACTATATCCACAGCTGTCAAGACTAGTCAATCAAAAAAACCCCAACAAAACAACTTCTTTTTTTTCCTAATGAAATTCCTTGCTGGCAAGTTTAATGCATTAATATTAATTGTAGTTAGGTGGGTTGGCAGTCAGGGGAGAGGGGTCTTTTTGTATCACTTCTGAAATCAGCAGGGAGCAGATACACGGTTTGATAGCCACTGCAAGAGTGAAAGGGCACTTCTGGGAAAGGACATGGAAGCAAAAGATGTCTGTCCTCTGGGGGCTGGCTAGTAAGGGAGAGCTGCTGATGGCCCATGGGCAAGCTTTGACTTTGGGGTCTGTATTTGTTTCGAACTGTGTTTACTTCTTGCATTTAATTACATTTCTTACAGTTATTGTTACAGTTGTATTAAAGGGCTATTATGGGATGCTTCAATAGGTAAATTTTAAAACGGATTCTTGTGTGCTGCCCTAATCCTTTCCCCTTGGAAAAGTCTTTGGTATGCTCACAGTTTCTTTTTTTTCACCCTTTCCAGTGATTGATACATTTCAAAAATTATTCTCTGCTACCCCAGATTCTGCCTCCTCTTCGTTCCTCCTTTGAATCTGATAAATAGATTCGATGACACTAACTGCAGGTATGCAGCGGCTTATCTGTACTCTAATCTGACGGGACTCTTCAAACAACAGAAAAACACACTTCTAGTAAAACTTTGGAATTATGCCAGTAATGCAGCTGTACTGACAAGCTGTCATACTGCATGCTAACGGAGACTTTGGGCCTTCAAAGGTATTGTGACTGTTTACCAAGACCAAAACATTTGCTTAAGTGAAGTAAAAACACAGCAGAAGCTTAAACATCAAAACATTACAGTCACATAGTAATAATCCCACAAGACGACTGTAGGGCAAGTTACTTACAAAATGAAGCCATTTTACCAGCTATGGAAATACACACAAGATAGTTCAGGCAGCCTTAGCTCTGCTCTCAGTGAAATCATGTAGAGATGCAATGATGTTGTGCTCCAAAAGAAAATTACGTTTCTTTTAGGGACATATTTACATTTCTAAAAAATATTTGGCTGTGATGGCGCACTTGATCTGGAGTCCCTGCTCGGAATAAGCACTGTAGCACAGCTAACCTCTCAGGCCTCAACTGGTACCAAGTGCCTCACTGTGATTCCTTTTGATGCTGTCTCTGCTGCCTGCAGGGTGTGTGTCAGAGATGGCGCTAATTGGGTGTGTATAATCACAAACTGTTGCAAGGGGAAATCCATGAAAGTGAAGGCACCCGGCAGCTGTGGGACACACCCTTGAAGAAGACAAACACACACACACACTCAGCTGCCACATCTTCAAAGGGAATGGGATGAGTACACTCCTTCAGCAACAGCCCTTTTTCACATTAAACCATGGAAAGTCTCCAAGTCCCACAAAGGGCAAAGAACCGAGTCCTGTGCTACATGCACTATGAAAAGGAAGAAGAAAAGATCGCAGCAACGAAGCCTACAGCCTTACTCCATGCCACACGGGATTGAAATTGCAGATGTTCACTTGCGGAATATGAGCAGTTCCTTTTCCTTTGCAGCACACAGAAATCCAAAATCAGACCCAGCTATTTTAGGATGGGTGATTCCTTTTTGCACCACCACCACCACCTGCCACATTTCACAACAGGAGTGTGACGCAGTGCATTTTTCAAAGCTTTTGGTACCTTCAAGGAGTGGCTCGACACAGATGGAAGACACTAACATCTTCCTCTTTCCACCAGTAGGTCTCAACAGACTTTACAAAAGAAATCAGAGACAGTGCATCACTACATCCATTTTATGTATGTGAAGAGGCATCAGGCAGTGAATGCGTTTGTCCTCTATACCTGGGATAAGCTGTACACTTGCAAACTCCAAAGCTTGAAGGGTCATCTGCCTAGAGAGGAAGATCAATTTCCAGCCCCACCATCCTGTGAGACAGACTTCTTGGGATAACTTTTTACTGCGTATGCCAAGTCAGAGTTTTAGTACAAGCTTGGCCTAATTTAGCACTGGTTATGAAAATAGCCATACTCTGCATGACAGCCAGCTTGGATTCCCATAATCACACCAAAGTGCTCACAACTCAGCAGCAACACTCAGGATTCAATTTTCCTGATCCAGACTTAGACCTCCTTTCTCTTCCTTTACAGGAAAAATAAAAGCCAATGGCTTCTGTCAGTAGTTATGTTGATACAAGAAAGTTTGTTTGGGCTGTTTTTCCTACAGTTTCAATGAGCTGCCATTATTTATGGCCCCAGCTAGAGAAGTCATTTGACAAACTAAGAAGATGAGATGAGCCACATTTCAATGTATAATGGAAAAGCTTATGCTGTTGCTGTCACAAGCTTTCTGTTGTCTTTATGTGCATGTTTAATCTTACTGAAGTATTGAAGCTTAGCATGTAGAGCTGGAGACATTTTATGGCTTTGAGGATTGAGATCAGAGGCTTGAGATCATTCTCTCTTTCCCCAGAATTTACTAATATTAATGCAAAAGCAGCAAATAACTCACGAGGAAGGTAATTCTGGAGGCTGCTGAAAACACAGAAGCCCTTACATCTATTGAGTATTCATTCAAAGCACTTGCCTGGGGAACAGACTCTTTCATGCAGCAAAGGCAGTCATTTTCAAGGATCATTTCTTCCAAGACCAGGTAACTATATCTGCACTCCCTCTGTGCTTTTCCCACACATCATAACAATGGTAACATTGCCTTAAATTGGGGATCTGATAAAGGCATCCATAACAAAGTTAAATCGTCAGTGCCCTGACCCTTTATTCTGGTAAGTGGGAAAGTGCCCAGAAAAAGTAGCAGGCAGCATACATGTGCTTTGTACTGGAGACTCCCCCATGGTACAAGAACTCCCACACAGCTGAACTGGCTCCAAAAAAACCCTAAAAATGTGGGAGCAGAAAGGGAACTCAACAGCTCATCTTTGGCGAGCAGTGCATAGCAAATCTACTGCAGGCATATGCTTTTCATGGGGAAATCTTATTCCTATAAAGAGAGCGTTGGCTATAATGCTTGAGAACATCGCAGTTGGTTTTGGCAGATTGCGGAGGAGGAGTTTGCAGTAGTAGGCATTTGAATCACGCATTCAAATTTCATCCTGATCCCTGATTTTTGTGCAACTTTGAGTCAGCCATCAAGCAGCAAGAAACCATAAGATACGAACTCCACCAAAGGGCAAGAGCTGCGTGTGATCTAAGATTCCTAGGGCAGAGCAGTCGTATTACACACACATTAAAGAGTCCTAATTTAACTCTGAGTGCCATTGTTTCTGCTCCAGATATAGACTTGGCACTCAGAGGTAATTAAACAGAATCACAAAAGATATCCAACATCCATCTCTGCCTTGCCAAGGCACCCTTCCAAAGCAGTTATTTAGAGGAGTTTGGTCAACTTGGGAAAAGGATGCTTTAAATGCAAGTGGTAATTACAGTTGGTAATTTCCAGCATAGCAGAGACAGACAGCAATTCAATTTTGATTTCTTTGCATATCCAGCTCCTTAAAAAAAATTCAGCACCTGTATTTCCTCACAAAGGGTAAGCAAAAATGGTATTTTCCAGACACTGAATAAATGAAGGTCCATGTAGACTTCTGAAAAAGCATGCTGTGCTGCACAATATCACCACAAGTCTATACTATGTGCTGCTAAAAGTATTATCCAAAGGCTTTTGGATAAAGCCAAAAAGAGTGTTCTATGTGTATTTTTAACCTTTATATAAAGAGCATGCTGTGCCAGAATTGCGTTTTATTGCCTTAACCAACATTACCCACAAGAATATGGTAAAATGAACAATGAAACATTCTGGAACATTTTCTAAAATTGCATAAAATTAACGTTCTCAGGACAGCACTACCCTGACACCTATTTATAATCTCTCTGAATATGTAGTAGCAGTGGTAAAGGCACTTCAAAGGAGGGAAGGAGGAAGAACCAAATAAAGACCAAAACAGCACAGCAGCCTTCCCTGCTTCTTTCTTCAGGATAATTCTCCTACTAATGTGTCAAGCAGGCTTTTTGTATCTTATGCTTGGATCCTTACAGGCATCTGTGGCTTTAAATGTTCTTTCTGGTCCTGAGAACGGAAAGGTTGGCTAAAATCCCTCCGTGGGGAAATAGCTGAACCATGACTGAGGAAGACAATGAAGTCCCATGCTGGGCTCCGAGAAGCATCTGGCATGACTCAGAGTATTTCCTAGAGTTGAAGGTTACAGTACAGTTGAGCAGCTGACTTGCCATCTTTAGAGAGCGTGGATTTTTGCTCAAGAAACTCCAACAGAATATGGAAATGCCACCCACAGTCCTGGAAGAGCTGACCCCTTACACTCCCACTCACTTTCAGAAAGTGGGAGAGAGTTTTCACCTCCTGTTCTTCTGTTTCAGTTGTGCTGGGCCATGCAGAGTTTAGACTTTAAAGTCCTGGGATTTGAAATAAATACCTGTATACATGAGAACTCAAGTGGTTTGAGTTTGAGTTCTTACGTAGCATATATCTTGAAGTGAAACAGTTAAAAAACATTTCTCAGTGCACATTACATACAACTTTGTATACAGAATTATTGGAATAAAGAGGACACACACTGTAAGTTTCTTAACCCATTTCAAAAAAGTGCCCAATATCACACTGAAATGTACCCATCAAAACATGCTCTCTTTTACTTGCTTATGTGAGCAGTACACATACAATTTGTTCCCCCTTCTTGGGTGAGATTACTGCGTAAAGGATTTGGCTGCCTGTCTGTTGTATCATCTCTGGTTTGTATATCTGGCTGCAAAATACAAGTACCACAATAACTCTGCTCTAGAACGGACTGAGTTTCCAAACTCATTATAATGAGGTCATTTGCAATAAAATGTTTAGACCAACAAAAAGATACAGAGGCGAATTTAGGAGAATCATCTGGAACCTGACACTGAAGGTTCAAAAGCTAGAACTTGGTTTCTGAAGACAGGTGTTTCTTTAATTAACTAATATCCACAGTCATCCACTTGCAAATATCCATTACATACTTGGTAAATGTTACAGTAGCGTTATGTCTAATGCTACCTGATATGGTTTATCATGCATTTATGCAAAGATTTCTCGTGAAAAAACCCTCTAGGTACTCTATGGGTTTAATGTTCAGAAAGAGTCACCTCCTAAGGGATTTTCTACCAAAAATCCCATTTTTCATAAGTGCAGTGGCCTGAGGTCTACAGCCTATATGCTCATCACTGATTTCATATGGCAGAGTGTTTTGGCCAAATTGACCTCCTTGTGTCTCCAGAACCCCATCATTTCCCTTCAGAAGCCACAACCTAGAAAAATTCCTAAACTTCATAATTTTCTGGTTTTAATTTCTTAAGCCAATAAGATTCCTTACAGCAGATCCTGTTCTGACATAACGTAGCAGTATTCACGCTACTTCAATTGACCACATCAGATGTGTATATCTTTCTTCTGATAGGAAAAGAAATGGAAGATGCCTTCGTGGAACTTCTCAATATCCATACTAGTATTCTGCATTTCCATTCACTGCATGCACACGCTTAGCTTAGCACTTACACTGCTAATATGAATTTGCCTTACGACAGAGACACTCCATCATAATGGAATTTTCAGTGTCCTCTGGCATAGTTACCATGGAAAATCCATCATAGTTTTGAGGTTTTGCATTATGTAATTGACATAAAATATTTTTTTTCTCCATGTCTAGACTTGATCTTTGGAGAAGAGTCCACCCAGTCTCCAGTTCTTCAGGCACAAGTGGAGACTGAACTGTCATATCTTATCTAGAGGAAAAAACAGTCATTTCAATTTAATTTCAAAAAGGCAGACATGTTTTAATATCTAGCTTTATACCATTCAAGTGATTCTTTCAATCAACAGCTAAACTTTGTTATTATGTTTCAATCAGTGCAAATGAACATAGCATAGGCTAAATGAATCTAATATGACTGCATTAACTTTCACTCAAGTAGACAGAGGGGCCATTAGTGTATTCTGTGTGACAGTCCTCATCTGAGAAAAGCCAGAGGTTTTTCAGGAGCTTATAAACATCCTAGATGGAACCTCAAAAATTATTGAGAGGTTTTGAAGTCATAGCTCTACAGAAACAGAAACCACGTAGATACAGCAATAGCATATTGCCATAGCCATGATAGACATATAAAATAATACAAGATCTAAATCTTCTAAAATAAAAATTCAAAACAGATCATCTTCTGCCTACCGACAAAATATATCATGGCCCTGCTATGATATCTATCTGTCATAAAAATATGTCATATCTAATAACAAGTATAATGAGAACACAAAGCAGGAAATATTTCTAGAAGTGTAAACATAAACTGAAGTTATCTTCAGCTTTAGATGACGATTCACTGTATATATTTCCAAGGAGGTCTTGTGATATAATAATAAACAGGCTGGCAAGTTTAGAAACTCACGTTCTTAAACTCTGCAGAGCCCGCTCCCTGGATTAACCAATATAAAATTAACTTCAATCAAGCATATTTTTCCTCTAGGTGGCTGCAGAGCATTTAAAAAGTTGCTGGCTCCAGATGGAATATGAAAGAAAGAGAGCAAGGGAAAGAGCAGATACGAGACCACTACTTAGAAAACAGCTTTCTTCCTCATCTTGCTCCCCTCACAAACCAAGAGCCAAAATCTCATTTCAGCAAAGCCAGGCTCACTAATGCCACCTTCCAGCCTGCCATGTGCTCACAGTGCATTTCATCTCAGACATCTCCCTGTTTGGTCTTCATCAAAGATAATTGCTAAAAATAGGACTTGCAAGAAGTGGCATAAGAGCCAGCCTACCCAAATTGAAAAATTCAAAACCCCACTCTGTTCCTGGTTTTAGGGCTTCCTGTGTGGTCCTGGACCAGACCTATACAAAGACATAGGCACATAAAGTATGATTTAGGTGGGATTCAGACACCCAAATACAAAACTGCGGTCCTGGCTTGGTTGCTCTGACCTCTGCGGGGCTGACCTTTTCATGCTGGATACCTAGTTCCTGACTTTACATTTCCTCAGGCACCTCTGCTTTCGCTCTGCGTGTGCTCAAGACTGCGTGGGCACAGGCAGGCAGAAACCTGGCTGGCTCCCCAACAGTCAGGTCCTCCTGCTCACCAAGGAGGGCTGTCAAAACAGCAGCGGTGCTGCTGTGGTCCCATTCGAGGTTTAATAGACCAGAGGTAGGAGGGTGGGCATAACAGTTTGATAGTGATAGAGGACTCAGCCAGGAGGCAGAGACCTGGTTTCTCATCTCTTGGTCAGTTTGACTTAGCCTGCTGCTTCATATGCAGAAAGCTTTGGATAAGAGATGCTCCACATACTCCTACAGTTCTTTAACTTTCCAGAGTACAAGATCTGAACTGCAAAACACCGTACAGAACCTGAAAATACAGTGGATGAAACACAGGCTCCAGTAAAATGGATGGGGATTTTCCTACTGACAACAGAGGAGCCAAGACTGAGAACTGTCTTTTTTTGCAGTTCTGTACTTCAAGGCTTTGAAGGATCCAGACTCTTTCACAACACAACTAAACATTAAATTCAAGCTTCCTGAATTAAAACGCTATGTATTAAAATTTCCTTTACTAGACACAGCGACTCCATGACATATCAGCCTGGCCTGGGAGCCACAGGAACCCACATGGATGTTATAAAGTCAGAATGACCTAATCCTGGGTGAGGTGGGATGAGATGATACAAGTAGACAGAGCCAAGGCTTGTTCTTCTTCATGACAAACTTACCTTTCAGTGTGTTGGTTTGGGCACAGTCATTTACTTTGCTAGATACAAAGACAGCTCTGATGTGAATCAGCAGTCTGTAAAGAGATATGCCAGCCATAAGCATGAGCAGACTCTCCCTACCGCAGAACGATCACAATGATGGGGTATTTTCCTGCTCATCCATGGGTGATGCCCAGTGGCAAAGATGCTAAGATAAATACTGGACTTAGTCTTGTATACAAAGTCCTAAACATCTGAATTTGGCTCTGCCTCTTTACGTCCGCTAGGAAGAGACTCTATGGAGCAGATCAGTGCCCAGTGTTAGCCACCTTGAGCGTGCTGCCTGATGGAGCCACTAAGCCTCTCTCCATCACTTTTTACTCCGTAAAATCTTCCCTGGCCTCCCGACAGAAGCAGCAGAGAGATCTCGGAGCTGTACCAGTTTATGAAGCTTGCTGTCCAACTTGGCAGTGGCTGCAAGCTACTTAAAACCTTTCTCACCAGCGAAGTTTGTGGGTAGAAATTGTCAGCACTGAGCGTGCCTTTCGATCTTCGGGAAGAGGGAGGCGGCACAGCTGCGGTGAAGCAACCCATCCAGCATGTCTTCCAAAGAAGCGCAGCTGACAGGAGACAGAAATCCCAGAAGGCAATACGGAAGGAAAAGGTGTTGCTGGAGGTTACACAGGATTCATAGTTCATGTTCTCCATAGGTCCTCTGGAACCACAATGTTTACAGTCCATACCTCTGGGAGGCCGCTGATTTCTTCCCTTTGAGGTGAGCAAGTGGCACCCGCTCAATAGCTTTTCTGCTCCCATGGATCTTTCCACAGGTGGGGAGCCCGAGGGCCCATATGAAAGCATGAGCGGATTAGCTCTGTCAAAACAAAGATCCTGTTTTCGTGCCAGTAAGGAAAAAAGGAGGGAGCAGGGAAAGCATAAAATAGAGCGTATGATATATAGAAGGAAAATTGTTTTTTAATAGAATCTTTTCAAAGTTTTCCATTAAACTTTGGTCGCTTGCAGTGCAAGTTTTGGAATGCAACTCCCTCATCCCCTTAGGATGGTCTGCATTTTATTACGTTAGTAAGGAAGCCCAGCTTACTCCTAGCAGAGCTACTGTATGAAACGTTTCAATCTCAAGCCAAAGTGGCAGCAGTAAAAGCCCCTCCTGATTGATCTTTAGCCACTATTCTGGGGCCAGTGATTTAATGCAATTTTTATCATGTGCAAAAGAAACTTTTGTTACCAAGCAATAGTAAATCACAAATGATCACATCGTAATGAATGAGATGATATACATCTGAATGTTACCCATATGATGACTAGATTTCAGCTGAGATGCCTAACCAGAACGAGCGAAGGAAAGTATCAGGGGAGGACATTGGTCATGAATCAGAGGAGATGAACTGAGTAATGCGAGAACATTAGAAGCTTTTCCTTCCCTGCCTCCCTCTTTCCTCCCTTCCCTCCTCCCTGCTCCCTCTCCCATGTCAGTGATGCAGAGCACATGAATATTAGAAGTAGCTGCACTGAAAGAAGATGAATAACTGCAGTGCCAGCATCCAGGAAGAAAAAAGGTGGGGATCTGGACAAGTGGCAGTACCATAGTCTGTCCCCTTGGAGTAGGCAATGGTGGGGAAGTAAGGTGGAGTAAATCCTGTTACACATATCTGTAGCAATTTTTACAGTTCAGAGACATTAGGGAGGCAGAATGAAAGCTATGCCTACCAAGATGAACCCAGAGAAAGGATGAGACACTTCAGAAGAATCACAGGGGTGTAAAGAAACTTGTATATATCTGCATAAGCCATATCAGTTCTGTGTATTAAAAGTAGCTATGGTCTCCACAGATGCCATTTAGAAGATTCATGAGCACTGGCAAATTATTACACACTTAAAAATCAGGTGAAATTACCAAGTCTTTAGGGTGCAATTCACCTCACAATGTAGCCAGGATCTAATCTTCTCAAGGTGTCTCACCTTCAGATCTAACTTTCCTGGGTAAAGGCTTCTCTTTTGATCCATGATGAATTCTGAAGAAAGTGCTACAGAAAGTGATGTGATTTCTTCTTGCTCTGAAGTTATTTGTCTGGATGTAGTCAGCTTTAAGCTTCTGCTTTCTCACAGTGTCCCCCAGAGATACATGGCCACGACTCATTCCTCTGAGTTGCAAGATGGTGGCTCTTGGACATGTGTCGAGAGAGATCTTTTCTTCAAAATACTTCAGAAGAAACACTCCAGTATATTATACCAGATCCTCTCTGTCCTTCATGTGAGTCTTGTAAATAAGATCAGTTCTAACCAGAACCAGTGCCCTTCTGTGGCACTTTCCTCTTTCTCCATGTGTGCACGTGTGTATACAGCTTTGCTCCTTTTCTACTCTTAGGTCAGTAATGCAATAGACTATGCATTGCACTTCAGGTTAGACAAAAGTCTTGTTTACTTGGTTGCTCTTGTATTGCATTGGATATCTTGCCATTTGCTGGAATTACAGTAAAACAAGAGGAACTTAAATTTCAACATTGGTTCTCTTGCCAAATAGGTTGATGAAATCATATAACACCTCCGTGGAGATTTGCACATGCTCAGCACACTCCACATGGATGTCAACAGCACTCAGACCTTACCTCCCTCCACTTATACGGAAAGAATAGCACCATACATGCAGAAATTAGAATTTCACCTTATCTTGAAATCTTCTCAGAGGCATTATATTATTGTGAATGGCAAGCCCAGCAGTTCATAGAGACCCCTTTATGTAACAGTAGCAGCAGCCATGGAAAGAAAGAATGAAGAGGGAACGAAGTTCTTGATCCCATCTGGGCAAAGAGTACAAAGGGAATCATCACGTCTGCCTGAAGAGAGTGATGGTGATGGAGTATTAACAGAAGAGGCAGAGTCCCCAGAGTCAAACACTGTGGGAATGAGTAAAAGCCACAGAAGGAAATAGAGGCTAAAGAGAAAGGCCCGCAGTAAATATCTGCAGATGCTGTCATTTGCAATGGGGGCTGAACCAACAGGGACGTAGTCACACGCACGCAATGCGTAGCACCTACTAGCCTTAAAAAAAAAAAAAAAAAAAAAGAGAAAAACACAAGCCTTACCAGTAGAGGAATATTCTTTTCAAGATCAAAAGTCAAGCAGTAATAAAATGCGTGTCAAAAAAAATAGGCAGAGGAGGTTGTGCATGCTCACTTGTGAACATCTGCACTAAGAAGCCACTTAAGTAACCATGCAACAGCATGGAAGAAACATCTGCAGCGTGTAGACCACCAGCTGTGCAGTAATAATACTTTGAATATCCAGAGTGCCTTTCATCTGAATACTGCAATGCATTTTCCAAACAAATTAAGCTTCACAACACCACTGTGAGCTTCTTATTTAATGGTAGGATTATTTCATCCTGCACCAAAATGCTGTTGCTGCCGGAATGAAAAGTAACACCTGTTTATCACCTCACAGAAATGTTGTACAATTTTCATGATGGGAAGTGACAAAAAGTCTGTAGTTAAGTAAAAGCGCAGGAAGCCTTGAGATGGTCAGAATTAAATGTTTAGAAATGAAACTCAGAAAAACAGAGTATTACACACACACACACCCTTTTAATGCAAACTGTCACATTAATTTTTATGCCCACATGCTGTTGCTCTTTGGTCTTTATTTCACATTGGGAAGAGAGAACTTCCTCGAGTATATACTTGTAGGGGTGTCTACAGATGTGCTCAAAAGTACAGAAAAATACCTTTCTTCATTGTGTATGCTCAATAAAATGTATTGCTGTGCATTACAAATAGCTTTCCTTTGTACTCCTTCAGATCTGTTTTTATAAGGCATCCTGATGATTATACTACAGCACTGCCTTCCAAGGCAGCATGCCATTTAGTAAGTCCTAAAACAAACTTCTTGCTGTGTGTGCTTTCAACCCCACGGGGTACTCCATGTAAGCAGCATTCTGACCTGACTCTGCTGAGTTAGTGAGATCTGACTGTACGATTCTCAAGAGCAAGAAGAAAGGCTGGAGAACATGACACTTGAAGATAGGAAATATTACAGACACCCCATTATGATTTCCTCTCTCTGCTTCTTAACACACCCACTTTTCAATCCCACTGAAATGTTAGCGGAGGAAGCTAACATTGATGGGGAAGCTGGAGCAGCAAAGCAGGCTGGTTCTTTATCAAATGAAGCTTAGTACTGGCAGAACAATGTATAATACTGTATGGGACAGACTGTCCTGAACTCTTCAAACCTATACAAACATACATCTTTAAAAGTTAAACTTTTTGAGGGCAGCAATGAGATTCTGATCTGTGCTTGGCACTAGCACCCTAGTGCCTGTGAGTAAGGTTTTTTGGTGTTATGGTTAAATACAAAGAGTAGCTAGGACTTGGAAATGACTAACTGTATTTCTAAGAAATTGTTAAGGTTATTTGGATATTAAGCAAATAGCTCTCGCTTTGGTTAAGGAGTATATTTTAAGCGTTTCTGCATTCACTGTCTTTGAGCTGGTCTCAGCTGGGCATGTGGTGGTTAACCTCAGGCCAACTTCTCCTTTCTCCCAAAAAGCTGGTTACAGGAGGACACAGCCTGGCTTGAGAAAAGAAGGCTCTTTCATGGTTAAGAGTTTCCAGAAACACTTGGTGCTGGTATAACTCTGTCCCTGTTGAAGCCCAGGGTAAAATTCTGTTTGCCTGTAATGCCAGGTATGTTTGGCCAGCACCAGCTGCTTCTGACGTCTCATCCTACATGACCAGGTCTGAAAAAGTTCCCTCATACTCACATACTGACTTTTCTCCAGAAAGAGCTGTTTCTTTTCTCCATGGATGCAACCAAACACATGTGCCAAGTTGCTCACTATCCTGCCAGGACTGACTACTTCATTTCAAATAAACCATAAAATGGCATGAATTACTTGGGGAGAATAAAATGTTCCCTTTCAGTGTGTATGTATGTTCATTAGTTTTTCTCTTGTACGCTGGTTCTGTCCATTTGTTTCATATAGGGTTTTCCTTAGCCATATTTCAAAATAGTGAATAGGAGGATTAAGTCTTAAATTAAAAAAAAATTGAAAAAAGATTTCATTTTCAGTTCTATCACAAGTAAGTTAAGCAGTTCATCCACTTTTTGATATGTGATCTTGAGCTGCCCACACAGTCTGACCCACTTAGAACAACAGTAGTAAAGTGCGAGGGACTTTGAAAGGTTTCTGGCCATAGGAGTACCAACATTTTTTAACAACATCTATTTCCATTTTGGTTTTCTGAGAACATAACATTTGAATTGTATTTTGTGTTTCAGTTCGGATAAACCTCAGAGCTTGGAGGGTAACAAAACTGAGACCCAAGCTGCACACCAGCTCCAACTCACCAGTTGAAATGATAGCATTGTATTGTTTCCACAAGACAAGAAGAACCAACATCTCCAATTCCAGATCCAACATCTGTTCCAATTTAGTAACAAACTAAAATCATTCTCCATCCCCCATACACATATCCGCACATATGCACAATGGAATACTCAATTTTAAGGACATTTGCCTCTGGATCTGGTTCCATGTTAGGCCACTTCTAGTTTCCAGATACAACCATAAATCAGTCCAGTTTCACTAGAAAGAGCGGCGAAGCACAGAGAGCCCCAGGCAAGGATCTCTACCCAACTTTCCTAGCCCCAAATCTGGCTCTGCAGTAGTACATTATATTTGTTTTCAGCAGTGGAATAATATCACATACAATCATAGTCTCACCAGTGACAATTTATGAGATTGTTCTCCCTAACCCCTCTATATCTGGTCCTTGTATCCATCTTCAAAAATCCGATGAAAACCATTACTTTTCCCAACTCTGCTTTGAACGCCTGCCATTTTAGAAATATGGTAGCAAGAGGAACAAGAAGAGCTGTGAAGGACAGCAAGGTTGAACCTTTGCTCTGGGGTCACTGGAGCCCATAAGCCTGCCTGCCTGTGCAGCCGGGCTCAGTCCCTGGCTGCCCAGCTGTGGAGCAGCTTGGCCTAGCAGCATCAAGGAGCTAGGGTTGAAGCATCTTCCAGCTAGGCAGCCAGTCGGTCGCTTTGGGAGGCTTGGCAGGGAGCCATGGTGGTCTCATAGTTAAGTAACCTCAGGCCTTGACTCAACTGCTTTTGTGGTGATGCCAGACAAAGGAGTCCCGCTGCCCCCTTCTTGCCTCAGCTGCCCCTTCCACCTCAGAAAGTGCTCTTCTCCCTTCTCTTTACATTCAATTAGAATCCAAAAGTTGAGGAAAACAGAAATACATTGCTGATGTGCTCCGGAGATTGCAGACTGCAAGGCGGGGAGGGAGTTGGTCATCCACAAACACATTGCTATTTTGCACCATGAACTCCATGAGGATAATAGCCAACCTACCACTTGGTGGGGTTTTTTATGCCAATCAGAAGCTGTTAATGATAGCAAGCAGCCCTGAATGCCTGAGATCAGCAGGTAAGCCTTACAAGCATTTCATTTTCCTGTGGTCTGTTTTCATACTTCATTTCACACACAAGTACATGGGCAATTTGGAGCCTCGAAAGTGAATGCATAGCACAAGTCAATGCACTGTAAAACATATTTACAACCCCAAAGCATAACTACATTCATATGCTAATACAGTAAATATTTTTAAACTCGAAGTAGCTTGAAATGTCATTTTTCCCTGCATGTGTCCTGCTAAGCTTGTGCAGCTTGTGTGCTTTTTAACTTCTGAAGAATCCTAAATTCTGTACTTATAAAACACTGGCAGGGTGAAAGTCCTGGCATTAAAATCTATTTAACAAGAAATTAGGTGAAGCAATGTATTTCCACAGAGTACTGACAGTGATCCTGCTGTACAGGTGGGGAAAGACTCCAGCATCTTTACATAGCTTCTGCTGAGGATACTGCTATGCTGCTAATTATTTATCTAATGTCTAGTAACAGAGGGAAGTCACCATCTCATTCAATGCAACTTGCGTACTGCTCACTGAATGCAAACAGCTTTCAGCCCCAGGCTCGATTCAAACCAGAGGCAGTTGTTAAATTATTTGCATTGATGGTCACATCTCACATCTCTGGGGATGCAAGAGAGAAATGATGCCAAGTCTTAAGTTTGCTCTTTGCACATTCAAGACAATGGGCAGATCCAACCAAGAGACCTCTACCTTCCCCTTAGGGACCCAGTTATGGAGAGGCATGGGAATGGCAACAACTTGGGAACAGATTTGTCCCACATAACATGCAAATCATGGCTTCAGCAGGGGGAGAATGGCAGAACTGGCTTCTGACCCCACCTGCCATCCTCCCCATGGCTTTGCCTCGCAAGGCGCTTCATCTCTATTGAGCCTATGCCTCAGACCGTCACTGTGTGGTAGGCAGAGCCACTCTCTCATTTTTATTTTTATTTCCAGTGCATTCCTGAGGATGAACAAAATGTACAGATCACACCCTGTGACCACAGAGTGATATATAAATTGCGTTTCTGGGATACACATGCTTCCTAGGGCTTCCTCTGGTGCTGCCTGGAGCACAGCAGACATTTGCTATCTGGCTTTTCCAAATCCCAGCCTTCCGCACGGGCAAGCATAGCTCACAGTCTGCTGCATCCACCTTCCAAAAACAGTGGGGAATATGCGCAGAGGTGGAAGATGCCCCTGCCTCATTGCTATTATCATATTACTTGCCTAGTATTTACCAGATTTTCTAGACATATGCTTTCCTGGCTGAAGGTCTTGGCTACATCATTTTAGATTAATCAGGCCTGAGCTATGCAGGTCAAAAACAGGGTCATGAGGGGTGACATTCAAAATGGAGAGTTTGTCTTAACAACAGAAGAACGAAGTGCTGTTCCATATTATAATCTGAAATAAAACAGGAGCAGATTTCCAGCAACTTTGTGAAAAATCCGTTAAACTGACTAGACTCCATCAGTCATGATGACAATCCCAGCATGTATTTTTTTTCCTGTTTTCTGTGCAACAAAGTGACCCAGAGATGTTTTTCCATTCATGAAACAAATAGGGAAATGTCAGGTTAAAGTCTGAAAAGAAGAACTTGGCTAGGAGCAATGCTTCTTTACTGTTATAATTATTTATAATTATTGTTAATATTATTGTATTACCAAACAGAACAGCTCTGTTATTTCATGCAGTATAAGTTGCAGGCCCTATGATTCACTGCGTGCAGTTGCACAGCACTCTAGGGTAGGCTTAAAACACACTTCTCTATTAATCCTGAATAGACATGTGAACCTGCACATACAATTTCCTAGGGTGGCCTCAAGCAAATCATCTCACCTGCAGTGAGACAGATAAAAACTGTGCGATTAAGGTCTGACCCTGAGCTGATGTGAAGTGGAGGAGAGCTACAGAAATTACCACGCTACAGGCTTCTACTGAGAGCATCCCCTGGAGCCAGTAACAACCGGCAATGCGTTGTCCTAGCTCTCTGCATGTACTGCACCACAAAGGGATATTCCCTGTAAAGACATTCATTCACACAGCAACAGTCAAAATAAATTTCTCCATTTAGATATCCCATTTGCATTGTCAGTCACACTCACGGTCTTATCTCCAGGGAACTTCCAACTGCTTCATATTCTTGTTGGAGTGCAAATTCCTACAACATGAAGCAAACACCTCTGGCCCCTGGAGCAGCCCTTTTCCCAGAAATGTATGTAGGAAAACCCATGGCACACTAAAAGACCACATGGCAGAACTGAACTTTTCATTCTAAATCCACTTTTATTGCTGTTTCCAGCCATCACCCATCATTGGAATCACACAGCACACCAGTCAGAAAATGCAGACACCTGAGATCAGCTAAGCAGCAAATACCTTTCACTTGTGAGTCACAGATCAAGCACCCAGCTGCTGCCCTCAGCGTTGGACTCTCTCCCCAGCTCATAGGGACTCTGAAATCTGGTGCTAATGTTACCGCTCCAGCCATCAAGCTGAAAAAGGTGCCAAACCTAACCTCTCCAACTTGTCTTCCATAAAACACGCTCCCCAGCAATGCTGCCATAAGCTCAACAGAGAACATTGACATTAGCAAAGCTGTTGGGTTCATTGGAGACCTACAACCAGCAGAGCCCCTCCACAAGCACGTTTCTGCTCTCTGCCCACTAATTGGGCAACAAAGACAAAGTGAAAACCCCAGTGCTGAGCCAATGGATAAGCCGCCAGGAAATTTCAAACTGCTCCAAGCATGACAGCCAATTGAAAACATGACGTAAAGTTCAGAAGGTCATTGCTTCAAAATCTCTTTCTAAAAAGAGATTTTGTTATGCTTTTTCTTTTGCAAGCATACATCAGTAGAGCTAGAGTAACAGAGAGAGACAGAGAAGAAGGGTGGATGTATAAAAGATGCAAAATAAATTTTAAAGTACTTCTGGCTGGGTGGTTCAGGCGCATGTTTTCAGACTTTGGTACATTGTGTACCTCTGCAAAATGCTGCACTCATGAGCATGGAAGTGGTTTAAATGGCTGCCCATGTTCTGCACAGCTGATAACCCACCTGCACCATAAGGTTGGTGGAGCTGGACAGACTCTACAGCACCACCTGACAACCATTTAGAGGGCTCTCGCTGGATTTGGAGGCTTTATCTTGCGTACTCATATATTAAGATTTTGGTCGAGGTGTCTGGGCTGATTCATATGTGACACAGGGCAGAACTGGGACAAAACCTCACACTTCCCATTCACCCAGCTCCAAAATGCCAGCCACCTCCTGAAGGTGTCAAAAAAATGTCATGCTTACTGAAAACTTGGGAGATTCAAAATGAAAGAACCTGGTCACCTGAAGACAATGGATTACTTCCTTGCAATGGAACTCTGGTCTTCTTCTGTATCTAACTGGGCTACAGTTGAGTATATCACTGCGTCGCTTGCAGGTTTTCTATTTAGTGTCATAATAACACAGAGAAATCTTATATCAAACTGGGTACTGCTCTCCTTCACTAGGACTGGGTCATCTTTGTATTAAACAAGAGAAAAAAAACCAACAAAAAACCTCTGGGTTTTCTGCCAAAAGCTGTGTGCTCTAACTTTGACTAAAATACTCTAGGAGCTCTGCACAAGCTAAGACAACAGATTTAAAGTATTTTACCTTATGCAATTTGGATATAGACTTAGGTATTTCGGAAGTAAAATAGAAACATGACACCAGTTCAGCCTCAGGTGTTTTCCTCTCCCCTTATGTTGCGTTTCATGGCAGCTTTCCATATTTGAAGGCTATCACACATGGAAACCCATCTCTTATAACAACCCACAATCATTTAAGATGACTCTCCAGACCTAGCCAACATAAGAACCATGTGGACTCACAGCAACAGAAACCAGGTTCAGACATAATCCAACCCAACCAGCATGGCTACGCTGCTGAGTGAGCTGTCAATCTGAAAGTCACTTCTAATCCCACTGGTTGTAAATACATAATCTGCTAACTGGCTGCTAAGAGTTCTTGCTGGGCTGTCAAAATGTTTGTCTATAACCTGTTGTGTAGTCCCTAGCAGGGTCCACTTCTCACGAGGTGATCAGTTGAAGCTTCTCTAAAATACAGAGCAAAAACATGCCACTGAGTGTTTTCAGAAAAATCAACTCACAAGGGGAACCCAGGGGGAGAGACCAGCAGAACTCGCCTCCCTCACACCCACCACATGTGCACCTCTAGTGTGGAGTCCTCTGATAAAAAATTAAATGACTTGTGGGTAGGAAATGACAAACGGTAATTAAAATTATATTAAACTTTCTCATGGCTTTTCTCTGGTGTTTCCTGCAATACAAATGTCAGAAGATTAATTTGTTTACTGTCCACAGATGCAACAATAACCACAATTGCTTCCCAAGGAACATTCAGTACAGCAATACTCCAGGTCCCTCTCTGCCACGACAGCATTTTTCCATGGCATCTGCTGGGGACTGCCACCACTGAGGACACCAGTGTGCAGTCTTGAAAGCACGAGGTGCCCTGCCTGAGCTCAGAGAGCCAGGCCTGCTGTCGGTAGGGGAGGAGAAAACCCATGCTATCTGCTAGAAAGAGACCAAGAGAGACATAATGCAACCATGGGCTACAGTGCACCCTGTGCTGCTAAAGGCAAAACTCTTGCTTCTCTGATTAAATCCGTATTAAGCTCATGATACTGTTCCTGACTTAAAAATATTACCAATGAAAGGAGAAGCAGGTTAACAAGATTAGCCACAGAGATGTTGCCACACACTGAACTGCATGACTGCATCCTTACACGCACGCGTAAAAACTCACACCAGGGTTTTCACTGAAGCCCATTAGCGATCACTCACCCAGGCAGCTGCCTGTTGCTGCAGATAACATCCTTATCACATCACAGCCTGACCCACCACGTGTTAAGCACATTCAAGTGAGAAGGCAAGTGATTCGTTCAGGTTACTTCCATTTCTGGGACACGAGTCTGACCTCAGTCATTTGTCTGGGCTGTTCCCAATAAGCTTCCCTTTTCTGAGTGACTATCAAAGTTCTCAGAATAGCAGGAGGAAGATCTCCTCCTGGGCATCGCAGGAGCTTAGGATGTGTCAGATAAATGCATCAAATAGGAGATTATTCCTGAACACTAAAAACCCACTGGAAATATATATGACAGCCCCAAGGCAGTCTGACACTAGCATCCCTCAGCTGGGGCTGTTAGACAAACAGCTCATATTTTACTCAGAGTGAAAAAATTGCACACATTATGGTTCTCTGACACTCTTTAATCTTAACACAGCTGCGAGCTTCTTTCAGCAGAGAAACCTTCTGGGTGAATGTGACCTTTGGATAAATCCTTGCATGTTCTTTGTGGTGGTATTTATTGTTACAGTCAGGCTAATGATTCACTTTGTGAACAGCCCTGCGAGGGTTCTTTTTTCCAGCAGTCCCCTAGACCTGTAAATGTGTTCCTCCATCACTGTCACACCTGTACTGCAAAAGGGGAAAATAAAGGGTCAACCAAAAAAAAAAGGTACTCTTTCACACTTTCATGTGGATTACTGCACAGAAAGACAGCATTCATGTTTACAAGAGATATAAGGGAACACTAAACATTTTTAACATTGAGGCAACTGGCTTCTGGTAGACTGTAAGAAGTTATTACTGTTATCTGGAAACACTAGCTACCAGGACACAATGCATTTTGCTGAGCTAAAAGGACAAGTAAGGTGCCACTGAGCTTGCAGAACATTCCCATTCAAAGCAGGCAGTGGACACTACAAGAGGGGAGGGCAAAATCAATGCAATCCTTGAAAACTAAACAGCATGTCTCTCTGCCAGCTTTCAGAAACACCATTAATCTTAAGATAAAGCTGGTTTTCTTTTAGTTGACACTCAATATTACAAAAATTGTTTTTGTTGTTATTGCACATAAGCATAGTAATCCTCTCTTGGTCATTCCACACACAGCTCACAACACAATCTTTTTACTGAGCCACCAAGAAGCCTGAATTTGTTCTGACCGTGTCATTTGACAGGCTCCAAGCTGCCAAGGAAGGGATGTGTCAAAAACTCCTGTGTAAACTACTTCTCTGGGTCTAACTGTTGAGCGGGTTATTGGGCTCCTTCATGAAATACAATACTGTCTAGAGCACTGAGAGCTGAACTAGCCTCACTCTCACCACTGAGAAAAGATGAATCAAGAGTTGGTTCATGTCAAACTGGAAGGCTTTCTTACATCTGAATGGAAAGCAGACTTAAGAATTTTATTAGTACCTTAAGCTTGGAACAGAAGGATGCTGCCAGCCTCGAGCCAGCATCTGCAAGAGATTAATTTCATAGACACTGTTAAAAAAATAGCAGTGTTCAGATCTTTAGCAATGTACATAATTCAGGCAACAGTCAGAAGCAGGCAAAAATATATATGCTGTACATGTAGGAGTGATAGTCACATAATATGTTGGTTTATGAGATCAAGCTCTGATCTCTGACTTTCCTGGCTCAAAACTTTCAGGCACCTGATGTTTTCAAATGATAAAACTTCTAACTCAAAAGCAAGGGTAGTGGTGACCTGGAATGAGTTCAGCTGCATTTTCTTCCTCCCCAGGAAGGAGCAGTCCATGTCATAAAAGTCACCAGGTTGTTTGCCGTAATTCTGAGACAGTCAAGCACTGGATAGATACAGGGATGATACCAACCGTGGACTTCAGCAAGCTGTGCTGTCACAGCCTGAGATGGAAACGTAACAGTAGGACACCACAGGAAGCTCCTGTTGTTGCTGTTCATATTGTACCCACTCAACACACAATGTGCCCTCCCTTAGGCTACCAATCCAGCATTTTCATGCACTCTACATAACCCCAACAATTGTATGTCCAAGGGGCATATCCACAATTAAAAAGCTCTTTAAAGCAACACTGTAATGCTAATTTCTGTAAAGCATTGTAACAAACATTATAACAAACTTCGGCGTTGTTCTGAAAGTCAAAGAAACAAGTTCCTATCCTTGGAAGAGGTTTCTGTTGGATGCCTATGTCGTGCAACCTTCTGTTTTCAGTCAACATCCAGATTTGGTAGGCCTTAGGGGAAAAATCAGCTTGGTTTCCCCTCAGTCAATATTGCTTCTCAAATCAATAAATCTTAATATTGACCACAACACAGAAACCAGTAACTGTTTAATATCTTCTTCTGGGTTTTAATTATAAACACTGAGGAAATTCGTCAACTCCTGACTTCCTAGTCATATGGAAAAGCTTTTAAACATTCTGCATAGACCGCTGTCGATCAGGCCCATCACGGCTGTGGAACTACAACATACTCCACCAACAATTCTCTGAGCATGTACACAGGATCTTTAACCTTGGCATGACTTTGAAGCCGGTGTCTGCATCTGCAGCAAGAACAGCGAAGATAATAAACAGCATCTTTTTATGTCGCAAGAGTTATTATTTCCAGTGCCACAGTCAAATTTCCTCTGCCCATATAAAACTGTAACTTCCATTGATGGGGAATGTTGACAAAAATCTCTGTGGTATTCCATAACTACAAAGTGTTCCTGGCCATTTATCATTTGGAAAGAAATATGAACAGCACTGAGAGACAAAGAAAAATAAGAGACAGGTGAAGGGAATTCTGTGGGTTACAAGAGAGCACACAGTTTGCATGCAGCTGATAAAGAGAACCATGCAGTGTGAATTCCTCACCTTAAAAAACGGATGGGAATCCTGGCCAGGGATATCGCCTGGCTACTCAGTAACCCAGGCTGCGGCTATGGAACAGATTATGTCAAGTCAGGCGGCAGTCTAGATGTCCTGGGACAAGGCATGGGCTCAGGAGAGAAAGCCCTGCTGAAGAGGTTTGTTCCCTCATTGCCTCTCTGCTGCTGTGTTTTATTTGATCTCACATGGCCAGGCTGAGAATGCATTCACAGGTGCTTGCCAACTACATTCTTCATCTGCCAGGGAGGATGGATGGACACCAGTTTGAAATGATTGTATAGACACCAAAATAACCAGAGAGACAAACTATCCAGGGATCAGTACAGGTGAGATAAAGGAGAGCTGGGAGATGAACCAAATATTCCTTACTAATGCGCTGAAAGGTCTGTGTACTGTATTTCAATTTTGTGCTCGTGGGTATTTTTGAAATCAGATATTTGCTGCTAATGGTTACAGTGAAGACCTGGGCATTCTGTGAAGTGAGGAATCATGATGCAAATAGTGGGAACTACATATTTCAGATGCTGACAAAACACAGCCTAATTAATGTATGGAATCTGAAGGCATGTTAACAACCTCAATGGCAGATAAAATAGCCACTTGTTTGTGGGATCTGTGTAGCTCTTTGATTACAGAACAATCTTCAACACCTTCAAGTGATATTTTGACGATCCTTCTCTATATTGTCAGCAAATCACCTTTGCCTTTGGAAACAAGACCAAGAAGTGTATTCCCCATGCCATGCAATCTATAAGCCTTTTTTGAAGAAGTTTTCTGTACCCACAGCAAATCTTGAAATCTTTGAGAGTTTATGTCACCCTCTGAGGATGTCTAGGACATCTATGATCTGTGTCATCACCTTGCCATGATGAAACATATCCCTCCGGAGAGTATGGAAATTTTTTTCATGAACAATGGGCTGAGAAATCAATACAACAGAACCATGTAGACAGATGGATGAGCAGAACGACAAAAATGGGCTTTCAAGCCTCAGCCAAATCCTTAATATCTGAAAACAGAGTATGGGGTTTTTCTTGCATATTAACTCCTCCTACTCCAAAAGCAAGCCTCAGTCCATTACTAGGTTTTGACTTGTTTTAAGGTTCTTACTTGCCAAAGACACATTGCTGCACAGAGTATTAATGAGGTTGTCATTTAACGGGGCCTTACAGGAGCACAGAAGATTTAGTACCTTCTTAAAAAGACTAGCAATGCTTTCTTCTGAAAGTTTGAGAAGAATTTGTGCTTTGACAAGAATAAGACAATACACTTCTTGTGCATGTGAAACCTCTTAAATCCCATCAGAAGGACTTGTGCTTGAGGCCAGGAACCAGACACTTTCACATTTTAATCTCAGATCTGCTCTTGGCTTCCTGCACAGCAAAGAACTCTTTCTTCATTTCAACAACTCTAAACCAGGGTGCAGTGAGAATTAAATGTTTACACTGCAATTTGAAAATGTAAAGTGCTAAGAAGGAGCACTTAGGAAATGAACTTTGTAAACCTTTTCCTTGCTGCTATGGTATCCACCATCCTCAACAGCCTCTTACTTCATGTACTCATAGACTACATAACCTTAAGCACTCACTCTCTGTAAACTACATACCTCACTTGAGAGCTGATGTACAAAAATCAGCTGTCTGAATACCTTAACACTTACGACAGCTTCCTCTGGACTGATCATAAGAGAAATGACTTGTTATTAATTTTCACATGCTGGATTTATTTTAGCTTTTATGTTTCAGGACTATTATGTAAACAGAATGTTAGTTGTAGGAGTACCCAGGAATGCAAGAAAACATATGGCTCCAACTCCCTTCAGTATTCCCAGCACATTCCCCACCAATTTTAATTTCAACTGGCTTAAGTGGGGGAGTCAGGGAGAGACTTAAATGCTCCCATCCTCTGCATATCATGATGAAGAAGTGAAATCACAGCACCTGTTCTCACATATGCAGAGCCCTCCATTTGAGCGAAGATATAACCCTGCCACTCCCTTTGGGTGAGAAAGGGTCTCTTTATAGTGTATTTTGGATCCAGTGGCATTTTAGTTCTATCTCTGCTTCAGGATGGCACTGGCAATCTCCAGTCTTGAGACCTCACCATGTTAGCGTAAGTCTGTGCTTGCTCTGATGAATCCACCAGGGACAGAGTTAATTACAAGAGCAGAGCCACACATGTTGTGTTTCTAAGTGGCATCTCAACAGTTTAAAAGGTGGGTGAACCTGACACACATACCCATGCATCCAGCCTGTACCACGTACCTTACCCAAAATTAGGTATTGTGCTGGTAAGTATTTGAGATGGATAAATACATATTCCTGCATAAGCACAAGGACCTCTACCCATTCTTGCCTTACTTCTCTTGAGTCTGCTCTTTGCTCTGGTGTTGCAACGCCCTAGGGTACAATAATCCTCAGGTGCCAAGATTTGCCATGGTGGGGGAGGGGGGGTCACCAGCTTCTGCTGTCGCACCACAAGCCCTCATCAGCACTGGCCCTGCTGCATACGGCTGTGTAGACCCCGGGTGCCAGCAGTTAAACAAGTGCTGCACCTGCCTCTCATCATGCTGCCGGCGCCTGGCGCTTGATCTGCTCTTGCTCTCGGTGCGCCACTACCCAGAGAGCAAACATTTTGCAGTTGAACAGCAGCAGTAGAGACCTCCCGAAACAGCTTGTGCTGCGCTTGTTTGCGAGGCTGCATAAATCACCAGTAATGTGAGATGCTGATCCCTTCATGCGCTGTGAAGACTGAAGGAAAAATGAGGCTTGAACAATCAGCAGAAATTAATCGCTTTATACTCTGGCACTTTGCACACTTCAGAAAGTGTGGAGCATGGGACCTTCACATGCCTATTGACACAGCGAGCCCTACAGGGACAGACAGGAGAGGAGCAGATTTGCCTTTACCCCAGATCTCTAGTTTGTATCACAGACAGCTACTAAAAAGCTGACATAATGCAAAGGTCCCTGGATATCTCCAGAACTGGGAACACCCCAGGTTTTTTGGATGCCCTGTGAGATTTAGGAAACAACAGCAAAAATGAAGGAAAAACCTTCAGATACTAAAAAGACCCACAAGAAAGCTTTCAGTTAAATCTAACCCATATAAAGTCTCCAGAATGGACCCCTCGCATGCAGCAAGACAGCTCTCTAAATGACAGTGAGAGCAAGATCGATAAGATGCTCGGAGCTGTCAATACCTTTCTAAGGCAAACTTTCTACAGAAAAGTTTTTTGTGCTGGTCACAGCTCATGTCCTGCTTTGTCTGGTTATCCTGCCAGAAGCATAAATGAACTCATAAGAATAACAGGAGGATTAGGTTAAGCTTATTTTTAAAACGTTTCCCACAAATTCGTCTCGTTTGCCTGCTTATAAACACCCTCGTTCATCTTTGCTGTGTGTCTAATTAGGCAGGATATACTGCAGGTGGCTTAAAATAGGAGCTGAAATATAGTAGCTCTGCAGTTACGCATGTTAAAGGAAAGGTAATTAAAATTTCATGCTATGAGATGTAAACTGATCATCTCAAGGGCCTGAAAGGGATTTCTCCACCATATATGACATGGCACAGTTGGCCAGCTACAGTATGGGTGGGTTTCCTCTTCCTTGCAACACTTATTAGCGTCTGCCCAAGGCAGAATATGAGATCCGATGGGTTGGTTTCTTGAATTATTTATTCATGGAAATAGGCATATTACCATCAGCTAAGCATCTCTGGATTTTATTTAAAATCAATACTGCAATAGAGCTTAAAACATAGAAAGCTAAAATTAAATTAAAACAAACTAGCAAAGACAGCCCTGCTGTGAACCTGTCTTAGAGGTTAATTAAAATGAGATCAAACAGACATCTTGGATTTTGTAGCCACTGTAGTTAAAATTCTGTGGTACCTGACAGAGACATAGGATGGTTTCCTCTGACAATGCTGACAACTTCTCTGAATAGCATCTCTCAAAAAAACAGGATTTATTTTTGCAACTAAGAAGAATACTTCAGTGTAGCAAGTATTTTTGTTTTGGCAATGGATCAAGTTGCACCAAAAGGCAGGTGGCGTCTTTTAAACCATTTCCACAAGGGAGAATGCCACTCTGCTTTTCTACCTGTTCCTCCCCACACCTGCTTCCCTCTTCTTTTTAAAAACCATGCATTGTACTATATTACTGAAACATCAGGGGTGTTTTCCAGGCTGTGAAAGGACCCTTTCCAAAAATACTTATTACTGTATGCAACAGGGATGTGCTTGCATTTTGCTGTGGTAGTCCTAGGGCACACTCATGCTTACTGTGAAATAGTGGCATTTTAAGACTGCAGCTTTAATAAGAATATTTGAGATGGGGAACTCTGTATTAAAGAAGTTATGCCTAGGGCATGTTTAAAAGCCTATCAGGTAAGCTTTGAATAATGTGAGGGACAACAGACCTAGCATTGCAGGCTTTTTCTACAAATTTCTTACAGCCAAGAAGAAAGAACCACAAGTAAACACAAGTTAGTGAAATGCAGAAAGGCTCTCTCAGTTGCCTGTGGCCAGAAAAATTAGGTCTTCTCTCTTGGAAAGGTAGCCTTCAGATTCCCCCTAGGAAAAAAAGTGGCAAGGAGGCAGGATCTGGGAGCCCCAATCTAAATACGTTTCATTTTGTCTACGCCAGTAAAGGATGGACCCGCTGTGTCTCAACCAGCTGAAGCTTTCTTAAATTGTCTGTGGTACAGCAAATGGTTGGAAGGCTAACCAAGGATTACTAACTGATGCAAGAGATTAGTGTCATAAACCCGCATGGGACAGGAACAGACACAACGATGAAAACCTATCGGCCAAATATAGCAAAATTCTCATTGACTTCAATGAATCGGGATTTTATCCCATGATTCCAAGGCACTATAGAAAAACAAACAAAACCACCCTACCAAACCTCTATTAAAGGTAATCTAGGAACAACAAGTTCTGAGGATGCAGTCCATACTGACAAATGAGAAGGGCACTTATGGTACCCTGCTTTGCTGCTAGATGTCTCCCCCTCTCCTCCCTTCCCCATAGTTCCCACCATCCTTCAGGATCATTTTTGTCTCAAACTGACCTTACATTTTCACATGCAGTGTCTCACATCTGTCAGACACTGAGCAATGAGGAAGACAGCATTTGGTTATGAAACACCTGACTTGAATTTCATTGAGCCAGGTAATAAACCAGAAAGAAATGAAGTTTTACTAGGCAGAAGCAGGTTTTTGTAATAAGTCTCTATATACCTGCATGCGTGATAATCACAAATTGAGTTCTTTTCTGGAAAAGAGAAAAGAAGCCTCATATTGCACTTGCAACCAGTAGGAAATAACATCTCGTTCAGTGTAAAAGGACTGCAGCAGGTAGGGTTGTAGTTGATCATGTAGTTAGGTAAGCAAAACAAACACATTCCAGGCATGCCATCCTTTGAAGGAGAGGAAACTTCCCTGGGTTTTAATCACACAGCAGTATGCTGCTTCATCTGGTTTTCCTATAAAAAAAATCTTTCCTTGTTAAAAAAAAAAATAAAAATCATTAACTTTCCATATAGGGAATCACAAAGTGGGTCGTTGGGGAAGCATGCGCTTCTCAGCTGGGAGCAAGCCAGGGACAGTCCCAGGCGAACAGTGTCTGTCCAACACCACCGTCTTGTCAGATTTTGGAGCCCTCTCCACCCTCATCCCCCCTGTTCCCAGTACCTCAACAGGAAAGGAGACATCTGTGAATCCTCTGGCACTGTTTCAATGTTTTACAGCTGTAATAACCACTGATACAAAGAGAAGAATGTTTTCTAGCCCCAAATTCCTGAGGTACTTTTCTAAACAGACACAAGTGGATCGGGCTTGGTTACATGAAAAATACCCCACCAGGGGCAGGGGTGTGGGGAAAGATGAAGAGGAATCATGATCTGCAGATAGTTGAGCTCAGCTTGGCTTCAGATTTATCTTTTCTGACCACTCAACCTATTTGTCGAAATCCAAACTTCTAATCCTTAAATCTAAACAGTATTTTTCTGGCAGCTTGCACTCGCTCTTGGCTATATCAGATGAAAAATACTTCAAGGAAGAAGCTTAAAACAGTGGTGATCTATAAACTTAAATATATGCGGCATTTTTGCAGTACTCCTTGCCGTCAGTATATAGGTAGCGAATTTTGATGCTTGTTGCTAGAAATCCCAAAGTGCATCGGACACTGCAAAGTCCATTTTCTCCCATTTGTTAGCACTGTCAGTCACTGGCAGCGTCAGTCACGGTGCCTTTTACCTGTAAGTCAGTGAGTTCATCATGGCCTTACAAAAGATGCACAGGCTGGCATTTAGAAGTAGTTTGAGGAATAATGTCAATTTGTATAAGGGCATAAAGTAAAGGCAGGAGGCAGCCCGGCCAGGTATACGTGGAGAATGTGTTTCCAAGCAGCAGTGCTCTTGTAAGGGTTAGGAACTCCGGCTCTCCCAGTGCCTACGCATTTAGGCTTAGTCCTTTGCGCATTTCTCCAGTGCAAGTCTGCAAAGGATCACCTCGTATAAGTAGAATGATATAAGGCAGAGTATTTCTGTACAGAAAGCCTGAATTGTTAAGCACTTAACAATGCAAGCAACTAAAGCTCCAGTGCTGATTTCAAATGGAAGACTCGAAGATGATGAACAGAGCAGACTGGAAAGTGGAGCACCTAGCTCACAGGAAACTCAAGACCTGGTGCAGATTTGCTTAAAAAAATACAATTATTAGTTCAAATATTCTTAAATGCCTTTCTAACCAGAAGCTCCCCCAGTCGTACAGCTGCTCAGTGACAATTTGCCCAAGCAGCTCAGTAAATTGTTTCATCCTGAGCTCCCCTCTGTTGTGGTTACACTGCTGCTGGTACCCAGGCTCAGGGCCAGCTCTGGGCAGGCGGTCTGTCAGGCGCAGGAGCATCCCTACCTCAGCACGAGGGCGAGCGCAAGCAGCAGCCCCTGTTCTGTGACGGGTCTTGAGGGGACCCGGCACGGCTTCATGCCAGCAGTCCTCTTCTTGAGCCAACACCACCGGCTTGTCTTGAAAGGAGGGACAGGCCAGCTCTGCACTGGGGTGGGTGGAAAGACAGATGCGGAGGCTGGTGCAGGAAAGGAGCCAGGAGAGGGGTCACGCTGGTGAGCAGTCAGAGCTACAGCCGCCCTTCAGTTACACTACAGACGAGCCCTGGGGCAGCCCGGCCTCAGCTGGAGCAGTGCAGGCAGCTGCTGTGCCCACATGCGCAGCCAGGACCAGAAAACCTTGCAGGCTGAATTTTGCAATACATGCACCCTTGACAGCAAACAGAGGGCTCCAGAGATCCCGGTTCCACCCACCCCTTTAACACTTGAAACAGGCTTTTCCTGAAGTCATTCTTCAGCCTACATTTCTTTTGCACCATCCTGCTGAGTGAACATCAGGGCACAACCACATGAATTTTACAGCTGTAGGACATCATTGTTAACAGGGGAAAAAAAACCTTCAAACCTTCTGCTTCAAAGCCACAGACCCTTCTTCCCCGTCTTTTAAATAGAGCTCGTAATTAACTTAGCAATGCTACGGCTCACATGCTCTCTGCAGCCATTCATGGCGTATCAACAGGGAGCTGACGGACTACACAACATTGCAATTTATGTTTTAACTCTAAACAATAATATTTTCTCTAGTTAAGTGGAAATTTTTAGAAAAACTGCAAGACTGCAGCAGTTAACTGCATAAAGTTAATTGGTTAACTGAAATAGAAACTCATTAACTGGTTAACTGAGAGCTAAGATGAAGTAATGTCAGCACAGTCACAAGGAATATTTAAGACAAGAATTGCAATAAAGTAGATTTGCAATTCCTGAATGTATTTGATTAACAGATTCAAACAAGTGAGGTTATTACTATGCTAATTACTGTTTCCCATAAAATACTGAATGTCATTAAATTCAAGTGTCTGAGAGAAAAACATACTTCTCAGGACAATTACAAAAGAGGAAAACAGTAACTAATCATTTGGTGTGCTGTTGTCTGTTAAAAATGTAATAATAATAATAGCAACAATTACAAAAAAATATAGTAATAATAGGAAGAGTAATAACAATAAAAAGACTTCTCTCAAGAGCTAGGAGCACAGATTTGCCAATCTCAAAGGGGGAAATCTTCTGCACGGCAAAAGCAAGACACTGAATACTTTTCCAAAGTTATGGCAGTAATGAGAGTCTTGAGCAATGTCTAACCAGTAATTTATGAACTCAGCTGTTGTGTAGGTGTATTAGAGATGGATGATACACTGATACCATGTTGTCATGTTCCAAATCTGTTGGTGATACCAAACTATCAAAAAAAACCCCAACCTACTAGAAAGCCATGAGTGCCAGTGAGGGCAGGTGTCATTGGGAGTATTAGTCCTGTGCCTGCCTTTACAGTGTCTCCTGCAGCCCAACTTGTCCCTCTGTTGAGCAGCATTGCTGTGCCCCTCTCACTGCAGTCCCCACACCCCGTTTGGGGCTGCCTGCTCCTGGGCCTCCCAAGGAGGCTCCCAAGAGGCGTCAGCCATGGCTGAGCAAAGCAAGGTTGGGGGCCCATAGGGAACCTGCCCCCTATGCCATGTTGCTCCCTGGCCTCACCACGGCTGGAGTCACCTCCAGGCCCCTGCTCCAGCACAGCTCAAAGATACACAATGAGATCAGCCATGGGGTAGGGCTTGGTGAGCACAGAAAGTTCTCTTCTCCTTCCTCAAATCCCCTAAGCTCCCTGAATCCTCATCCAAGAATCTAAATAGTACCATAATATTTCTTGATAATGTGATGGAGTTTTTGCTGGTAACAGCAGCATGAGAAATACAGATGGTATCACCTATTTTTAGTGCTGCTTATACTCAAAAGCAGCTTCAGGAATCTGAGTGCAAGCTTTATTGCATACATAGTTAAAGTATCCCTTCTAAAAACCTGCTACTGGGTAACCTTGGTAATTTTTTCTTTTTGGCAAGGACTAATCCAGGATGCTTATTAAAATATCAAAATAAACAAGTGGCAATGGTGATGATTTGGACGGTGATGGAATGGTGATCTCTTCTTCACCCAGAATTTACCAATACCTCCTGGAAATTCAAAATCATTTCCCTGCTTAATGAACTTGCCTCCATAAAGTTCAACCCTGAGAATTATTTTTAGAGTATTACTCATGAGTACTGAACAACTAGCAATGCATTAAAGACAAACAAAAAATACCAACCCAAAACTAAACAAAACAAACCACAATTAAAAGCCCATAAAACATGTCTAGTTACAAAACAAAGAATTAAAAGAGTGGTATAAAATTAGATGCTAAAATTGTTAGTTTGCAGTCTGGACTATTTAAAAATCCTCTCTTGTGCACTTACACTGTGCTTTCTTCTACCATGCACTTTGCAGAGAAACACAAGTCGCCAAAGTCACAACATCAAAAAAAGGGTTAAGGGCAAGGTGCACAACCATTCTCCTGAGGCGTCACAGATCTATCAAGGTCAAGCTCATGAGTTAGCTCTTCTTCACCCCACAACCACGCAAGCTAGCTCTACTCTACATTAACCATATCCTTGTCACCTAACAATCGTGACAATCTTGCTGTATATGGTTTTTGGACAGCTAACAAATGGAGAAACTAGAGCTGTGAAAAGAGAGAGACTTAAAACGAATTTGAGACGTCTTCACAGAAATCTCAGTAACACAAAATCAGACAAAAGTTTGTAATGCATTATTCACTGCCTTTTTTGGTATTTGGAGAAAACACACCCTCATTCATAATGTTCCTGCTGAAATTATTTCTATTTCTGAGAATTCTTATTAACAGCAGGTCACTACCAGAGCAGCATAATGAAAATGAGGCAATGTTGATAATATAGGCAAGAATGACCAAGAAAGGTTAACTCTTGAGAATGCAGCATTTCGAATGGAAAATTTCCGTAATACGTAATGTTGGAGGGTAGAAACTGAGAAACTATTCAATTCAAAGAGGAGATGAATAGAAAAATGAAAGTACCTGCCCCTACCATTCTGCCTCTTCACTTCCCTTACTGCTAGGAGCTTGTTCGTAGTTAGAAAAGAAGAATTGGAAAAATTTTAGTTAAACCTACTCTGAAATTAGAAAACATTGACTAAATATGCTTTTCTAAAAGACCTTAGTAAAAAGCTTTAAATGTTAATTTAAATTTCTTTTAATGGTATTTTAAATTTTCTGCAAAAGTACGTCACCAGCAATGAGTTCTTTGAAAAACATTCCTTAAAAATGCAAATCTCTTAAGTACTCATGTTTTTACTAATATACACACACACAGACATGCACGTGCATATTTATTTCTACAAAGATTTATGTTAGAAAGGTTCCCAGAACTTTCTTGAATGTGTGTCCCATAATCATTACCTCCTTGTGGGAATGTCCTAGTATGAAAAATGGCCGTGGTCACTGAATAAATTGCTTGCTACAACTCTGTCAGTTTCTAACAAGAAGTAGCACTCTGCTAAATACCATTATTTAATTTATATTTTATCTTTGATTCCTGTATTGGGAGCTGAGCATTCTAACAGCTAGCAACATCTAAATGGAAATAAACAAATAGCTGCTTCTCACAGAATATGACAGTCATTTCAACATAAAGTCTCCTTAGAGAAAAATAGACTTTTACACAAAAGGACATAATCAAATTAAATGCTTGATTCCATTGTCTTTCCAGGACAAATAGAAGACATCATTTTAAAGAAACAGAAATGTTCTACGGTAGTTCTTGTGTGCAGGCATGTAGAGATTTTTTTTCTGGCTGCTGTAGCCAAAATATAAATCATTTTCTGCTCCGGTGTCAGGAAGTGTATTGCACTAAATTAATCACAAGCTACTTTTAAAAAGGGACAAAAATCCACTGCAAAATGAAACAAATCTCTCTGCGCCTGTTTTCCATTTGCATTGTCATCACTTACCTTTAGAGGACGACGGAAGTGAGATGGGAATGTTGCTGAAATGCATTCAACAGACCCTGTATGTGTGTTAGCATCTCTAGTGCTCTGTGCTGTACCTTCAGCCATTGGAAAAGATAAAGTATTATAACCTGCACAGAATATAATCGTCACACTTTGCCAGGCTCCTAGCACAGGGATACACCATAGCAAAGTAAATGCAGAAACACATAGACTACAAGCTGAGCTGTGTGTCTTCTAGCATTTCCCAGTCCCAGAAGTATTCTGCTGGGGTAGATAAAAGTCTTTCTGCCTTGTTATAAAAGAAGAGGAAAGGCAATTCATAAGGGAAATGGAGTCATTTTAGAAAGCTTTTCCTAATAAGCCCAATAGTTCAGCAGATGTGTGCAAGTGGGGAAAGCTGGGAGCGCAGAGATCAGGCAGCTCCATCCGCCATCATACAACTGTGACTCGGCTTGCTTTTATCTTTTATGTCAAGCAATCAAAAGAAAAGCCAATTTTATTTACTGAGCGAGGGGCAAATAAACTCATGCCAATTAAAGAACAGAAATGATGTCTCTGTGGTTTAGACTGGAAGCATTTTAAAGACAAAAAATCTTAAATCATTCACTCAGACAAGGCTTCTAGATCCTCATCTGTCTTCCTTTGCTCCCAGGGCAGGATGGGCATGCACTGAACTTTTTGTTAACTCTCTGCTTTCAGACTCTCAACCCACAAACTACTGCATCCAAGAGGCACAAGTAATATTAAACATCCCTGCTTTAATAAAGTAATTTTCAAAATGCTTCTGGGAAGACACACTTCTCTGGACCACAAGCAGCGGCAGTTAAAGTCAGCCTCAACTTTACAGCTGACTTTGAAATCAGAAAGTGCTTACCAACATGTTTTGAAGTCTGTTCCCCCTCTCTCCTTAGTCTCCAGAAGTACTTTGTCTCTGGGTGATCACAAGCCTGCCTGCCTTTCTCAGTGTTGGCTGCTCAGGTTTTTTATTAGCTCAGGACCGTCTTCTGATTCCTGACTCAGAAAAGCTCATCAGAATGCAACTCTAAGCCTGTGTATTAGTTCTCAGCAAAAACAGCTCAAAGCATGTGCTCAGATGCTACTAGAAATTGGGCCAGCTGGGTGGGCTTTCTCCTCACAGAGTAACTTACTATCTCCTTCCACAGCAAGTCACGCTTACCGGTAAAATGTGGTGTAATCCACCGTTGAATGGCAGCTCTGAAACTCCCACGCTTTGAGTTTCTGGCATTCCCGGTGAGCTCGGAGTTTTACCCGGACTGTCCCATGACACAGCTCAGGCAGAGGTTTTCTCTGTGGGCGGCTGCAGAACTCATTGGACTCCACGCGCCAGGATTCGGCAAAGTCGTCCACGTCAAACTTAAAATTCCCGTCGCCCCCGATCAGGTCATCTCGCTTGTGCCCATTGTAATTGCCGCACAGACCACAGAGTTTGCCTTTCAGATGTGGCGCAGCCATGACTTCCACAAAACTGTCTCCATCCCATGAGATTTCCAAGCCTAGTAGATGAGACAAAAACATGCACACACACATGCACACACAAAAAAAAAGAAGAAAGAAAAAAAGAAGAAATTGAGGACAATGAACTATGCCTTATGTTTGTTAAACAGGGAACCCAAACAAAGCCATTGGCTTCCTTCTGATAATGTTTAGATTTCTATATACCTCCCAGTAAGTGCCTCTGGCAAGTGCAGTGTTTCTTAAATCATAGTCAATTACAATACACTCATGCCTGTCTCTGTTTTGTTTTGTTCCTCCTTGCTAACAAATGGGGTTATCCTAAAAAAACTGGAGCCAAGGCAGAACTGCTCTCAACATCGAAATAGGGCTCTTGCAAAATTCTGCAAATTGAATTTGGTAGGGCAAATTTGTAGCCGATTTCGCAGGCAGCCCGGAATTTTAGCCATTGTCACATGGCACAGGTCATGGGCATACAAAGGTGTCCATGCCCCGTGAGACTCTACCAGTGATCACCTTATGGAAAACATCCTTTTCTTGCCTGCAAAGCTGACACTGATCACTTGTTTGGGTTAATACAACTGTTCCAATATAAGTACTTTATTTTGTGTCGGTAAAGAGAGTTAAAAAGATGACCCCAAAGATGTCAGATGGGTAAAACTTGTAAGAAGGCATTCTGAACAGGATTCAAACTGTTCATTCAAAAGGTTTTAATTACTAAAATTTTGAAGCTGTCTCCCTAAGTCAGCAACACTGAGGAATGATGGTAAACATCTAACCTTCATCTAGTGGTGAGATGTAAGTGCTCAGCTACTATCTGGTTTACGGTGAGGACTTGCACTCCTAGTACATCAAAATCAAAATAGCTTTCCCTGAGTGAAATCCATTTTATCTGTCTGTACCCATCTAAAAGCTAGGTGTCTCGCTTAAGTCAGCTCTCTGGGCCTTCTCTCTGATGGAGAGAAATAGGCAGCGCTGGGTCACAACATGGGTGTCTAATGCAGAGGGAATAAACTACGTTCTGAATGCCTTTCTGTTTCCAGTGATACTCTAGAGGGTCCAGAGACTGGGTGGAGGCTAAACTTCTAGTTTTTACCTGGGTGACTGTAGATTAAATTAATTCCATCCTTTGAGAAGTAAATATGTTTCTCATAAGGGAAAGCAAATTTGGTATCATAGGGGATAAAAACAACACCAAGAATCACTGCTGCTTAACTGCTACCCAAAAATGGTCTTTCTTTTAATTATTTCTAATGTCTGATGAATGCTACTACTTCACATCTCTGCAGTAACCCTGCATATGAAGATCACAAATCATTCTGCTGACGTTAATTTATTCCCATAAAGTACCTGTGTGCAGCGGTTAGTTAAGGATAAACACAGGAACCTGCTTTTAAACAAGGTAATCCAGATTTTACCGTCTTCTCCCTGCCTGGCCAAGAATACCAAACAGCATCACTCCGCAGTGTATGACCAGGGCTTCGCTCCAGCTTTCTACATTTGCTGTGTGGGCTGGCTTAGCACCACCCTTTCCTCTTGTAAATCAGTGCTTGTCACTATGTGATCCAAAGTCTGCCCTATCCTCATGTAAGTAATTAACATACCAGTGACTCAGTTCAAAGCTGGAACCTTTCCTTTAGCAACACATCCCATTGTCTCCTATGACAATTCCTACCCGCACTGCAGAGAAACAGGGTGAGGCTCAAAGAGCAGTTATGACTATAGAAGGGGTGCTTTGCCATTGGTACGTACTGTCCTGCTGCTTGTGTGGTTCACACAGTGTTACCAAGAGTTTGGCGAATGATTTACCCATCCAGGTTGTGCAGATAATTCTGTATCACCAGCCACTACAGTCTATTGCATCGTGTTTTCTTATCGGTATAGGTTAGCAATGATAGCACAAATATGCCCTGAGCTGATACACCTGAAAGCAGTTTCAAATTATCCAATAAACCCAGCACGGATATGGCCACTGCGTCCTCCTCCAAAGGCACTGTATACCCAGCCAACTGAGAAATTGTGCAAGACTACAATTGTTAACGAGGCCAGCACAGTGGCAAGGGGGAAAGCTGCCTTTTAAACTGCTTCATACATTATCATTGCTGGACAAATTCAAATTCCAGCTGTCTTTGCCTCTGACAACGCTGAACAAAACAAAACACAGCTTGATTTGCAGACACCAGATTAATACTGCTGTGCTGGCATTTAGAAAAACCTGGCCATTAACTTATAAACTAAGATTTCTTCAGACTTGAGAATCATATAAACTTTCTCAAAGCTTGAAGCATCAAGATCCAAACTCTCAGACAGTTCTCTTCAGAAAATAACTCCAGTTTTTAAGGTGGTGTTTAACTTCTTCCCTAAATGAGCTCCCTCAGAAGCTGCTGACTTTAAGCAGAGTTACAAAAGATTGAGTAATGATTCTATCATAATCTTCCTTTTACAACTGGCTTTCAGAGAAACCACTCACATTCATTATGAAAGGTTAACTCTAAAATCATCCTGTATATTTCTGTGTCCTTTGTGAGAGTTAAGTTAACCTACTTGTTACATGTTGCTCTGTGAACTCTAGGTATGCAAACAAGAATAACATAAAATTATGACTTTTCATCTCAGCATGTAAAAATGCACATTTTTAAATCCAGAGAGTCCTGCTTTGATTACTGGATTTGATTCAAGAGACTCAGAGTTTAACTGCCACAAAAGGATGTAGTTTCCTCTAGCTGCGTATTGTTTAATTATACTATACTCTGCTGTAACTGCCCAGATGGAAGGGTAGTTTCTTGCTTTGATGAACAGCCTAAAGGTTTTTGTCCATAACGGAGCTTATTCCCTTTTGGGATAATGAGGAAGGGTATTTACTCCTACACACATGATAATTTTGTTGGAGCCTGATTGCACTGTGTAATGTGTGCCTTTTTGTCTGCTCACAAGCAGAAAGTTCTGTTGGTTTCTGTAAACCAACAAGAGCTATGACAGACAGGGTTATGCTATGGAGTGATGTTTGAAACGGTCTCCTTGGCAGACAGAAATTGTTTGGAAGAGTTTCTTGGTGCCTATACCGCCCTTACCTTCCCCCCGCCCCCCAAAATGAATGAGTTTCCCATTCACTTGGACAAGGATCAGAATCCCAAGAAATGTGAAGTCAAAGGATGCAGCATCTGTCCCATCTGGGGATGTGCAGAAAGGAATATTCTCTGAGTTACTTCTTAGGGTTTTCCGATTTTCCTCTTTCTTTGAAGGATGCTTAACCAACTTGTTACTTGATTTCTTAAATTGGCACATGATGCGCTCTACTGCATTTTAAAAAAAAATCCTTCTTGATTTATGCACATCGCATACTGAGTTGCCCGTGCTGGGAACTCCCATCAATTGTTCTGCATGATTTTTCATGGTAAAGGCATCCTCCAGACCTGGCAGACCACTCTTCCCTAAAGATTTAGTGCCAAAGTGGTACAGAAAACCTCAGCAAAGTGGCTTCGTGCAAAAGATCAGCACAGAAACAACAACAAAAAAAATGCTCCTGCACTAGAGGGACAGATAAGTAACACCAGCCCTGTGACCCTCTGCTCTCTCATCTTTTTAACACACAAATTTTAGACTAGGACTCAACACCATCCCAACCACACCCATGACGAAATATCTGGAAGTGCACGGTGCCAGAATTGCTGCTGCATGGCATCCAGGGCTACAGCTGGTGAGGAATTTAGCAACAAAACAGGTTTTCACTGGAAAATGCCAATTCATCAAAACTGAAATGCTTCAGGGGGACATATCGAATTCAACGAACTTCCAAGACAGCACAGGCAAGGGTCCAAGCTGGTTTCCTGCCAGCTCGCCTGGTGGGCTGCCTGGAAGCCTGGACTTTCAGGGTATGCAACTCCAGGACAGCCCTGCCATGCAGATTGCCCCGTAGCCAGGGACCACAAGGCTTCCTGAAGCTCCCAGCTCTGCAAAAGGAAAACCAAAAGCTGTGGGAATGCTGACTGAGCTGTAAGCACCAGCCCCTGCACTTCCCAGCCCAATTTTACTTGAATTTTGCTTCTAGTGCAGTGGTTCTGCTTATTTTTCATTCCTTCCTCCCTCCCCCTCTTCTTTCACCCTACACCGGGAAAGCATATATTTCTTGAAAAATCCATGTTTCATTCTGAAACAGAGAAAATTCTCCAGTTTTTTTCCCCCACAGCACTCAGAATTTCCTGTGGAACAAAAGGTTTGTCTTTAAACCAGTTCTACTCAGGACATTCCTCCTCTCTACAGCCTCTCTGCTGCTTGTCCTCTCCCAGCAAAATGGAGCCATGCTGTTCTGCTGCTTTCCAGGCCTTACGTGCTGAGGAAAAGAGGACTTGGCCCATCATGCTGCATTCAGCGAGAGAAACCTGATCCTGCTCTGTTAAGGGGAGGAATTATTTAGGCTATAATTTGTAGTGATTACACACTGTTTGGTATGTTGTCATATGCCATGTTTGCACTCCCTCTGCCAACACATGGACAAGGATGTGTGTAGTCATTTATTAGGCTTGCACCAGAGACAAATGGAATAGCAGCAGGATTAGCTGTCATTCATCTTCAGTTGAAAACCTTTCTTTGGCCTGTGGTTGGCTAATGAAATCCACATCGCCAGAATTCATAGTGTTCAGCTGGCTGCAAAGAGAAACCTTCAAGATGCTTTTAATTAGAAGTTGTGAATAATGGTCAGCTTGTGTGCATTTTACAGACAGCCACAAAAATCTGCATTGCCACTTTGAGGAATGAGCCCAGAGCTGGGACCCACATTATGCAGACTTACATTTCCAGGGGCTATATGAACAGGTGTCTAAATTCTCAGCTCAACAGTGGGTGCTAGTGTCCCCTTGGAAAAAAAAATGATGCTAGATAATGAGTATGACTATGCGTCACGCCTGTGACCATATCACTCCATAAGAAAGATTTGTTTCACTGCTTTCACATGACATTTAATTGAATTAACAGTAAATAGTATTCTCGCTAAAACAGTACTTCACTGTGTAAGTGAAATCTCTGAGGACTACAGTAGTACCTAACACATGCTAATGAGAAAGTTTTAAACTTCCCCTCAGTATTTATCTATGCAAGGATACTATAGTTTCAGAACAGTTTATCAAAACAAATGTAAGTCATCTGGTTTAGCATTTTGACAATGTATTTTCTAGGACTCAAAAGGCCTGAGAGTCTGCTATCTCCATTCCCTGTTTCAACAAATAAGGTACCAGATTCTCTGAAGTTTCTGATTTTCTTTTACTTAACTACATATATTACCACTATCATGCTTTTTTACTGACTGCTGTTCACGTTGCACTTGAGAAGAAACACACACACACACCCCCACACACACCCCTGCCCTACCTGCTTTGGTGGTCACTTTCAGCAAATAACCATCCAAATCGATCTGAAATTGCGGTGTCTCGCAAGGCAGTGAGATGCGGGTCCCGTTCCACTTCACTGTGAGGTGCTGCTGGAGGCTGATAGTGCTTCTGCCCAACACAAGGTCCACTGACTTTGTCCAGGAGAAAGAACGGGTCCGGCGGGCATCGTTTTTTACCAGCACCTGAAAGGGTGAGGCAGAGGAGGAGCAGTCTTTTGTCAAAACGTACTGACATGTTCCCTGAAAGTTAAATGTCCGTCCATCAAAAGTGTTGTAGTGAGGGTCTCCAAATACAGTGCAAACTCCAGGCTCTGCAGGTGAGTGAGAAACAAAAGCACCATATCAGGATCAATCAAAGTTTGAAAAAAGCAGTTGATAAGAACTTAGAGGACACCACTCTCACCTAATCTATCTGCCCTACAGATTTGGCTGACATCCACTAGGAATATATATTTTTGAAAGACAGGGGCTTTATGGCTTTAGTGGAAGTCTTTCCCAAAGCGGGTGGGAACCGAAGGCCAACCGATCCTTGGGGCAGCACAGGAAGGCTAACCTGTAGCTAGGAGCCAAAGACACATCTTTCAACCTACATGTCTGTCCCTTAACATGATGTGCCATCTGAACAGTTTAGGGTATTACAGTGCCTGTGAAATTTTTCAAATTATTTAATTTCCAGAAAATACAAGCCTCCGTCATGATATCAGGGGAGGCAGAGCCCTGGGCTTGCAGAGCCCACATATCTCTGGAGATGTGTGATGGGAGCCTTCCCACCTAACTTCAGCTTTCCAAACATGAAATGTCTAGTCTAAGCAATTCATCCAGTCTCCCTCTTACTGACAGAGAGAAACAGACATGACTAGAAAGTCTTTCATCTCACCAGTTTTAGACATCTCTCTTAATATGTGGGGGAATTACTCTCTGGAGGAGCCTGTCTCGCTGCTGCCAGCTCTGGGAGCACAAACAAGTATCTAAGACTACAGGCATTCCTCTCAGACAGTTAAATTCCCCTGGGATGAGCTCCCACCATTACGTTGTGTTGTGGGAGCAAAGCCTAATCCACTAACAGAAGCAGAATTCAAAACATCACGTGTATACTTTTGAGGCTAATTTTAATGCCCTCAGTTCAGCAGGGGTGATCCTGTGAAATTAAGAGCCATCAGACCACTTTAGCACGACCTGGTTCTGTCCATATTTTAAGTAAGCACACTTACTTAGAATTATTGTACATTTATAAACTAGGTATATTTATGTTTTTTCCCCATATTATCTGTAGAACCAGCATCTTTATTCAGTGTTACAAGCTACCATATATGTTGTTTATACACAGCGGACTTGAGTAGTTATTGTTATCATGCTATCAGCTAAAAGTCAGTAGTACGTGACTACCATAACGCAATGAATGACTAAGGGTACAGTATCTCTACCAACCATTTTCATCATTACAAACAAAGGGAGATTTCTTATTGATGTTTCCAGCCATATGCTGGTCAGAGAAGCCACAACTCAAAGGCAGAACATGTTTCCACACTCATGTCAATGACGCTGAGTTACCCTGCAGTTACCCAGCAATTGATTGAATTGCCTCGCAATCAAAGCAAGCAGCAAATTTATTTGCATTGCAGCCTTCTGGTATAACAATAGGTCCTAACCACATCTCATTGCTGCTGTTCCTGGAAGAAGGAGCCTCAAAGCAGGGAAATGCACACTGCTACTGCCAGCTGGATACCCATGGGCTGAGGCTGCTTTTGAAAGATGATGCCTGTTTTGGGGAGAGGGCTTGGTGCAGTAACAGAATTTGACTCAGTAATCAGAGAGCTGTGAACAGCATCAATCAAAAAAACCCAAAAAACAAAAAGCCAACAAAGGGGGGGAGAGTAATAAGGAACACAACTTAGTCACTGAAAAAAGATATTATCCCACTAACAATGGCTCGCCTGAAAAGGCAGCTAAAAAAAGGCAAATTCAAACCTACAAAAAAGGAGACATAGGTGTTCTGAAGAAGAGGCAGAGAATTCCTTCAGTAGAATGCAATGCAGCTCTGACTACGCAATACACCTTTCTCAGCAGGTTTCTTCAGCCTAGGCAGAGCACTATGCTAAAGCAGCTATAATTCTGGCATTTTTCTAGCTGTAGTTATAGAGCATCCAAGGATACCTACATGAAGACACAGAAAATGGGGCTGAAGGGGACCCCAGGAGACATTACCTTTCCTTCTCCAGGTATAATGTAGAATCACCTGTACCTATGTTCTTCCTGACTGACGTTCATCTAACCTGCTCTTAAAGAGCAGTAGCAACAGCAACCCCACAGACACCTTCAGCAACCTACTGCAGTGCTCAACTGTCCTTGCTGTGAGTAAGGTCTTCCTGAAGTCTAACCTCAATTTCCCTCACCGCATGGTGCAGTGCCATCATGGACCTGGCACCTGGGAAACTGGTACTTTTCACCTAAATTGCCACATGCATGCTTCTTTAGCTAAGCCACTAACTAGTCTTGGCATCATTATTATGCCTATGTCTGGCAACTAGGGACCAAAAAGTTGAATTTCTCAAGGACATCATGTTGACAGCTTCATTAGAAGTCACAATGAAACACATTTGATCAACACCTCTGGAAATCAAGCCCCAACAGATTTTAAGCAGAGCCTCAAAACCAAGACACTTAGATAAGAGACTGCTTTTTAAAATGTGCACCAATAAGGATATCAATAACTGTTTTCCAAAGTCCATAAAAAGATTGGTTCTTCATAAATTGGCAGGAACCATATAGTTTTTAATCACCAACAGGGGAAAAAAAAAACCCCATAGATTTTATATGGAGACCATCTGACTTTACCATTCCTAATCATACTGACATGTTTCTGATTTCCTTACATACTCATGTAATTATCTGCATAATGAATATCAAGAAACATTTTATTACCTGCTCAGATTCTATTTCATTTTTTCAGGCTTTAATTTTTCTTTAAACATAATGACAACTTTTATGAAAACAAGGAAACTATCAACAGAAAAATCAACCCAAACGTCAGTGAAGATTTTAGAGGAGAAAACTGGTTTTTTGTCTGCATTTCTAGAGGCCAAGAACATGGACACGTTATACATGGTATAACTAACATATTGGGAAGGGAAGGCTGGTTCTTCACCTAAGCAAGTGTCTAAGAAGCAAGACATGAGAGGAACAAACATAATTTAGAGATGTGCAAGTAAAATTGATAGTACCAATGGGATCCAAAGGAAATATTTTTTTTTAATTTCTAATGTGTTATACAGAGTAATGTTGTTTTATGTTATGTTACATCGTGTCACATCATATGTCAACTTGATGCAGTGCAGTTAACATAAAAAAGAATGTATTTTGGACTGGATAGCTGAATGTCTGATCCAAATTTCTCTGTTTTCTTTAATAACCGAGGAAATGGAGGAGGGAAAATCTACCTAAAAACAGCCAGAATAATTGATTCTCTGATATCACTGTGTAAAACATTCTTGAAAGGTTTGCTAAAATTGTGGGGTTTAAAAAAAAATCCACACCCTGCAAGAGTGTGTGCAATAACTCAGGCACTGCCAGTAGGATGAACTGGCTGGTCTAGAAATAAACCTTAAATACTGGGTGTAACAAAGCTGCAAAAGACAGGCAACATGTAAAGAGCTCCTGCCGTTTTTAGATTTTAGGTTGTTTATTTCCTTCTGGGAGTGTTTCAGTCACAGTATGTTTTATGGTTTGCTGCTTTTTTCTCTTTCTTTCTTTTCTTTCCCCCTGCCCTGTTCTGAAACAAACCAGTCTTTCTGCTTGGCTGTTTTTGAAATCTATTGGAAGTACCAGTTCTCTACTTAGCATCAGGTGTGACTTGCTCCTCTGCTGGGACATAACGGATGGAGAGGTGTTGCTGCATCACCAAAGCTACATCATCCAATACCGAAATATGAATTTTGCAAGCTTGTGCTAGTAAGGCATATAGGGTCATGAGTGAAGATCCTTCCTTTTTTTTTTCCTACAGTGAATTGTTCTTGGCTTATTGCGGATACTCTTTGTCTCTATCAGCTATCTAGGGTAGAGTTAGAAAAGGGCAATTATATACAATACCTCCCTCTAAGACTCTGCCAGGCTTGAACTATTTTCATTTTAGGGACTTTCTGAGCTAGATGTGTTATCTCGTCATTTATTAACCTTTGACAGACTTCTTTTCTGTGAATTTGCCCAGTCTCCCCTTGAACCCAAAAATGTTTTTAACATCCACAACATCCTTGGGCAAAGCACATGAAGACCACTGCCTCTTGCTTGTTTTGAACCTGGCATTCATGTTCTTTGCTATCTTCTTTTACTCATCTACACATACACATCAAGGCAAATATTCCCATTCCCTCTCTGTCCCTGAAAATCACAGATTTTTCAGAGGCCCCAGAGCTATGTTCACGAGGCTGTGATTTTCAAAGCACCTTAGGCGCTCACCTTTGATTAAACATTATTGGGAGCTGGCTGCAAACACCTCTAAACCTCTTTTGGAAATCCTTCATTTAGGCTCCCAAATCAGTATTCAAAACCTCTGGCTTTCACAAAAGCTTCTGGGAGCTCAGCAGTTTTCACATTTGTTTTTTAAGCAACTAAATATGGACTTCACTCTTTTACATTTGACAATCTTAAAGTACATGTGTGATTCATGCAGTTTGCTCAGCTCCCACCTAAGGCTCTACAGCTTACTTGCAAACTAATAATAATAGTGTTTAGGTACTAAAGTGAATACTATAGAACTCTTGGCATATTTTCCTTGCATTTACAAATCATGCGCCCAATTCAAATAAAATAGTGACTTTCCTTAGAAAAGGTAACAAGGAGGGTAACTGTGGGCAAGGAACACAATTTTTGAAAACACTTTAATCTATACAAAGAAAGCTGAAAAAGCAACAACAAGGAAAAGAACATTTTAGGATTCCCCGAGTTTTAACATACTCTCATAAGGGAGAAAAAAAAAAAAAAAGTTTATGAAATCATGACCTGTTTTGGCCAATACGGAAGCATAACAGTCTGAAAGACAACTCATTTCTAGTCAAGAGTATGCTGAGTAAAAGTGGGAACAAATTGTTGAAATAAGTGGTTGCCAAAAAGTATCTTTCTGCCTTCCACCCAATGCTCCCCCCAGCACACACACCCCTCGACAGTATCTAGCCTTTCTAGAAAGGCGAGATAGATACACTGCTTGGTGGCGGCCAGACAGACAGTCAGCACACACATCCTGACCAGCCGGAGAGCAGAGCATATTGGCTGGGCAATTAGCACACTTGTAGCTCCAGAGCCGCCAGAGGATATATTGTCTCTAGCTGGGTTTATTATTTGTTGGGATATAAAGGAAATGGGACACAAATCCATAGGAAACCAGGCTGTGTTAGCTCTGGTGCTCATGGAATAGCTTGTTTTATTTTTTCAGGAGATCAGAGCAGTCAACTGAAGTCCAAGATGTCCAGATGTCTGGTCACACTCTTCTGGGCTTGTAGGTAGTTAAGAGTGGCCAAGAAAAATATACTTTAAATTATAACTAAAATTGGTTTGGACACTTTCTAAGTAAAGAGAGGGAGGAAAAAATACAAGTTTACCAGTTAAGGGTGTTCTGGTTGCACATCTATAATTCAAAAAGATCTCAGCTTTTTAAAAATAAACTGAAACTTTGAATGCAATTAGCCCATATGCTGAATTAAGCCCTAAATCAAACAGAACACATTATTAACTTTTGAAAACTAGCTCCAGAACATGCATAATAGAATTTCATTAGTTTTTCTGTTAAAAATGCATAGCCATAGAGTACTTTTCCCATAACTGCTGCATAGTGCAGCTTGATATAATACATATTACAAGGTGTGGTGTCAAAAAGTCCACAGGAGGCTTTATGGTCTATTTCATAAATAAAATAGCTATTCCAATTTGTCCAAATTCATATTTATACAGTAGACCATCACAGCTGAAATGTCTGAGGAGGTAAATAATGAACAGCATTCCAGTATGAATAAACAATTGCAGTCTTTTTGTTGATGTTTTTCTCCATGGCAAGGAAATAACACAAAAAACAGGACCAGCAGAGTCCTATGTGGTCCTTCAGTCCCACTCCTTGCTCTCACCGGTACCTACAATGCATAACCCCACCTTTTTTCTTCTTTTTTTTAAATTTTCTTTGAAGAGTCAGCACTTTTTTCAGTATTTCTATAAAAGCACATAAAAAGAATGTGGGACCAGGTGAAAGTACCAACCTTTTACACCTAAGGCTGTGTCCATATGCCCTGGAGTTTGGTTTAGCTCCATTGGTCATTTTGTCAACTAAAAAAGCTGCAGAATGATTTGTGATGAACGACATTTTCTGCCCCAAAAGAGGCCTTTACTGCAAAATTAATCATGTGTACTGCTAGACCTAGATGATCGCAGTCCACTTTGAAAAAACTTCATCCGTAAAGCTTCACAATGACTTGGGTAAGACTGTGCTAGGATTATTGATCATGATTGAAATACATCTACGTGGTTGCAGTAGGAAGCTTTCACACTGCATGCTGCAATTTCAGCAAGGCCTATCAACTCTTCTTTGCCAAGAACAAAGATTTAACCTCCACTGCAAATTCCCATCTTTGTCTGGGGTTTAGAGCAGTCTGTTAATGTTATTTGAAATCAGGTTTAGTGTTTTCTTTTTTTCATATGAAAATGACCATGGTCTAACATAGGATTACTAATTTATGGAATTGACGTCAGTGGCGATTTTTCTAAATCAAGCCCAAAAGAGTACATTTCATTACTTTTTTACAGCAGCATAAACTAAACTGTTGAATTTTCCACTGGTATGACCACTGTGTTTAATTAGTGATAACTGTACGCCAGCCATGGAGCTTAAGCAGCAACATGCCAAAACTAACCATAGTTAACTTCAGCAACAGTAGACAAAAGAGACTCTCCAGCCCTTCAGGAGACGAGGTACTTTTTCTCTCTGTAACAAACTACTTTGAAAATAATCCTTTGATTTTTTTTTTTCCAGTTTAAAGTGTATCCTTTAACAACATGACTGGTTTTGACCCATGTCATAGAAATTGGCTGCATTTAAACTGCACTCAAAGCTCTCCTGTGTACAGTATGTTCTTGTACCTCCTATGTTGTTTTTACTTTGGAAAATTAATATCTGCTGTACCGCCAGAAATGTTTGGTGTGTTAATATGTGGAGAGAGGATCAACATGAGTGGGTGGCTGAGGGAAAGGGATGTAAATGTACATCTTATCTCATCAGAAACTGGCTGAATTAGCAGAGTTTCTAATAACTATCTGAGATAGTGATCATCACTGAAATCCTTTTGCCTTTTGCCTGTCTTATGTCATGATGAGATTTACAGCACTTCTGGCAGAAAGGTGGAATTAGTTCCTTGCAAATGGCAACTGTTAAAACGTTAATGTTAAAAGAGCTAGTGATAGCCACCACTGCTGTATGACAGTGGGTACTTAAACTTTCTGATTACATTACCTGATAAAAGCTGGGAACGGTCTATTAATCATAAGAGCTTAGAATCAGCTCAGCATCAGCTCTCCAAATACTAAATGGGTCCATAGTGAGACACCTTTCCAGAAAAAGGACCCTTCTGTTTCATGTGCAGCAGAAAAGCGTGCCACTGCAGGACGGTGCAATGAGCCTCCCAGCCTCACGCACAGCCAGTGCAATGCAGACAGGACCCATAAGAAGAGGCTAAGGGAATAAGGGGTTTTAATTCTGAAGGTTTCAGGGAGACCTAAGAGCTGTCTGCCAGTACCTAGAAGGAGGTTATTGGGAAGATGGAGCCACACGCTTCACAGATCTGCATGGCAGGAGGACAAGTAACGATAGGCTGCCTTTAATTTCATGTGTTGTAGTCATGACCATTCCCTTCTTATAACATCAAGAAGTTCTGACATTTTAGGTAACCTGGTTCCTAGGTGAGTTATTTTTACTTTGAAGAAATCTGGGTTTTGCCTCTTTGTCCCATGAAACAATTATTACAAGTCATCATTCTCTGGCAGTGCTTCTGAAGGAGTCACTGCACTGTCTTCTTTCTAACCCCATACAGTAGAGAGTCTCCAGTGCTTTGAGGAAATGTCTGGCCCCATTATATTCCTCACCCTCTCATGTTACAAAAGAACATGTGAGAATGGTTAAATGAGACTGAAACATAAAAACAGAGGCAAGATAGAGATCGATAAATTCATGACACTAATGACATGTCATGTTCAAGCAGGGGTCTATGCAAATTTCTTCTCCCTTGAAGCTGAGCTAACATGAAATCAACTGCCGGTCAGTTGAATCCTCTTTCATTTCTCCCTCTGCTCAGTATTATTTCAAGTGTGTCTGAGGTTGCCACTTGTATTTAATTTCATTTTGATATTGAAGACTTGCAAACTAGATTTATTTTATCGCAAGTTACATGTTTCAAAATACTTGAGCTGCAGAGTGGAAAAACAGGTATTTAGCATATGGAATCCGTGAAAGCCAAGAGCACCCAGAACTGGGCTGATCAGCAAAACCAATTTGATTTTAGACAAAAGAATAGGAAACACTCTCCTAAAAACCTGTTCCTTCTTTCAGAAGCCTTCCCATAAATCATAAAACCCCATTTTAGCAGTCTGTCCCTATTTGGCAAAATACTTAAACATGTCCTCAAGGAAATATGTAATTGTGTCCTGTTAACTTCAGTGAAGACAGGTCTCCCTGTTGAGTTAAATAGGACAAGTTTAAAGACAAGTATTTAAGTGCTTTGCTGACTAGGAGAGAACACAAGTGATATCATAAGATAATTATTCCTAAAGTGAAGAGTAAAGGGATAAAAAGGTGATGGTTGAGCAAAAAACATCATACAGACAGAAGGATACCTTTCTATTGTACTTTCCACTGCTGCCCCAGACTGTATCTCAGATTTCTTACACTCTTTTTTAACTCTCACAATTCCTCTGCAAAGGTGTGGGAATATATCTACACGTAGCTGGGCTGCGCAGATATAAAAGGTACCCAGTCCTAAAAGTTACAACTCTATTAATTCTCTTATTTTACTGCCTATAAATTTCACAGGCCAACTATATCCTTCAAAAAGCAACACCTCAGATTTGACAAAAATAGTGTCATTTGGAAAAAATAAAATAAAATGAAAATAAAGTACTCAGGCATTTGATTCTAAATTTACAGATTTATAGGAGGCAAAATCTGTGGCCAGCAATAATCACCGGCCCTTTAACCACCTCTAAAAAGAAGGCAGAAAAGCAAACATACTTCTACTATATTTATTTTCTCTGAAAGAATAAAAAAGAATGTAGAGAATGTGAAGAAAGAACTTACTTTCAGTGCAAATAGGACAGCATCCTTTTCTGTTCAGGATTTTACCCTAATTGGGAGAAAGACAGGCTGATTTAATGAAAGAGGTTTTGAAGCAATGACTGTGTCATGTTGTAAGGCTGGATAAGCCTTTGAAAATAGTTCAAGTTGTGTTTGAACTCAATGCCCTGGTTACAGCTTCAAATATCAGGTGCTAAAAACAGACAGAACTATTCAAAGAGCTTCCTGGCAGTCTTATAAGAAATGAAACACTAAAAGGGTTCTCTGTTACCGCTTCTCTCTTTAGAGAGAGTGTGAGAGAATTTTGGACTCATGTATTCACAGATATCTAAAGCAGACTAGTCATTGGGTTAACAAGATCGCTACCTTGTCCCCCACCTCCCAAAATATATACAATACATTTCCTATGTACACCCTTTTAGTGGCCACACAGAGGCAATCTGCTCCACACCCACTCCCACACTCCCCCCAAATCATTCACTTTTCCTACAAAAAGGAAGAAAGCAAGGAGGCATGGGTGGAGATCTAGTTTGACCAGATTTCTTTCATGGCTAGATCTTGTGGTATCTCTCACCGAATCATATTACCAAGCACAGACCAGTCTCCCCCGTGAAGTAAATGGCATGCATCCAAGGATGTGCAATATCTAAAAGCAAACAATTTGCTCTCGTTATAGTAATATGGTCAGAAGGTTTGAGTCTTTATTTACCATTTAGCCCAGGTCAACTTTATTTATGGTTGTCTTGTACAAGGCTGGCTAGAAGCAGGAGGCATGCCTCTCTGTATGTACATTCATGCTCCTTTTTGGTCGTCATCAAATTAAAAGACTCTCTGTCTGATTTTACTTATATTCCCTGAAGCTAACCGTCCAGCTAGAGGATAAACCTGGAAAATTTCAGACTGAACAATGTGTTTTTCTAAGCAACAACTGGCACAGGTTATAACAGAACTTGTGGTGATGTCGGAGCTCACCTGCATTCCCATACAGGGTAGGAAGAGGCATATGGAGCTGTGCAGCTCCCCAGCACTGACCGTTTGCTCCAACAGTAGTTGAACACAGAGAAAGTTCCCTTTGTGGGACCACTGCTTCTGTTCCCCACCAAGCAGGTGAGCAAGGAGCAGCCAGCAAGAGTGAGCAAACGGAGCTGTGCTATTCTGCCCACTCCACAGTGCAGAAAAGCTCATGAAAACAGACAAGAAATAGGTGGCAGGTCTATGCAGAGAGTGGGGAAGTGAGCACAGGCAGCAAGCCCTATTGCTGTCTGCTTTGCTTTCTGCTGCCAAGCTTTGACAATGTGCACGGGGAGAAATGATCTCCAAGTATCTGCTGGCAGACTAGAGCAGAGCGTACTCTGTCCTGCTTGTGCTTGAGGTACCCAGATGGCATGAATGAGAGCTTGGTGATGAGCGTGCTTGGGCTCATCACCTACAGGGCATCGAAGTTCAGTGTAAGCTTGCCTTTGAATGTGCAACTGCATGTGAACAGACTTGAGGGACATCTGGACTTGAGAAAAGGGCTGGATTGGTTTCACTGGCCATGTGGGCAGTGCTTAGATGTTTGTGTGACCACCAGGCCCCAGAGCACAGAGAATACCTGAGGACCAGGCTGCAACAGGGAGACCTACCAAGCACCTGCTAGGACAAAATCCTTTAAAGGAGGAACCGTTAAAACTGCACAGAAATAGGGAGCTTGGCAACACATATTTGTATGAACAGAAGACGTGCAGCTGAGTGCCACACACTACACTGCACAGCCTTACCTCTCCGTTTCAGTAAGAGTTGAAATCATCAGCCGAGCTGGAAGTGGCAAGAATTCAAGTGAAATTGGAGTCTCCAAAGCAGCCTGCTGAGGCTGGTTACTTGAGCCACCATGTTGGCCCGAGATCCTGTTTTTGTCTTGTAGAATAAGGAAACCCATTATTGCTAACATGTGCTGCAAGAGTTCGTTAGCATTCAGGGTTCCCTTAGGAGTGGGCTAAGTGATGTGATCCCATTTTTCCCTATGAATATTTATAAGCAGACCACATTTGAGTCTATTTATTTTTGGGGATTTTTCTTCTTTTTTATGAGGTTTTCAGTTTTATGTCTGAGGTTTTTATTTTCTATTTTTTTAAGGCAAGACTAATTGGGGGAGGGGGGAAGGGGTTGTTTGGTTGTGCAATAGCAACAGCTGTTGTTTTTTTGTGCCTCATTTGGCACTAGAGTAAAAACAGCAACTTTTTGTTTGTAATAATAACAGATGTGTGTAACATTAAATGCAGTCTGTGCTAGAGATGGGAGAACGTGTTCTGAATAAATTTTCAACTCACTTGAAGTTCATGGGTTCAAAATTTACCCACAAAATCGAACTCTGCAAATGTCTTCACATGCCGTGAATTTAATTCTATTAAATTTTGCACAGCCCTGGAACTCAGAGAAGGCTGTATGCTGTAAAATTCACCAGGGTCTCCTCTTATCAGTACAAAAAGAGACATGTCCATGACCACTGACCACTACCACAGGCTTGCATTTTTAGTGGGGAATGCAAAGGCATAAGGAGAGGAGGCGAGGCAGAAAATGATAAGGAAAGGTAATTGGAAAGGAGATGGCACAAGGCAAGAAAGAGGCTGGAGCAGAGCTAGCTAGGGCAAGTGAATAGCAAATTAGGTAAGAAAAGGTCTAAAGGGTCTCTGAAACTCAGTCTTGCCATGTGTTGAGATTACTCCCTTTCTATAAAGTATTTAAGCATGTGTTTAAGTTTAAGCACACATGGAGGGCCTACTAACTTCAGCAGGACTGGACACATGCTTAATAGCTTTGCTGGATGGGGGCCAGTGTGTACCACACCTTGCAGGCTGACATTTCAGGTAACTGAGAGAGGGAATATATATGTGGAGTCAGTGGTCAGAAAGTAAGAAACAGAAACCACAAGCCACAAGGCTCACTAGAAGCCCAAGGAGGACCGATTTTACTATAAATATGACAGAAGTGAGATGTATTGCCTCCGCTGCAGATGAAAAGAAGCTAAGAAAGACACTTCCTGTAATTACTGATTCAGGGTTAAATGCTCCAAAAAGAAAAGAATAAAAGAAACAGAAAAATGTGCCTAGCCCTATGAAGAAAAGGAAAGAAATGGCAGAAACAGTCTTAGAAAATACATCAGCCTGCCACCAGCACATTGAATAATACAAATGATTGCATGGTATTGGAAATTTCTGCAGAATTACTGCTTTGAAACCCAACCTTTCAAGAAATAATTGACCAAAATCTATGTTGATAAATTAAATAATATTCCATCACCAAAAAAACCCCACAACACCATGCAAAGAGTATTAAGACTGCATGGTAAAGCATTTAAGTCAAGGAATAATATTGTAAGTTCCTCGTGAATCTTCAATCCTCTCACACTCAGTTGTGTGTATCGTAACACAGCTTTAATAAGATAACTTTATGTGTCTTGACACCCTGAGGGACACTGAAAAGCATTTTATTCCACAGCAGTCTTCAGCAGTCAGTAGAGACCGCTTACTGCCAGAAATACTGTGAAGAGAGAAAAGAACTGGAGTTCACCCCCCTACAGTCCGCAGAGACAGCAGCATAACTCTGTGCATGATATCCAGACTTTCAGTATCATAATCACTAATATATCTTTATCATGAATAATGTGGTGTGCTTAATTAATGTTTATAGTTTTGTGACAGGATACCTCATCAAAGAGACTGGAGCACAGATGAGAAGTAGAAGATTTAAATCCATTAGCATACACTATTTGCTTTAAAATTACTTGGTACCCACGTGGAATAGGAAAATAAATCTCAAAGAATAAATTCTTTCGCCTATTTGTCCTTCCAATTTAGCTTAAAAGAGCAGAAATGTAATGTGTACCTGTGGAGGAGGTTGGGTTTGCATGCAGCTGGCTGTCAACTCCATTTTATGGAGGGGAGCAGGCTGACTGGTTAGATACTGGAGGTAATGGTACTGCAGGGTAACAAAGCTGGTCTTTTCAGCCTTGAGGAACTGGACCTTGTCTGAGGACACAACTCAGACATCTAGGGCTATTTAGGACTTCATATTAACCTTGGAGCACATTGTGTAGCAGCGCTGACTGAGTTCGTCTTTCAGTTGTGCTGCCACAGGACTGTGGATGGTGAATTTTTACCCACCACTATTTTAATTTCAGAAGCCACTTCAACTGATCATTTCAATGCTCAAATTTATATATGGGTACTGCTGAAGTGGTGTATTTCACTTAAGATCTATATTAAGCCATATTAGTTATTTGATCTCAGAAGCATCTTAAGGGTTTGAAATGCATCAGCACAGGGAAAATATAAATGAGATGCAATGTGTGCCAGGTTCTCAGCCAACAAAGAATTTGAAGACGCCTGAGGAGTCCAAGGTTCCACCTCCTGCTTATACTGTGAATAGCCTGAAAGGAGCAAACCTGATTGCCACAAGCCACATCAGGTTCCCAGAGCAGCTCCATTTGTTCACACTTCCTTAGATGTACGCAACATCTCACATGAGGCCCATTAACAGGAGAACTGCCCTCTGCCTCGAGTGCCAGAGAGACAGGAGAAGGATGTCCCCTCTTGTGAGGATGCAAGCATCGCTCTAGCAGCCCACCGCCACAGCAGAACAGGGAGCACCAAGATACAGACTTTCTATTCTACCACTGCTTCTGGCTGTCAAAAGTTTACACGTATAAAATTTTACAAACTAGAGTTTGTCATTTAAAATTTTATACCTAGGTGCCTGTGACTCATATTTTCCCCACTGGCTTCCAGGATGGAGAAGGAAACACTGAGAAGGTGTAATGCTAACGTCTTGGCTCTCTCTTACGCAGTTCTGTTCACAGATCTGCCCCTACATGGCGTCCTGTTTAGAGCTCCCTCTTCTGAAAGCTTGAGCCATTAAAACAAAATAATTTGTCAGTTACAGAAATCCAAGAAACAAAGGCTGACTTTAGCTTGAGGTTTCAAGTAATGCTGATTTTTGAAGCAATTAAGTAAAGTTACAATTACACCACTCTTTGGGTTCTCTTCAGACTTTCAAATACAAAATATTCAGGCTGCAACCTTAGAGAAAGTGGCATTGCTTGACTGAAATAATTTGCATTGCTTTGTCTAATTTACATTTTCAACCAAGTATTAAGCTTCATGTGCACTGAGAAATGCAAGTACAACAACCTCCTGTGGCTTGCCTTAACAATATGCATGCTCTCAAAATATTAACATAGTCATCTCACCACTCTATAAAGCTATTAAATATGTGAAAGAGATGTTCCTGTGCAGATACTTGGCACAGAGAAAGTGAAAGGGAGGAAGAGAAAAGAAGCACAGAGCCTTCAGAGCAAGGTCAGAGGTGGGAAGCCCATATTCAGGGTAGCAGTGGTACACTTGGGGAACACCAGCCTAAATTAATATGCCAGAGGATCCCTGCTTTCCAGTCTGCATTTCCCACTGCCATGCACACACTTCCAAGAAACACTGAAAAAGATAATGGTGGAGAAAAAAAGAGAAGAAAGCTCTGTTCTTTTAAAAAACTCACATGAGGACAGCTGCTGACTGGAATGCACTGTTTCTTGCGACACTCTGTCTTGCCTTTCACACAAGCACAGATGGTGCAGTTCACAGAGGACCACATCTCTCCATCCTGCAAGAGGGAACATGATATAGTATCAGCTGGGGTGGCAACAGGAAGCTATTTCAGCAATGTATCATTGCACAAGAAAGGATGACTTTCCCTGTTGGCATTGTGTCATTGTTTAGTCTAAATTATTTTGAGGTGTCTGTCCATATTAAAGACAAAGATCAAATTCAGCCAGGTTTTCTTCCCTTTGGCCCTCTAGGTCAGAAATTCATTTTTCCAAGGCTAACCAAATCACATTTGCATATTTGCAGTGTCCTGATTATTTGTGTTGTTTCCTTTCCAGTATGTATCTGAGATGTGATCACACCTACCACAAATTTCCATTTAAGCTCACATAATTAGAAAAACCTGATTCAATGGGTTGAGTGACATCTTTAAGTTGTTGCACGTGAAAGTATTTGATTAAGATGTCAGCATATAGTGAATTTATTCCCAGATGCAGCATCATTTTGACTTAGGAGAGGAATGGTCGAAAAATGAATTCTAATTTAGATTACTTACAGCACTTTCATAGATACCTGATCTGCTAAACATCTGAAAATGTTTAGAAAAGAGACAGTGCTGAACTTCTCCAATGCAGAGCAGGTAAGACACTCTACATATTGCTCTTAAAGTATTAGGTGCAGAGCAAAATATGCCTCATAGTCTTGTCCCCACTTACTTGGGAAGGATTGCTTGTGGAACTGCCCTGGATCCTTTTTACACAGTGTTGCGTTTGCCAAGTGTGGTTCCTAAAACATTCTGTCTCACCCACTTACAGTCTTGTGCTAGCCCGCTTAGAGCCAAAATGTGCATGTTTTCTGTTTAGAGGGCTGCTGTGAAAGAAGGGTGAGGATAGACCTGACAGGAACAGGCAGTCCAACCAGACAGCTGTGAACAATTACGTGCCCACCTCAACATGACGTTCTGACCAGCGAGAAAAACAGACTAAATCTGAAATACCAAGGAGCCTAACTTACTCAGCGCAGCATGCTTGGTCAAAGGCTGTGTCTCTCCCCTGCCTTTTGTTTCCAGGCCATGTTACAATCGCCTGGTGTTCCTGATGCAGCACATGTTCTTGTGGGCCTCTAATGACTGCTCAGGTAACAGAATATATCAGAGCCGACTGCATGCAGCTACCTTCATTTTTTTGTCTCCCAGCTGTTTTTGCACAGGAGTGCAAAAACACGTTCCCAGTGCCCGTTCTACCTGTGTTAGACCATTAACTTCGACAGAGCGATGCTGGATTTGCCTTTTTGCACACAAGGCCAGAAATGGGTGTACAGTCTCGTTACTTTTTCTCACTCCATGTAATACTTAGTAATATAATAAAATCTTCACAAGAAGCAGAATATTTTAGTTGGGTGCCTAAGAAGCAGGCATTTGTTCCTGAAGCACAATAGCACCAGTGTGAAAGTGCCAATCAGATGGAGTATAGTCTCAGCATACAGTAGGTTCACATGTAATTTCCAGAATAAACACTTTGGCTATGTACACAAAAGATGGAATAAATGGGAAGCAATTCTGGCTGAGCAAACTAAGTATTTGCAAAGGATTTAACATTTGATCTGATTCAAGGGTCTCTTAATTCACAGATGGCCCGGGAGGTGACAGAATCTTTTTCTGACACAGTGTGAAAAAAGCCGCACCACTTGGAAAAACAAACAGGGTCTCAGCAACAGCAGAAGTGTTCTGCAGGGAATCCCTTGTGATTTGAAAACATTGGGTGAGAGTGCAGTAGTTATTACATATAAGATGTCAGGGGTGCTGTCCTTAGCAGAGACATGAAATGTAGTACATCAAGATGAGTAACTTTCAGCCAAGATGAACTTCACAAAGCTCCTCTTGGCTCAGCTGTGGAAGAGACTCTGGCTCAGCAGATAAAGCCTACACATCACTCAGAATATCTTCTCCATGAATTTCAGTGTTTGTTTGGGAAAGCAGAGCATTACTATCTCTTACTAAAAATGCATTACTTGTCATGAAACAGCAGCTTGAATCTCTGCAAGCAGAGAGGGAGACAACGTCACATCAAGGAGGAACTTATCTTTAACTGCTGTGTATCAGCAGAATTTACATTAACTCAGAAAAAAAAATAGCAGATGGCAAATTTTGCAAAACTTTGTCTCTGAGTTGTTCCATCATCAACCAGGTTGGTGAGGATTCTGCTAAAAAGCCACAATACTAATTAATACTAAACTCATGTTGTTTCAGCTGCTACAATGGCATCTATTCTTGAGCCACACCTGAAACTTTACCTGGAAGATCTTATTGCCAAACTTGCACACTTTCACTTCCTCAGGAAAGATATAGGAGACACACTCCTTGCAGCAGTGGTCTTTGTTTTTATTGCATTCCCCAGGAAGCAAGCACCTCTTCTTACATAGCACTGTTGAATCCTAGGCAAAAGGACAAAAGGAAATCATTAAATCATCACCAAGATGTCTGTGTTCCTGTGTGTCCTTACCATAACATTTCTGCTTGCTCAGTTATTGCATCCACCCAAGCTATCGCCCAACTGCTTTGAATAGGTCAGCTCAGAGAAAATAAAAATTATTTACTGGATTAAGGGAATCTTCCATGGTTTGTGAAGCTAAAGCCCAGCTTGTACTTCTGTTGGCCTGCAAAATCTTACTGATTTGGTGACACTTTCATTTTTCTGCCTAGATGCAAAAGTGCAAGTGGTCACAGTGAAAGAAATCACCGCCCTTCAGCAGAGACATGGTAATTCACCATTTAGAAAATCTTGCACTGTAATGCAAACTTAAGGAGGATCACATAATCTGAGTAACTTCATTTTGCATCACACAGTCAGGCATCATGTCTCAGCTGCAGCATTCAGTAACTTTTTAAACTTTCCTAGTGCAACTGCAAGTGGTCTTCAGATCAGATTCTCAAGGACCACACAAGATGCCAAAGAAGAACAGTATCAGGGCTTACAGTTCCACAGCCCTACAAATTACTGCTAAGCCAGAGAACCAGCAGCACACAGTACCAAAGCAGTTGTGGACTTACCTTACATGTACACATTGTGCAATTGTCATAAATAAATGAGGATCCATTATCGTACACGTTGCTGTGAAAGAGGCAGCTTCCAAATGGGAGGTCAAACACTTTCCTCTGTCCTGAATATAAATAAACAGTAATAGAAACAAAATGTGGTTGAAAAGATGCCATATTGTCAACAAAAATAGTAGGGCTTATTGTCACCAGACCAAATTCATGTGCAATGTGTCATTTGCTATGTATTTCCATTTTGGTGTGAAAAAAATATGTACTTTTAACAGTTCACTGTTCTTCTAGCACACATTCATCTGTACAAATTTTGCCGTGGGAGGGAATATAAATATGATTTATGGCATGTTTATATTGGAAAAATCTTTCTTCTCCTTCTCATCATAAAGTGCACAGTGCAGTTAAAGGAATAAAAACTAAGCACTGCAAACTCTTAGGGTAGGTACACTTAGACTAGTTTAAACAGTCTTTAACTTAATGCAATAACGTATCAAATAAAGCAGCCTTAACTGGTTTTAGCGTATCTACCTCAGGGGTTCACAGCAGCCAAACTAAATCAACTCAGTGACACCGATGCAAAAAACCCACAGGTGTTGTCTGGTCTCTTTAAGATAGCTTGGTGTACCATTTTCACACAAGGCTGCAAGAAATACACGCAATTGCATCGTTTATGAGCAGAGTGAGGGCAACACAAGATATTTAGTTTCCATAACCCATAAAATTTTTGGGTTTCATGGGAGTGAGGCAAGGTTTAGAGCACTACACAGGGAAGGCAGCACCAATATCAAATCCTTCCTGAAGTCCTGCAATCCTGCAAGCACTTTCAAATCCAAGCTGCAACATACTTTGCAGTTCTGCAGGCTTTTCTTATTCCTCAGCTTCTTTCCTAGCAGGTTATTTTAGACAAGTGACCGTTATGATATATGAACACAAGCTCTTCATAAAAACACTGTACTTATCTTCCTGGTTTTGCATACCTTCCCCTGTTTACTTTTGGTGGCAGCCAGCTAATAAGTTCTTTTATGAGTGGCTGCCAGTCTCCCAGCTTATAATTTCTGAGGTCTCATATTAAATAGGCATCAATTCCAAGGTAGGGAATGGCCACTATAAGCACATGCAATAAATCAGTAAGTACTAGGCCAATACTTTAGCTCTCAAACCACCAGGCCTTGACACACTTTAATTCCTTCCCTTTTTGATAATTCTTGATAAAAGTAGAACAGCTTAAAAGATAATGGCTCCATTTTACTCTGAGATACAAGCTGAAAAAAGGATATGCACACAGCAAAATCCATTGGATTAACATCGAGTTTTTACAAATTAATGTTAAAATAACTATTAAACAAAAGTTAAGAAATAAGTGCTGTTGTTCAGTTAGACACAATTTGAACATCGCTCTCTTGCAAATTAGCTACGTTGGACGAATTTGTACTTGTACAACCAGCCTTCCTTTTACTGAATGTGCATCTTTCTGAAAAGGTTTTGTTTGTCTTGCAGGACTGACATATTAAATCAGTTGAGGATGCTCAGTAGCCCTAAAAGGAATTGGTCTACACACATGCATCACTTACAGGCAAAGTCTAACTATAGTCCCGCCTGTAATAACACTTCTATTGCTCTATGTGGGGCCAGGACTTCAACTGCATAACTTACATCAACAAGTGAAAAAAAGTCCAGTTCTGTCTCACAGCCTCTTGCCATGCCTTGCAAACCACCCAGCACAATTCCGGGTGGCCAACCCAGTTCAAATAGCTGGTAAAAAAAACACTGAGAAAGGAGCTACCACTTTAAAAGACGTGGTGGTAAAGATATTGGCTTAATGGTCAGCTTTTCTGGCTCACAAACACTAGTTAGACTAATAATTCAAGTCCCCGTAGAGTCCACATCATTCTTCTAAGCTACATATGCTGAGTATCAGGAATTCAATTGCAGGGAGGTCCTCCACATGATACTTTAAAAACCATGCCTCAGCATCCCTGAAAACGTTTCTCTTTCCCGATTGCCATGCAGTGTTCTACACCTCCCTTGGCTCTACCTCCACTCCAAAACTTTCAACACTTCCCTGTGAATAGACATTATCTATTCACAGATATATGACATACTGCAGAGCAAAGACCACATAAAATGGAAATCATTATTATATAGTAAACGCATTTACAGACATTTCTAAGAGGGAAAAAAGAACCTGTAGAAAAATCCCCATGAAGTAGTCAAAAATTAAAGCTGGGTTTTGAATGCCCAGATCAAGGAGGGGAAGGTTCAGTTGGGGAAGCGTAGAGTGGAGAGGACAAGCGTAGTTTACAGAAGGAAAGGAAAAATGCCTTCAGCCAAAATAGAAACTTGACGTTTGGACTGTTCTCCTCTCCATTTCATTCCTCTACTGTATTACTCTCTGGTGCTGTGGTTAAATGTACCAGGCAGATATTTATCTGTAGCATGCCTCAATTACAAAATAAATAAATAAATAAATAAAGGTTTGTTTCAAGCACTCAAAAATGTTAAGGTATTATGAGAAGCTGGAACTCTCTATGGCTTGCTGTTTCCAAAACTAGATCTCTCTGTACCCCTAACCTGGCTCTGGAAATAGGCTTTGGGTAGTAGTAAAGATGTAGCTAAAAGGACAAAACGTTTCTCTTGAAAAACTGGGAGTTATCAGCTCTGAAAATTTTCCAGAGTGAGTTATAACTTCACAGACCAAATTAAAACTAGTTTACTCGGTAGGATGAGAGGGATACATGCTGAGAAATGTTAACCTGTGGGATATGTGGACATGGTAAGAGCAAAATAAGGTCAAAAGTCACTGCCTTCCTTGGCATGACTTGGAAGAACTAGCCCTTCTTAGAGGCCTGTGACTGAATCCTTTAAAATGTGTTGGAAAGACGTAACTGAAAATATTCCTGGCTGAAACTGTGATTCCACCTTAAGAAGGCAACCATGAAGCAGACTCCTGGGTCCCTGGCCTCTCTGACAACAGCTTCTAAAAATGCAGTTTCAGTCCAGAAGTTTCCTCTGACCCGCATTTCCTCAAAACCAAGAATGCAAATGCACACTTGAATAAAAATATGAGATGGTAAGGCCTTTTTCTCATGGCAAACTCCAACGAAACATTTCCTCCTGCCTCAACATCCTTTGTAAAATGTGCAGTGAAGGTAGGAAACATCTCTATATTTGCCTCTCTAAGCAAGCCAACCAGTCTCTGTTCAAATGCTCTTCTGCAGGTGCTTGCTCAGTACCACCCATCACAACCCTGCACACTGACACTGAGTACCTGTTTAAACCTGTAGATTATAAACTCCACTGAGCAATATTGTCTCTTCCACCTCCCAAATTTACCAGTATTGAAAAATACTGGTATAAAAGATGCTATGCAGAAACGTATCATATTAATTACAAAATTCCCAGGAAAAAACCCCACTCACCTAAGCATTTGGGGCAACACTGTCCAGCAGGAATGTGACTGAGGTGCTGGGGACACGAAAGAATGGGGCAGACTTCTTGGATGCACTGTGTCCTTCCACCCTGAAGGAAAATAGTCTCAGTTAGAAAAAAAAACAAAGCAAAATGTCAAGTAGACATGCACACACCCACACAGACTGGTAACAAGTCTTGAAAAGCCTTAGCCAAAGCAGTATTTGCCAACAGAAATTTCTGCTTGCATCAGGCATAAAAGGAATGTGTACAACTGTCCTTCAACACTTTCTATATTGCTTGCAGAGACCTTGGATTATTCATATTTTTTAATTCTTTCAAGCAATAAACGTAATAGCTGATGAAACAATATTTCTTGGTGTGGATATGAGAAAACCAGGGAGAATAAAATCATTATCCATGAACCTTTCCGAATGTTCAAAAAAGTTATTGAGCAATTTTTTACATTATTCTTCACCTCCTGTGCCATGCCCTTCTAGGCTTGTCTGGGACAGGGATTAAGTGCTGAAGCAAGATGAGAGCAGGTGTTCTTCCACTATGTTCGTGACCTCAGAAACCAAATAAGCCAAAATCACTTAAGAAAGCACATTCTTGTCAGCCTTAGAGTCCAACTATGTAAACCCGGAAGGTCTGCTTTCTTCAGAGGACTGAAAACCAAGAGGGTATACGAAATTTTGAGAATGAATGCGGGGGAAAAAAGAAAAAATAAGCAACCTGGACAGGATATATCCTAGTGTATCAATAAATATCAGAAAAAGAGAGGCAAAGAGGAAAGCACAGAATATATGTCCAAGATTAAGTCAGGCAAGAGACCTTTGTTCTCATTCTGCTCTGTTGCCTGATTACTTCACTGTGCTTATAGAATACTGTGTTAAGCTCTGGACCCTCTGCCAACGTGTGCTGCATATGCTTAAGAGAGGTCCAGCTTGTTAAACCTTAAAAATCAGTCCACCCTTGCCGTAACAAGGGAAGTCAGCCCTTTTCATCTAACTGCCCTGCCTTATTTATCACTCAGAGCTGCAGGCTCATCCCAACAATAAGCTTTGTGTTCCTGGATGCCATGATGGAAGACTTATGAACAGTCTCCTCCCACCTACATGCTGGATGCCTCTCGGGGCTCCCTGGGGAAAGATGGAAAAAGCCGTTCATTTTGAAGAGCTCTGCGCCTGAAGTGATGGCATGCCATTCCACTCCTAATGGCCTCAGTGAATCATGTAAAAGCTTTTACATACAGGCAGACCCACATAACACTGTTATACAGAAAATAACGTACTGACTGTACCCCCATTCTACAATAAGTTTTCAGGCACTGAAGTCTACCTGTCCCATGGGGCTACCAAAGCATCCTGAAAGCACATGGCTAAGGACTGCTCATAATTCTTTCACTGTGGCATGCAGGAACACAGAGTTTATTGTAGGCTGAAATGACTGCTCTAAATTAAGGGTCAGACCAGAAACTTGACAAAACTAAATGAATTCTTCACTGATGTTCCTTATGATGCTTAGGGAATAGCTCTATGAGAGGAGACACAGGTGCAGAATGAAAGAGAAAATACCAAAGAGGGCTCTCTAAAGCAGTGCCGTCATTCAGCCCAGGGAAAAAGGTTAAGAGAAGACAAAGTTCAAACTTCGGTGACAATTGAACGAATGGGAAAGTAGGACATGGAGACCTCAGACAACCTGGTGACAGGATCAGGGATACAACCATGGAAGATAAAGCAATGTTCTAACACATGGTGAGCACAGGTGCTTTCTTGCAACCTTGCTTCTGTATTTAATGCTCACATATCCTGTGCCTCTGTGGAACTGCTCTGGAGTCTCGGTTCTCTGACAGATTAAATCAAAGCTCAGGCTTAGCATGTTATTGAGGCATTGCCTTTGCAGCCTGTTGTATAGATATTTTTTTAAAATACAAAATGCCATGGATAATACAAAATATTTCTTCATTTCAGCCTTTTGTTTATAGCTTCTTTTTTACCTCTTGTATTGGCTTCTCCTCTGCACAAAACAAAGTCTAGTTGCATCTCTCTCTTTACCCCACTGCTACTCCTGCTTCCAGCTGTAATGCTGCTTTTTAACACCAAACTATTTTCTAACTTGCTGCTGTCCCAGATAGGTTCTTCCAGGCTTGAATATCGTGCTAGGGTGCAAGTTCAAAGACAGTCTGAAACAAATCAACCTGTAGCATTTAAAGTAAGAGTAATTCTAGTTGCCCTACAGAGCTTAGAGAGATAGCTCATTGGGCACTATAAGGAAATGTCAAAACCTACACAATATTCCTGTTTTCTTAAAAGCCTCAGTCATTGCAATTCAAACCACACAAAGCATTCAGAACACCAGCTTTCGAAGCAGTATTAGCTAGTGCTGCCAGTGCTTTAAATTGCATGGAATAGAGCCGCGCAGAAAAAACAGTGCAACAAAAGTTCAACAAAAAAATCAAGGGAAAAAATAACTCTGGAGAGCAAAAAGATTGGCTCTGGACGGCCTAAGCCAGGGTGGGAACTGCGCAGTAAACACCTTGCCTCCTCCACCTCCCAATTACATCTACAGCTTTTAGCTCACATTTCCCTGTTAAGCATAACATCTCCCAGACAGCCAGAATATTCCAGGTCCAAAGCAGCACCTTCCAGTAAAATCAAACCTGAACTGGAAGCCAGCACAGACCAATAAAGTACAAATGACATCTGCTTCCTGTGAGAAATGCTATTCAAGAGCTAGGCAAATAAATCCTTGAGCAATAGTTAATGTGAAGCCTTAATCAGGGGATGCTGCTGCAGTCCACAGTCCTCTGGAGGTAACAGATTTGTAAGAAAGCTACAGTCTACAATGAAAAGATTCACTTTCTATCTCAGAGACAAACAAAACCACCGTACCTCCTGCCGCCACCTTGTAGCTGCAAAACAGAGCAAGAGGCTCCCCGGCATCGGTTTGGAGGGTGGTATGGGCTGAGGTATTGTCTCATCTCAGCCGCTTCCTCAAGGGACAGAAAAGAGGAGAAGATGAAATAGCACTTTCTAACTCTCCTACGAGAGGTCCTCCATCTTTGAGAAAGACAGATAATGAGTCTTTCCTAAAATTAAAGCATCGAGCTACTCTAGCTACCCGTCCATCCACTTCTGCTAAGCTCCTACCTTGACTATGATACTTCACTGTTCAATAAGGACACAAGAAACTTGGCAGAGTTGAGAGACGCGCCCATCCAGGCTGTGGCTGACTTCACTGGAGACACTGGATGAGGGACAGAATGCAGTTTCTGGGCAGGCTACCCACATGCCTGGTGCACAGCACGTATGCAGCCTGTGTGCTAGGACAGATGGAAGGAAAAATGTCTGCAGAAAAAACTATCTGTCCAAAAACTCTCCAAAGGCTGGGAGCCTGCTGCAACTCATCTTCAAGAGCCTTGAGCTTCATCTACCATTAGGGTGAGAGCAGTGACTATCAACAGCAGAGCTGCCCTCGCCATCAGCAGATTTTGAAAGCACTCATGAAATCTCAGGACAGAGGTTTCCATACTCCCAATTTGTTTGCTACTGACAATGAGCGTGTCTAAATGTCATAATATTTTATATATATGTTATTTAATGTTAAAGGTTAAATTCAGTATTATCAAGAACCATGTTTCTTGTGGGCATCTTATTTTCCATTTTACTTTCAGGATTTATCTCTGTGCTTTAGTGAAGCTATAAATCATCTGAAAAAGATTCCTCCCTAGTTTTGCCTTATGTTCACCTTGTGCTTGAAAGACTCTGCTATTCTTCCAACAGAAGTAAAATCTCCATTGGTTTTGCAGAATATTTTCTCTAAGTGCTGGCATTAGGATTCAGCCTGCAGTAGATTGTAGGCATTTACTTTTAATTTTCATTTTAGAACAAGTGTGAAAGGTTTCATTTGTTGCCACTAAGGCTATCCTTACAGGGGCAAAACCAAACCAAAACAAAACCAAACCATAAAGAAATATCAAAATTACATTTCTCTGAACTCCAGGATACATATTCCAGATATTTAGAACAAGGTCAGAGACATACTGTTGCCTCAGCAGGGGTTGCTGTAAGAACTAAGACAGATGTTCAAGGGTGTCTCCAGCTATGAATAAAGATTTTACACCACCAGCATGACAAATACCTTTGAAAGTTCAACAGGGTCACTACTGAGCAAGTCTGCCCCATGCCAGTGGCAAGAGAAACCAAATAAACACAAAACTGTATGACTGTTTGTCTTCAACCACTCTAGTGCAAGTGGAGGTGACTACAGATACCATGGACATATTAAGAGGCATTATAATTTTTGTGACAGCAACGGCATAAAGGCAATTAATAGAAACCTGCTGATAAAGAGAGAGACATATCATTTGAGATTCATGTAATGATGAATATTATCAGCCTGGAAAAAAAAAGATTAAAGCATACTAGGACTCCTATTTCACTACACCACATTCGCTGATGTGTATAAGGCTTCCTACATAAACTGGATAGTGTATGGGCTTGCATACACTTCTTGGTCACCAGGAATTCTGTCTGACATATTAACTACTGTGTGATAGTAAAGACTTCCACTAACTCCCAAACATGTACTAAATACATAAAAGAGGTCAGCAACATGTACTATGCAAACATCTTCAAAATGCTCCTGGAATCACATGCTTGTAAACCCATACCTTGAGTTTACAATCAATTGTAGAGTCCCTGATGTGTCATGGTAGTAGACTTCAGGGACAAAAATGAGAGGACACTGTATTTAGAGTGTGGGTTTAATCTGAAAATAAAATAAGTGTTCTCTCCCAGATCACATGAAAGACACTCTGGTTCTTGTAAGAATGCAGGTGCAGTGTGTGGCAGACAGTCTCTGGAAGTAACTTCGCCCTTACACAGTATTTCAGGGTCCCTGAAACAACGGTGTCATATACAGTGAGAGTTCCCGGAAAGGGTCACGGGAGGGAGAACGTTTTTAGGAAATGCACAAAGTAGTAAAACAGCTCTCGGCATAAAAGCAAACAGCACATCAATCAGTTCAGCAAACAGACAGACGGACAAGCCAGAGCTTCCCACATCCCTGCACCGTGATCTGTTGTCTAGACTAGGATTTTGAAAATGCCTCTTTAGAAAGTATTGGATAAAATTCAGAATAGGGAGATCTTGAGCTTCAGTTCAAAACTGCAGGTATTTATACTGCCTTGTGTGTGCTAGATTTTTAAACTCTGGATCTAGATCTCAGATCCTATTTGCTGAGATATCACTGCTATAGGAAGGCTTTAGAAAGTGGTCCTAGTGACAGTGTAAAGTGGTGTCCTAAGAACTGCACAGGCAAAAAATACTCTAAAGAGCTCACCTTCATTTTAATACCAGATCGTGCAGATTAGTTTGGATACAAATTATTGTCTTAAATATCTTTAGAATTACCTAAAATGTATACTGATTAAATATGGTAAGATGAAAGACTTATGAATAAATTTCTAGAGCAAACTGTGGGCCAAAGCAAAGGCACAATTCTTAAACTACCCTTTCCCATCGCTTTCTCTCAGGTCTGATACAAAAGCATTCCCTGATACAGCCAAGAGGAGGCTAAAGAACTCCGTTGATTTCCAGCAGGTAAAAGTTTGACTCTACCACCTCTTCCTCCATGTGCATCCTTGTGATACAAGTAGTTAGGTGTACTCTTTGTGTCATCAACAAGCTGTATTAATAAGAAAGCTCGATTAGTTGTCTCCAACTAATGTAAATTAATGTCCCCAAGCTCCTAGCAAATTGCAAGTGTGGTTACAAAGTGTCACAGTTAGAACATCTTGACCTAAAACCAGGAACCAAAAAGCCTCCTTCTTTTGGAAGTTAATCTGTATGTGGTTGTATCCAGCTGCTGAGGAATTAACTAAATTATCCATTAGTTAGTAATTTACGGTAGGATGAAGCCTCTAAATACTGTCATGCTTTCCATCAACCAAATACCATGTGTACAAAGTGACTCGTCTAAGTGCCAAGCCAATCCAGTCTTGCCATCTATTCCACTTCTCGAGAGCCACATTTCCTGGAATTGCTTAGATGAAGAAAAGAATTTTTCTCTTTTTCAGAGGGAAGTGGTGTGCTGTGTTTGTTTGCTGAAATATCACAGCATCCTCCTAGAGAGTGAAGTACACTGTGCTGGGGTATAGCTCTCCACTTTGAAATCGGACTGCTGGGGAGCTGCTGGTCCTGATTCTTTCAAGTTTTGAAACACAATTTGCACCAACTCTCCTGTAAGAGGAGGTGGAGGACCTGTGTATTTACGTCCTTGGGTGACAGGGAACATTCTGGAAAATGAAATGTTAGGTTGCACAGTAGCTTGCTTTAAGTATGCGCAGGCAGAGACACTGCTCCTAAAATTTCACAGTTGCTGGAACTGCAGAAGGGCTCCTTGGGGAAAGTCAGGTGGTGCTCTGCTCTCAGCCAGGGGACTCGGCACAGCCAGCATTTGGTCATATTTCTCCGGTCTAATAGTGCTCTGCAGAAGTATTGCTGGGATTATATTGCATCTGGCTTCACAATTTGGCTGAAATCAAATCACTTGCTGACCCAACAGCAACCCTCTCCCCTCCAGGGCTTATGCACTGAGCTCTTGGCTCTGTTGAAAGTGATGCTGTAAATAGCCCCTCTTCACTTGGAAGCCTTGAAAGGTTTAATCGCGGTGTGTACTTTTCCCCTTTCAGGCTGATTTCCTAAGGAAAGAAGGCTTATGCAGGCACAAACCAGGCACACCTGTGGCTTGTGAATCCCTCATCAGCCTCAGCCGCAAATGATCAAGGGACTCCTCTGAAAAAGGTATATAGACATAAAATAGCAAAAATCAACATAGCATTAAGATCTCAAGGACATTAAGTTCCTACAAGTTTTGTCAAAACCAGACTGCTGCAGAGAGCAGGGCCCCAGTTTCTTTCCCAGAAAGGACACCAGAAAGCATCCCATAGTGTCAGGCAGCAGCTGGTCCAGGCAGCATCTCCCACACCTCCTGCCTTTTGCTTGGTGCTTGTGTCATGTGTGCTGCAGGAAAACTCAGATTATTGCAGTTAGGGCAGATGAAGGAGCAAGGGCCACACATCCCTAGAAACAGAGCTTCGTTACTTCTGCTGCTCCTGGAACAATATCTCTATTCCTAGGTTAGCAGGGGCAATGGGACATAAAACAGATCTGTGTCCCATACCCATTGCACTATTCCCATGAGATGAGGCATTTTCTTCCTGTTTTTCCTGAGTTTTTTTCCCCAGTACCTACACAGATTCAAGACACCTGTGTTCCAGACTGGCCTGCAACTACCCTGAGTGATGGATGCTTTCAGCTGGAGCCCACATACTTGTTCTGCTTTGGAAGCAGATCCTTCTCCTCGACTCCTCAAGAACTCAGGCTTTTTCCAGGGGTAGACCCGTTTCTCTCAGCAAATCTCTCCTGCAAGCAGACATCATGTGTCCCACAAATTATTTTGTCTTTCGTTAGGTACTCTTTAACATCTCTAAAGTTACATGCAGAAAGGCAAAGCTTTCAACTCTGTAATATAAGTGCCTACTTCTTCTTCTGCTAGCTGATAGTGAGATACAAAAATCAACACTATCTTTCCATAGCTCAGAGATGCCTGGATTCACACTGCACCTCAAACACCTCTGTGGGCTATGTAATTCTCCCAGGCACTGTTCCCAGCAACAGAGCATCACTTCTCAGAATATTTTTCCCAGCAAGAGAGCATCTAGAAAGTTATCTTCATTTTCTCTATTTTACCAGTGCTACCTAATGCTATATAGCAGGTTAGTTCTTGCTTTCAGCATGGAGATTATTGGCCAGCATCTCAAATCCAGCTTTTCCTCTAGTCTGAATCCTTTCACATCACCTCCATTACTTGCTGCCATTTCACACACTTACTAATCAAACTCTCTTCCTTGCTGCAGCTCTTGTTAAACTGATTGCTGCCACTGCACCTTATATAGTCCATGCTGGGTAGTAGTATCCAAAGGGTTCAGACTTCTGAAATTCAAACCAGCTCTTTATTAATAGAGAGCTACTTAACAGAAATGCCGCACCCACAGGTACAACTGCATATAGCCTCCACACGTCTTGGTGTTTTCTATAAACCAGACATCCTTCTATAGGCTACGCTTCCCCTGCCAGTTGCTGCACAGGGCACACTCAAACAGTGCCAAGTCAACTCTCTGAACACTGCTATGGAAAACAGGGATAGGGATCTAGGGCTGTACAGCCCTCACTATAGCACAATGCCGTTCTATAATGCTGGAGGTTAGAAGGCACACAGCCGGTGGAAGAGGTGGATTTTAAAGTGGGATGTAGGCAAGGACTGCATCAAAGGTCACACAAATCAGTGGGAGTCTTTCCATTGATTTTCAGTCCACTGTGGATGACAGCATTTTGAACACAAGTCCCAGAAGTTGCACAGGGCAATGGTGAAAAATGAGCCAAGATAACCGTGTAAGCAGAAAGAGGCCAGGAGGGCAGCCCCACACTGCAGGAAGGGGCAGAGCTCTCCTCCACCTTGGGGATAAAGAGCAGCAGCTTCTTGGGGACAGCAGAAGGGAAGCAAAGACATTGGCAAGGAAACAATTCTGGCATGCCACTGCAGGAGAGAGTTCAGCTATTTGTGATTAATTTAACTGTTACACCAGAGGTCTCCAGTGACTATGGATGTTTTGCTGTGACCCACATGATTATTTATTTATCTTCTAAAAAGAACTGTTTCTATGAAAAATTGCAATAAAACATGCTATGCTGGAAACTGTCTGTGGCCAGAAAACCTATTAAAAACCACTAACAAGCTTCTTCAGCTTATTCATGTCCCATCCCAGATAATAACAAAGTTAGGGTTAAATCCAAGGGACTTTCGTAACTTCAGTTTTTAGAAGCAGAGCAGTAGCTCTGTAAAGCAGGTCCTGGCTTCTTGCAGCCATGACTTTTCCCCTGAATCAGTTGGAGGCTGCTTTGTTTTCATTGGCATCAAGAACACATGAAGCACAGTCCAGTGGGTGTACAGTTGTTTATACACCACCAGTGCATTTGCATAATGTTTCGAAGTCCTAACCCAATGCCTGCAAAATGATAGTCATTGCCACAGTGTATTTATATATATAAATAGCACTTGCTTTTCATAAGATAAACTCGCACAAAGGTTTTCTTCTTTTTTTTCTTCTTTTTGTGCAGCATAAGCTTTGTGATACTACCTTACAAGCTCTTCTTGCTATGTCCTGCACTAAACGGTACTTTAAACCCCACACTTCAGCAGTATCGGTGACTACCTTCACCCCCACTTCCAGTTCCCACATTACAGGGCAGTACTGGCCTCCCTTCTGAGAACAGCTTTTCCTTCTGAACAGTCCGTTCACAGAGATACACAGTTATTAAATCCCTCCAGTGTCCCCAGCATGTTTCTTGCACACACAGAATACTAGTACCATTGTGGCCCTGAGAAAGGTGACAATGCTGACTCTCACTTCATCATCATTCTTTAAAATACTTGGTCATGACAAGAAACTGTACAGATGTATCCGCACAGCTTTGCCTTAGAGCATTACTTTTAAATAATTCGCCTTAAGTTATCTACAGGACTAAATTGCAAGACTCAAGTGAATTCAATTTCCAAATGCCCAAATTCTGACATCTGGCATTTAGATACAAAATAAAGGCTTAATTTTCAGCGGTGTGGATACTTTCTTGTAGACTATATGAACTTCATTTCATTACATGGCTTGAAGCTTCAAATTTTTGGAAGTGCAAATGTATAAACAAGGTCATGAATAAAACCAACCAGGGTTGTTCTTGGAATAGGAAAAAAACACACAATTTAGAAGAAGGTGCCTACACACCTGAATTTGGAAAAACCGTTATTAGGTCAAAACCTACCAGAATAGACCACACCAAGTCACTGTTCTATTTACAAGCAAAGAGAACAATTTTCCTTCAGTGATTCAGAGCAATGAGGTATTGGAGAGATTGAGACTTAATCCTTCGCTGGCTGTTTCTATGGTTTATGGATGCCCTTGCCTGAAGGTCTGATAATAAAGCACACAGATATCTGTAGAAATTTATGGTAAAATAAATCATACTGTTGTAGTAGTAGTAAGGACACTACTAGCTTTTTACAAGACCTTTATGCATGCACATACCCTCCTTAAATGTTATGCTTCACATATACTGCTGAGGTAACCTCAGGAAATATGGGATTACATACACACTGCTTCCTTAATGCATCCATCAAAGGTTTTCATTAACAGGAGATCCTGTTTGTCCTAAGCACTTAGCAAAGAGAGTTAAAAATACACTTTGAAGTGTTATGCAGACTTCAGGAAGAGAAAGTGCTAAACTGCAGCTCATTCAGAGGATTTCTTGGAAGTAAAGTTTTAGGAAAACTAGGCTACTTTTATGAAACCAGTAGGTTATGACACTGTTTATACATTGAAACAGTCACAAGGGCAGCTCAGTCTAAAGTGGTGTAGGATGAAACTCACTGTAGGCCACCACCACTTACCTCCAGTAACATCCCTAATACCACAGTGCATGATTCCACTGCTTTGTACTATCTAGAGCTGTCCCCCTGTCCCGGAGATATGGTTTGGCTTTACTCAAAGGTAGGGCACACTCCAGCCTGTGATCATGGGAAAGTTACAAATTTTAATCTTAAACACAAGCCTGAGCAAGGAGTGCTGAGGAATCTGCAGCTCTCCAGGAATAGCCTTGGGAAGCACTTTGATTAGGAATCATTTACAAATCACAGTTCCTCTGCTGCTTCCTCCTTTCTCCATGGGTAATGACTTACAGAAGCATCAGCAGCAAATTCTGACATTTCCCAGACCTGACTAGCAAGACTGGTAGAGGAATCAGTTTTTTTCCTCCTTCCTAGCTTGCAAACCATCTGCATATGCATGGGCAGAGGGTGGATGAAATCATAAGAAGTCAGTTCCTTCTTCACAGCCCTCCATGGCCCATGACATACACTCAGGTCTCCCCTGTCTTTTCCTCAAATTTTTTCCCAATAAAGTTCATATCCAGCTACTGCTATTAATTTATGGGTGAGATCCTGTTGCTAATTACTGGCTTCTCGTTGGCAGCAATGCATCTGTAAAAGGCTGATGCCCAGATCTATAAAGATCACAGGTTCCTCAGGGACAGCTTAGGCATGATGTAGAACCTACAGAAATATGGGTTTAACCATTTAGGCAGCTATAGCACACCAGGGCAGGCTATATTTTGGCCACACAGCTCTTTGGCACCTGCCTAAAGGCCTGCTGCTCTTCTTCCTCTGGATCAGAGCCGTTATGGCAAGCCAACCAGCTTGGCACTTCTCCCAAGTGAAGTTCACGTGACATTCACAAACTGGGCAGTCTTATATCCCAATTCTTTGTAGAGGTCATATATATAGGCTATGGTCAGGCCATAGCATGTGGGCAACTTCATTCAAAAAAACTGCTGCAGGAGTTGGAAATACTCGTATCTACTTTTCCAGTAACATCCTGCTAATGAAAGCACTTCAGAATAGAGGCGCAGCCCAAAGCAAAGGCACTCCATCGTCCTCTTCATAAAGCAACACCACCAAGCAGTCAAAAAGGAAAAGATACATATGAAAGTATTAGGTTGTCTAGAAAGAAGGATTATGTTTCTAGAGCCTAATGAAGAGGGCACATACCACAAAGCAAGAATTTTTCACATACCGGGGCTTCTCACATAGCAAGATCTTTCTACATTATACATTTCAGAAAATACTTACATCATATTAAGACTAAAAATGGGGGTCACACCACAAGCAATTGGAAATGCAAATTACAATGCGTTCTTATATTTGGCTTACTGCCTTATCATCAAAAGCCATTAGCAGTCCCTAAGAGAGATAATAAGCAAGCAAATAAAATTTGGTTTTGATTGCAAGGATAGGTCTCTCCTTGGCCCTGTTAAGTCTCCTTTGTACCTGTCTAATGATGTAAAATGGTCTTAAAATCAGTGTAAAGTGACTCATTAAAGATTCCCATAGGAAACAGAATCATACATTTTTATGTGTAGGATTTGTTGAATTACTGGAAAGAAGTAAGTTAATTAACAGAGCAAAGACATTTGAAAAAATGTGAATTATTTATACTGTAACCCTCATCCCACAGGCACTTTGATAATTTACTTCTCAAAAAGTTCTTGCCTTTTTTTCCCTACTCTTCATTTTTTTAAACACGCTCCTGAGATTACAGTCTACAACTCTCTCCTCAGCAAGTTTTCAGCATTCGCAGTATTCTTAGCTGCACTCACTTCCAGTTACTAACCTTCCCTCTACTCATGCTGGCCTTGCAGGGAGGTTCTCTGATAATGTGAGAAAGTGTCATTTAAAATTATTCCATAGCAGGGAACGGCTACACACTCCAACCTATTATTGTAAGTTAACACTAATGGCAGCTATACCTTTCAAAATGATACGATATTTTTTACTATTTCAAAAAACAGACCCATCATATAAAACAGCTGCCATGTTTATTTAGATAAGTGCTCCTCCACTCTTATAAGTGGAGCCTGATGACAGATTTGTTTTTAAGGCAGAAATATTAACTCTAGAAATGTCAGCATCTGCTTCTTTTCTGCATAGCCTTACAGATTCACACATCATTTTTCATCCACTAGGAGAATTTCTTTTTTCTTACAGAGAATCTAAAAACATGGGTGTAAATTACTGGTCCCGAGGCCTGACAGTTTTATTAGCATGTCATTGATGCTACACGTGTTAGGTCTGATTAGGCAGAGGGAGTGGCTGGTTTCCACAGCCCATTCCTTGTGGGAAGAGGAAGGCTTGCCTTCTTCCCTGAAAGGAATTTTCCACCTGACTCTTCCATTTCTGTGTATTTGTTAAAGTTACAAGATGCTGTACAAAAGTGCTGTACGTAGTTCCTGGGGTTACTGGAGAGAAAGAGATGAAAAAACCACAAAGCAAAATTTTCTACTGAATTCAAGAAGGAATCCAGCCTTCTGTCTCACACAGCTAGCACGCTATAATTCATTTTTGTGTATTTAGTACAGTAATTGTTGTTCTTTTTATCATGCACGTAGTACTGTTAGTAGATACAGCAGAGGAAGCCCTATACCTTACTCACTACATACAAAGAACACCTCCTACATCTTCACCCTACATGACAGAGGAGCTCTGCAGTACTCACATTGCCTCCTAGAGAAACGCATGCCAAAAGAAAACATCACTCAAGGGTAATTAAGTACAAACAAACCATGAACAGACGAATGAACAAACAGCACTGAGAAGGTGGCTGCTAACCATCAGCAATTCAAGACAAACCATCTTCCAGTTCGTGACCAGTTAGAGCAAATTAGAGCTGTAAGAATGGAGCACACTAGCTAAGTTTTCCCTCTGGGCAAAATTCACAAACATGACACTAGCCTGTGCCACCTCAGACCCAGTGACTACGTAAGACATTTGCATAGCACTGGCAGACCCATACCTTCCTGGCACAACAGCAAGCAGCCAGGTGCACCGTTCAATGGTACAAAAATGAATAACCGTGTTGAATAACCAAAACCTGTCCTACCCCAAATGGCAGCTGTTCTCCACAGCTGGCTATTTTTGCTTCATACTATGCTCAGGTTGTTACCTTACATGTTTTAGTGACAGTGAGACCGCTCCAGCATGGCTGCACATAAAGGTGCTGACAGATCTTATTTCACCAATTTGAGCTGGCCAGAGATGAGACATCACTCCTGGCTTGCCTGCAGGCCACACTGATCTCTTAGCATGGCACTGTACCTAGGTAATACGTCCCAGAAAAGGCACACCATCAGCTGAGAACTTAAAGCTGTCCACATCCATTATAGCTGCTTGTATGAAGTGCTATTGCTAAACGACTTAAAATTCTCCCAGTTTTCCTGGGAGTGGGGCAGTGCAGATCTTCTCCTGTAAAAGTAATGTATACACAAAGGTACAAAGAATGTGCTGTGGGCTTTAAGCATAAACAAAAAAGCCAAAAGACCAAGTTCTTGCCTGAGCAGCTTTATTATCTAAATAGGTAACACAAAACCAGGGAACGAATGGGAAGCAGCTTAACAAAACTGCAACCAGTGACTGTCCTGTAAGCTTTGTAATTTCTTTGTTTGCTTACATGCTTTCTGCAATTTATCCTGCCTTTGCTCCTTGGCAAAAACATATTTTTACAGATGGGGCTAAAAATAGCAATGGATGATAGAAACAGAGGACCAAAGAATGTAAGTGTTGCCAAGTGAGCCTGCATGAGGTCTCTGCTTTCTGTGTCCAAGTTAAACTGATATTAAAGCAGCCATTGCTAACGGCTTTCTATTTTTCTCTTTTCTGTCGGTGACAAGCACTTCGATTAGCTATGCTTAATATTTCTGAACTCTTAATTTTTAGGATCACTCAAGCATTTGATTTAAAAAGAAGTTATTTTGACTGACATTAATCTGGTATTTTTTCAATAACACCAGGGGACTCTGACTGGCAACTCCATTTTGTTTGCAGTTCAAAGACTCTACAGGGACTTTATTTTCAAAATAATTTTATGATTTCTTTAGGAGAAAATGTTCTGTCTCTCATGCATTTTCAGTCTGCAGAAAAAGATAGGATTTGAATTTTTTGCAAGTGTGAGCACAACTCCACCAAAGCCTGTACACTTTTAAGTCCTGGTTAGGATTTGCAAAACCTTGTACTTTCAGAAGATTAGACAAAAAGGTTATTTTTTACTTTAAGACTTCCATTTCTCCCAAGGCCTCTGTAAAAACCATGCAATAAGGTTGTCCAGATGGCAACCGGCAAGCGCAAACTGTCTTCTCCAGCACTGATTAGGACTTTTGCAAAGGGAAAAATAAACCAAATCTACTTAGAAGTCTACTCTGCTTTTCAAGGAAGGAAAGTTTAGCAGACATTTTCAGTGGCTGAGGGTGGCCACCAAATTCCGTGTGGCACGTATTCTCCAGGTGGCATTAGCAAGAGAGGTGTCCTAGGAGAGTCAGCACAGGGCTCTTGATTTGGCACAGGCATGACACAGTTTATTCCTTAGAGATAAATGAAATAGAAGTGGCAAAAGAAGAATGAAGGTAAATTCCTGCTGGGAGCATCCTTCAAAATACTGCCTACTCTTTCCATGTCAATTAAGAAGGTGCATGCACCAGAAGCAAGAGAATTGTCTTTCAAGTGAAGAGAAGAGACAGAAGAAAATACATCATTCTCTAGATAACACTGCTATGATTTATGTGTGTGAGACCTTCCCCCTCAACTCACTTCTGTTTTAAACCGAATGAATAAATACAAAGAAAAAGGGATTATCTTGCAATTTTGTCCTCCTCCCAGCCCTCCTCCCAAATGTGAAACACTTGCTTAGGAAGAGCTCCACTTCAAAGCTAAATGAAATCTTCTCTGTATTATCCCTTCCATCCATAGCCCTCTCAAACTTTCTTAATTAATTTTACTGCTGTTTTCAAAGAGCTCTCCAAGTTGGCTCAAATCCCTTTAGATTGCATATCAGCATGAGCAACAGAAGATATATTACTACTCTCTCTTTTTCTTTTTCTCCCCCTCTTTCTAAGAGGAAGCAAGGAAGGATGATCAGTCACGTTATCAGTCTAGAGTATGAGGCAACTACTGCATCTGAGGCAAACTCTGGACTCCTCGTGTAATTTTTATACACAGTACTAACTTGATAGATGCTACATTTGGTTTTTCTTTTTTCATGTAGCTTTTTCCCCCTCCTTATTTTTTTCTGGCAAATACTAAAGGAATCAATCTATTCCATAATAATCTCATTAAGTCAAGACACGTCTGATTTATGTTTCTTTTCTCTTCCTTTTTTCCAGCTTTACTGCAGAGCTCAAAAAAATTTAACTTAGATTTTCAAAAGCACCAAAGCTCTTACATAGATACAATGGACTCTGTGTAAGCAAGACCATGGACAGGATATTTCCTCATGCAAGGATTTCTAAGCAAAGGTCCAGGAGCTTTTCAGAGTAGTCAGGTAAGGTTTTACGGCCAGATTCACACATGACATAAGGTAATGACACTCTAGTGAAGACAGTTTGAACACAGTGAAATAGAATTACTTATCCCAAAGCTGAATTTGACAGAAGTGATTTTAATGGATTCTTTTTCTAAAGTAATTATTCATTCTTTGTTCCTAAAAGAATGAGAGGGAAGGAGAAAAAAACCTGTACAGATGTCACACTCATAAAGATGGATTCTTCTATTTTGGTGTAAATTCTTTGCAGATTGCACCATGCATTTGTCCCATTTTCAATTTCATTGAGAGAGAGAGAGAGAGAGAGAGAAAGCACTTCCCTGCACACACACACACACACACACCCCCGAGTAAAACTTTGTAATTACAAGCAGGGTTTCAGAGTGGTATTAGAGTGACATTTAATGAAACAGAAATCCAGTATCTGTAGCTATTTTTAAATGCAGAAAAACAAGGAAAAAATTTTGCCTGCAGTATATGTTGAAGAGAATTACTAAAGCCCCTTCTCCATCAAAAATCAGAAGAACCAAGAGCACCATAAAATCAACAGTTAACAGGTACTTAGAGCAACATTTCACTTGTGAAATTTCAAAGGAAAAAAGCAGTTCCTCCCTTTTCTTGCTCCCACCAGTAATGCTCAAGAAGAAATCTGCAACTTCTACTTCTCCATGTTTCTAATCCACAAAGACTGTTTAAAAAATAATTCTCTTATATTGAGCATTTCATCAGGTGGAAGTGAAATAAATGGAATGGGAAGGATGGAAACCCCCCAGTAAAATTGTCTCTAGATAATGTTTATTTGGGCTTGAAATTTAAAAATGAAGAGTTGAATTGAGACACACTGTTGGGAATCTGTTGTGGAACAGCCTGTGTGGCACTTCCTTCTTAGGAATCTGTGGCACTGGCAAAAATTCCTCTCTGATTCATCCTTGCTGCTTTTCTCTTAGTTGAAAAGAGAATTTCTAATGAACCCTTCCATTTCTCTGATCCTTCTTGGAAGTCCAAAGGCCATAAAGACCCCTCACCACTGCAGACATGGAAGGAGAAATTTTGCCTCCCATACACAAGTCCTGAAAGCACAGCTCACAGAAACACGGGAGCAACGCAAGGCTCACACAGATCACATATGCTGGTAAAGAACAACCACCTGAGCAGGAACACAGGGCTGTGCTAGCACTGTGTGGACACCTAAAAGCTGAGATTCATCAAGGTGACACAACTTTGACACCAACTATAATGCCATGATTCTCTCCTTTTCCCTCTCTCAGTATCTGGGCCTTTTCTTTCCTCCTCCCCATCTTTGGGGACTTGTGCTTTTCACAGAAATAATTTTCTTCTGTAAACTGCCATTTTTATCTCCTGTCACAGATCCGATCTCCTCAGTTGGCTTGTCTTCCCAGCCATGCAGTTGCACTACACACACTACAAAGCTGTTCATCCATCAGTGAGCCCACAGAAGCAGCATCGTGTCTGGCGGCGGCATCACCGCGGAGCTCTCGCTGGTGGGTTCCCGGGGAGCTTTCCTCAGCAAAAGTACGGCTGGGAACGGAGCCACACGCAGCTCCACGAGCCAGCCCCAGCTGAGTCCTCCCACTGCGATGCCACAGCAGACCTCTGTTTTCTTTCACTCAGCTGCCTGTTCCCCAGGAGCCAAATTAGGCAAGACGGCTAGACAGCTTCACGGAGGTGGCTGAAATCTGTAGGTTTAATTAGAAAAGCGCTTTCCCTATACACAGGAGATTTCTGCTGGGAACTTCCAAACGCCTGTGGCGATGAACCAAAATCTGGTAACCTGCCCAATCTTTTCCAGGAGGCAGCTACCTACCCTGCTTGAGGGGAGGCTGAGCACAGGCGAGCTTGGATTGCACGTCACGCAGGTGGAGAGTCCACAACACCACACACTGCCAGCAAAACCAGCCCCTCCAAGGCCCCATCGCTACAACAAGGTCCTTCACACTCAGAACTGGGCCGCTTAGTGTTTCCAAGCCAAGGTTCGCTCTGAGTGCTGGAAGTAAGGAACAAAACAAGAACCTAATTTTAATCTTACAGAGAGGCTTAAAAAACAGGGAATGAATTAGAGAAGCCCTGAGTGAGGTTCGTTACCTGAACAGGGCCTCCAGCAATTCAAAAACCATAAAGATGGTTTAAAACACGTTCACCTCATTCCTGACCAACACAAGGGAAGGGATAAGCATGAATAAGGGCAGCAGTTGTGACTTTAAGACCACCAGCTGATCATTGCCTTCCAGATCTTAGCATTGCCCGCTGGGGGCTATCCCATACTCAGAGGTTTGCCAAGAAGGATTGCATGAGAAGGGCAGTCAGGTTATCTCCAGCCACCTATATCAGCTGCTTGAGCTTATGCAGCTGACTTTGCTTGAAGCCCATTTTAGCAAGTGCTTCCTGGCTCCCTTCCACTGGCAGAACTCAGGAGACAGGAATGTATGCAAGATGGGAATATCAAACATCTGGGGATGGTAACATCTTAACCAGCACAGCTGCCAGCAAAGTGAACATCTGTCTGTTGCCCAGGTCTTCTCTCGCAAAGGAAAATGCTCTCTCCCACAGGCTCATCTGCGGACAATTCAAGTATCTGCTCCCTCACTAAGAAAGTACCTTGTCCGTGGTTAAGTTTGTTTACAGTGTAAATTAGCCCATGCAGTGGTCTGTGCTGCCACAAATAGATTGCTTTGGCTATCAAAGCTAATTTGAGTATACTGCAGCATCAAACACACCTAACTTTTCTATCACAAGTTTTAGTGTAAATGAGCCACAGAAAAACTGAGAGGAAGCAGCACCAAAGAGAATACTCTTGTGATTTTTTACCATGACCAGTACTACATGTATGTTGGATAATAACGATGCAATTCCCTCAGACTACTTTCTTTCCTAAAGAACGTGACACACAGTTCAGTTCTTAATGTTTAAACGTTTTTCCACCCAGTAATTAAATAAGTTGTCAAGCAGCTCTCCCATATGCAGGCAAAGCCTTTGTTTATGAACTGTCTGGGGCCCGCTCTGAAGCACCGCTGAAGATTTGGCAAGCCTCTTAGACCCAGATAACAGTGTCATGTACACCCCATCTGCACTGACCCATGCATCAAGCAGAAGGAAATGCTACCACAGTCGAAGGACATTTGTTAAGACACGGAGGATTCCAGATTTAGGAAATTCGGAGCCTCAGAGCAGATATTAACTCTCATGCCAATCCTGTCCAAGAATGCAAACCATGTTACAGTGTTGCTACAGCAAGAGCAGTGTCAGGAGGGAGGGAAACGTTACCACCCAGCGTTTATCAGGAATCTTTCTGGTCTGGAAATATGCTGTTCTCATGCCTCCCAGGCACTGCTGGCTTCACCCAGCATGAAATCACCGCTAACGCTGCCTGTCTCTCACAGTAGTTTATTTCACTCCGAGGTGCAATCAATTCCTATTTTACTCCAACTCACACATTCCTACTGGTGATATCTTTAGGTTCTCCTATTCTCATGACATCAGCAAGAGACTGTCTTGCTCTTATTAGCCAACAAAGTTTTCAAAGAACTGTGGCTGGAGAGGGAATTCCTGCCTGATAATACAAGAAGCCACTTTGCTCTCTGGCTGCTTCACTACTACTTCTACCAAATCCTGTTCAGCTTTCCAAGCAAATGCACTGCTGCCTGTTCACCTCCTGCCTGTTCCGCCACCCCTCCAGCTCAGTACAGCCCAGCTCAGGGCATCTCTCAGTTCCCTTCCCACTATTGCAAATTACATAGAAATGATGTGCTTTCTACCAACATAGGAAGATAAACACATTTGTGCTCTGTTTTTTTTCCATGCTTGGCTAAATACATCTCTGCTCCTGCTCCTGATGGTCTGTATTGCAGGAGGTGCAGCAGGGACAAAAGTAACCATTCTTTTACCAAATTCCTCAGTATAATGATTCGTTCTTCTAATACATTTCCTGTGTTTTGAGAATTTTCTGTGTTTTAGGGGAAGGTAAATAAATCCTGCAACTCACATGAGTGTTCTATTTTTGACAGTTCTCAAGGATATCAGATTAATAGACAACATTCAGTATCATGAAAATACCATGCAAGAAAAGGGAAAAGCCACGCTCCCTGGGAAAATGCATAGAGATTAAGTGTTCCAGCATGAAATATATTTCACTGCTCTCCTCCTGGCTCTTTGCCTGCCTTCATGTGGGGAGAAAGGATAAGGTGTGAAGCCAGATCAAGCTTCCTCTTCTGTCTCCAACAGGACAAGCCACAACCAAGGAAAGAGCACTGCAAATAAGCCCTGTGTACAGATGCTTTTCAAGAAAGCAGGACAGGCAGTCCCAGTGGAAGGTGAGCTCATACTTAAGCTTGGCTGGCCACATGCCCATTTTGTCCAGAGAAGGTGTTACCAGTCCAGGGATATAGCTGTAGTTGAAGTCATATGGACCTTTCCCTACTTCCTAAAATTCTTCTTCATTAGGGCTATCACTAAAGTAACACAAAAACATTTATCTCATTTTTAACAGTTACAAATAGTGTGTTCTACCATCCACAGTTAAACTCACTCAAGAAAATTCAGATATCATTTTTAATCCTGTTTCTCTTGCAACTGGTATATCTGCTAGGACATTTCCTTCAATGTGAGGCAATGCTCTGCTCACAGGATGCAAACTCCCAGAACTTGTTCTGTTTGTCCAGTTTTCATTTGTAGCTGTTTAACACTAGTCCAACATCTGTATGTCACATTCTCTCCTTAAAACCATAAGTGCTTTTCAAAGTCTGCCATATGCCAGAGTTTTCTCAGTTATTGCTAGTCACTGGAAGACATTTCTTACTTTCCTAGTTTTTGGAACATCATCTCTGTAAGCGACCCAAGAAGGTGCTGCAGAGGCAAATGCTGCCAGGCTCTGGCTAACACGCAGTAGCTCATTGGAGAGCTGGCACGTACTGAGAGCAACCCATTATCCCAGCTAAAGGATCCCCCACTGTACAGTAAATGTGTGCCACATCACTAAGAACAAGTCTTATCAGCAAGAGAAAGCAAAGGTTAAAGAGAGTGTGTTTACTTAAAAGCACAGACTAGCAGTAGTGGAGTAAAAATACAAAAAAATAATCGAAGTGCATGATTAAGCTTTTAGTAAATAACAAATTATCCCCCTCAGCTGCCCCAACATCTCAGGCATCTTCCACTTCCAAATTAAGCTAGTCTACCTCTGCATCCTGAAGACAGGCTCTGTAGCTTCTGCTGCCTGAGGCAGCACTGGCCTCCACCTCTCCACCGTGCCCTCTCAGAGGAGCAGGAAGGCCTAGAGCAAAACCTGTGACACTTCTAACTACATAGAAAGTTAAAATGCCTTTGACCCTCTGACTTCTTGTATCTGTGTGATGGGGCTGTACATAACACCGCAGGGATTAAGTCAATATGGCCTACCCAAGGTTTTGTAGTTGATCTTTCTACTACACTTTTTAATTAGCACATTCCTGGCCTCAGCATCTCTTACAGTTTTCTGAGGAGATTGTGGTAAAACATTATATATTGTATCAGAAGGAATATCAACATCTCCTTATATCAAGTGCTGGAGACAAGACACTTGGCCAGATGAACCTTTCTTCTGCCTCAGTCTGTGGATCATCATGCCTGAATAAGTAAACAGAGGATTCAGATATACAAAACACTTGAACAGGTTAACATAGCAACATGTTTAATGGAAAGGCGTCCATCAGAGTCCTAGTGAACAGAAAGACACTGGTTAAGTAGCCCAAGACATTTCTTTTTAAATAGTTGTGAGTGAATCAGTGATGACTCAAAGAAAACCCTCTTGTCTCCCTATGAGAAGTCAAGCACACGACAGCCAGGGTTGCCCCAACAGAAACTCAGGTGGGTAGCTTCTTCCCAGAATTATCAAGTCGTCATCTGCTAGAGGCAAAAGGAGAGAAAGCAATGGGGAAAAGTGACAAAATGTCTACATTTTATTCTACACATCTATGGCACCATCCCCAGGCCCTTCCCTTCCGAAATAAGGGAAATAAAACATGAATGGGAATTACTAGGGCATAGATTGCTTCTCCTTCTGAATTGTAATAGTATTTTGCACAGGTTCTCCTAATTATTTACTTCATGGGCTGGATCGTCCTCCTAGCTAGCCTAAAAGAATGAGGGGAGGAGATGCCTGCTGGCCCTGCTGCCCCTTAGGTCTCGAAGAGGAAGGCACATCACCTGAGAACCTATTTTCTGTTTACTGGGGTGGTTATAAACATCTCCAGTCCCTTTCTTCCTTCCCAGCCTTGCAAGAGTAAGCATTAGCAAGTTTAAAGTTGCAACTTAAATTTGTCCCCTGCATGCTGACTTCAGTGGCGATATGAACACTGACTAAGCTAACCCACCAAGGACCATGGCTACTGACCAGCCACCACCTCCTAAGTAAAGCACCCTGCACAGTAACCCGCTTGTCCCACGCTGTTGTCAGCTTGCTTCACTGCGTGGGCAGGCCTTACACATCAGATTAGCTGAGGAGAGGGTAAGTGGAGCGTGGATAACCCTGCAGCAAAGCCACTGCATCCTGCTAACCGCTGCAAGGAGGCCGAGAGGCCGCGCTGAGCAGCGCTAGCTGCAGCGGCCGCCTGGGAGTCTGCTCTGCTGCAAAGGCGTTTCAGAGCTCTTTACACATTATGAGCTAATGATTGGTGATTTCATTTATGGTCATTCTGATAATAAATAACAACTTAAAGTTAGCACTTGCGGCTGACTAGACTCCGGCTCAATACAGCCTTTTTTAGCTCCCCAGCGGAGCACAACTGTTTAGATTTCCTCCTTTTGTATTTTCCCATCATTTTCATTAGGCTGAAACCCAAGAGCCGTCTCCGTCTGTTAATGCCAGTCATTCCAGTATTGCATATTTTTATCAATTTATATAGGTAAAAGTTTATTTCAAAAACTGCACTGTCACCAGAAATGAAACCCAACAGTTGTACCCTGCTGACTGGAGTTTCATTACCAGGGAAAGGATTACGGGGAGAGACGAAAGCAGAGAACGGGAGCGCCAGTAAAAGGCCTCAGTAAATCCGCACAAACACATACACAGTAACACCACCAGCTAGGAAGGCAGCTTGAACACACAAAAAAAAAGGTCACGCTCATTCAGGTTCTAGGGAATTATGTTTAAATTGGGGGTTCAACGCACACAGAAACAGAGCTGTTGGAATCTCCGAACATGCCGCTCGTTAAATGTCTGTTATTAATTCTCCAGTCAGTTGTAGCTGGCCGCTTCCCGGCTTAGGAGCTGCTGAACTCGGGGACAGCCCCTCGCAGCGCCTTCCCACCGCTACGTCACCTCCACATGGGGTTGGCTTCTCCTTTTTTATCACTGAATTCCCCTTTCTGCTGCTGGAAACAGGCAGGCAAGCACCCCTGGGCCGGGCTGAGGGGCAGTGGGGCCCAACGCCCGCTGCACCCACCGGGGCGCGGCTGAGGTCACCCCGCCAGCTCCCGACCTTCAGCTCGGCCATGTAGCAATTCATGCATCCCTGAAGAAGTTTCAGCTCTCCCACCGCCTTCTACGCTTCGTGGTTCCTGGTCGTCTTAAAAAATGTGCAATTACAAACCTACTCCC
>JAVJGI010000050.1:93160027-93199742 GCA_035590275.1 Ibycter americanus | reverse complement strand
AAAAACTAAAAAAGAAAAAAGAAAAAAAAAGAAAAAAGCAAAAAGAAAAAAGGAAAAAGAAAAAAGAAAAAGAAAAAAGAGAAAAAGAAAAAAAAGAAAAAAGCACCATCTATTCCCTCCCACCACCACATCACTTTTTTTGCAATATGGCAAAAAAATCTGCTTAGACTAAATTTTCCATTCGGCCTCCAAGCCATTACGCAAGATGTCACTGCAAATGTTGCCAGTGTTTGGTCTTGAGTATCAACAGGGTAAATTGCAAACGCAGGACGCGGTCGGTCCCGAGCTAACGCCACTGAAATGAACCCAACTGAGCCAGGACAGCAGCGGCTGTGCGGGATTGCATGAAAAACAGCTTTGTTTTTCTAAAAGTTAGAGATAGCACATCGCCCTCTCCAAAGACGGCACTGTCCTGGTTTTAGTAAAAAAGTTTAGTAAAAAAGAGCACAGCGCTCTAGCAATAGGTGATAAAATTATGCAGTGGACATAATTAGCTTCTCATTTTTATATCACTCAACCCAGCTCCCGGATTCCATTTTTATGACCACAGTTATCTCAGCTTCATCAGAGAAAACCACATCCATTTTAATATTTGTCACCTTTTAAGTTCAGCGTTGTTTGGAAAAGGAGGAGACACCAGGTCTGAATGAAATCGTGTTGAAAAGGGCTAAACCAACCCCCTGCCCGAGGGCCAGGGTTTCAAAGCCAGTGCTGTTAAGACTTTCTTACTCAAGTACGAGGTGCTGGTATTCAGCACTGTCTTATCTGAGGCCATTTAGATTTTGGCACCAAAAGCCAAAGCTAAGACCACAATCATAAGCTACCATGTTTGAAAATTTCCGTCTTGTTTCTTTTCGTTGCTTTCCTTTCGGCACTGAAATGTTGAAACTCTGAGTCCTCAAAAAAAAAAAAAAAAAAAAAAAATAAAATTCATTTCTGTCAACAGGCTGGGAAGAAACATCTTGATAATATTTCATAGGGCTGACACGTCCTCATTCTGGTGTTCCAGCTGTTGAAGACAAATTGTTCACACTCCTACACATTTTCAATGTATTGATTCTGATTTATTAAACCGGTAATTTTGCAAGCTATTATAGAATTTTATCCACGTTACTGTTCAGCATTGGGAAAGTGGGGAAGCTGAGTTTAATACATTCAGTATTATACACTAATCCAGGGATTGTGTGCTTAAATGATTTTTAATTAATAATATTAAATGTTATTTATTCTACAGTCAAACCACAAATATGCTTGTTGGCATTCTAGATATGAATATTTCAGGCTATTCTGACTGGGCATGTGTGGTATGCTACATCTTATTTTAGTTTTCCTTCTGTGGGCAAGTGTCATCCCTAGGAGAAAGTCTTCCATCTGATAAAAGTTGATATGAATTTCAAATAAGATTTTAGAAAATATTTTTGTCATACTGACTTTAAAACTCCTACTCCCAGTATAAGTGGTTTACTTTGCTTGCAGGAGCACAAATACTGTGTAAATCCTGTATAACAGAAATTATTAACTCTTGTTTTGCCTTTGCTTTCATCTGCCCACTTGCAGGACACATCTTATGTGTGCTTCCCCACTTTAATAAACATCAGTGTTTAGAAAAAGGTAGAGTTCAAAATGAAGGAGAGATGAAGGAATATGTGGGGAGCTGGAAACAGCAGATTTTTATCTCTGTACCACCTGGATACGCCTGGGTTTTCCTGGGCAAGCCGGCACCTTTCCTTGCTGCAGCAGCTCCAGGGTCCCAGTGAGCCCTGCTTGCTCCCCTTGGAGCACCGTGTGCTTTACACGTTTTGCAACCACTGCATTACGAAGGAAAAACTTACTCCCTGAGCTTGACTTGGCTCCCCTCTGCTAAACCTCGTCACATCCTGGGAAGGCAACATCCTCTCTGTTTGAAACCCATTGCCCTACGTGGAATATCAGACAAGGAATCAAAAATGCATTGTAATCAGAGCATACTGGGCTGCTCACTACAGCCTGAAGAGCAGTATCAGGGAACAAGCAAGCAAAATCCATGTCTACTCTGGGAACTTTGCCACCTTCTCTTCCCATAAGCTTGAAGACAGTCTGAGATAAAGGATTTCCCAGAGACTGACAGCAATGAGGGGCAGCCAGATAAGGTATTTAGAAATAGAAACAAAGGCGCTCACGACAGCTGCAAAAAGTACTTTCAGTCATTAGACATATTAATAGTATCCTTATTAGCCTCCGATCTGACTCAGAGAAATACTGCAAAAACAGTCTCAGGGGAACAACAGCAAACATGCTGCACAGGTTGGCGATATTTCTGTTGATGTACAGGCATGTTTCTTCTCCCTCCGTGCCCCTCAGCCCTCAAATTAGCCTGTAACTTACTTCTCATTTCATATAATTGCTTGCTGTTACCTCTGCCCTACTAACTACTCAGGAAGTGAGAATGTGTCCTCCAAACACCATAAATGCTAAAGCTTCCAGCGATGTCCATTTGAACACGGCACAAAACCCCACAGCCCATACTTCAAGAGGCAGAGCTGTTACTGCTGACCACAAGGAATGTAACAACACCACAGGGAAAGAAAATGCCTCCCTGGCTTGCTTTCCACCAGGTGTCAACTTTTATGGGTCCTATTCCCATTTAGCTACTTTATAAAATGCTCACTGTGTTAGAATCAGGTTCACAGTCAAAAAGACAAAGTCGTAGTAGCAGATGCCAGTCAAGTACTACTGATAAGAGACGTTACGTGTGTACATCAGCTACAGAGAGCAGCAGGTAGTAGAAGATATAATAAACATAGGATTTTCCCTCCTTGCATGATCCCCTGTACATACCCATACTTGCTTAAGTGCAGCACTAAAAAACCTAGATGGGGGAGGAATGGTAATTGCAGGAACCTTGGGGAATTAAAAAAAAAACTGACCTCAAAAGACAGAGAGCAGGGCAGTTCAGCTGCCTGCTGAAAGAATAAATAGTGCATCAGCAACTGAGATTGTGAGGAAGAATTGCTATTGAGCTGCATCCAGGGGAAGGAAAGTTATGCTGCAACTAGGAGAGGCGGCAGAGAACAGACTGAGTGCTGAAAAGCACAAAATCCTTAGACTTCTTGGAATTAATTATTTTCTCATTTTCAAATTTTTGCTCAGCATGTTGAATATTTGGGTGCAAAGCAGAGGATGGTAAAAGGAACAAGACTCTCCTCATTGCTATGCTCTCAGCGCTGAGGCCAACTCTGGTTTTTCCTGTGAAGAAAGACACTATTGGCACATTAGCTTCTGTCCTACTCTCCTGGTGCTGTGTTCTGGAGAAAGAAAAGAAAAAAGGGAAAAGAAACCAGACAAAGCATGCAAGCCACTCAAATCCTTTTGGGCTCAGACGCCTCAAACATCAGATCTGAGCCTGCTGGAAATCTGGACTTTGCACTTTCAATTGCATTGGCTCTGACACCCAAGTAGGGCCGATAAAGAAATTTCCATTTCAATGATTAGAGCACAAAATATTGAGTAATGCCTCTAAACTCCAGTTTAAAAAACAAAACAAAACAAAACAAAAACCCCCACACATCTGCGTTCTGAAGAAAATCTCAATGCTTCATTACAAAGCTTCTGGCAGAGAGCTGAAAACTTCTTTGGTTTTCAATGAAGCTCGGGATTGTCATGTTCAATGGTGTTCCGGTCTTGTTGGGGACAGAAGTTTAGGTACCGTGGGAGTGTGACTTCCTGGAAGAAAGTTAAGACATCCAGGCAATTTCTATCACTAGAGTTAGAAAGCTTTTTTAAGGACTGACCTTTCGCATTCAAGCACCTACAGTACAAGCTGGAAGCTTACATCCCACTGCTGACCCCAGCCCCAAGTTGCCTGCAAGGATTTCTGCATCTCTCCCTCAGGTTGATGTACCCACAGCAGAGTGCCAAAGATGTTATGATAGTTTGGCTCCTAGTCAAATTTTATTTCTGACAGCTTCAAGGCAGAATAAGTAAATCACTGTCATGTCTCAAAGCACTTATTTTCCCCCTTTTCTGTTTCCCATGTCTATTTTGACAGCCAAAGAATTATTCTGCCTATCCTGCACTCAGCCTAAGAGGATGGCTTGTATAGAAAAGTTACAGCCTGTCACAGTCCTGAAAGTAATTTGCTGGGTATTTTTTTCCTCCCCTTGACTACCCAATGTGCTTGTCTCTCATCATTAAATAAGGCAACAAAAGTAATAACTATGTTCATTAACATTTAAAAAGTTGATGGAATCCAAGGAGCTTTGACTAGCCTTTCTATATGACTGGTTTGTTGCAAGAAATGTTAATTTATCACATATCCCAGCTGGAAAATAGTTTAGCAGGCAGGGTTGGAAACTTGCTACCTTATCAACACATAAAATGCTTCCAGGGCAGAAAACAAAAGTGAAGCTGTAGGATGCAGTGGAAAGAGCAAGGAGAATTTAGGCAGACTGATAGCGAGTCAAGATGGAATTTGGCAATCACACTAGAGCTCAACAGCAATTCAGATTTGATGATCCCAAGTTTCACTTTACATCTGCTACAAAAGACATTAAATACAAAGTCAACAGCTACAGCACGATTAACTAAAAAAAATACAGGATCCAAAGTGATACAGAGCTCAGACTTAAGAGAGAGGGGAAAAAACAAAACCCAAAGACCTGCAGGTAACACTGTATTGTCTCCAACCTTTCATATTTTTTTTTCTTTTTTGCTTTTGAAAAAGGAAAACAAGTAGGTGTTACGCAGCTGATTAAGCTCTCCTGTGTAAATTCATTTAGCAGGACTGTGCATACTACAACATCTTGTCTCAGGACACAGAGGGCTGTGTGCAAGTTTAAAATCATTAACTACTGTTACCTGGTAACAACACCCAAACCTGTGACATCCAAGTTTATTTAAACCCAAAGGGTGACAAACATGAAAGCCAAGCACTCCTCCTCTTCTCAGCCTCTCCTTCATTGTAACACCAGCCAGAAGGGTCTCGGACTCTCCATAAAATGTTTGGCAAACAAAAGCCCTGTTAATTGACAAGCTATTGCTTTTACTGCTTCCTACCACAACTTGTGGGAATCTTTTAGACCCAAATCAATTCTGCACACAAGCGTTCCCACGAGATGCCACACGCATTCCCATTTGAAGCCACTTACAAGAAGTGCTACAGCGTCTCACATAAAACCTTTGTCTTCGCGGGGCGCTTCGGAAACCACGTGCAACCCTTTCATCCCCTGCTGGCCAGCAGGTTCTTTTTTTTGTTTGTTTGTTTGCTTACTTTAACCAGGTTCTTTGTTTTCCCCTGTCTTACAGCTTTGTTTTTCCTCCAGGATAGTTCCTTGCCTTTGCAAGGAGTGAGTTATAGCAGAGATGTTTGTAGTCTTCATTGCAGCCCAACGCCAATAAAAAATCGTCCCCTCATCAGCGGCTGCCTTTTAACAGCTCTCCTTTATTGTTAAAGCTCTGTGTACTTAATTCTTCTTTGTCAATAAGAACAATCAATCTCAGCCTGTTAATTAGGAAAAGTTTAACGCAACTGGGGACAGACACCTGACAGCATAAGCTCTGTTCCTTTCCTCTCAAAAGCGACAGCAACCTACACTCGAGGTATAAGCCTTTATTATCATCATTTAAATGTGGTCGACCTGCATTATTTTTTTCTTTATATGCTTTAGGAGTGCAAAATCCATCCTGCTCTGTGCATTCATTTCCTTTAAATAATAAGAAGTCCTGGACACTTTTTCTCTGTACACAAGAGGTTGCTCATGCAATGTGCAGTTGGGGTGGTGTTAATCAGCATTTACTTAAGGCCCTTCAGGTACCCAGGAAGCTGTAAGTCTGTCATGGCTTCTAGTATCACTTAATTCATTAATTATCACAATGCTATCTTGGACCATCAAACCAGAAAGACAGTCTCTATCTAAACAAGAGCCTTATAAAGGCAGAGCTCCTTCCCCCAATTCCTCAGCATTTCCACCCTCCCTTTCCAGCAGGAAAAAATCCCCACAGAAATCTGCCAAATCACCCTTTTATCTTTCTTCACACTCTTCTTCCACATTCTCTTCTCTTGGGGACAGAAACACATGTCCTTATGATATAAAGCACAACAGGCACTCATCCTTGACTGGGAGCCATAGATGCCATCTCAGAAATAATAACAATTGGGTAGCGCTACCTCTGTGGAACGATGGAGAAGAAGGAAGCACAGCTGGAGGCAGACCCCTCTGCCTGCGCAGCCAGAGGAGCGTGGGCTATGCTGAAGTGTGGAAAGCAAATCTGAACTGAACCCTGAAGGGCAGGAGGGGCAAGCAAAAGGTGCTGAGGAAGGAAGGGATATGAGAAAGATGCTGCATGTTCTGGACCCACGATGCTTAAAGAGTCATCTAGTGCCTCAGGAAGCTGCTCAGTACCTCTGCTCCCCTGGAAACGTGCCCAAACTGGGCAGTCTTTTGCTGCAGAGAAAGACCTCTTTGATCCTCATCAAAATTAGAAGTGTGATGAAGGGTTTCTGCAGTGTGAGCTGGGAACACCCTCGAACTAGGTGAGCTAGGATGCTCTGCAGGCAGGAAAGATGTAGGACGAAATTCAAATGTCCACAGTGGGAGGAAATGAGACCTTGCCACAGAAAGATACTTTCCAAAGTCTGAGATTTGAAGTGCTTATGAATACGGATCATTTACACTGAATAATTACACTGAATTACGCCCACTTGCATTGCTATTCCAGAGTTTACTTGTATTTCAGAAAAACTGTGATTCATCTTATTTTTAACTTTAATCCATGACTTTCATTAAATTATTTTTAACTTTTTCACGGGCACATGTTTTCAGAAAATTTTTGCATTTTTTTGTAAGAAATCAAAAGAAACATTAAAAATGGCTAGGCATGTCAATGAGAGAAAAGAAAAAAACTCACATTGTTTTCTAACCAATATTTTTTTTACATATCAATTTTTTTTTTAATATTTATATTTCCCAAATTAAAGGAATTTAATATTTCAGACATGGCACATGCAGTGTACCATCTCCACGGAAGTGGGTATGCTTTTTGAAGTCTGAAGAAAATCAGATAAAGAAAGAATAACTAGCAGGACACTATGTCTCTGTGCCGCATTATTTTTCTTGCTGAAGTCCAGCACATACCAAGTCCTTGCTCTTCCACACCTACCTGCACAGCCATACTTCTTCACCTACCTGGAAGACTGTGTTTTTATTAGGCTAGTCAGAAACCCAAACTTTCTAGTCTTGCAAAAAATCTGCAGGCAAAATTCTGGGGGGTTCTCAGAGAGGCGTGGTGAGAACCCCTCCATATCCCGTATTTCTGAACGTATTACTGCTCTCCATTTGCATCCACCCACAAGCCAACCACTTCTACTTATGCCACTAACTTTCAGAAAGCGAACACTCCTCCTACCAACTCTTTGCTTTTCCACCCCAGACTACAACCCTTCGTCTCCATTCCTGAGCCCTCAAAGTGGGGGCAGACAGTGTCTGCTGAAGTTTGGAGCTGAATCAAAGCCGCTGGAGTACATGGAAATTTGGGAAAATCAGCATTTGGCACTGCACTGAGGATGGAAACTTGAATTTGGACATAGCTTCTGCTACCAGCCTTCACTGAGGATACGTTTAATTGCGTCTTCCCCTGAGTTTCCCAGTAGGCTGGAGTATCTCCCCCCGAGCCTGTTGTAGTAGGAACGTATTTCAGCTGCTTGTGGTACCTGTTAATGCCAAGCCTTTAAAGCAGTGTCAGGGTGCTTTATCACCCCACTGACTGCAGGGGCGGGACCCACCTCAGCCTTGTCAGCATCACAGAGGCCAGGGAGCTGGGTAGGCTCCCCCTGTAGTTAGTGGAGGAAGATAGGCATCTGCAGAGAGTAATCCATCCCACCTCTCTCTCTCTCCATTAACTGAAGAGGAGCCCAGATAAGTAGTTCAGACCAGACACATTACTTCTGACTGGCTGGAGCTAGACAAGATGAATTCCACCCTCAGTGTCCAAAACACTAACATATGTAGGTTCTCATCACTTATCACAGTTGCAACGCCTGCTACTCATTGATTTTGAAACAGATTTTCTTGGTGTGATTTCCTTTTCTTTGTGCAAAACTTTCATTATGCAGTTTTTGCACCCTAGCTCTCAGGAACACAAATGACAAGATATCTCCTGCACAGACGCACAAGTACACCTGCAGACCAGGAGCTGTGTGCCTCTCGAGTCCCTCTGAGCACTCCTGAGCAGTGGTGTACAAAAGCCTCCAGTGATGCAAGGGAGATCAAGGAGAGGATGCTTTTAAATTCAGCTCTCCAAGGGCCCCAAATCCCTGCGCTCTGCTTCCAGCCATTTGGGTTTTATTTGCTTCGTTTGGAAGAGCAGCTAAGAAGCCAGCATTGCTTTCACGAAATGATGCTGCTTGAGGACTAAACACGCGTGGCCACCCTGCCGACAATCGTCCCCATGACGTGCCTCCCTGCAGGGCAGACAGACCGTGCGACCCTTCCCACCCCTGGCCCTTGGCCATCCCAGCAATGCCATAATCCAGCCTTTCCCGAGCAGGTCCGCTCCCCTTCTCTCCGTGGGGGTGTGGAGGAAGACAGGTCCTGGGCTGCGGCGTCTCCATAGCGCTGCTGGCTCTCAGCATGGTGGTACCTCGTACCGCTGCATGCCTCGCATGCCAAAACGCGCAGCGCCCATGCTCTGGGTAACAGCGGTGTGAGTCAAAAGGGGCTAGTTATGAGTTTGGATACTACCATTTAAAGATAAGCTTCTCCATGGTTACCACTCTCACGCAAGGTCACTTTCCTGCCAAACCTCCTCTCCTCCTTCCCTGGCTCGCTCTCCTTCCCCGGCTCGCTCTCCTTCCCCCTCCACTATTTTTTTCCTCCCCCCCCAAAACGTGCTACATCAAAAGAGAAAATGAAAACATTCAAGATAATCACAGTCTGACTATTTTAATGCAGGCTGTAGGAAAGGAAACATGTAAGCCAAGTGCTCTCACTGTTCAAGCAGAAACACACTCTCGACCTCGTAAAAGTAGTATCTGAGAAATAACACTTGATTAAAGCAGCCAGTCCTTCATTTAAGTAGGTGCTTATGGCAGGGAAAATATCCAAGGTTTCTCTAGAACCGGCTGCTGGCCTATCACGAAAAGCAGGAACGGGCCAGACAGATGAATTACTGCGAGACAGCTGGGTTTCAGCCGGGGTGCGAGGAGATCCCTATTATCCCGTCCACCTTCCTTACACAAATGCCTCTCCCCAGAGAAACCGAGTCATTAAAAGCCAGCTCGTTCGCTCCTGACAGGCAATATGCATTGAGTGAGAGGTGATACATTTTCATTTTCAGCAAGAAATCTTAGTCACCCCAAGGAGTGGCTTGCTTAGGAGAGCGGTAACGGAATACAGGGCCTTTCATCTCCGTCTCACTGCCGCCAGCATCGCCCGGCTCGGTAGCAACCCCAAAGTTATTAGCTAACGGTTGCTTCAGTGACCTCCATAAAATCAGTTGGGTGGGTTAGGTCCGGTTTTCAGTGACAATAACTAGAACCACAAGTGGTGTTAAACAGAAACCATGTTAATGGGCGCACAGCAGGTAAGGACCGAGCGCATCGCCCCCGCGCAGCCGTGCCCTGGCTTCCCCCACCCTTCGGAGCGCAAGGGACGCCCCGCAGCCGGCCAGCCTGCTCCGCTGAGACCGGGATCCCCAGCTCCCAAGATGCTCATTTTGTCCTCATTTGCACAAGCAACGCATGTTAAAAACCAACAAAACACACCCATCTTAACACCCAGTTTGCGTTCTTTAGAAGCTCTATAGTGTCTAGCAGGCACCACTTGGAGCTGAAAGTCCCACAAACTTGAACTCCCAAAGAGCTTTCCAAAGACTGAGCCCTGCAGCCCATATCTGCTGCCATGTGCTGGCTTTTGAAGGCATCATTTTGCTACAGAAAAATTTCTTTTCTTTAAGTAATTCCTCATTTTAATACATTTAATGAGTGCGGGACAACCCTACACCTCTCCAGGAAAACAACCCCCAGCCATCCCTCTTCAATTTCTTCCTATTCAGCGCTGCCTGCGGTCCCAGCCTGGGCTACCCCTGGGACAGTGATGGCCTATGGAGTCCAGAATAACCCACCGTTAGAAAAGCTTGCTCCCAAGTAAAATGCAGAATTCACCCTGATGTGAGAGTGGCTTGAATCCTTACACCACCACCCCAAAATTCCTTGGCAATAATTTGTGCCACTTCCTCTGCCACATTTCTGCAAAAGAGTCACTAAATAGCTACAATTTGAAATCCCAGCGGAAATCCGATTTGGGGTGAGGAGCTACCGTTCATCTGTTAAAGCCTGGACATCACACACAAGCCTGTTCCCCTCACGTTCCATGACTAGATAGGTATCTTTAAATAAAACATCCACCAACTGTGTAGATAAGAGATTCTCTGGGGGCTTATTCCCAAAAGGGAATGGATGTAAAGCAGGCAGCAAACGGCTATCACAGCCCTGAGGATGCCCCCATTATTTGCTTCAAATTTAAATTACATAGGAGTTAGCATTGGCCCAAATTCTGAAGGAAATGGGCGAGAGGGTAAAAAGAGGCATTGCAGAGAGAGGGAAGGGAGGGCAGGTGTGGCTTACACATAGACGGTATGCCTTCTGCTGTCAGTCAGATTCTGAATTAGAGCCAGACATTTTATACAAATGTCATTAACATCCAAAACCATCACAACCATCTTTGTCAAAAAGGATTGTTAAGCCTCCACTTGAGGCTTTGAATGTCTTGCTATCAGCAGCTGATGCATTTCCTTCTCTAACGTAGCTGAGACCGGTAACTGTCAAGGAAAGACCCTCAGGTCTGACCCTATATTCCTATATTTCTTTACATTGCTCTCCTCAGGTATCTCCCACCTCCCATGCTTTCCTCAGCACAGTTGCTTTTGTTATTTAGGGAACAAAGGAAAGTTGATCAAGGAGATATTGGCACACCAACAACTAGGCAATAGGCAGCATCTGTACAGTACTTACGAAAGAGCAAAGTGCAGCCTGAAAAACTCAAGCATGTCTCCACAGACTTCTCAACCATTCAGACCTGCCTTCCCCTGAGGAACATGACTAAGGAAAGCCGGAGCGTAAAGCTATTGCTTTACAGCTGAAGCTGAACTGAGAGGGGGACCCACCAAGTACAAAGGGAGCAATGTTCCTCAGCCTGGGACACGAGGCATTCAGCAGAGCAGGAGCCCAGGGCGTATATCACTGTGACATGTGTGACAGCATATTTTCATTATTACAGGATTAAAACTTTAAAAAAAAAAAACAAACCAAACAACCTGAGCAGCCTAATTCTCCACAGGAGCAGCAATGATTTAACGTAAATTAATTTTGCAGATTACCAGGATTTTTCTCCCACAAAACAGTCCAAGTTCTCTTCAGTAGTTTCATTAAATGTGTATATGTGCCTGTGTACAAATAGTTTTTGAATTCCACCCTTCTCTCCTCCCTTTTTTATTTTATTTTCATGATGCGGGAGAGCTGTGTCTGGTACTGACAGAACTCTTGGCATTCTACTGAAATGTACAGTTCCCCAGCCTTGCCTTTTCTGCTGATAACCCGCCCATCGATTGTAACACAAGCAGTGATTTGAACTTTGCATTTTACCGGTCTCACAGATCACACCAATGAAGCCCAGGTTATCTTCCCCAACTCATACAGCATTATCTTTTGCCTTAATGGAAGTGAAAGAGAAGCCTGTGCTCATTACCCAAAGGATGCAATTATTACTTCCTCTCTATATTGTTGCTAGTCAAGAATAAAATCCAGGATATGACCTTTTCATTAAGCATCAAGCCAAAATCCACCTGGGACAGCCTAAGTAGGCTACCCCTCATCCTTTCACTCAGTAATTCAGAGCAAAGGCTGCTGCTGCATACAGTTGAAAGGGATCCTTGTGAAAGATCGGTTTAAGGAAACATCTAATAAGTGTTGATCAATAGATGAAGCCCGAAAAGCTTTCTGTCTCTTCTTGCATGATCCCATCACACAAAAAAAGCATCTCTAATGTAGCACATCAACTCTCTCCCAAATAACCTGCTCTATCTGCGTACAGTGTAAAGTCACAAAAAAGGTGCTAAATTCAAAATACGAGTGATAAAATGTATTAGCGCAGTAAACTCTTCAATAAAAACCTGAACTCCAAGAGAAGAATGCATAATAGTGTTGAATTCTTTATATTTTTTTTGCTTTGTTATGGCAATAATAATGTGGCTTTTGAAGTTCATACAGGGAGATGCAATGCCAAAAGGCAAATACTTACAATACAAGAGCACTTGGTACATTTCTTTCCTTCAGGCCTAAATTCTTCTCCTTCATTGTAAAGTCTCCCTTCAAATATACAACCTGGAAAACAGCATTTGAATAAGTTTAGCTCAGGATAGCAGACTGTCTTTTCTCTATAACACATCCCACCACAGGGCAACATGGAAAGTAAATGGTACCGTCCTCTCTGATACAAATCACTTTGGAAGCCTTTCAAAGGCTTGAGAACCCCTCAGCATCTTTTGGGGGAAAGCAAGCATCCTTCTACAGCAGATAAATTTGCACCAGTGAAGCCAAGGCTGTCAGGTCTTCCAGCAGAAGTGGCTTTGAAACACTTTTCTAAGTTGTTTGCTTTTTACTACTCGTCCTCACTCCCTGAGTTTATATTAGATGTGGGCAAAAATTATAACTTATTAGAATATAATAAACCCATTTAACACTACTGGAGCAGTGCTTGCTTACAAAACCCCTGTTAAAATCAAATTAGTCTATAAAATAATGTTTGCTACCATGCTTCACAAAAGTAACCCATTCCCACTCCCCTTCCAAAATTGATTCTCTCTTTTTTTCTTCAGGATTACCCTCATACGTCCCCTCCTAACAAAATCCCAGTTTTCAGCCAGGCAAAACCAGCTGACAGACCCTCTGAAAAATGATGTATATACATCTGTGGATATTGCCACAGGCTATTGCCTATGCATCCCCTAGTCTGCATGTCCTCTACTAAAAAATATTAAGCACGTTCTTCTGTCATTTAGTACGTTGCAAGCCACTGGCCCACATTTTAGTAACTTGTCAAGCATAGCATAGCAGTTGGAGGCCACCTCCCAGGTAATGATGTTTATCATCAGAAATACAGTTGCAGATGTGGAACAGCATCTTCCCGTGACATCTCACCTGGACACACAGGACAACACACTCCCGTGAGTTTGGAAGGGTTTTTGCAATGAACAACACACTGTACCTCCGACTCTACTATCACTCCTTCCTGAAAAAGAAGCAGATCAGACATGTTCATTGTTAGCGTTGTCGTTGCTTTAACAAGCAAAAATCCACAATTACTAGCAGTGCAATTAAAGCCCGGCACATGCTGCGGAGCACTGCATTTCAAAACCTCTTTTCTGTCTGTACCTGCTGCCTGCTATCAGAATTCAGGTTAATCCACAGTCAAAAGATCCACTTGAGCCTCCCTGACTCCAGACACAGGCTTTGCCTTAAAATGCATCAGGTAAGAAACCAAGCACCCTCTTAGGAAAAGGAATCCTGCTTTATCAGGAATTCTTAGCCTCAGTAATCTGCCATGGGGCTCTGGTGAAAACAGGCGGGACGCAAGGCATTCTTGTCCTTTTCCCGTTGGAGGAAAAAAAGACTTAGAAAGCAGATAAAAGCATCTTGTTCTGTAGAAGGGAGACGCTTATCTTTGATGTTTTGCCTGATAAGTATTAGCAAATTAACATTTCCTGTACTTCTTGTTCCAGAAGTCAAGAGTCCTCCTGAACAAATCTGGGTGTGAGGATCTGTGCACAAAAGGCTTCTGCTTTTTTTTTTTTTGCTGCTTGCAACTTTGCAGCCGGAGGCCAGGGAAACCTGGTTTCAAATAGGTTTTGGATCTAGGGTAAAGAGGATCACCCAGTTCTGCATTTAGACACTGAAGCAGGCAGCAAAGAATTGCTCATTTCATGAGTAGCTAGTAGCAATAAGAGTATCTAAATTCACATTGTGAGTATCTTTTCGTTAAGTGCAGGAATACAGAAGACTGCTGCTCCAACTTCATTCTTCTCAGTGTACTTTAAAAATGCAGGTGGGTTTCATAGAGCAGAAGTATCACAGAAAAAGAGAAAAATCTTGAAACTCTCTTCTCCTGTTTGTAGGAGGTCTTCATACTCATCCATCTCTCCTCTTTCCAACAGTTGCAATTCTTAGTAGCTGCCTGAGTGTTATTAAAACTGGATCAAATTGTCAGCAAAAATGGCAGACCTATTCACAGACAGAACCTAAAATTCCCTATGTAATTACTTGGTTTGTGCCTGAAAATGGACAATCTTGCAAATGTTGTGGTTGCAGATAGGCAAACTACCAAAAATACCACGGTGTTAACAGCACAGGAGCCCAGGAAAAGAAGATATGGTTGTGGGTTTCTCTTAAAGAACATCCCAGGTAAAAACTGTGGACACATACACACACAAGTGTCTGATTATTACGATAATAGTTTGTATCTCACAAAAGGTTTAGCATGCTGAAAAAAAGAGGACTTATTTCAAGGTCAGGGCAGCATGAAATGGCATGGCTGCCTACCTCTCCTTCAGCAATCTCTGGGTATCACAGTACTCAAGTCATATAAAACCTATCCTTCTGAACGTCTGGTTATAGCTGGCCACATCTGAGTGGATTCAAACTACTTTAAATGCAAGGTCCATATTGTGCTTTGGGTATAAAACGTTTCAGGTGATTCGGATTGGATAAAACAAGGCTCAGAATTTCATGGGAAAAGCTCGGAACTCAATTAGCGTGATGCTGATGACACCCTTACCTGGCACTGGTACGTAACACAGGGGTTGCTAGGGAGGTGCCATTTCATGGAGCTGTTGTACGTATTTCCTCCAAAACTGCAATCTAGAGGAAGAGACAGAAGCTGGTTAGTTCGGCTGAACACAATGATCTTGAGGGAGGCTGCTGCTGAGGATCACAGAGCAGCACGCTAAATGCCACCCATCCTCTTCTCCGGGCTAAGAGAAGAGGTCAAGCTGGGAGCTGGAACTGACCAGAAGGGCTGTGTCCTGGGAGGGCTGGCACCATCGCCGCCCCAGACATCTGCTGCTGACGTGTGATCAGCCAAACTCCTTACTAACTACCATCACTCCAGAGAAAACTAAATCAGTGACAATTTAACAAATAATGGATGACGGTGCTTATTCCGCAGCCCGTTCAGGAGCCACTCAGCCACTCATGCACTGGAGCAGAGAGAGGGAGGAGAAAGGGTAAGAGAAAAACTGCAAACGTTCATCATCCAGCCTGGCCATGCTATCCTCATCCATTAACCAAAACCCCTGGGACAGCTCTTCAGCCAGCGCAGCTCGGCATGGACGAAGTGGCGTCAGCAGAGCTACCCCTCCTTTATACCTTTTCACTTTCACGACAGAAAAGATCAACATCCACACAAACTAAAAGCCATCAAGCTCTTCTGTGTGGGTGGTGAATCTCTGAGTGGGACATATTTGAGGCCCACAGGGTTTGGCTTTATATATCTTTGTGTGCTATATGACAACTTTGTTAACAGAAAAATAGGTTGGTTTGCCCACGCACAGGTTCAGCACGCATTTTTTGTGCAAAATGAAGTTTCATTGAGCCATTTGGAAAAAAACCAAAAACCCAAACGTTAATTTTCACATTTTTTATTACATGTTCCTACTAGTTTCCCTTCCCGCTCTGTCGCTGTTTTCTGGTATCTTGCAAAAGGGAAAACCAAAAAGGAACACAAAGAGAAGAATAACTCATGGGAAAAACAAAACTAGAAAAGACATATTAAGCAGAAATAAAATACTTGTTTTAAAAGAGTTAGTTTATTAATGCAAAATTGTTTCAATTAAAAATTAATTATTTGGAGACTTAAAGTGTTTCTGGAAAAAAATTAGAAGCAACACATACCCCAGTTTTCTGCAGGAAAAATGCCCATTTTCCATTTACTGCTTCGAGAGGGTTTTTCCTAGTCTATTTTATTCAAAATGAGCCTGATCAAAATGCCCATGAAATCAACAGGAGTCTTGCCATAGACTTTGAAAAACAATCATATACATAGAGTCACCAAGCAGAAAACTAGGATCGGTCAAACAACGCCCGCAGCACCGCTCTCCTTCCGCAGCCTACCTCAGCAGCTGCCCTCAGCCATTCTCTGCTGTGTAGGCTGCACTGTCCTGAACTGCCTTGGGCTACGTTTTACACCCTTCTGCAAATAAAGGCAAGTTATCAGCCTCACAACAGTAAACCTTTGAGCCCACCGTACAAGAAAACTTGAGGGTCACAGCTGTGAACTGCTGAGGAACTTCAAATCCCCACAAAAAGACATTTTGAATGCAACCCAAAATGTAAAGGAAACCTGACATATAAAGATTATTTACAAATGTGTTAACTGCCTCCAGTTCAGATCTTAAACAACAGAAGACTTGTACTTCAGGATTTGCAGTATTCAGAAATTTTTCCAGGCTAAATGCAGAGCAACACGGGAGAAGTTTGCAGATGCTGTGGCCATCTCACTTCCCTAAGCTGAAACAGGTATGTCTTTAAAAGAGCTGGTCAGTAGTCTAAGAGCTGGCTGTGATAACTTAATCTTTGACAAATATTGAAAGGCACAAAGCATACAGCTGAATCTCACATTTTTTTAATTAGCAAAGCACCTACGAAGAGATTCTGAATAATGAAGAAATGTTCAGATTCTCAGCATATTACAGTTCTGTGGGAGCTCTCGATACGCACAGGCCAGCATGTCAAGAGAGGAGGATGAAGCCACATACTCGAGCACGAAGCCATATACTCCTCTCATACATTTTGAAGCCCCGTTCTGAAAAACACTGAGCTAAGCTTGTAGCACCATCTCACTGCTCAGTGCAAACCCTAATGAATATCAGGAGCCTGCTCAACGTGTTTTAGCATCCTCAAGTTGCAGCAGCCAAGGCCATACTACCATACTGGTCCCAGTCTGAGAAGGAGTTTACATGTGTGTTGGACACCCCAGATGGAACGAGCTGTGTTGTTAAATACCTCCGTGTGTGTTTTACCAGGTGGGTCTGGTATCTTCAGCACTATACAGAATCCAGGGCTAGGTTGGAAACTAGCAACTGCAAAATACCTTGCATATTTGCTCACCAATTATGTTCTTTAATTTAAAATGTTTCCTCTGTAAGAAAGCTAATTACCCTGGGCTAATCTGCATGTACAGCTGTGCACATTAAACTGAAGTTTTCAGTTCAAGGATTAGTCTGGCCAAGAAAGCGTGAAGGTGGTGCATCTGTGCAGTCACCACTGCTCTCCCTTGAAGTGCATAACCGAGGTATGCTACGAAATCCTCTGCCCTGCAGCACCAGCCGTTGCCCCTGTGGAAAGCAGCAAGGGGGGAGCCCAACTCCACCTGCCCACAAGACATTTCTGTCCCTGGCAGTCAGCGCTCGGGGTCAGCACACCAGAAGTAACCATAGCAGGGAAAGCTTGCAGGCAGGAAAAGGGAAAATTGGAAATGGTGACCAGGATGGAAAAGTCTACAGAAGCATTGGAAATACTAAGATCACTCCTGAGCTTTGGCACATGCCAGCAGGTATATAAGGGATATAAGGGCTATACAAGGGAATAAGGGATACAGAGCAGCACCGTGCAAGCACCAGCGCGAGGCACGGTGGGAGCTGGATTTCAGCAGATGCTCAGTTAAGGAAAGTGGCACAAAGAGGAGAGTTAGTCAGTAAAACAAGCAGGCTTGGTGAGGGCTGGGGGAAGGCTGAATGTCAGGCAGACTGAAGAGAGGGCAAGAAAGCAAGGGCTTTACAATCTCCAGGTGAGATTTTAACCTGTCTCTGATGAGGCGTGCCCTGACGCCTTGTCCTCTGGACGCTGCAGAGCTACACGCACCACTCACTCTTCAAAAGGAAAACGAAACAAAGCCCACATACCAGCTAGTTTTTCTGAACCTCACTTTCAATGTACAAATCTCTCAGCTGACACCTGCGAATGTATACCCGGACTTTCCTAGCCCACCTACTCATAGCGTGGAAGTTCATGAGCCTCACCTAAACTCAGCTGAGTGAAACCTGCCTCGCTCCACGTGCCAGCTCAGTTGAGCTGATCTAGCTTGCCCATGGTTAAAGGTCCACCATATTCAGCTTGGAAAGTAGCAGTCACTGAATATCTCATGTCCAAAGGCATCAGCAAAGTCCCTGATGTCAATTTCTACAACAGAGTATGGCGGAACATACTTCAAGTTCCTAAAAGCCATTTTAATTCCCTTTGGAAATATTATTACATTAACTTACTGTCTCCATCCACCATTTGAAAGGGAGAGCAGGAGAAAAGAATAAATCAAGATCAGAGCTTAGCACAGTCACTTAAATGACACCCACTTACTTCTGCCTGAATACACACTTTAAAGGAAACTTTAAAAGAAAGGGCTACAGAGGAGGTTTTCAAGAGGTGAATCCAAAAAGCCTGAGAATGTTCTAAGGAGTACATGAAAAGTAACAGATTTGACATTAATAGGTAAATTTGACCCCGTGACATATACCCCGTAAAGAAAACCTTTAGGATTCCACATACAGAAGGAAGTTAAATAGCAGTGGTCTGTATGAATTTTCACGGAGCTAAGGTGATTCATATCACTCAAGGAGCGTGTCCTAATTTTTTAGTCTTTCTTGTTTCTTTCTTTAAGAATAGTTGGTGTTTTATTAATGTAACATATTAACTTTCAGTTAGTTGCAGGTTTTGTTCCTACTACCTACTTCAAGCCAAATAGTTCAGATAAGTCCTGGATAAACAAGTGAGCTGAAAGTTGCTTATCTGAATCAAACCAAACCACTGAATACTTTGAAGTTGGTCAACTGTTGTATATGCCGTGGAAGCTGCTAATTACCTTCTAGCCACCTCATAAAGGCAAAATCATCCTCTAGACTTGAGTCATTCCTGCACAAAAAATGACAATCAAATAGTTAAATCACTTCTATTTTACTAATTGAGCTACTTTGTTTCAAAATTGTGCATGCCTTACTTGAGTACTTTAGTTGCAAACATAATAAACCAACCTTTGGCCAATTTAGTTTGAAAGAGAGTAATTTAATTCCAAAACAAGCATCTTTACGTGGAATTGGACTGGAATAACAAAAGAGGCAAATTATAGCAGATTTTGTTATTGGCATGTGGACAAGCTGACAATCAGGAAGCCATTTGTCTTTCCAAATCCAATAACACTGTTAAATGACCCTTTTTTTCTTACCCCAGACACCCTAGCACCAAGCAGTATCATGATAATAGGGAAATTGACTGTGAGAGACAGTTTAGCAGTGCCAAAGCTCAACCAGTGTCCTCAGGAGTTCATTAAAAACAAGCCTTTATTACTCAATTTGACATTGCTTAATAATATTCCAGAAGAGATTTTTGCTTATTTTAGGCTAATGAGAATTTTATAGACAAGTCATTTCCTTATTCTCCCAAGAGAAAGTGATAGATTGGTGCACAATAGACCGGCTCCCCATCTCTCATTTCTTCAGCATCTTTCTTCTCCTATTAAGTCTTTCTCTTGGTTTCCCTCCACTTTCTATTTAAAAAAGTAACCTCTCTATTGGCATGAAAAATAAACATTAGGAAAAAGAAAACAGTCAGAAGACATGTTTTATTTAGTGTTTGATAAATTAATCCTCAGGGAGGTATCCAGGCATGCTAACACTAAATAGCAGTTCTAGCAAAAAAAAAAAAAAAACAAAACCCAAAACCACACCAAAACCCAAATAAAATAAAAAAAACAACAAAAAAAAACAAATACCCCAAACAAAACAAAAAAAACACAATAATTTGCACATTCTGCAGTGTTTCCCTGGCATGAAATTTGTTGGCCAAAATGAGATAACTGTGAATCATACATACACCTATTATGAAATATACTTTTACAAGTTTTAGTGATGATAAAGCCATTGATAGCTGCTAGACAATTTAAACTTCCTATTGGGTAACACTGGTCTTCATTTGTCAGCACAGAAGCATGAAAATATATACAAGATCTCCCATGCTTATTGAGCCTAACTTTAAGCAGTGAAAATCCAACTCTTTCCTCTATAACTGAACACAATCAAACCTATTTGCAGCTGCACCATCGCCATTACAATACCCAGGGGACGCCAGGCGCAGGGGCCACGGAAAGGGTGCACAGCACAGTAGAGCAAGGTGACCATGGGGTGAGCTGTGCCAGAACTGCACAGTTCACAGGCACGGGATGCAAAGCAGCTCGTATTCGCTGAGCAAATAGCAGCAGAAACAATCAGCTCCTCCCAGTGCTGTTCTTGTCCCTTGCACCCCACTGCAACTGAATTTCACCTTCTCAAATGTCTTGTGTTTCACAAATATATATTTATATAGGGGGGGGGGGGGAAGTTGCTCTGTGGGATCCATGAGATCCTCGCGATCCGAAATGCCACGAAGTTAGAGCTGCCATTGAATCTTGAGCTGGTACTGGATGCGCTTGCCAAGCCTGGCAGCTGGAGAACCATGACCTCTCATGGTTATGAGGGGTGTCATGAATGATGTTGCTTGGTGGCACAATTACTTGCCATTTATACCCAATCTCCTCACACCAGCAAAATCATTCATGATCAGTACAGCTCACAGCTTCAAAATTAAACAGTGAAAGAACTTTTTGTTTCTATGTTAAGTGTGCTAAGATGTTTATCATGTTGTTCCAGAGAAACATTACATGTGGATGTTGCGTGAAGCCTCCATCCTGGTTTTCAGTTTCCTTTGACTTTGCTGCACTGGACACAATGTCCACACATAAGGTACAAGTGCATCCACGTATCAGCACGGAGGTCTCATGCTGTTTTCTAATACAAGCATCCTAAAGGACTTCTCTGTGATCATAAAAGTCTGGGTAACTGATGTTTGATGTTTGCAAACTGGTGTTTGCAAAAGTATTTATGACAACATGACAAGACAGTTCATTAAAAGCTTCTTACATAAATGGAAAAGTATATTAGCCAAGGTAATAAGAAAAACTGAAGTTTGAGGTGCTACTAAACACGATAGTATACACCGGATATTCAAGGGATGTGAAATGTGTGTGCTAAGACCTTTGTAAGAAGAGTTAACTCAAAGGAAGGATGGAGAGAGAGAGAACTTTTCCTAGGCATAACCAGAAGTAACCAAAGCTGCCACCGTGATGCTACTGGATGATACTGTCCTTAGCAGCTATATGTCACTGCTTCAAAATCCCTGCCTTTACTTGAAATACAAAGCTAGAAACTGAATGAACGTTGAGAACAACCTGTATCTCCAGTCTCAATAAACAGATCTCCTGGTTCAGAGCTGGAGCAAGTTATCAGAAGACTAAGAGGCAGTGAGAAAGGCCAAGAGAAAAGTTAAGTCTTGATTATGTCCCCAGACTATCTTTTTCCATAAGCAGTCTCTGACAGATGCCAGGACTAGATTATTCAGATGAAGGTGAAAAAGGGTTTAGTAGGAAAATATATAATCATCTTCCCAGCCCACCCCCCTCCATCCATGTATTAGGTTGCACCCTTGCCTCTGACAGCTTGCCTCAGAGCATGTGAGGATGGGTGGCAAGTCATGGTGCCCCATCAGGGCACCCACAAAGACCCACCTGGCCAGTCTCACAGCAGGGCACCAAACCGGTAACGGGTATCTCACACTAGGGGTGTCCACGGGCCAACAAAATGCCAAATGTATGTATGGCTCCTGCAAGGCGCTCGTAGAGTAGCCAGATCACTGATAAACTCATGACCTCCCTCTAACTTCCTTTTTAAGCCAGACCTAATAGTTGAAATCGGCTGCAATCCTCAACCGTAATATTGTATATCCTTTCCAAGAAATGTGCAATTAACTACAATAGCTTTGGATATTCAATATTCAGGGGAACTAGCGCTGCTGTTGCCTGGGCTATGATTCCATTCTCTGGTAGAATCCAGATCAATGAAGCATAGCACATGAACCTCTAAGCTCACTAATTAATTTTTTAAAAAAACCACACAACCAAAAACCCCCACAGTACCTCTCAAAAGTTAACAAGGGCAGAAAAAGCACAATTGTACACGGGAGGTATAAGAAACTTCAGAACAAATCTTATCTGTTGTAACAAATACCCACCGATTTTGTCTTTGTACATCCATAGAAGAATCAGAATCTTAGGATAAGAGAGTAGAATATGGTGCACAATTTTAAAAACGCAACTTTATGCAGCCCTGAGCCTGTAATACCACTTATTCAGAGAGCAAATAACTTATTATTAGAGGTGTGGAGAGCTCTATATCCAAGTGACAGGTCTCCATCCAACTAAATGAGAAAACATTGCCAAATCTATTTCTATAATCTCAATGATCTCATATGTTTTCATTAAACATATTAAAGAAAATGAAAGATGAAAAGTGGCCTATTTATCCTATGCTAAAGTAATAAGAGGGTTTAAATTTTGTTATATTTTCAAAATTAATAGTATGTTAGAGGTATATGGTATGTTTTATAAACTACAGTATCTGTCAGAAGAATAATCTCACCAAAAATTTTCACTATTACACTTAGTTGTTTCCACTCTCCTTGCAGCAGGGAGCCCACATTTCTCTGTTCCAGACTTTGCACAAACACACAGCAAGAGCCTTGCCCCACCAACCTTACTATTCAAGGTCCTACGGGCCTAAAGTCAAGAATAGTATTAAAACACATTGCTAGTCTGGATTAAGACCTTAAATAAAGCCAAGTCTTTTAATACATTAGGGATAACACATTGTTTCCACCACAGTGGATTTTCTGATTGCAAAAGCTATACTTGCTACTGTTTCTTACTTTTTTGTTTATTAAGAAAAATGAAAAAAAGTGCTAGGAATTAGCCAAATAGCATACAAATACCCAAATGGAAGGAAGGGGGTTATGCTCAGCACACAATCATTTGCAGGAAAAATCCTCTACTGACAATTCTGTTTCTTCTGTATGCAAAGCTCTAAATATGGGGGTTCAGCCGGATGCACCACCGCAGGCACATAGTATTTCTTCATTTCAGACAATTTCTTTGCTATCGGAGATACTGGGCTTACATGCCCAGTCCTCACACACTCCTCAGAACAGAATAAAATATCCTGGCAGCAATGTCACAAATGACTCATGAGTGGTGGTTTCCTTCCCTACACAAGCCAATTCTGGAAACATACCCTTTGGTCTTGATGTTATCCTCCTGATGTACTCAAATGACAGCAGCCATTCATTCATTCGTTCGTTGGTTCATTCATTCCTTCAGGAGGCAGGAAGACGTGAAGCTATCAAAAAGAGCTGGCAAGAGCCCGTAAGGCCTGATTAAGCTCTTCTAGGTTTTGGGAACGAAGCCAAGAAAAAAAAGCCATCAGGTTCTGACGTCTTTTCTTCATAACATTTTGTTCACGTTTGAATGAAATGCAACCAGTAAAAAAAAAAAAAAAAAAAAAAAAAAGAGTAAAAAAAGCCCTGTTTCCCTTTTCCTGCTTGCATTCCCTATAGGCACTCTGGCAGCCTGACAAAATAGCAACTGAGAACAAGTGCTGCAGGGCCAAGTGCCGGCTGCAGCCCAGCTCCGCGCGGGGAGTGCCGAGGAGCCGCTGGGACACCAAAGGGAGTAGCTGAAATGTTACGCAGCCAGGCTGGCGTTTGCACCCTTGATTCCCCAAATACTTCCCCACGGGACACTAACTTGGGATTTTGCACAGAACTGAGCAGGAGCTTCAGCAGTGTTCAGAGCGGCAGGAGAGCAAGCAGCCTCCCCGGGGGCAGAGGTGGTTCCGTCAGCCTCTTCCCATGGCACCAGAACAACCCGGTGACAACGTGTGGTGTCAGGACTGCTGTAGTTATATGGGTGCATATTTTGCTTTACCTTTCAGAAAGAGCAGAAAACCTTATTCAGAAATTTCACACTTTGAAAATTAAGCCCTTGAGAGTCTCTTTTTTTTTTTTTTTTTAATTCTGAAATTTAAAGTTGTTCTTGCATCTTAAGCACATAGGAACTGCCATCTTAGATCAGACCAAATGTCCTTCTAGACTAGTATCTTCCCTCTGATAACAGCCAATAACAGACACCTAGGGAAAAGGAAAAAATACAGGGCAAGTTCCGTAGCTCTACTTTAGCCTCCAGAGGGCAAAAATACACAGCCTACCTGGTATTCCCTCAGTGGGCACACCACGGACTCACACAGAGTGATAACGGGGCACATTGTTTGGTACCCTACTCCTTTCCTAATGCACCCAACATCCAGTTTTGCCTTTGGAGAGCTACTGGGGGCTGAGCTGATCCTGCCATGGAAATGTCTTTTGTAACACTGAGAAACAGTTCTTAATGGGCAATTGTCAGTTGGGCAATGGGCAATGGGTACAAATACAAAATATATTTGTAAAGTTAGGACAGTTTTGGCCTGCCTGCACCCATTTATTCCCATCCATGTTAACTCCCTTTTCCATTTTGTCATCAGTTGTTCAGTGTCCTAAGAATCTCCTGCAGCTCCTTGCAGGCAGCCCTGCTCCTTTACTGCGCTAAAAAGATCAGGTCAGCAGCAACAACCTTTCTGCCCTTCTTCACCCCTTTTCTAGATCATTTCTGAGCATGTTGGCAAGTTGAGATCTGTGCAAGGATCTGCTGGTAATCTTTTCCCATTATGAAAATAACCATTCCTTGTCACCACCTGTTAGTTATTTGTTGGTGAGAAGAGTTTCTCTACAAACTCAGGGCTGCTTAGTTTCTTTAGTAGTTTTATGCGAGAGATCTTGTTGGATCTCTCTGTCCGTACACTTACTGATACATCCAAAGGATTCTAACATATTTGTAAGGCACAACGCCTCTCCCTTATATCACAATTATCCATGTGCCTCCTAGTTCCATTCCTGAACAGTTTCTGTTACTTTTCCCATTAGAGACTGTCAGGCATACCTGCCTGCAGAGCAAGGCTCAAACCTATTAATAATGTCCCATAGGTACTCACCCCAATTCAGGTTCAACAGAAAATCTTACAAGAAGTCTGAATTAAAGTAATGTATTAAAATAATATGTGTATCCTCAACTTTGAAACACCAATTTTCTTCTAGTGTAGAATTATTTTGTATGCATGCATGCACACACATATGCATATGTACACCTATAAAATTTTCAGACCATTGACCAACAACACATCCCATTATGGAAATGAAAAATCAACCTCCAGCCTAATCAAACCAACACTTAGGAATCTTTTGCTCTAAAGCTGACACTAAACACACTTTGACAAAGGAAATACATCATATTTAATTTGTGTGAAACCTGTAACTACAAAGTCTTACTGTCTCGGTAATTCTTTAATTTTCTTCCCAGTTAATTTCCTTTTCTTCTAAGCGTCAGACTTTCAGAAAAATCCTCAAATTGGGGCTTGCCAAACCTATTCCAAAGTTGCAGCACAGAAGCAAATCATGAGCGCAGCAGCTAACACACCTCTGCAGCCATCCAGAAAAAACATATATCCATCATATGTCTCTTCCATCCGAATTTCAGCATAATCTGTTTTCCTGCATTTGTATTTCCTCTGGGAAGACAATAAATGCTTCCATTTCCCAATAATTTATCCTACCCTATCTCCCTCTAAAAACCACTCTATCACCACCGGGGAATTAAACAACAGAGAAAAATAAAGAAAAGTAAAGCTGTATGAATCTGATATTCTCCACCTCACTGACTGCATCATCAGTGCCTCAGCAAAAGTAGTGCTTTAGAGCATGTTACTTAGAACACCAATATTTAAAAAAAAAAAAAAAAAAAAAAAAAGAAGCTAGCTTTAAGTTTCATCTGCTTGCACATTTTTCACGTGGGTAAGCATGGTAGTTATATGCCATACATGCTTACACAATTTTTTAAATATATATTTTATAATGATTTCATTCTAAAGAGCTTGGAAGATACAGTGCTGGTCAATAAATAAATATAAAATGTTCAGATTGTTTTCCATTTTGGCTTTAATAAAAATATTATTACAATATTATTATTTGAATCCAGAAATATTTAGTAAAATTAATACAATTTGGTTGGTTTATTTGTAGTATGAAGAGAAATAGAAATAGTCATGGATCATTAGTCTGCTCTTTATTACTCAGAAACATTATTCCTATTCTGTCCAACCACACAAAAAGTTTAAGGAATTCCTATTGACCTGTGACTACCAGCAGACTGATGTTGATCTAAAATATTTCTGATAAAGTCAGAGCAGGAGATATCTCTCAAAAGACTGACAACATACCCATGACGTACAATAAAGATGTCTTTCTAAAGGATTGTCGCTGTGCAAGAACTAATAATCATGGGACAAATATGTGAATTCATGCATCCCCACCAGCTTTGTAAACACATTTATTTTAATTATGGTTACTGCCCTTTTCTAGCCTCTGGTGACAGCCAAGCCCCAGCTGAGAAGCTCCCGACTTTGTTCTATCTCTGGCAACATAAATGTGAAAAAATAACATTTTAGAAAGAGGGAGACAATGGGAAGGGAACCGCACCTTTGCAACGCTCACAGCAGGCTCCTCTCTGCTTAATGACGAGAGCACAGTCCTTGGAGAGCGTCGGACACTTCTCCCTTTTGCATGTCACTTCCTTATTCTGGAAAAAAAAGAAATAAATGGACAAAAGCTATTGCAAGCAAACCAAATCCATGGCTACCATTTCTTGCAATTCAGAAAATCAAACGTGAGGCTAGCAACCTACTCTTTTACTTCAGGACAGGTCCTTGTGACTCAAAACATCTTTCGCCCTTTGAAGGAACGCAGTAGAAAACAAACAGTCTCTGAATTATCCAGGAGGCCAAATAAATGTTGTTTAAACTCCACTTAGACAGTAATTCATGACCACTACCCACCACGGTACAGAAAATGTGTCCCACTGAAGAAATCCGCTTTACTGAAATGAACAACTAGCTGCACGATGTGCTTGTTGAAATGCCCTCGGGGTGTGGAGGTGCTGCCCCATGAACCACACGGCTCAGGAACCATTTCTCAGGGTGACGAAAGGACAGACGGCTGAGGAGGAGGTGGCAACCTCAGAGAAAACAAAACTCTGCCGCTGCTGAAAGCCATTTTTAGCTACCCAGAGGTCCTTCAAAAGAGGCTACTATATACTATACTAGAAAAGAGACTTCCGTAATTCATCTTTCTTCCCAAAATGCTGAGAATCAATGAAACACCGCAAGCAGTCGGAATCATTGTGCATTATAGTCATCTTTCTATGACAAAGAGCCAGCGATGGCCAAGGCCAAAGAGCACATTGACCACATTAAGTGATGTCAATAGAGGATGTGCAACGGCGGGCAGAAGAAATAGTCCGTTTATGGCCTGCCTTGCCCCTGTGATGTCAACCCTTCTGGTTATCCCTGCCTTTAAATAAGGGCAGAAAACAAATACTTGGGGCGTTTCATTCAGTAAAATTTTGCTACTTGAAATTCCTGACTGAAAGTAGCCCTCTGAAGTCACCTCCACCTATAATTAGTAGCTCAGTTCATTAAGTGACACAGGTGGCCATCTACTAGATGCAAGTACCCATCTCGCCCAATCTTATGACTTAATTAGAGACCAAAAAATCAAAGGGCTAGAAAAATGTAAATCATAAAACTCAAGGAAAAGAAGCTGTGCTTTCCAGCCTTTCTCTTTTGCTCCCTGTGGCCTTATTCAAGGTGCCTGTGAAGGATAACACGCAGCTTTTATTACACTCCAGCTCTTTGTCTAAAATCAGACGTTTAGTTTCTTCAAAGTCACTGCCTGATCTGATGGGAGCTATAAAGGCACTTCAATCTTATCAGTGTAAATGAGGACTCGCTCTCGCCAAGCCGGTGTGAAATCAGCAAACGAGAATCAGGCCCTAAAGCGCAGCTACAGCCACACAAACGACTACTGTAAAAAGCCAGGTCGCTGCTGGTTACTGCTACGTGCTGGCAGCTCTGCATCGCTCCAGCATTGCACGGCAACCATAAATGCAATTTAACTGATGAGTTAAGCTGAATTTATGGCAGGTCTGTAGCTCTGGACTGGCACAAAGCAGCCACGGCACAGCCCAACAACTTCTTTCTAGAGCGCAGGGTGAAATCTTGGTTCCCTCTAGGCGAACACAGTGCCCCCTGACTTTGCCTCCGTAAAGCCTGTTGAAGGGCAGCAGAATCAAATTTACCGAATCAGCTACAAACTGTCTGTCTCTTAAAGGGCTCTGCGAAGATCTGATTCTCTTTAACGAGCGTTTGCTCAGGGAAAGATTTAATAAGCCCGGCGGCCCCATTACCTTATCTGTGGGAAAATCTTCTGCATGGTGACAGCGGGTTTGAAGGAAGGGCGGAATCCAGCGTAGGGTATATTCCTTTGCAGAACGTGATTTACCCAGCCGCAGCACGCATCGCGCACCCCCGCGAGATGCACGGTGCCCTCCTGGGCCAAGCCAGCTGGGCTGGACCCACACCGTGGTGTCCGGCGGGAAGCTACCCGTCGGATGCCCTCTCCAAAGGAAGAAATTATTCTTGCAGATGGCAGCCAGAGGGACAAAAAGTAGAGCACAGCTCTGTATTTCTTTCTGCTCCCTGATTCCCAGGGGACTCCTGGGGCAAACATCTCAGGCAGCCTCGCAGCCTCTCCCCTGAGCACCAGCTGCCTCCCTCTGCCCTCCAGTACATCCTGACATGGTTGCTTCTTGTTGCTGATGCCAAATGTTCCTAAGGACGACCCCAACACACATATTTCAAACAGGAGATACTTGCCAGCTACCATTCCTAAGGAAAAGCTTCCCGTTTCCCCCACATCACTTAAACCAGAAATCTTCCCTGCCAACGATGAGTTTGGAGCCGTTGAGCCAACCCAGGGGGGCAGGAAAATTTGGATCTTGCTCTTCTGACCTTATCACCAGGAATGTTGGTGGCTCTACCCCAAACGCAGGACCTGCATTACCGGTGAGGATGGGAGTAACTGGAAAAAGAAAGCAAAACTGAGCCAGGCTGTACGCCCTAGCAGCCAGGAGGTTTTCTGTGAGGGAAGATTTTGGAGTTCATGTCCTGGTGCCAAGGGCTGTTTTACATTAAGCAGCTGTTCCACGTAAAGAACATTAGCAGCCCACAGTGCAGCAATGCGAACTGAAGGGTCCTTCCCCCTTGAAGGGTGTGTTAAGCAGTAGGCTACACATCATAATTCCTTTCTCTATCCCAATGGACCTTGAACCGCTTGCTGCTCAGTGGCCCAGCTTCAGCAGCAGAGGGGCTTGTTCCTCATGCTCCCAAAAGGCACCGGTCCTGACTGGGAGGATGCTTGTGGGGAAAGGAGGAGATGAATCTTTGAATTGCCTCTGGACACGGAGGGCACCAAACCCGGATCCCACTCTCAAAGGTGAGTTGTTACAGCATGGTGCTAAAAGGCGGGCAGGAGGTGCCACACTCACTGTGCCCCTCCACCCCGTCCTTTTTTTGAAAGTAAAGAAGCCAGACCAGCTCTGTCCCTTGGAGGAGAAGCTGCATGCTCCTGCCTGCAGCCACAGCTCTGTGCATCCCAGGTAAATCAAGCCAATCTTTGCCAGCACGAGAAGGGCAGCTAAGCACTTCAGCGGAGCTGGATTTGCAAAGCTGATGTTCCCCCTCTCCAGCTGGTATTATGGACAAGCCCCAGCCGGCTCCAAAAACGGTTGTTTCAGATGCCACCCTGAGGTGCCTAAACTCCCTGCCATTGGGGCTGGGATGCTCTTCAGGGTGCGAGGCACAGCATAGCCCAGCACTGCTCCTTTTGCAGCTTTCTGCTGAACAGATATATGGTAGAGCCACAATTACAACATACTGCCCTGGCGCAGCCTTCACAGCAAAATCCCTCTTGTCCTATGAAGAGGTGGGCGTAGCTCTGGGGAAACACATCCAAGTGCCTCTTGCTGCTTCTAGGACTGGATTTAATCCCAAAATTATTCCCAAAAACCCTGTTGTTTTATCTCAGTGCTGCACGTTGTGGAAAACTAGGCCAGCAGATGTGGAGGAAAGGGTTAATGTACCGTGCCGATCAATCATAGGACAGCAGCAGATAAAACAGGGCTGGTAAATCATTGTTTAGTCTGTCGGAGTCAGGCATTATCCAGTGCAGATCTCCTGGGCCCGCTGGGTGTAAAAGTACAAAGATAAAACAAAGAGCAATTGTCATCAGGAGCCTTTTTTTTTTTCTTCTTCTTCTTCTTTTTTTTGCCTTTGCTCTGTCGCCCAAATCACTGCTCCTAATGCCTACTGTCCATCTGCTTGTTTCGATTTTGCTGCCTCCTTTCCACCCGTTTCACAAGGGCAAAGCAGAGGGGGAGAGCAAATGGACTTCAGCAACAAATCCTTTCCTTCCAAATATTTCTGCTGCTGCCCCCAGTCATCGTAACATTTCACTGCTTGTCCCAGCCATACATTTAAAAAGTCGCTAAGTAGCTGCATGCAGGAGAGCTGTATTACCAAACCTCCATCTGTGTTGTCAACAGCGTCTCTGGAGTTGTTGAAAGCTCTCAGATACTTTGATTTTTGCTGTTCTTAAGAGAAAACTTCTTAGACGGCAACGTTCAGAAGCCAACAGTTATGGGAGGGTAGGGGATTTTTTTTTCTTTTGTTTAAAGGACATGCACTCTGGCACCGAGAAGTGCGGAAGAGACACATGGCTCATAAATACATAAACCGTTTGCTAAATCAGAAACCTGGGAGTCAGTCAAATCCATAATAGGATCCCAAGATTCATAATAAATAACTTTTAATTATAGTCCTGCACAATAGTTATTTTAAACAGATGGTTTATAGATTCACATCTGGGATTTTTTTTTTTTTTTTAATTTAGTGCTCAGGCACACACACAGAAAGGGAGAGAACCTCAGCTAAGGTTTTTATTAGTGTTGGAAAAATACGTATTTTTTTAAAAGAGGTCAGGCTGATCCAGAACAATGCTGCCACAGCTGACGCAACTCCCCAGCCAGTGCTCGGCTCGGCGAAGGGTTTGCACTGGAATCCCAGACTCCCTTGGAAAGGAAAATTTAAAGAAGTGCTGGAGCATCACCCTGGACTCCTCTCCTGCGCTCCCTGAACCCAACTGCTGGAGAACTCGCTTTTTAATGCATTTGGGGAAAGATCAGAACATTTTGTTGGGTGCCAGTGTTTCTCCCCTCTCCCACGCTTTACCAGTGGGAACCAAAGGTCTCTTTAACTTGGCACACAAAGGTGATGTCAGATTCCCATACAGGAGAGATACACTAACCAGACCTAATAGCAGTGTTACTGCTTCGTGTTACCTTTACTACAACCGCCTCTCAACGCAATTCGTTCACCTTCCACATACACCTCATATTTTTACCTTCCATCAAAGAACTCCACACAAAATAGGCCATTCTGGTGACAAAGTACATCAAGCTAACGGCCTTAAGCTCATGTGGTACAGTTAAATAAAATGCCAACATGAAAAGAAAAAAAAAAGAAAAAAAAAAAAAACACTAAAAAGAAATCTGAATATTTGGCAGAGGTCTTGGAGAGGACGTGTGCCAAACCACAGCTTGGAAGCCGCAGCCAACTTTCTACAGGGTTCCCCACTGGGCTCCTACCGGCTCACAGCAGCCACCAGGAGGATGGCTCTTTTCAACCTGGATTTGGCTTGGAAGAGGGGAAAAAAATAAAATCAGGAGTTCACTTCTTCAGGGCTGTACCAAGGAGTGCCTCTATCAGCAGCACCCTGAGCCCGCTGTGGTGCTGTCACAGCTGGCTGCTGAAGACCTTGCAGATGCAGGTTCTCAGAGGGCTGGATTTCCATGGTGAGAGTCTGATTTTTTTTTTTTTTTTTTCTTTATGCATTGAAAATGCTTTTAAGAGGCTTGCACTGCATTTCTGGTACCCTGAAGTTATTAACTATTTATATTGAATAGGAAAAATGTTGCTTAAACTTTCATTTAACTAAAAAAGGCTGTGTAGAGAAAAATAATAAAAGAAACAGAGACAGATTAGGTAGAAATACGAACTACCACTAATGGCTAATTCTGAAAACATTCATTTTTTACCATTATTCATCACAGTCCGACTAGTAACTCCAACAGGACTCCCCACCAAGTAGTTCAGAGTGTCCTTCGGTTTCTGCCAGGAGAAGCCTGTGGGATCATCCGCCAAAACAATAACAATATTCAAACAATGGCAAAAGCTACCCCCGGGGAATTTGGGATGCAGCTTTCAAATATGCACATATGACCTTAGGAGAAGAAAAAGCCATTTAAAATTAATGAAACAAGTGCACTCGAGTCACATAAGCAACATTTCCACCGCAAAGGCATAGGGCAGGCTCACGCTGCGTGCCACGACCCACACGTTCTCTGGCCACGCCGCTGGCTCTCTGCCAGATGTCACGGGGCCAGAGCATCCTCTTGAGCGTGCACGGAGCCATGCTCAGTCCATGTAGGCCACAGGAGCAGAGGTTTGGGCTAGCGCTGGCCACAGGCTCTGTCCCTCAGCAAAGCTCGGGAGCCCCAGGCTCCCAAGCGTGTGCCTGCACCTACGCTTATGTGCAGACAACCCCGATGCTGGGCCAGCTTGAACTCGAGAACAGGCTCAGGTGTGTGCACAACTCATGGTCTAGACAAATCCTGAGGTGCTTTCTGAAAATAACACCCTCACTCCTTTGGCACTCCTGCCTGGAACTCACCGTCTCGGGTCCGACCTACAAACCTCCCTTTAGCGGGTGGAGCTGATGCAAGCAACCCACCCCTGCTCATACTGGGGGGCTGCTGTCTTCCATCAGCCTTTCTCTACCTGAGCAAGAGCCACACAATCTGGCTTCAGGGAGGAGCCACCACTCGCCAAGGAGAGATGTTTGCAGACATTCTGAACCACTGTCAAGGAAGATGAGCAAAAGGTCTCATTTCCCTTGTTCCCCTCCAATTAACTGGTGGGGTTTTTTTTCCTTGCAAAAGCAAACAAAAATGGTTTAGCACAGTAGGCGTGTTTTTAAATTCAAGGTGGAAAAAATATTTCCCTAGGAAACAATGTCTGTTCTCTGCAAAATGATACAGTTCTCTCTGCTTACCCACGTAAACCTACAAACACCAAGGCATATGCTTCACCCCTCAGAGAGAAAAGTCCTATTATTTTAAGCGTGTCTTCAGTTTCAGCGGGAGTGAAGCCAAACATGTGCTTCAGTACTTTCAGCATTAGATCCTTGCCTGTGGCACAACATGACCGTGCTTTCAGAATGAATTGCATTATATGCACATGACAGTATTTCATGAGGAACAAAACATGCCAGGTCAGTTCATGGAGTCTCTCTTTCCTTTTTTTGAGCAGAGCACTTGGTAGCCTCCGATTTATCCCCTCATCCCTGTAATCTCTTTAGCTTATCTGGCCTCTCCCTGTGGTGGTGCTCAGCCAGCATCAACCATCCCCTTCATAATTCCAGCTCTCCCCGCTCCCTAGGAAAAATGATTAAAACAAAGGCCCCGCTGAAAGATGACACCAAATTTCACTGCAGACGGGTATTCCCCACCGCTGCGAGGAAGGCATGAGTATGTGCAAGTCATTCAGGACACATCACTCACAATTCCTTATAGACGGAAGAGATTTTTTTTTTTTCTCTCTTTTTTTCACCGTGCTTAATGATGTCCACCAGCATGAGGAAAGCGACCTCGGTGGCCTGCTGCAATCCCAACGCTCCCTGAGAGCAGCCCGCTGCACTACTACGTGGTGCAAAGCAAGCGCTTTCTTCCTCTTAACGTTTGTTTGCGTTAGTGTAACTGCTAAGGCTGCAGCTGGGATCAGGGTCCCATCACATCGGACGTTGTATAAGCACATGCAAGGCGTACATCCCTGCTCCGGTGAGCTTATCGGCAAAGTAGACACAGCCAGACACAATGACCGTAACTGCAGATTTAGTTAGCGAGAAAGCCAGAGCAGGATCCAGATTGCTCAGCTCTCCGTCTCCCCTCCTCCGCCTCAACCTCCAAGTGCCACTCCGCATTAGAGTTCTTCAGCTGTAAAGTTAAAGGCAAAACTCTTTACCCATCAGCAGAATAGCAGGATGGTCTTCTAGGAATAAGAGACACGGTCTTCACGTGTTTCCCGGTAGTTCATACTGTAGTTTGAAAAACTACCCATAGCAATCCAGGAGCCAGCTTTTCAGGGAAGGGGTATGCACCGGGGTTCCTATGGAAGAACACACCTGTGCATTTCACGAGGTTCATGCATTTCAAATTCAGGGCTTTTCCCATGAATTTTAAAGATGTTTTTAAACAAACAAAAAACAAATTAATGTTTTTTCTATTTTGTCAATAAAGAATTCATATTAATTATCAGTCATCCAAATCTGATGCCAATGCCTAAGAAAACAGTAGTCCCAGGCAATACCTCTCGATTTGAAGCTCGGGTGCAAACCTGTACCGGTGCCACTAGAAAAGGCTATGGCTCGCTGACCCAACCCTATGAGCTTACGATCTCCCCCTTGCTAGATGTTCCCAGTCATTCAGATCAGCCAGCAAAACATTCCAGATCATCACTGCCCAATTCATTTTAAGTTAAATGAGTGTCTTAAAAGCGTAGTGCAGCTTAGCCTGGTTTACCCTGACTGAAGCTGATGGGGCAGAATTCATTCTCCCAGAGAACTGAACAGGCAGCTGAGGGCTGTAAAATATTCCGCTACCTCAGGCTGATCCAGAAGCCACCCGCACACAGCTGGAGTCAGCAGATGTGGAACAGCATCGGTGCCCTGGGTGCGTTAGCGCCTGCAGCACGCTGCTCTGCTGAGGCCCCTGAAGTGCCATAGGATGGGTTGGAGAATGAAAAGTTGACTCATATTATCCCCCAGCCAAACTGGTCTGAAAACACTCTAAGTAAATTCTTACTCAGAGTAAGAGAGAGCCCAAAAAATGGTTGATGATGGGACTGAAGAATTATCAAGCCAAGTTCATAAAGGGTAAAGCAGATTGTGCCAAAGGTTTAAAATAAATTATTGAATCATTTGAATTCAACACATTTTAGATGAAGCCACGGTGTCATGTTCTGGCCCACCTCAAAAATTAACTCAGTCCCATCCAAAGTGTCCTAACAACACTTTCGCTTCTTAACTACCCCCATCCTAGCCTATAGACTGTGTTCAGCTTATTTTCCTGCAGACATGGCCAATGAGAGAAAAACAAAACAATGAAAACAATAAAAAAACACCTAAAACTGAGTCCATCACTTCAGAATTCCTGGGTTTTGGATGAGATAACTGTATCTTCTATTACAGAGTGAATACTGACCAATAGTCATATTTCTTGTACTTATGTGAATTAAAACTTCATCTGGCATTCATTTAAAAGAGATGCATTGACTGTTGGTTTTTTTTATAAATATCATTTCATCACATTTTGATGGGCTAAATCTACAAATACATTATCCAAACAATTGTTGCATCTTTATTGCCTTCTCTATCTGAAGTCTGCTTACTCAACCCTTACACTGGAGATTTAGGCAGTGGCAAATGCTCTAGTTTTGGGCTTGAGCCTGTTCTAAAAACTTTGAACAAAGCAGCCCTTGAGGCCATGTACTTCTTCAAGAGTTTAAAAAGCCCAATGGGCCTCCTAACTTACTCTGCAACAAGTCATATCCCATGAAGAAACTCACTTCTGTACAACACAAAAACAGAGCTAGATTAAAGAAAAGGGAAGAAAAAAAAGCAAGGTCCCCTGCTGCTCTGTCTGGCCAGAATCATGTCTTTTACTGCCCATATCCTCTAAAGAAATGATGCTCTCGTGATATATTACCCTAATACATCACCAAGTGACAGTTTTCTCATGATACTGTATCCTCAAAGATGTGATGCATGCCAGAAGCAGCAACAGGAGACCTCGGCTGGGGGCGGGAAGGGGGAGGGTTTTTTTATTTTCTTCCAAATTTTTAATCTACATGTTGTTTTTTTTAATGTTATTTTGTCAGGAAAATCCCTGTCAATCCTAGCTTCATAATCCAGAGGACTCCTAGAAGTTCTGCAGTAGTAACACAGCTTTTAAACTGGAAAGCACCAAAAAAAACCCCTCTTCATTTAATTGAAGCAAGTTTTGAAATGAGACCAAAATGCTTGAGGAACAACAACAAAATAAAAATAGTAGCCCAAAAGAAAGCAACAAGAGTCTGTTTTCTATTACAAAATTATTTAGGCAAGACGCCTCCAGACACTGCTGTTTTAATGAACTTGCAAGAAAACTGAGCGCTGACCCTGCATTTGTTTTCTTACGTGACCTTGCCTGTGCTACACAGCGGTATTAGCAAAAAAAAAGCGGAGGCTATTCATGGCAGTCTGCAGAGAGAAGGGGCAGCCCCCAGCTTGTCGCTCTGTACAGAGAAAAGGGGGAAGAAACAAGGATCAAGAGCATTTCAGGGAGGACTCCTCGGAGGGGGGAAGAGCTTTTAGGGTCTTTTAATGCTGCCTTCAACTCGCAGGGGCTCACTCCTTTTTGCTGCAACTGCTCTGTGCTAGCAAAATCTCGGAGGGGCAGCCAGGAATCCTGACTCGTGGATGGCTCGTGGCAGCGGTTATCCTCAAACGGGCTTCATCCAGTTGGTGCCAGCAAGAGAAGTTCAAGGTCACGGGAGAATTTAGTCAGAAAAACTTATGCCACCATCATGTTTTATTTGACACATCTCATTTCTATGCGTTTACGCTTCGTATCTGCTCAAACTTCTGACGGATGCAAAGCTTCCATCAGATGCAGAGGGGGAAGGTGGAATAAGATCTCCTTTGTTGCGACTGACCGCATTGCCAGATTAAGTTAGACTGTGACTTTCAAAACTTCAGCCAACGCTACAACTACCAGGAGAAAAAGCTTATTTTGACTCGTGAACTAAGCAAAAGTGATACGGAAGTCACTGAGAGGAAACTTAAAGCCAAAGCTGTCAAAGTTGCTTTCACAGTTCTTGAGCCGACTTTGACCGTATTTTGTGGCCTGGCCTTGGCCGCTTTTGGGTGAGATGTAGCAGCCCTCACTCGCAGCCCTGATCGCTTCGCCACATGACAATACCCTTGCAGTCAATGAAACCACCCACGCGAGTTCAGAGGTTTGAGCCGAGCTTTGCAGTGCAGACACATGCACAATGCCCCGTGCACTGGGTAGACCCAGTTAATTAAACAGTTATTCTTCAATGTTGCTCTGGAAAGAAGTCTGCTGTCCAAAATAAGAAACTCATAATGCACAACCACTTTCTGCTTGAAAAATCCAGTGGTTAAAACAAGTTTTTGCATAATCATAGCCCTGCAGGGACAGTTCTCACTTCTGAAAAGCAAATTCCCTTCTTTCTGTTTTGCACATGTACAAACAAACAGATTCTGCTATGTCCAAAGCCTGCAAATCTCAACTACAAAAATACATTGAATAGAAGCCATACGAGCAGATTTTTCCTCAGCCTGTGTTCCCTTCGCTCCTTCCTCTCCCCTGCCCCACTTGCACTGCTGGAAGTAAAAAAAATACCTGTTTCTGACAAGTAAATGGAGCTGACATTAGATTGAAGCTCTGAGGTGAACGGGGTATGCGCGAGCCATTTGTCATCTTGACAAAGTGATTTTCGGTCACCAGTGGGACGCTTTAAAGACATCTGAATGGTTGGCCTTGACCACCAGCATTTCTTACAGCTTATAAAGGGACCCATGGGACCAAGAACACAACCTGCTTTTGGAAGTGACTCCTGCAGTGGTACCTCTTGATAGTTGTAACGGCAACGTGACAGATCAGGTGCTATTAAGATCTTTGCTAGCAGGTTATATTTACATAACTACGGAGCATAGATAGCATCTTGTTAACCCAATTAATGAGATTCAAATGTCAAGAAAGGGATTATGCCTGGCTCGAAGTCCACAGCGCTCGCCAGGCAGCCAGAGATGATTTCACTGTGTGGGATAGCACTGTTCTCTTTGAAGAGCAAGATCTCAGGCAGCAACGTTACTACCCCGGCAGCCGGGGGCAAAACACAGGAGAGGTGGAAAGCTGGTCTGAAATCCAAAGGTTTCACGCCTTTAGCATAGGAAGGGCTCTTTGCGATGAGAGACTCAAGTGCTATGTAAAAATGAGAACCTGGGGCTGAATCGAAGAAAACTAAAAGGTATCCACTTGAGGTCTTGGAAACTTAATATTTTATTAACTGTATTTTATTAACTGCTATTAGAGAAAGCCCTCATTGCCAAGTCACTGCCCGATCTGGGTTGGAAGAGGAACAGCATTTCATCCAGCCTGTCCACACTGCTGCGTTTTACACGGGCAATTGAAACGCACTTCTCTAGCCTAGAGAAGAGCAGGGAATCTCCTGACCAAGGCGAAATCACTAATCTCTGCATCAATGACTCTCAATATACTTGACAATAAACTGCTTTTCTCCCAGAGCCGCCAGCTGTGAAGCTGTATGACACAAGAGGAGGTGCTCCTGTCGCCCAGGTGGGAGCAGTGAACCCCGAGTGGCACAGCGTGAGGTACTTGGCCCCAAAACAGAGAGCAAGCGAAGTTTAGGGTAAGGGCTCATAGCCAGCAACTGCTGTCAGCTCTGCTCGGCACGTTGGCTGTAAGGAATCCCTGTTCTGAGTTGTCTTCTCAATGGAGGAGACGAGATTTATCACCGGCTGCTTGGGCCAACAGCCCAACCTCAGCACTACTCAGTGAGTTAACCTAAATCCTTTGATGGCAACTACCTTATGGCCACAGTTACAAGTTGTCCACAAACACACAGTAGTAACATTAAGTCTCTAGAAGATGCTTAAAACCCTTTTAGACCTCTGATTCCATACATACATACATACATACATACATACATACATAGCTCTCCTGCAGTCACATCACATCCTCTCAACTGAAGCTCTGTCTCACCAGTGGTTTTTGTGCTGCCTTGGATGTGAGAGGCACTGCCCAGCGAACAGCCTGGAGCTGCCTGCCCATCCCTCCAGATGACTGCCTTCCAGCAAACCTCCCTTTCCTTGTAGGTGACTGGCTTTCTTTTCCCTTTTTTGGCTCCCACCTTTGTATGTTTCCATATGTGGACTGGTTTAATTATGCCAAGAAACCTGATGGCATCAAAGATACTCATTTTACAATAAAATGATTATATATAACTTTAGGCACCAAATATGTACCCTTCATGTAACAAGTACATAAAACCATTAAGATTTCTTCCTACCATAGCCTGGAGTTCTAGATATTTTTCAAAATTCCACTTCAGATTGATTTTTGGGTCAAAGAGTTTTTGCTTGAGGATTGGAAACCTTCCCAAGTCAAATTGGACGTAGCCATTTTTCCACAGGCTACACAAATTGCACGCTTTTTCTGTTTCCTCCACGTTTTCGTGTTAAACAAGCTCTGGTTCAGCATCAGCACACTATGCTGCATCTTAAATGTCCACATCAGCAAGTTTCTCCAGAAATGCTTAATGCCTTTAGATCACAAACTATGCCTCGAGCATGCGTCTGTTGAAAAGGTTTCTTGCACTACCACACCGTCAACATTTTAATGTATAATGATTTTAATTGTCCAGCATTTTTTTATGCACTGCTTTTACAAACAACCCATCCACCAGCCTTTTGTTTACAGGCTAAAAAGGCTGCACGTTATGCATTCTGCCTGCCAACATAATTTCATTCATTTATTGTAATCAAAAGCATTTGCCAGGTTGCACAGCAATCCACCTAACCCAGCTAACTGCTCCACCTCTGCCCAGAGCCGAGTATTTGGCCGGGATGGGGGGGGGGGGGGGGGGGGGGGGG
>JAVJGI010000050.1:93148872-93160005 GCA_035590275.1 Ibycter americanus | reverse complement strand
ACTGCCACATACAGAACAAAAAATAAATATTCTCTCTCACAAGCAAATGATCAACAGTAGTAGGAGAGCCTGCTGCTCTTATCAGTATTTTGGGTGCCACAGGCAATCCTTCAGCTAATAGCCTTATCTCCAGCCCAGCCACCCTGCCTGGCTCCTTCCTGCCCCAATGATTTCCAAGCGGTACAACCTCGAGGTGTTTCACTAACTGGCACAATCAGATCACAACCACTACACAGCCTTAGAGCAGCCGTTTATCAGCTCTTCCCCATCTCTCCCAAACCATGCCTCAACTGCACATCACCGCCCAGACAAAAAAAAGGAGGAGGAGACAACCTCAGGACAATCAAGCTCTGTTATTCTTCAGCCACTAATAAATCATAAGGCAAACCAGAAAAACAGATGCAAATGTATGACTCTAGCTGGCCATCAGAATACATTTTGACAGTTCCAAACCTTGGGGAAGATCCAATTCCCATTGAAGCCACTTAATATAATTGAATATAAAGATGTCAGGAACAGCTGAAAAAAACAAAACAAGAAAACAAAACCCAAAACACACAACGTTTAGGCTATAAGCTATCAGAAATCTGATTTTCCTGGCCAGGGCACACGTTCGTTGGCTTGCATCCCCCTGGGCAAGGAGGAGTGCGGAGCTGCTGCTTTCATGCCTCAAGGGAGATGTTTACTTACAGAAGAGGAGGCGAGCCGTGCCATGGCTGTCTGGGGAGAGGGGCAGCTGGCCCTGCAGCCAGCAGGGGAGCTGGGGTTACGCTGAGCACCTTAGCAGCCCAGGGATAAGCAACACCTGGTTTTCAGTGTGAAGTAGAAATGGCAGTCTTCAACTTCTCAAGTCCGGCACAGCTCTGGACACTGAAGCCAACACAGTGCTCAGCACAGAGAAATTTAAAACTGAAATGGAAGTGTCTACATAATTGAGGAATTTGCACTAAGTATCTGATTTACAGGAAATTTCAACACTGCAGCCTGGGGTTTACGCATACGTAGGGCAGCATCGTTACCATGCGACCGACTGACTGCAGATGCCCTATGTGAACTAGACCTGCTCCGGAGCAAAATGCAATGTAACCATGTAATCCTAGCTCTAAGGCAGAGTTAAAGGCAACCTGATTCAATCTTTAACATTGAAGCTTTGTGAAAAGGTTTACTTAAAACAGGGACTCAGAAAAACTGCGACCTCAGTTTGTCAGGGAAAACATCAGATCTTTCCATCATTTTCCTAAATGGCATTTTATCACATTTCCACCTTTTGTTGCTCACAAGAACAGGTAGGTCTCCAACTCTAATGCTATTTCATAGTATTGCCTTTTGCCATAGCACTTTACAGCACAAACATACAATGCTTCCCTCTCTGGAAGATCTAAGATACAATACAAAAAACAAAAATGACAGCCAGGAGGTTGATGTGTGGAACGGATGAGGAAACAAGTAAAGAGGATGCAAATCACAGATGATGCATGAAGACACGTTATTTTTTCAGTCAGGCGGTGGTACACGGCCCTAGTTTAACATCCCATTTTGGACCACTACCTAGAGCAAGTGGATTCCAGAGGCAAGGGGAAAATGGAAAAAAAAAAAAAAGAAAAAGAAAAAAGGGCAGGAAGAAAGTCTAATAAATAAATGGGAGAGATAGAAAAAAAGTATATGATATCCAGGTCTCAGTGCACAAGGTCAGCTCCTGGGGATGAGAAGGGCTGGGGTCCACACTGTACTTGGCCCCAGGGCTCAGCATTGGATTCATCTGGATGCAAAATGCTGCACAGAGCCCAATCCAACAAACAGTCGGACCAGGAACTTTTATCTGCAGCTTAATGCATAAGATGAAGATAAGACTCAGAGGAAGTAATTACAGCAGTTATTAGGTACAATAAGAGCAAGTACTGGTATGACAGTCATTTTAATAGTAGTATTACAGGTAAAAGCTTTTATACAATACTGTCTTTTCTTCACAAGGGCCTTTTATTTGACCATAAGCTCAATATAAAAAGGTTGCATTTTCATTTGATTTTTTGGTTGTTGATTAATATTTTTCTTACCTCAAAAATTTCTATTAAAACATGATGGGGAAATAAAACCAGATATTTGGTGGGGAAAAAAATATCTATTTCTATATAGCAGCACAAAGCAGAACAGCAGAAGTAGTGACACTGTGAGCCATTCACTTACAGGACCATAATTCTTAAAAAGACCATTAACAAGTCAATGGAAGAAACTTGAAAGCTAATAAAAACTATATACAGGTAACTGTATGCTTTTAAAATGCCATTTTGATATTGGAGCAGCTCTTTAATAATGTTTTTCTTATTGGCAATAAAAAAGTGCCTTAACCTAGACTGATCCATTTTGCACTTATTGTAGACACATTCCAAGGACATTTGCAACTTATATTACATTTTTCCATTTAGTTTACGGCATTTTTGTGCCCTTCATATTTTTCCACATATTATTTATACATTCTAAAAATGTTCTTTTGTATTTGAGTTCTCTGATCCTTTATTTATGCCAAAAAGAATCTCATTACCATACCTGATGGATAGGATCTTCATCATCGTTACAGTGACATATCACCAGCTGTCTTCCAGGGAAGTGTTGCCAAGACCTATAATCAGTTCAGCACTGTGTGCATACGTACATTTGCTCAATGCAGCTGATTCTACATTAGAAATGTGCAAGTGGTGAACTCTTCACTATCCCATGTGGTCTGAGAACAACATGAAACAGCTCCTTCGAGCCTGCAGATTTCCAGAAAGGCTTCATCATAATCAGAAGTCACATATGACTGTGCATCATGTCTCCAAACTAAATGTCACGATAAAGCATAGCGAACTGAAGGCAAATATGCCTGCGCAGGGATGTGCCACTACGAGGCAGCTCTGGAATGTGAAGCAAAGTGCAGACAGTGGACTTCAAAAGGTCCACAGATGGCACAGACACAGCGCTCAGCTATACAATCTGTACTCAACCCCCAGTGGAGAAAATTAGATGAGATGCTGCACATGGTACTCCTTGGCCAGGGTGGCCATAGCTGTATATGGGACTAAACTGACTTGAACATTGCCTCAACACTGCTGTTGGAAACTTCAAGGATCAAGCTAGAGTAACCATCTTCTACCACAGACAGTTTCTGTTTCATTCTCAGGCAGGCCAAAGTCTTTTCTTACAGGTGTTGCATGAATTAAGAACAAGTACAAGTGAACCTGCCTGAATCATCCTTCAGGAGAGTCTATCAAAGCAATCACCTCCACAACAGGTCATTAACCATCTCTGGGCTCTTGATGCAATTCACTTCTCACTTGCAAAACCATCTTCATATACATATATATACACACACACATATTGTTCTTTAGCCTCCATGACAAAGCACACGTGGGACACCCAGCTGCACCAGACATGGCGTTATGACTCGCTTTTGTTTTCAGGCTTTGTTTTTGGGGTGTGAGGTGTTGTTTTTTTTTCATTTAAGAGACAGCATATACATCTGTATCTTTTTTAAATTGGGTAAAAACTAATAAAGCTTTCATCATGTTGGAGCATGTTTGTGTTCCAGGAACCCTTCATACACGGATCAAAACAACATTCTCTTTTGCAGTAATATGAGCATGAAAACTACCAGTACACTACCGTATCATAAGCTTTTTTGTCTTTTTGTTTGTTATTTTTGTGGGTGAAGAGAAAGCTGATTATATTATACAGTAATAAAGACCAAGAATATTTAAATTGAAAGAAGATGCGGTCTTGGTAGATTCTGTAGTTGATGTATGTAAACTATTGAAATTAAATTAAATAAACTAGGTATGAAAGGATTGTTTGATGAATTTTATTTTTTTTTTAATATGCACTACTCCACTAAAAGCCATCTGGGCCGCATTATACCTTGACGCAACAACAATTGAATCCTGCTGCACTAAAACACTGCCATCTTCACCGAACATGTGTCAAACACTTGCTCTCAGGCTAGCTGTGTGCTTGTGCATTGGGCCACGGAAACCAGCCACGCTATAGGTAAAGAACCCCGGCAAATCTAGTACCTTTCTTGCTTTAGCCTGCAATAAGGAGATGGTTTGTTGGTTTTTTTTTTTTTTTTTTTTTTTTGGAGGGGGTAGGGGGCAGGGAGAACCAAGGGTTGAGATTTTTTCTTCCACTTTGTGGTTTGCTTGCACTTGGTTTCACTGCTCTGTCGGTTCAAGCTAGGTAGAACACTAGGTCTTACAATGACGAATTTAACATAATTTTTTATGAGCAAAGGTCAAATTCTACATTGCACGTTTGGATTTAAAAGCGGAAATTTAAACTACAGAATGATGTTTCATGCTGAATAAAAGTTACGCCAAGCAAAGCTCTGATTTCTAGTTTCCTGAGCTCCTGTCTCCAAACTTTTCTCAGGTTTCCGACACTTGGTTACACTTTCTGGCTCACATTTATTTCCTCCTGTTCTGGATTTAGGCGATAAAAGGTTGAGACATATGATTACCACTCCTCAGGTGCAGTTGGCAAGTTTGAGGTGCGGGCTAGAGGGAAGGGGGGAGGAAAAAAGGTGAGGGAAATGGCACTGGTTTAATGTGGTTTGTCAAGATCACTACTGGCTTTTATCAGCTGTTTCATGACACAACTCACATTGTTCTAAAGTATTTTGGAAAAATAAAAAAAAATAGTGAAAGACCTTTTCTCCTCACAAAGAACACACCGAAAATAAAACCATTCATTCTCTGGAAAAAATAAAAAAAGCTCTTGCTTTTTTTTTTTTTTTTTTTTTTTTTTTTTTTAAGACCACTGTTAGCTGAGGTATACTTATCTATTTCCTTGTAGTTCCTGGCTTCTCACCTGTCCCTTTCAGCTGGCATTTTTGGGTTTTAAACACACATACACCACTGGCCAACGGACAGGTTGTTCTTGGACCTCTGCTTGCTTCTGGCAAGGTGCTCAGGGTCCATGCAGATGATGATAAATGAGCATGAAATGACGTGGCTCTCACCACCGCCACCACTGGCACCACCACCTGTCATCGTTGTCACTGCTGAGCTCATCTCACCTTCAAAAAACTCAGCACTCAGAAGTTTAATTCAAGCTAAGTTAATTCTGCGGTGTTTTTGAATTCTCGTCCTATAATTATGCACAGGTTCTCGTTTCACCTATTTCCGATGGACTGTAGCATTTTTATGTCTTTTCCACGCGTATGTTGAAGTACATATTTCTTGAAAGCAAATGCCATAATATCAGGTGCGAGCCTACTTCTATTTTGAGTTTTAGATACCTTCCAGCCAGAAAGCTGTACCAACAAAAACCCTGCTGCACTTGATCGTTTACCGTAGTTGTACCAGAGTTGAGCTTAAATATTCCATGCCTATTTTATATCCTGACACCCATATAAAAGAAATCTAATCAAAAGTTACCCCAGTATTCTGTTAATAGCATTTTCCCCCTAACATTCTGAAATCATGAGGATACAGATAATACAAAACTTACCAAACTGTGGGAAGTTTTCACATTTATGAAGTTTGTTTCTACTAACAGAAATTTGCTCACGCCCCCACTACCCTTAGCCCAAAACTTTCACATTTCAAATGTAAAGATCGGAATCTGTCATACTTGATATGTTTGAGTTCTTCAAACTGCACATGGTATGGGAAATATTCCTAAGGATTAAAACAAACTTGTTTTTCCACAGATGTGGGAAAAATTTTAGAAGAGAATCTTTGCATTAGGTAGTATACAATCGCTTGTGGTCTTAAAGCATTTAATAACTGGAATAAAAGCTTCAATTTCTCAAACCGAATCAATATAATTCCATTATTAATACCATCAAGATTATATATTCTTACCTATAATCATCACTGCCAATTCAGACAAGTTCTTTAAAACCCAAACTTTTTTTCAGTCAACTTCATAACCCACAGTTTCACCACTTTGATTTTCAGAAGCCAGCAGGACATGAGGTTTTCTTACTATGTACCACTAAGCATAAAATAATTTCACAGTCATATGTTCTCTTTTTTTTTTTTTTTTCGTACTGTCAAGGGCCACGTCATTATCTGAAATCATAATTTACCTTTTTTGACAACAATATTTTTTCTTCACAGCGCTGGCTGACTTAGCCCTTGTTACTGCCCATCGCATCCAGCATTTCCTTTCCTTTCTTCCCCCTCCTCTGACACAGAGCTCGCTGCAGCTTAGAGCATTTTCCATCCTTTCATCAGAGGAGTCTTTAGCTATAAACAGGGCTGCAATGGGAGGCTCAGCCATGGCACCTCACCAGTAGGCCACCCTGCACTTTTTACATGACCTAGCTTCAAGAAAAACAATTTTTCCTGTGCAGCTTCTGTGTATCTGTTTTACCCGTTAGCCCTAAGCACTAAGGGTGCCAGTGCTTCCTCCAGTTGCTGCGTTTAACAGCATGTAAGGCGAACGCACAAGAAGGCAGGTACTTTCAGTTGCCTGCAGCCTGCTTTGTGCTCTTCCAGTACCTCAAACCCTATGGAAAGCCAGGTGGTGTGGCAGCTTTCCGGGGAGCGTATCTCCTCGGAGATGCGGAACCACGGACATTCGAAGTGGAAGTGGGCAGAAGACCAAGGCACACTAGCTCTAACAGCATTTTGCAGATAGCAACAGCAAGTCACAAATCAAAGTTCTCAAAACCTCTGGATCGTGAAGTCAGCTTTAATTTGCCTTGCCCATCCATGCTACAGAGCAAGCTCTGGAGAGCAGACACACCAAAAACCTGGCATCTGTGCAGCCTGCCTGTTGACAGAGAGACAAAGAAGAAGATGAGTGTGTTCATACTGTGACTGTACCACCCACATCCACTTGTAAAGTGGAAGAGCATGAAGTGAGAAGGGATGGCTTTGTAGTCAAACCATTAGACTAGGAGTTAGGAGACCTGAGCTTTCATCACAGTCCTACAAGAAATTCCTTGTGGATAAACCACAATCTTTCTTTGACTTTGATGTTTTTCTTTTTTAAAAAAATTAAAATGGCCGCTTCTTGCAGTCAGCTGCAATTAATGACATTCTTTAGAGATCAAATTCATCCTTGTTTATTAAGTACTTAGAGATCATTAGTTGGACAGCAACAGACAGTTGCTAAAGTGTTGTAACTGTAAAAGCTCACATTGAAACTATTGTCTTACAGATGTTAAAAATGACCATTTTTTATGGGCATTACTAAGACCATAAAGCAGAGACATATAAATTACAAATTAGGAAACTCTAGATTTTAGCCAATTGTGGCTTGTTCAGCTGGTAGTTCTCGCATACAGAGCTACAGCGTACATTTACACACACACACACTCTTAGTCTTACCTGTTCCCTTCTATTAAGGGCAAGCATCAGTGCTGTGCCATGCACTCCACCACATTTCATTTTGACAAGTAGGGAAGCCCAAAACAGAATTATCTCATGGGGGGCGCAATGCCTTTTTATTAGAAAAGTGTTACCTATACTTTAGAAGCGAATGGCTTACTGTGTACTGTATATGAAATCTCCAGCACATGTACCCCCATCTGAATTCCCCTGTCACCACGACTTCTCTTTCCACATGTCACAGCAGATGGTCAAGAATTAACTCATCTTGTTTGGTAGCTAGACTTGGCTGCCTATAGGAGATCCCCACCAGTGTCCCTTTTGTATTCAAGATTCAGAGGTTTGCATCACCAATAACTCTAAAACAAGAGCTAGAGGCTTTATTACAGCAGCATCCCCCCTCCAAAGCCAGTCTCTTCACTATCTGCCTTGTTCCTATTCACGTTCCTATCGTGAAAATCAACCCGCCCTGTCTCCACTAATCAATGAGAAAAGACAACTTTTGCTTTTGGTCTTCCTACTAAGACTTCTCAGTGGTATATACAGAATTGAATCTGCAACTGCTTTTCGCAGTCTTTGTTGCATTATTGCAACTTACTGATAACCTGCGAGTTTCCAGTTTTTACTGCATTTGCTCTTAGAGTACTACCTGTTGCTTTGTCCTCCCAACTGATTTAGCCTGTTAAGAGAAAGCTGGAGATCGCTTTGCTTACCCTGCCTCCCTCTTTCCCCCATGCTAGGATGTATCCCCATGCTCCGGCAGGATACAACCCGTAGAGTCAGTTCTGTCAAACACCTGACGATTCGGTTCTCGCATTTCAGTTCTGTCTCCTCTCATTTGTGAGATGGGGAAAATCCTGGAAGGGAGTTATTTAGATATTCCTCTTCTTTCCAGAGCCGTTCAGAGTTCTGTAACTTATGCAGTTATTTATGGCAGCTTGCAGGCATGGGAATGTATCACTTTCTAGGGGAGAGCTGCCATACTCCAACATTTCAGTTACTCGCTTTACTGGTGTTTTTAACACAAGTGCCCTCTGTTGAGTTTTCTGTCCTCTCCTGGACAGCAATAGCTTCCTTCCTGGAACAGCTGATTAAGCTCTCTTTTTAGTTGTTCACTTCTTACGATATGACCATCCATCAGGTTTGCCCTTGAAGAGTATGATCAGTCTTCCAGAGAAAGTTCCTCACTGAATCGCTATTAAACAATCAATATTTCTTGTTGGATGTAAGGAAACCTGGTTCTCTCTTCCCTCCTGGTCACAAATCACCACATGGTTTCTTTTGTTTCTGTTCTCCCCAGACCTCTTAAAATTGATCTTTTCCCTTGTGGCAGGCCTGAACGAAGATTTCCGCAACAGGCTGTCCAATAAGTCATTGCTTTGGATGCTGCACAGCACTAAAGTCAGTATCTCCAGAGCGGTTTCCTTCTCCTCTACCAGGTCTCCCAGCTTCCAACTCACGAAACAGAGATCAAAGTTTTCCATTGGCAGAAGTAAAACCGAGGGCATCCAGTGCAGGTAAACTGCAGCAATTTGCTAGGCATCTGTACTTTTAATAAATCAGTGTCCCCCTTCCATAGAAGGGAGCCAATTGCCCCCAGTCACCATGCCATTAGAGCAAGCTCTACAAACAGCAGAGATCTAGAGTTCTTACATCCAATGGTTTTTGCACTTCTTCATGTTCATGCACTAAAAGGGTGCTCATTGATTTAATAAAGCCAAGGTCTACAGAGATCTATAAATACGAGTATTTTACCCTGATGCATTATTGCCCTGATGCCCAAGACTGAACTTCTGCTCCTTCACAGATAAATTGCTTCCTCGCTGGTTAACACCAGCTTCCATTAGCAAGAGTGGTGGCAGACATATTTGGGAAGGTGATCCATGATAAAACACAGCTTCATCTCTTTTTTTTGTTTTCCCTTTGATTTCTTTACTCACCACATCCCATGCTTCTCCTTTCCCCAGCCCCCTCTACTCAGAAAAATCAATAACTTATTCTTTATCACTATTAGCTAGAAAGTTATCACTTTCACTTGAAATCTATTGAACTCACTGCAGCGATACACATCAGCCTCTGGGGGCACAAGATCAGGGTCCTACAGTTGCCAAAATTGCCTTCTAAAAGGCAGTCCGAAACAATTCTGTAAGTCTTTTATAGACTTATAATAATGCTGACTAATGCTAATAATATTAATAGCAGTAATAGGAGGGAGGGAGAGGCTGTCTTGGCGTTTCAGTCCTGAAGCAGAGCACGTTTTGTGCATTCGGCTACTCTACAACTTCCAAAATGCAAAACGTAGTGCTTTCTGGTCTATGCTTTTCTTTGCATTCAACAGCACGTTAAGGTTTACGGCTTTCTTTTAAATCTATTGTAGGAAGTTTTATTTAGAACAACTGATTTTCAGTATCTCCTAAGCCTTGGCTTGTCCAGCTGAATTGCTCCCAAAAATGCTTAACTCCGAAGCAGAGTTACAAGGAAAGGGAACGTTTCTCCCCAAAATGTGTATCAGCTAGAAATGTTATTAACCACTGAATTCCCAGCACAGCAGGCAGTGATATCCCTAGAACAAAGCGCTCTGATGAAAGCATCACTTGTGCTTTCACTGTCGTCTTATTCCAGCGTGTATAGTCACGTTGCCGCCTCTACCCCGCACCCTTGTGCAGCTCCTCAGCCACCGGTGTGTGCAACTAAGCACATGGGAGCTCGAAGCAGCAGCGTTTCCAAACCTTACCTTCCACTCCCTTTGCTGAGCTACAGGCAAAGACTTCTGTTTGTACCCCGACTTTGTGAAAACAGTTCTCCCTCCAAATTCACACGGTAAATGTGCTTTCACAATGTCATGTTAAAGTCATGTACAACTTTGTGCCCGAGAGTTTTAAAGTCAAAGAAAACGATTGCCAGATCACGGGTTGGATTACTTTCCATTAGCTCAGCTCTGAGATAACCTTGCGTTACACAAAGGTGACAGAGGCACCCAAGACTTGATTATGTGAAATATTCCCCTCTCTGTGCAGTTACTTTTAGTACAGGCCCAAATGTTCTTACAATCTGAAATCCAAACTTACCAGGCAAACACACATTATACAAGGGTTGTCTGTGATAAATGGTATCTGCAGAATTTCCCCTTCATTTTCACATTTTGCAACGGATCCTGAAACAGAAAATTGAAAATACTGACATATTTCAATTCCCCCAGCTGGTTTTGGAAACCATCCTCATCGCACTCGTGTTTAACCCCTGCTCCGTTCCTAGCCTTTGATTTCAAATCTTGGCCTTAATTTGCCCACTTTAAGCAAGCAGGGATGTTCAGCGTTTCTGCAAGATTCCAAAGGGAACTGGGAAATGACTGGCCTTTTATTGCTGCACAAACCTCGACTTTCTTTGTGCCCCCATTACAGCAAAGAAGGACGCTTTTTCTCTCCTCAGATGACGTGTGGAGAATAACGAGTACTCCACGCAAGGCAGGATGCTTTTATAACGGTAGACCCAGAGCTCACCGAAATCAGCAGAAAGCTGTCTGCTACACTCCGAGGGCTTGGACCAGGAGTACAGCACCAGCCCAGACCCAAGCATCCTTTTAACAGGCGACAGCCAATTGGCAGAGGAGTCAAAATTAGCAGGCTGACTGTCAGACAGAATCAAATTAGAAATCCCTTTACGGCCCTAGCGCTGATGAGCCGGTATTGTGTCATGTTGGAACCGCTTCTCGAAACCTAATGGCTCCTCGCTTGTGCTAGAAATTGATTCCGCGGTTCCCTCCGTGCCCCAGATAACAGGAAAATACAACCCTCGAGGGGAAGCAGGGAGGGAAAAAGGG
>JAVJGI010000050.1:93073931-93147709 GCA_035590275.1 Ibycter americanus | reverse complement strand
AGCGGCAGCGTGGGTTGGCAGCTTTGGCTTTGGTGCAAGAGGTGGGGCTGGCCACCCCCACCGCCCCGCAGACGCCGTTTCCACTGGCGCCTGCCCGCTCCCGTGTCCGGGCCTCGCCGCTCGCCACCGGCGTTCGGTACCCGGGGCACCGGGCATCGCCGGACCCCGCTCTGCACACACGGGGGGCGGGCGGGGGGGCACTGGTGCTGCCGGGCAGGAGGCTGGGCTGGGACGGGGCTTCCCCAGCCCGTTTCACAAACCGCTTTTCTCCAAACTGTGACGCTTCATTCGGGGAAACGCTCTCCGAAATAAACGAGTCTGACGACAAGCTGGAAAACGTTATCGGATTTATACACCTTCTTCTTTTCTTTCTTTGGGGGGTGGATGCGAGCTGCTGTTTCAAAAACGCTTAGGGCGGTGGCAAATCAGGTGCACGGCCGGCTGGTGCGTGCAGGACTGAATACTTCAAAAATACATTTCCTTTCTCAGTATGATGCAAGGCAATTAGATTTTTGCACGTTCATTTTAAGAATAAAAGCCCAAAGCCAAGACTTCCAGCCTGCATCTTTGTTCCAAAAGGTAAGACAGGCATACCTCACCCGCAACACAATTTGTCACCTACCTTCAGGGTAGGAAGCAAAAGCCCTAAAATAGCTAAATATTGCGCTTGTGATAGGGACTATGGAAAACTGATAGTGGTGAACTTGTAGCCATCGTTAGCAAAATCCCTCTCCACGAGAAAAGAAAGCCTACTTTTTTCCTATCTCCCAACCTCAGTCTGTGAAGGTTGAAGGTGCATAGGCAAATATGATAACTTGGATGCTATAAAAGGGGTTTATATTCCCTAAAAATACAAGTGGGATGCAAAATTTGCTCCACATTGTGTAGAATACATAAACTCAGTACATAAATATAATGCGTGTAACCTGGGTATATTTTTTTCTGGGAAATGTTGTCTTCACGTTTCCCTGCATTTTAAACATAGATGAGCCTGCAGAGGTATATATTAATATGCACTACTCCAGAAGAGATTTTCACATGTCCCGATGTTTTTTCCATTGGAAAGACATACTGAATCTTTTGGCAAATTGGCTTTTTCTTACTGCTTTATCTGTAATCAGTGGCTGCGTTTCCCTTTTCTAATTCCAGTGCAGTCACAGCTCTTCTAAAGCAACAGCCATAGGAAAAAAAAATAAAAAAATCTACCCTAATAATTTCTCAAGTGACAACTACCACAGGAGAGTACTTATATCATTGCGTGCATTGAATCTTCTCTTCGTGATGGTCTAAAATTCATTAAATATTAACGTCACCCGGTGTGAGAAACATACAAATCACTCTGAGGGCATCAAATAACAATTCAGGCATCCAAATAACAGCAGGGAACTTGCTAAAGCACTCTGAAAACACAAAAAAGTTTCATCTCCTTTATGAAATGAAGGCAAGAGGTGAGAGCAACTGAACTTCACACTCAATCCCTGCCATAACTCATTCAGTTAACAAGAATACGTAATGAAATCATACCTAAGGCAGGGCAGTTCCGGAGCAATACACACAGATTGGTTTCACAGTTTCACTTACCCCATGGGGGGAAAAAAAAAAAGAAAAAGAAAAAAGTGTGATCATCAGTAAAGCACCAAGCACCTTTAACACACTGATCAGGCCTAAAACTTACCTCTGAAACATCTGTGGCATGAAAATATTGTCTGTGGGGTGAGCTCCCTGGGTCCATGCCTCTTTAGTGGTAGCACGAGTGCTGGAGTGAGGAATTTGCCCGTCTTCCTTGCTCGAAACACCTGCTGCAATGGGATGCTAAGCCTCCCCGTACCATGCCGACACCGCACTTCACAGACTATTAGCTGCCCAGCAGACGAGCCTGCTGAGGGCTGGTGCTGTCTCCGAGCCTCCCGATGCCCTGGTTCCCTATCTCCCCTCTCATCAGGGAAGAGGGGAGACACTCCTTGTTAGCAGCAACCTCTGTTTCTTCCTGATATTGACAATAGTGACATGTCACGGAAGAAGATGGCTCTCTCATTTAAATCTCTCATGAAGTAAAACCCAGCCTGGGGGGGAAATATGCCATCTTAATCCTCCCCCACCTTAGCTTCACCCATTCAGTGCTACAGGTATGGGGTTTGTCTCTGCTTTTTACCTCTCCCTTACCCTATCTCCCAAGTCTGCCTTATCAAAGGTCAGCATCCTTTCTGGTTGTAATGCTGCATTAAGTACAGTTTCAAGGTTGGGGTGGTTTTTTTCCCTTTTGCATCCCTGTTTGAAGAGGTCCTTATTTTTCCAAGCAACATTCAAAGCTGTGGTAATTTTGGCAAAATCAGAAGGTGACACTGAAAACTGTGTCCTGCTATCAGATATGCACAGAGATTTTGTTGTATGCCAGCAGCTAAAACAGAAGTCATATCATCAAAATGCTTACCTCTTTTGTTTAAGCATTACATGGTATCAGTCGCTATTGAAAGGATATGTTCATTAGTTCTATTTATTGTTCAGCCTGGGCTCATCCAGCTTGATGGAGCGGTAGCTGTTCACAAATACCACTTTGCATGTAACTCAGCTCCTTCTCCAGGGATGCTTTCCCAGCGGTCAGCCATAAAACAATGTCAGCCATAAGCTGGTCATAATAAAGGTTCAACTCAGCACCCACCTAAAAAGGAAAAAAAGCTTTATGGTTAACAATAGTAACAGTGAAGATGACAGTGATCACATGCACATATTTCTTCGTGATTATTTGTTTTACGGTAAGTCAAAATCACTAGAAGGCCCATTCTTCATGGGCCAGAGAATTCTTCCAGAAGTGGAGGAAGGCACTGAGTCACTATAATTCACATGTATTTTCTTTTGTTTGGGAAGGTGACTCTTCTAGGTCTTGGGCACAGGTTGTCCTAAGGGTCCCTTACCATGCAGGAAAGTCTGCCATAAACATGCTACATAGCAATGCGTATGCATCGGCACTGGGAGTGTCCCTGCTTTTATTACTTTTATGTTGTTATGCATTATTTTAACACAGTTTCTTTGTATTTATGAGACTTCCCAAAATAAAGAAGAAAATATGTCTCTGGTAAACACTGTATTGAAGAAGGCTATGCAAATTAGCACAACTCACCATTTCCAGTTCTGTTTCGGTAAATGACTGCATTTACAAGGCACTGAAGGTGGTTTGCATATCAGATTGAGCTAATTGTTATTAACATTTTACTAAAGGCAAAGAACTCTCCATCCAATAACTTACACAATCAAACAGGTCACACACATTTGCTGTAGTTGAAGGCGTGGGTCTCATAAGCTTCAACCCTGCAATTTCTTGCGGAGACACCTGTATTTTGGGAAAGTATTTCATTATCATGGTGCAGCAGCACACAGCAATTGGGAAGCTCCGTAGTAACTCATAGGATCATGATGCAGACATCGCACTTTCATGCGGGAGAGAGGATGGGAGTTACTCTACTGCTCGTCCTTCAGTGGCTGCTCAGGTCTTCACAGTTCAGTCATACTGAGCTGGGCTGCAGCCTTTCAAATGCTTGTGCATGTTCATTCATTTCTGTGCTTAATCATGTTTTAGAGTTAAGAGTATCTACCAGTGCAAACAAACGGTGTTTCTTGCATGGCCCCTTTTCCTCCAGGAGATGATGTTAATAAACCCTGAGACCGGCCTGAGTATATCAAAGAGGTGCTCCTGACAAAGCTCCCCTACTGCAAAATATTCAGAAGACTAAATGGATGTAAATGAGGTCTGGAGACCACACTAAGAGGTTTTAAAACTGTAACAGGATTAAAAATGGCATATGGTCAAAGTCCTTAAATAAAAAGAAAGTACAAGAAAGTATATAAAAGTTACAGTGAGACTTACTTGAATAAATGTTTATAAGTTTTATCAAACAACTCATCATTTCGACAGTTTTCCATAAACCCCTAGAACATGCAAAGCATTTAATTTATTTGTGGCAAGATAAAGATAATGAATATTACTTCAAAAGTTTATTAACATAGAACGTCCTGGCACGGTCAAACATGCATACTTCTATTGTTTAAATTACATTTTCTAAGAACTCAAAAAAGTTAGCCTTACAAAAGGGAGTTTCTGATTGCAAAAGTCTTCAAAATTATCCTCATCATCTGCATTCATACAAATGCAAACCAAATGAACAGAACATAAACTAAACTGGATCTAAACGCCACCAGTACCTCAAACTAAAAAATACTTGCATGCAGCAGAAAATATCACTCCAATATGGAGACAATAGATTGCTGTAGTAGTCCATATGAAATATGCTGAAACAACAATGAAAAAGTAAATTATAACAGAAATGCTGATGCTGTCTTAACTATGGGATTCCCAGCAGAAGCTATTCAAGAGGCCATAGGCCAAGCAAACAGAGTAAAGTGGCATATGCTCGTAGTCCTTTTTGTTACTTCGCTGCTGTAAATAGCTGGCCTTCCAGAGATAATAAAAATTATTTTGTGTGAGTTATGCGTTTTTGTGTTAGGCTTGCCCTTGAACATCTGCTGCATCTGATAAAGAATACAAGCTAATGAAATCACATGAAGAGCGACATACACGAGGTACTTACTCCTTTGTTCTCAGTTTGTGAGACAAAGCAAAACCTGCATTCTGCCTGGCTGCTAGACTACCTTGTAAACGCAACAAACAAGGAGTACTCGGGAAACATTTGATAAAATGGAAGACTCATGCTTGCAGAGGAGGATGGACCCTCTCTGTACTAGAGAGGGCTGCTCGGCACACAGAGAAAACCTTGACCCCACCCCCTGCCCCCCAAAAAAGAAAAGCCATGCTTATTTTGACAGAAGATTTTTCCCTCCAGCCAGGATCCAGTTCAAAAGCAGCTGCCTCTACCGCGCGCAGCAAGGCAAAGGCTTGCATTTTTGCTAAAGGACAAGCTTCCAATGCCACACATTCTGTAAGATCATCACCTCACCTACCGAGACCCTACCCTGTGAGTTCATTCCTCCTGCTGCTCCTCTTGTTTTACAGCAGAATTTCTCCCAGGACTTTTTTTTTTGAATGACAACGAAAGGCTTCAGAACTTAGAGGTGAGGTTTGTGAATGAAATACATCAAGCCGGAGCCTCCTCTCCTTCACATGGGTGCCCTCGTTCACACTCAAATGAGCGAGAGGAGACTATGGGCCATTAATTTTAAGTCGTCTATAATAAAAAGTTACAGCTTGTCGACAATGGTAGGCAAAAAAACCTCCGAGAAGAGCAGCTGCCGTGTGGTGCGGCTGCTGGCAGGTGGCAGTGTTGGGAGAGCAGAGCCCGGCAGCCGGCAGCCACAGGGCAGGGATGAGCTGGAGCTGCTTCTGCAATTAACCTGAAGCACAGATCTGGTTGTAGCAATCTAATCCATATGTACTAATGTCTTGCTCCTACACGAGCGAAATGCTCTCTTGGTGTGTTCTCCGAATGTGCTTTTTCTTTTCGCCCATCTGGCTTTGGCTGTACAGGACATGCGCTTTCACTGTCCCTGCAATTAGTACAACATACTTTTATTTTATCTGGAAACAAAAGACAGATTTACAAAGAACCCCTATTTATTGCTATTTTCCAGATACAAAGTTTGAACAACTTAATGATTACTTTTCTTCTTATATGCAAAATTACAGCTGGTGTAGGTAAGAAATCCTCCTTACTATTTCTTTGTGGCTTCTGATTTAAATGAAGCACTCTCAATTAAGGATTGAAGATCTGTCCTACTGACTGACAGTACCACACATATAGAGAGCAAGGAACTGACAATCATAAGCAGTCTTTCTCAGCTTCAACCATCAGGATATGTTCAGATAATATACACGAGCAAATTGGGGTAATCCTGCACTGATCTGTTGAAACTTCTGCTAGTTATGCAGTTTCATAATGAGTAATATAACCATTATGAAAGAAGCAATACTACAAGATTTAATAATTATACTGAACTGTCCACAGTCTGACTAATTAAGCCCTGCATACGCTTAAACCCAAAAGTAGACCAGAGTACACAAAAAAGCAGAAATAAGCAAGTATAAGAGCAACAACAAAGCAGAAATTTGTTAAAAACCCCATCTCATTTTGGTACCAATTCACGCAGGTCAGATTTATCTCAGACCTTCACCAAAAAAACCCCACATGCCACTTGGGCTAAAGAAAAAATATGTACTTCCAGAAGGCTGTGTGATCCATCTACCTGCCTTTCAGCTATCTAAGGCTTTTTCAGGGGGAGATGAGAGCATCATTAAATGTGCCAGAGGTTGGCTTTTGCTGTCATTACACAGATCCGCTGGAGGTTTCTGCCAAATCCCCAAGTTCTCTGACAGTAGCATACCTCTAAATACATCATTTAGAAGCATGAGGTGAACAGAGACAGGGAATAGTATTTACTTTGGGAAAGTATCAGTCGCATGTCTCGTATATATTAGTAGGTTAATCCCGAGAGAGTCACCTGAATTACTTTTGACCAAAGAAAACAATTAATCAACAGTTTTAAGGCTTCACAGAATTTTAAGTATGTATCTACATGTGGTATGTGCTATTTATTTTAGGTGTCTTCAAACGTAGACTCTGAAGTCTCAAGAGAGTGGCTGGCAGGTATTCTGACATACAAAATGATGTCTTGTGAGAGACTGGTTGGTAATAAACTATTTTCAGAACAGAATTTGTGGCTTTGGGTGTTTGGGGTTTTAATTAAGCTAATTTGAAAAACAACACAGCTGCCTCTTCACCAAGTCACTTAAAATTCCAATTGGTTTTAATATTGTTAGGTTTTGATCAAATTGACTTTAATATTCTTATGTTTTGATCAAATTGAAGTCAGTCTGTATGGCTGTAGCGTAGTTTGTATTGGTATGGAAGTCAGATAATACGTAAGACAGCTATTATTAAACAAACAGAAGATTATGGTGCTGGAAGGACTTTGGAAACTGCTCACCGTGCTAACAGACCACGTAATTTAGACCCTTCCCTGGGAAATGTTCACACATCAGAGCAGCCCTGATGAGGTCAATAAGAATAATCAATCCTAGGCAGAAGGGCCTCCTGTAAGCACTGGTTGCAGCAGGTCCCCAGAGGAAGCCAGGACAACTCCATGCAGAAGTGGTACCTCGGAGTGCCCCTGTGTTCAGGTTCACTCTGTGTTGGGTTACCCAAGGAACACATCTCCCAAGGAGGCTGCATCTCCTGGGGCCCCCAAAGAGGAGGAATTTTGGTCCCTAGCCCTCTGAAAGTGGCAGCAATGAGTGCTGGGCACACAGACAGCCACACCTCTGGCCTGGGGGGATGTGATCATGGTCCCAGAAGCAGCTGAGGACACCCCACCCCATTTAGTTAGCCCTTGCATTCAAACTGGCACCAGACCTACATTAATCCACAGACTCAGCTAAGTGGCTGTCAGCATCTAGGGTCTTCTGGGATTTCCTTGGGAGGCAGCGGTTTCATGGAAGCTAGACAGAAAGAAACCCAAAAATCCAACCAGAAACCTTCAGACAAAAGGGGTGAGGCAGCCCCGGTACTTACAGACTATGCCAAGCAAGTTGTGTGGCTTGGCTGCCCGCTGGCATTGCTCCGATGGCTTGCTTGGGACACGCATCGCACAGAGCACCTGCAGGATGGAGACCCCAACCTTTCCCTAACAGATCATCCAGAATGGTATTTATTAACTTTCACAATTACTATCTTAGATGCACTTGTTTTGAAGCATGTGTTTACCTTCATAAGTGTTCATATTCAGAAAGAAAGATATCAAATAATAAATCACAGAACTGAGGGTTTCTCCACGCCACAGCAGAGCTGCTTTCAGTTCTGCTATGCCAGAAGTAACGAAAGCAACTGGACTTCTTAAAGATAATTTCTGTGCATCTTTATTTAAAAATAAAAAAAGCATCCCCACACTCCAAATGATGACGAATTGACATCTGAGCATTCCACAAAATGACAGCACAGGCCATCTATTAGGGAAAGTAAGATTGCGAGCTCTAGCCAGTGCTCACAACGGTTCCACACTTCGCTTTTGCATCCACTCCAGCTGGATGAATAGACAGCACAATTCCCAAAATGCAGGAATTTTGCTGCTATGAAGCACTCAGAGGACAACAATCAAGCCTCAGCTCTGTAATGATAGGATTTCAAAAAATGGCCATTTATTTTAAAATAGCCTCTGTGGTTTGTAAAGCTGTTTTTGCCGAGCACGCAGAGGATAAAACGCACATACTTTCGCAGGCTTTCAGCTGCTGGCCCAAATGCAGAAAATGATTAAGACAAGACAGTTTGAATTTAGATGACGCAAACTAGAAGAAACGAGGAAGAAAAGATCGCTCTGAAAGCTATACTTTGTTTTCTCCCAGAAGAGGTGTAATGCAAACGAAGTATTTTTTCACAGCTAGCAGGATCCAGCCAGATTGCAAAGGTGTGAGCATGGAAGCAGCTGAACAATAGCTCTATTCACCTGCAACCAAATTCTCCAAATCTGGAGTCTCACTTTCTGGGTTCCTAGGCTGAGCCACGGGCCTTGAATTTAATTGGGGTACCTAAAAAATGAGCACAACCCAAATTATCAGTTAGTGTTGGTAACGCAGGCCTTAGCAAGGGAAAGGACAGGGACTGAGCCAAGCCTAGCAGTGACACCACCCAGTATGATACGGTAATCCAAAGATATCCCTGTGGGTACACAGTGAAGATGAAGAGATGTGGGAGCCTGTAGGGAGAGGCAAAAAAAGCTATTATACCGGTTTATGAGTATTTTCTAAGCACCACCTGGGGCTATAGTTTACAAAGGGTGGAAAATACATAAAGGGGAGCCAGATGACACCTCTGACATGAGCCAGGCGGAGGCATGGAGCTGGGGTAATCCATGGTGAGTCCTGAGTGATGCTGGCACAGCCTGACTGCTGGCACAGCCTCTGCTGGAGCCATGAGCTCGAGCAGGAGACTTACCCCTGAGAAGTAAAACAGAGCATCCCCGCTTCTGCCCTATTCAGGAGCGGAGAGGAGCCTGTGCATGTGTGGGGAAAGGGGGAGAAGGGAAAAAGGGCTAGTGCATGGCTCTGGGGCTGGCCAGGCACACTGTCAGAGCCTCGGCTACCCCAGTCGCAGTTTGTCCTAGCTGAGAGTCAAACCCACAATCTTCTCACCACAGAAGCCACATGACTAACTGTCTAGCCCCAAGTAACGATGAAGTAGGCACAAGAAATCAAGAACGGTGCTTCTTTTGCTTATACCCTTCTGGCTGTTTTTTTTTCCCGAACACAAATGTCCTCTGGCCACTCTGGTGAGTAAGCTTACCATTTTGGAAACTGCTCCACCACACCCGCTGGATGCTGAATCAGTGAGTTATACAACTTCACTATTTACAGGCGATTTGATCTCCTTACCTCTGCTGTGATGCTCACTTCACCTGCAGCAGCGTTTCAAAACAACTGGTTTTGAAAGAGAGGTAGCTATTGACAGGAGTAAACGTGATACAGAGGAGGAATAATCTGTCTTTAAACTTGGTAAATAAAAATTCACAGTAGTGAGGACAATGACCAGAGAGAAACAGAGAAATGAGTTTGAAATCAGAAGTCAATGTGGAAGTGATTTGGTAACAAACCTCTATACAAAAAACTCACAGTGCATGCAGGTTTCCATAAATGTTATCACAAAGCCTCCCCCAGCTCTACTATAGCAACCCAAATAAACAAACATACAGGTAAATGCCTGAACTCACTTCCTAGCTCAGCCCCAGATGGATGGACGTGCCCCCTGGTTTGAGACCTAAGAAGCCTCACTGAGCTAACGCTCTGGGTTCAGATTTGTGGATATCTCCAAATGACAGAGAGGCGGAAGAGCATTTGTAGAAACTGTTTTTGTAGCCAGTGCAATAATCCTGAACAAGTAGGACCAGACTGTATTTTTGTGCCTCTTAGTTTCTGCGTGATCGAAATTGTTAAGCTGAAGGTAGGAAGTTAACCAGGCTTAGCAACTGGGTCCTCTCTCGGCATGCTGTAAACTGGAAGCCAAAAATCAGTGGCCAGGTTTGAAAAAGCTGATCTTAATAAGCAGCAAGAAAGGTTAAATGTACAAACTCTGTTGTTACTCATTGGGATTTATTTGCTCAGTTCTAATTTTAACTTTGGTTAGCCCAATAAAAGGTATCACATCACCGTCTGGGTAGCTGTCATACAAAAAACAATGCAGCTACCAACTTTCCTCCGTTGGATGACATACTTGGGCAGTAGCCCTTTAAAAAAAGCTTCAGCTTCTTTAGAGCACATTTGGTTTTCCATTCATTATTTTCCTGATGCTGAAAGCAATGTTATTCATCCCAGAGAAGAATAGCTACATTGTATTTCAAAGATTTAACCAAACACTCATTTTGCTGCAAGTTTTCCTTCTTTCAGGATTTTAAAACACATCTACAAAGTGGCTGCTGGACAAAATCATCAATTTATGGTCAATGTGATCTGTTAGGAAAAAAAAAAAAAGAAGCAAAAAGGAAAATAAATGAATGACATGATTGCAAGAGTGACTGCTATCTACAAAAATGTGGGTGATGTTACAGAATGAAAGCAACGGAAGGGCTCCTCTCCCCGTGAGATGAGCTAATGAATGCTAAATGTGGAATAACTTTGTTTAAAAAAGAGACAAAAATAGAAAAATAAAATCAATTCCTTCTACACTAAGTGTGTATCATCCACAATCTATAACGACCTACACATTTACAACTCTTACAGCTTGTTTTTGCCAACCTCACCTGTAGCGCTTACATAAGAGACCACCCTTTACCTTGTTGAGTCCTTGCCTGCAGCGAGGAAGCATCATCCACTTCTGCTGGGACCGTGCTTTCCTGGGCCTCTCCATCTCCTGCTTTGCAGGGCTGTGGGACTAGGTAAGTACAACTGGTACTGCAGTGATAAACTGTTAGCTATTCTGAAAGGTCAGGCATATTGTCCATATTCTTCTTTGGTCATTTGGCCACAGAAACATTAATTTTCAGTCTTTTACTGATATCAAGCTGGTTGTTATCACTGCATTCAGCCCTGCTGCCTGACCACCAAACACCTGAACGTACTAATTTGGGGGGCACAGTCTCACCTAGGGGAGGCAGGATTCCTCTCCTCAGGAGAACACATTTCTCTGTGGCAGCTGGCATGGGAGCTTTAGGTCATGATCCTGCTGGGATTCCAGCATCTTGGGCCTTCTCTTCTTCCTCCCAGGCCTTCTCGTCACTGCCAGAAGGGCAAATCCTTACAGCTGAAATACTGGTGCCCACAGCAACGGGCAAAACGCTCCACTCCCAAGTCACACACCTCCCGACTGCTTCTGGGACTTGCGCCCCGAAATCCACAAAGCGGCTGTCCAGTGTCACGATGAAAGATACATGTCGTACCACCATGAAATATCTAGTCAGTGTTGGAGCATGGCACTCAAATACGCTGCCAAGAGAAACTGTTTCTACTGGATCAGAAGCAATCACACCACGCTAACCAAGCTGTATTCTCACCAGTAACTAGTTACAGTCGTTGCTCAAGCAGGAGGAAGACACTGCACATCCAGACAGCTGGAAAAAGCAGTTCCTGCTATATATGTAGCAACTTGACTGTTCTCCAGTATTTATGGATCCCAACTGCCTCCACTTCATTATACCATCAGGGGAAGAAAAAGTACAATAATCCCCTTTATGTCTCTTGTAATTGAATCCAACCATGCTTATAATATATTGTGGGCACTTGAAGTAACTATTAATTATTGAATGCTTGATTCATAATGAATTGGAATATCATCTGTTATAGACCAACTTCTTCCTATATTCTCTAACACTTCCAAGATGCTGTGGAACTGGTCTATCTTTTAAAATTAATAAAGTAATAAAATCAATACAATAAAAACTCTTTTCTTCCCCAAACACACTGTAGGCTTTGCCATTTGGCCTCATCAGATTTAGCAAGGTAAGGAGGACTGGTCCAAGCCATCCTTGGATCAAAACCCTTGTTGTTTCCTAAAGTTGTCTTAGAATAGTACCTGTGTTACATTCATTAACAACGATAAAATTTCTTGGTATAATGAGAGGAGACTGGAGCTGCCAATTTTTGAATAGCATGTGAAATTCAGGAAACAGTAATAATAACAACATCATCAATTTAAAGAAACCATGGGAACTTTTTAAAAGATAGAGGGCCAAGCTTTCTGTTGATCAAATGCCAAATTAAGTAAGTTGATTCTTCTTAATAGAATGTGTCCTGGAAATACTTCCCTCCCATATTCTCTTGGTTGGGGAACAGAAGGGGAGCATGCTGTTTATTGCTTAATTTCTTAAACTGTTTAAAAGTGCTGCTTTGGCTGTTGAAAAGCTGCTACACATCATCCTGAGAATGACTGCATCACATAAGTGGCTGAAGTAACACGTATAAAATGCTCTGGGATTATGTTCTGCGAGGGCCTATTGCCCACACAGCATCACTCTCTACAGAGAAGCAACCGCTTCTGGGGTGGAATGCAGCAGCTGTTTAATTAATACTGACTAACTAACCCTCATGCATATGGTATTTTGGGAACAGCACCTTTTGGAGCAGCCCTCATTACATCATCTAGCTAGGAGTTAAATGGTGCTGATATGTCATCTTATTACGGCATGCAGCCTCCAGTAGAAAAGCATGGATGCTCTCCTGTCAAAATCAATGGCAAAATACTCAGTGAAATTCCATGGGAGTAGATGTGGGCCTCTAATAGGTTACAGTAATGACTGAGGATGACTGACCTCCCTTCAAGATTTCTGATCAGGCAACAGGTTACATAATCGGAACAGCTTTTATCTTGTTTCTGCAGCTGAATACACTGTCGGTCTGCACCCAGCTGGAGCTGTGTTCTGCAATGATCATTCCCACTTCGGAAGCACTCCAAGTCTCTATTCTGCTTATATGGATGAATCAAAGTATCTTATCAAACACTGCTATCATTTTGCTCTGGAGCCTTAACTGATTTTGCCAAAAATAATTTCCAAAAGAAATATTATTTTATGATGAGACTGCAGTGTTAAAGTGGTGCTAGCAAACAAGTGAATAATAGAATATGCTCGTGCTATATCCAATAGCAAATACTCCCATTAGAGCTAACACCAATTTACATGCGTAGCTTGAGGGTGTGGATCTCTTCCAGGGCTCCTGCTTACTTTTGTAATTTTTTCCTGCTGTAAAGACATGATTTTGCTCAATCCCTTCATTTTAAGAATGAGGATGGATACTGAAATCTTCAATACAGCAGGTTCATCTGCAAGCATGGATGCCCTGTGCACACATGGTAAATCTGAGCACGTGACCACACATATGAAGGAAACATCAACCTACAATGAGTGCATATGAAAACATAATGGTATTTTACTCCCTTTCCTGCTTTCAACAACATGAAACTCTCGACAAATACCACAGTATTTTAAAATAACAATTATACTTCTTTCAACACGTTTGCATGTTGCATTAGTTTGTACTCCTTGCTATAGCAGATATAAAGATACAGTGATCAGGACACATTGTCAGAGAACACCAGGTCAAATCAATTGACTGGGTTATGCTTCCATCCCTTGATTAACTAAATCACTTGCTATACATTTAACGCTAACAAAAGTGCTAGGTGTCTTTGCTGCTATCTGCTAGTCTCCTGGATAAAGCATATTCCCCTAATTAGCAGCTTCTCTACAGGAAAAAGCTAGCTATCTTGCAATGGAGGACGACAGAGATAATAATTCCTGATACTATTGACCATTATAAGAATTTACAAGACAGGAGACGGAGAAGTAGAGAAGAGTTTCAGACTCTAAACCAAACAATATTTTTCAGTTTCTATATAAATATCAAACTTGTGTTGAATTTGGTCTACTAGAATATTACAATAAATTCTCATAGAACCAATGCATTCAAAAACACTTCGAGCTTGGGTCACTTTCGCTAATTAGAAGCCCAGCCCTGCAGACACTGAGTGCCTTCACCTCTCACTTGTTTCAACAGGACCTGAGGGCGTTCTGTCCATCCCCTCAACAGGATTAAGGCTCGTGAACCAGCCAAAATCTATGCAAACTTTACCTTTGAGCTGCCAAAGAACTAAGCCACCTGCAAACAGCATATGAAGATGCCACATAAATACTGGAGGAACCTTGTGCTACAAGGGAGTAAATGAACAAAACAGCATGATGTCAAGGGGTGACGACAAACAAGGCTATGGAAACTCAAGATTACTTTCAAATAAAGAAGAGATACAGAAGCTTAATTTCAGGAGTATGTTATATATTTCACAGCACCTTTGCAGCATTTTTTTTAATGGACTATTTATAAAAAGAATATTCTGATAAGAATGAAAGACGTTTATTCAATATGACGCATACCCTGTATTTTTTTTATGCTGGAAGGAATTCACATAGAAATACAATCTCTGTTCAGCAAATTTCAGTTTATGGCAGCAAATTACTCTTTATAAGCAATACAAGAATATTGAAACTAAATCTCTAATGCTCACTGTACAGTAAATGCTGAAGAAGAGAAAAAGACAAGACATTCTAAAGCGAAACCCAGCCCCTTGAAAGTAAAGAAATGTTGTTTTTCTGTGTCATAGCTTAATAATAGTTGGACAGAAGAATCAATCTGGGGCTGGAAACCACAGTCCTAGTTTGAACTCAGCATTGTGTTCAAAGCCCAAAAGATCAGCAGAGCCCAGACCTCCAGATTTTGGTCATCATAGTAGTAATTGTTTTAATGTGTTTTCCTAAATTGCAACAGCACGAAAGCGACGTGAAAGAAAAGCCCTTGGACAATGACATTCAGAAAATAAACTCTACCAAGAAAATAAACTCTGTAAATATTTACCTATTTAATAGGAGAAAAAAAAAAAAGCTATATATTTTATGTTAGGACTTGTTTTAGAAAATGCATTTCAAAGTGCTATAGCACAAATATAATGAAGTTGCCATGAATCTCAGTGTGGTTTGCAAAACGTCACAAAACTCCTTTTAGTTGTATGTATACAAAATCAATTTCAATAAAATGATCATTCAAAACTCATTTTTATCTGTGAGCCATCCAAACATATAAAATTCTCCTCGGATAGCTAAATGTGCAGACAGGCTGCATATTTAAGCTAAGCACAACAGCTGAACAGGCATTACTCTAAAATCCCGTTCAGAATAGTTTGATTGGCCAGCAATGTCTGTCTTGGCCTCAGAAACATCACTGATGAGAACCAAACATTTGGTCCCCCTGAACTAGCAATATCTCCTTACATTTTTCAGTTGGCCAACTCTCTAACTTCAAAACTTCCTGTAATTGGCCTGATTTTTTTCCAACCGAAAAGAACTGTCTTAACAATTCAAACTACATTTGAGAACTGCTAAGAATTACTTTACAATATTTCCTCTTAGCCTGCTGCATAACTGACTACTTCTCAATGACTTCCTTCCTCTGAATTAGATGGACTATTTGGCATTGGGGTAAACTAAGTAATTTTTACTCAATGCAACTTTAAAATCCTGATGATACTATCAAATACTGCAGTTTAGTGCAATATACAAAGAGGTCACACATTACTACTACAGACAGTTCTACCTCACACACATACACCCTTTATTACCAGTATGGTTCGCCCTTTCTGTAAAACTATTCTCGTGGGACCTCATTTTACAAAGCATGGAACAGAAAAGGCAAATAAGAGTGCTTCTGAGCCTTACATCTTAAAATGACAGAAAATAACTTAAATAAGAGTGGATCATATAATTTACCTGAGTGCCTACTCGTCGTTTACCCTAAACTCCCAATGAAGCCGGGCAGCTCTGAGCACTGGGATCACATTCAATAATGGTAATTATGACAGAGTAATATATTTCACAGAAGTCTCATAGTAGTGTGCTTTCCAGCTATATCATACACATATAGCTTAGGATTCTTTGGTCCAGGATTCTACATCGTTATGGTACAGGCTTTCAGTAGTAACTGTGGCTGATTTTTCTAGATTACCTAGTAGCCGCTGACAAGAGGACAACAGAAGATTGGAGATATATAGTTAAAGTTTAAGCCTAATAGCTACAGTAATTGATTAGTTCTCCATGGAATTTCTTTGGTCATGGAGGTGTGCACAGAGACTACAGGAGATTATTTTATTGTGTAATTTTCACAGCGCAGTAGGGTACCTTGACAATGGGTTGGATGCTACCCTCCTGACAAAAACCATGGGGGAGGGATCAGAGTGAAGAAAACTCAGCCAGAAGAATCACTCCATAACAAGCGGGGGGTAGGATTTTTCCTTCCTGGGAAAGAAGCAAGACTTCTGGCCCCACAACTTGCAAATATCTGAGGTCTCCTGGGGGACAGTCATTTTTGTTGGGAGTTGCAGCTTCAGCCCTAGAGGTATAAGAAGCCTTACCCAGTTCCCTGGGCACTTAGATCTATTTAATAGCTAACACGTTGAAAAAGGCTCCATGAAACATAGTTATATCATGTTTACTGAGCCAGCGCAGGACCACAGGGTTAAAGCAGCTGACGCACAAGTGGTGCAAAGCTGGTTTTGTTTTGGAGGTGCATGCAAAGAGGTTGAAAGGAGATATGGAGATGATGAATGTTGATGGCTTAAGACATCCAGAAAAATAATGTCTCTTTTTTTATCCACAGATCAAGCTGGCACAGACCACAGCAACTGTCACAACCTCTGTCGAAACAGCACAAAAGTGAGTTGGAGGGACCTATTCTACAGCTAGAACAGGAGCTGGTGAACCTCTGCTGAGGAAACCAACAGGAGCAGGGGATGCGGAGATGGCTCGCGCAACTGCATCCACCAGAATCTAAGCTGAGATTAGCAGTGCTTTTTGTAACTGCCACCCAAAAGACCGCAACTTGTATTTCGGTATGAACCAGCAACAGCCAGGAGAGGCCTCGTTCAAATGCCTGTTTTTACACTCAGCCCAGGTCTCAGTTATTTTCAGTTCTGGGTACCTTTTATTGATATCTCAACTCACTCTCAGGAATCCAGACATGAGCCTGATGCTTCCAACCCTACGCCAAGGTCCTCTCAAAAGGTTGCCTCAGTTTTGGGTGACACATTTCAGGCACCTTGCATGGACCTGATTTTCAGAAGGTGAATACTCAGCACCTTCTAAAAACTCAACCTCCAACTGGATTAATAAAAATTAAGGCACTCAAAAATTGCTAGTTACTTTTGAAAATCTTACCCATAACTAGAACAGACTGAGTGACAAGAAAAACAGAAATCACAGGTAACCATAAAAAGATCCATGTGTTGCTGTGCTGAAGGTCCTTACAGTGTAAACTTTATTCACATTCGTAGTGACATGGTTAATGGCAAAAAGGTTTGCCCTTTATGTCCAGTAACCATATTTTACTCTATATCTCTAGAGAGCAGGAGTCTGTATAAGCAATGAGAGGGAGCAAAAAAAGTTGATGGATTACCAGTTTTTCTTCTGGTGGTGAATTCAGTTGTCTGGAATCATGAATGTTAGTAAAGGAGGAAATGAGATAGTTATCTTTTGTCAAAACTGTGATATAACAAATGTTACTATAATCTCAAAGGGAGGTACAGTTCAGAATATCTTTTAAAAAAAGATAAAACGTATCCTGAAACAAAGGTTGCTTTTAACTATGTGTAAACAGTCTTTGATCAATGAACTGAATCCTTAGAAAGGGCTGATATATTACAAAACATAACACAACACCCCTACCACAGTTGGGTAAGTGCTTAAACTTTGCTTACAGAAAGGATGCTAGTAGTTGGCAGGGAGATCCGACCAAAACGATTAGAATGGAACTTGTATAAATGAGCACAGTCCTCTCCTTCTGGAAGCTGCAATCAGTACAGAGTAAAATGGATTGGTACTGCTGCATTATAAAATGCATCTGACATCAGACAGAAATTCCTCCTGAGGGTCCTCTTCAGATTTCATGGCTTTTCTGCTTCCTCTGCTGCCTCCTCAGACAAAGCTATAAAGCAAAAAGAAGATGCTTAAAAAATCAGTGTACTTGGCCACTATATGCACTATATTGTTGATTTCATGAGTTTGTAAAAGCCTTGGTTATAGCTGGAGAAAACAATTAATTACATGCAAAACAGTTAGGATAAAAATGCGTAATGTGCAAAGTCAAGCACTCACACATTGAGAAAATATAAAACTCAAGGCAATAAGAACAATTTCACATCAGCTCTTTTATGCATATGATGGATGATACAGTCTAAGTTACAAAATCACGGACTACTTTTACATCACAAAGTGACAGAGAACACTGGGCATATAATCTGAGACAGTTACTCCAATCTATTTGCATTTTACCTGCCTCTTTTTCTAGGTAGAACTAGCAATACAAATTACAAAAGAATAGAAAATTAGGCTCCATAAACTCATTAACAAGGTGGTGTTTCGGGTTTTTTTGTTGTTGTTTTTGTTTTTCTTTTTTAAATATAAGACTAACACTTTGGGCAAGGGGTAAATAGCAAAACCCCAGGACTGAAGATAATTTCTGCCTTAAACCAAGAGTGTAAGTTTCCTGTTTTGAAATAATCAGTTCAAAAGATGAATCCATCTTGGATTGAATGTTAATCTTTGCAATAATGAACCTGAAAGAACTGGAAAACCAGACAGAAACTCATTCAAAGTTGCTTGGAATATCTAGGGAGAAAAAGAACAGTGGATAATCACACATATTTGTATACGCACATAGTTGCTTGACTTTAATTTAAAGTGATATTTTTAACCCAGAAGTTTCTTACATGTCCACTTTTAGTTTAGGCTGAAAATGATTTAACTTAAATCCTTTCCTAATGATCATCTCCAAATGATATATGAATAATAATAAATATAACACACAGCTTTTATGTTTTGGGGGCTTTTCCTTACGAGTCACCTCTGAAGAAGGCTGAAATCCCCACACACCCAGTTAAGTGAAAGGATCCAGCTGTAGGTCAGCAGAATAAAACTGGAGCATCCAGGTCTTCTAAACCCTACTCACCAGTCAACTGTCAGCCCAACTGCCTTCATAATCACGTTCACACAGAATTTATCAATAACAAACTATGTAATTTTAAAAGAATATGCTTTTAGATCTGTGCAATGCTCTGTGAACAAAAACATACAGATTTCTTTTTCAGTTTTTATTTTATACTATCAATGTTTTTTGCTGCTTGGGGATTTCAATATTTACAATGGTTTTCATGGCTGATTGTACTAAACTGAACAAATTTTATCTCAAGCTTTGAACTGAGGGAAAGCATCAGTGAAGCTAACAGAGCAGGAGATCAAGGATAAAATCGTCAAGATACAAAAGACTAAAGCAGTAATATTTCAGCAACAGCTGGAAGCCCAAGGCCCCCAAGGGGCTAAGAAGTTCCTCTTACTGAATTTCTACTTTTTTTTTTTTTTTTTTAAAGGACAATTAAAAATACCATGTTAAGAGCTGACTTGTGTTTACAAAGGTCAGCCCTTGAATGCTAGTTCTTTTGTTCAAAACTCTTATCACATAGCACATGCTGGGATGCCACAGGGACCAGCAGCAGGTCCCAACTTGCTTCATTAGTGATCTAGGGGAAGGAGGTAGGCAGCGTGATAATGGAATGTGCGGATTATAAGAAACAAAGATGAGCTACAAATGCCGGAGAGCAGAAAGAAATATTGCTTTAGGACTAAGAGATTAACAAGGCTGAGAGAAGATAAAAGGAGACACCACTTGAAATATTTCATGGAAATAACACTCTTAAATACAGATACTTGCTGAGGAAAGCCCTGTAGAAGTAGCAGAGTGGAAAAAGCTGTTAAAGTCGTGCATCTGCAGTGAAATACCCCACATAGCTCAATGCAGTGTAGAAGCCACTGCAGAGCTCACAGTTACTACTGTTCCTGAGTATATAGCTTTGTTGAGATGACATCTGGAGCTGTTTATAGGTCTGTACTACATAAAAAGATACCAGAGAATATTTAACTTTCCCACCATAACCAAGGAAAAGAGTTTGCAAGAATTATGAAACTGGTTTCTGCACACTCTTCACACAAGTCAGACTTGCACATAGTTCGGATGAGAAACAGCACAAAGGTGGTATGATTATGGTCACCTCTTGGTACCTGAAGAGCGTAGCCGCAGATTTACCAGAAACTGGTAAGAGGCACTAACCTGTGCATTAGGATCACCCACTAAGTTACACGTGTAAGACACGTGACGTTGCCACTGCACAGTGCCCTCAACCTCAATACAATTGAGGACTGGCTAGAGGGCATCTAAGAAGCCTATCAGAACAGAAATTAAGCAAGGAAGGTTTACAAAAATATTGGGGGGAAAAACAATTTTCATAAAAAGGCTACAATATCCTAATGCTTCTTTTCCTTTATTAGGCTGAAAACGTAGCATGTTAAAAATTAAAATCTAATGATATGATTATAACGCAAAACAATTTATTTGAGCCATAAAATAGTACCCAAGATACTGCTTTCAAAACCTGTTATTTCCATGACATTGACTTCTTACAAATAACCCTTGTGTCTATTTCTACAAATTGCCATGCCAAAATGGGCCATGTGAACAGCTACTTTCAAGCTCATGAAACACAGTGGATTCCCTAAACCTAACGTGTTTACTGTAATTATGGGCTGGCACAACTGAAGTGATATAGCAGGATTTACCTCAGTTTCGCACAGCTTTGCCCGACAGCACTATACATGACTGTAGGGAACCTGGAATACTTCTGCATGGATCAAAGAACTACCACATGAGTACAGACTGCAGCTGTTTTTCTTGTGTAACTCCAAAATGGGAGTCAGTATGAAAACAGGGCTTGTAATAATAATCAGCCTTCCCACCTCTACCCTGTATTTTTTCAACATGCAGTATTTATTAGTCATCTAGGAGAACAACATAAATTTCACATTGATCTAATTGGCAGATGCTACATCATAATAGGTGAGATGATTAACATCTCAGGGGTTTCTCATCAGCATATTCTGACTAGCTGAGGCAGATCCTAAGAAACACAGGGTATAAAATAAAAAATTCCGTAGATTAAGGCTCCTTTACCTGATTTCATCAGAGATGAAATGTTTCATTTTCTAGATCATCCAAAAATCATATCAGAATAATACTGGTCTGAGCACACACTTCAGACAAATGTCTCTTAAAAGGTTTCTATCTCTATTTATCAATACAGTTATGAACTGAGAAGCTGCTTTTGGAAATAATCTCGATAAATTTTGCAGTAGGCAACCCCAGGTGTTTTTGAAGGTAAGTTTTCAAAACCGAGTTAAAGTATATGATTAAATTAATATCCTGATTAGTAACATGAGGTTGTGTATATCTGAAGTCAAAAACAAATATCACCTTCAGTCACTTATATCCCTCAAATTGTTTTATGTATTTGTCAGTCAGAGCACATTAGCACCCCCATGAAAGCAGCTCTTACAAAGACAAGAGAATATCTCGGTCGTGTTAATTTGCCTCTTGAAAAGCACAACTTAACGCATACATATCATTGAGTCACAGAAAGTTCATTTGTAGATCAAAATGTATTACTGAGTCTTGAAAACTGAAAGTTCAAAGAAAATCAGTTACAATGACAGAAGCACCTAAGACAGCTAAAACCCCTCAGCTTTCCGGGAATTATTATTCATGAAGATAGAGAAAGAAAAAAAACCCCAAACCACCAAACAGAAAACCAATCAAACAAAAAAAAAAACAATTCGACCAAACCCCTCCCAGACATTTAAAAGGCGGGATGATATTTGACCATGATGGCAGAAGGGAGGAGAAAGGATCATTTTCTGTAGTCATAAATTGTTCACACCAAGCATGACGGTGTAAGGTTTAAAGATATTCAGGTTAAACAATTAGGCAATGGAAGAAACTACCCAGGGAGGTGACTGAGTCAAGGATACGAGAGGTTTGCAAAGACAGGGTAGGTGAAATCCTAGTGGGTTTTAGTGAAGAGGAAGACACACAGGCTTTGAACTGGATGACCTAAAGGATCTTCTCAAATCCTATCATTTATGCTGCTATGATTCATCCTAAGGAGAACATTTTGGACTCTTATGAATTACTGGCTGAGTTTCCTGGATACTATTGTACATTAGTCTACTCTGAAGCATGCATAAAACTAAGTCAAAGTTGGCTTTGAAGTGTTTGATCTACAATATTCAACGCTTCCCAGTCTCTTTTTCATACAGTGACTCAGAAAAAAAGGGCTGTTATAACAAGACAACAAAAGTTATTTTGAGTTCATATGAAGTTAGAGAAGGGAGGCACCCCTTTCTACAGCTATTCCCACCTAAAAGGGGAAAAAAACCCACCCCATCTCATGGCCTGCTGGTTAATACTGCTATTTCTAGACCTGACATAAACCAGCTTGAGAACAAACTACAGTTTTAAAGTAACTGTTTTTCATAAAATTTTGGATCCAAAACAAAATGTTCCAACTGACCTAAGTTAATAGCTTTTTGCTTTTTTGTTAACAAATGACGACAGATTTTTCCCAGCACCTTCAAGTCACATTTCTGAAAATTATGGTAATTCTCTTTTTAAGAACTCCCATCAATTCACTGCTAATAATTTTCTTTATCACTACAAACTGCTTGAAGAATATATACAGCTTCCTATTTCTTAGTATTTAATCTTTATTCCATGAACACAATCCTAAGGGTTTTCCAGAAAGTTAAAGCAAGCAACAATATCCTACTTATCCCAAGCAAACTGACACAGCTTAGTTGGAGCGCAAAATGGATTAGTGTAAAATCATCCGTTCTAATGTGGTGCAGAAGATTGATCGCCATGATGGACAAGCTACAGACTTTCCTACACTGCATTACCAGGAGAAACTGGACTTGATCAGCATTCTATATTAGTTTATTATTCCATAAAAAGGGGTAAGTGAGCCTTACCATTGCCTCTCAAGTCACCAGTGAGTCACTGATCGCTGCGTACATAATTGAAAAATGATCAGATTTTTGTATCTGAAAGGGGAGTGGTGCTGAATGAGTGGGAAGCATGGACTGACTCATTCATTAAACAATTGTGTAAATCAACTAAATTTGCTTTTAGTTTAGGAAGTAGTGTGACTGAGAGAAAGGACTTCATTCCGTGAACTTTTCTGTGTCCTAAGAGACCATATACGTCACAGGATGGATAATGCGAAACAAAAGTTTCCATCGCTCACTCTCAAATACGCTCCCTACTAACGGCAACTAACATCACAAGTCCAACCTACATGAAGCTATCAATGGTTAAGTTTCTAAACTGCCACAAAATAGCAGGGGTAGAAGGGGCCGCTTTCACCTTGGGGATAGCAGGGTCTATTCCCACAAAACTTAAAGAACTTTGATAAAAATCTTCCTTTTGTCATTCTGACTTAACCGTGACCTGTAGTAGCAGTGTAACACAATGGAGATAACAAGGAGGTAATGACAAAGGCAACATTTACCAAGTGTCCCTCCACACATTTTTTTTTAATTAACTTTTAAACACCTTACACGTTTCTTGTGCATTCATGCCCCTAGGCAGTAGCACCCAGTGGCGACTCTACAGACACAGGCCTGTGGCAACTCAGGCCAGCTGTGAAAAGGGACAGGTTAGTAAAAGTTACAGTGTCCCTTCCAAGGCAATTTCTTTGTTTTGTTTCTTTGTTTTCCGAAGCACAGCCACTAAATATCCCTGTCATCAATTTTGTGCTGATAATCAGTTATGCTATGCTTGTTTTGTATTACACTGTTGTCTTCAACCTTCACTACCTCATTATATGGTGTACACGTACACGCATACTCATACACATCCCTACCATCAAATTGGTGAGAACCCCAACACCTAAGAAGCACTAGAGCTGCCACCAGGAGGTCCAAGGAATGAACAATTAGATTGAATTACTGCCCATCTGTTTTGGGTGAGGTACAGAGGCATGCATCGGTTCCCAGTTCCTGTGACTACCAAGCACTCAAGCTGTAAAGGGCAGAGTTCAGACTCCTACATTTATAATGTTGCAAAGTTTCTATGCTTTCTTTAGGTCTTCCGCTTTGTATTTAGAAAATGCCCAAGACATATCAAATGTTTCTTTCTAATATGATGTTACCAAACTTGAACATCAGGAAACACAGCCAGTGACATGACCAACAATTCCCAAGGAGCACAGCCATTTCTTCTAATGACCCCAGTCCCATATCCATACCTATCCTCATACACACATATACACACTGCTGGAATAAACAGGTTCTGTAAGAAGCAAGGAGTTGCCAAAACACCAAATCTAGTTTACATTTATAGGCATCAAGGAGAGAAGAACAAGAGGAATGGGATGCTGATTAGTTTGAAGCAGTGTAGAGCTCTGTAGGTAGCACTCTAATATCAGTATTCTAAGCTCCATTCAGGAACCAAAAAAAAAAAAAAAAAAAAATCCAAAAATTATTACAGAGCAAACTGAATATGTTTACAAGAAGACAAGCTGCTTAAAAAGCAGTTACCTATCTGAAATGAAGCCATTGATGATTACTGTGGGAAATTTCAATGAAGCCAAAATTCTGGATTAAAAATGCCTATTTTCTCCAAATACCTGGTTTATCAAAAACACTTCAGAAATCCTGGACATTTTTCTAGGCAGGTTTGCAAATTTTTTGAGAAATAGTTGTTTTCATTTAGAAGTGATCACAAGAAGTCACTACAAATGACACATTTCAGTTGAAACAGATATTTCTTGCCAGGAATTAAATCTCTAAAAATGAGTTCTCTTTTCAGTGGCCAAACCTCCCTTCTTTCTAATTAGCTATCAGCCTTTGTTAAGGCAGTAAATTAATTCAGTGGTTTCTAAGGCAAATATGCACAATACCAATCTAAAACCTAACTAATTATGGCCAAACAAATGTCAATGCTTCCATTTATTCTTCGTCATGCTTATACCTTCCCATTCACTGTAACCCAAAATCCTATTAAGCTTTTCAGAAATGTGGGCTCTTTAATAATTTGCTGTTAGGGGAAAAAAATAAATTTTTTATATATATATATACACACACACACACATATCTGGGCCATGTACATTGAGATTAAACAGATGATAACACATTAAAAACAGGATTTTTTTGCGCAGACTTCTCTTTTTCCTGGGGAGAAGTAATACCGTAGCAATCAGTCTTTTGCCTGCTTGATTCCTTGTGCTGTTTTGTTGACTTCCCAGACAGAGGGACCAGCCAGCTGACTATTAACAAATCCTTTATCTTCCCAGACAAGTGATCACCATGACAGATAGGCAAAACTCCAGGGGTAGGTTAGCTTTAGGGCAAGATTTTCCACCATTTTCATATGAATAGCAGTGAATCCTACTCCTGGAGACAGCCACCCAGTGCCTGCCTGCAGGAAGACCTAAGATCCTTCACAGATATGATATACATATATTACAGTCAGTTTCTACTCCTATAGGTTGGCTGCAGCTCATAATTGACATCTGAAGACCTACAACCTCCCTGTTAGTATAACTTCAAATGCTCCTCATCTACCTATGTAACTTCAGCTAACACAGAGCAAACTTTTCAGCTGAGATTATTTTCCTTAGAAAATTGCAAATGCAGGTCAAACAAATCATCAGTCAAATTTCTGCTGAACTTGTCAAATCAATTTGGCTAAAAAAAGTAAACAATTACAGCATTTTTAATATTTTCAAAATCTTTTGAATTTTCATTTCACACTAAAGTATTGTAAATGAACTTCCTTGAAAAAAATGTTTGGGGTTTTGAGGTTTTTTTGTAATAAGTAAGCAGATCTGAAGTCTGAGTGAAATACTTCATTTGAGGAGAAAAAAGAGAAACCTGAATCAGTCATTGGAGGTTGTCCCAAAATAAAACATTTTCTAATTTTTTTGCTTCATGTCAGAAACTTCAAAAAAATTCCAGTTATTCACAAAACTCTTGTTAGTGTGTGCCTGTACTTAAGTCAAAATAGTGTGGTTATCTTTTAAATATGCATCATATAATTGTCAGAATGAAGTTTTCAAATTTAGATTCAACACCAACTTCAATAAAACATAGAATAAAAAGTACATTAGGTTTATAGAGGGGGAAAAACCCCACCTTTTTATGAATAATGAGTCTGATATAGACTTTTTAGGGCCTGTGCTGTGCTTCTTGTGCAAGGTTAACTTGTATGGCTACAAAACAACTTAGTACCTTCATACGTAAACATCAGTTTCTCCAGTAGAGATTTCCAACACTTTCTTTACAGCCTACAGCGCACATAAGCCCATGGCTCCTCAGTACCAGAAAGATACAAAAAAATAGAAGACATTCCAAAAGGAACAGCATAAATAATTGTGTGATTTTGTGGAAATCAGAAAAGAGGAGAGGGAGACAAATAAAATAGCTAAAGGCAAAGCAACATTAGGAATTGCTCCGTGCAATGAAGAGACATAAAATCCTATCAAAAAGATGAAGGAAAGGAATATTCAGGGCTGCTTTAATGCCATGTATTCTCCCAAGGGAAGTGGTGGCAGCCACATGGCTTATGACATTTGCAAATCAGTACCACAATGAGGACAACAATCTGGTGGTGTCAGGGAGATGGTCAAGTTGATATAACAAGAGTTTTCCATTTCTAACTCCTATTATCATACAACAGATCTGAGGTGCTACAAATTCCTAAGTGCTTTGTAATAGTCCCAGAAACATCAGCTTTTGCTTACCATCAAGTACTCAGCAACTGAATACTCTTCAGTATGTTACTCCTTTAAACAATGGAACATTACAGTGCAAATGATAAAATCATATTCAAGCTTTCCATGGATTCTTCTGGAAATAACATACAACAGGATTTTACCATTTGATGTCATTTTTCCTTTGGAGTCTTGTGGGAAAAAGACATTGGTAGAGAGGCAGGTTTGAGGAAAAATGTGTTTTAAAAAAACAAAGGAAAAAGAATACTTCTGTGTAATACTTTCCAATTTCACACATTCCGTTTAAGTTACAGTGTATGAGAAAAATGCTTTAAGAGGTTTTTTTTCCAAATGCAATCTTTTGATAAGTCTCAATGTTGGCTTAAAAGCAAAAGAACAAAATAAAAAGAGCCTGTATTAAAGTAACAGATGAAATTCCTTCTAAATGGACACTGAACTCCTTTCTATTGCTCACCAAAAATCTGTATCTGCTTTTTTTGTTGGTTTGGGGGGGGGTTGCCTGCCGCCCCCCCCCCAGCCTTGGTCATAGTAGTTATAATGGCAATTTCAGTACTCACAACCAAAATTGTAAAGCTACTCAGATTTGATGATCCAATTAAGGATTCCTTAAGGTCCAAATCTGAGCATTTCTGAACTACAACTAGAAATTTCTGCGCCCTCCATCCTCACACCAAAATCAGCAGAACCAGGAGGGCAGCACTTTGCAGGACTGAGCCTTTTAGCACCTCCAGAAAACGCAGTAGAAGCCAACACATCCACATCTAAGGCTTGGAATGATGAAAGTAACAGTTTAAAATGTATTATGGATTTTCTCATGGGCTCAGGAAGCAATAAAACTAAGTATAGTCAGACTGCAGGAGAGCAATATAGCTTTCATAATTTTCTGTGGCTTTAGGGAAAACATACTCAACTTTTATAGACAGCCAATTCAGTATTACAAATTTTCAGGAAACATCACTGCTATGGGATTCCCACAGCAAAAGCAGGTTATGTTGAAATTACTTTCTGCAAGGACAATGCTCAAAATAAATTGGTGTCATGTAAATGAGTTGGTTTAATTACAGTGCAACACAACTAACTGTCCTAGATCAGTAAGATTTTTGTTGTGCAACGTTTCAATTTATCAGTCACTTTGCAGTTCTTTCCAACTTTGGACTAAGTTTCAACATGAGTGGCTTGGAACACTTAGAAACAAAATGCCAAATCCCAACATAGTTAAAGGGTATGCCACAAACAGCTAAAAAAAAAGGAACCTTGATTTAAGGTCAGGTACTGTAAACACCATGGTTTAGGCATAAGTAATTCCATTGAACTTAAGGAGCCCTACAGGAATTCTCAAACATGTAAATGCTTGCAGAAGTAGAGCCTAATTTTCATACTATATGTTTTTTAAGCTGCTAACTGATTTTCTCTTTTTATTCTGATGAGTAGAAAAATATTATTAATTAAATTGAGACGTGGAACAATTTCTGCATTTGCAATGGAAAGAAAGATTTTGGGATGCCATTGAAAGTAGGTTAAAAAAAAGTTTAAGTTTTGTTTGTTTTTTTTTTTAAACATGTACAGAATAAAAGAGCAACATTCACTTTGGGAATTACATCAGTAGTCAGCTTCTTTCTACCCAATTCTAAATATTTTTGATTAATGCAAACAAATGATCTCTCTTGAAGTATGAAAGTCAGGTTTCCCAGACTCAGCAGTTGTATCTATGTAGCAGAGGAAGGGCTGCCTTTGGAGCTGTTTTACTTTCACAGTCTCTTGTCCACCCGAAACAGCCTAAAGACAGTTCAGTCATGCCTGAAGGTAACCTACCTGACAGAGGAACTTCACAGGCTTCTTTACACTCCAATTCAACTTCATGCTGTTCTTCCCTACTTGATGCAAGGTCCACGAATCTGTGCTTGAAGACAGCATCTAGGCCACCATTACCTGTCCTTATTTATGTAAGCAATAATGTACACCTCGCCAAGAAGGTGGCCATCCAGGTTTTCATAAGCCATCTTGAAGCCCGTGAAAGTTCTCCTCAACAATAAATCTGCTCCTACTTAGCTTGGAGGACAGAGCTTTAAGACTCAGGTTTACTAGTCCGGAGAGTAGCCAGCTATTCATGCGTGATACTTTATCAGCTCCAACTCCAGTTCAAAAAACTGTTTCCAACCACTTAACCGTCTGATCAACTGCGATCAGTAGAATTGAATGCACCACGTATGTGTTCAAGCACAAGCACTGTCTTAACAAAGAATCTAGTATATCCTTAAATAAAAAGCCTAAATGATGCCCCAGAACTCTCTGATGCTATAACACAGTATTTCAACCTACACTCCAAAAGTGGTGATATCAATGTATTTCTGTATGTATTTCAATATTATTTCAAAACTGAACTTGCTAGAACATTGATTTTGGAAAAATCTTTGAAACACGAAAACGATTTCGTGCATAAATCTTTCCTTTTCTCTTCCTCTCTCCCTCTTTGATTTTGCTGGTGATCTCAAACTGGCATAAAAGAACGGTGGTGAAACAGAAAAGAAAATACAGATTTTAAAATCTACATTCATGTTCTGAATGAAATAGAAAATGCTAATGAACAATGCTTATTCAGTAACAAAAAAATTATTTTTTTTTAAAAAAAACTTTTGTATTTTCCTGTACACATTACTTGCAAGTAATGTTGGTATGGGATTTTTGTGGCAAGTTTTAAGTCTAAAAAGAATCTGATGACATCACCCAAGGAAATACCTAAATCATATATTGCATTTAACTCAATACAATTTTGTTTAAAACTTTCTTAGGAAACAGATGCTTTTCTGTCTCCAAAGTGTTATCCAAGGAGTCTCTGCTTTGACACATGGCATTTCTGACCTCTCACTGCAGCAGAGCTTTACATCAAAGTTCACACAGAGCTCCAAAAGCTCTGTTGGAGCCTCTCAAGGTGATAGCAGGGGTAAAAATGTAAAGAGATGCACATTACTGAGGGACATTCTGTTGCAGCAAAAGTGAAATCTAAATACAGTAGATGGAGATTTATCAAAACGTAGACATAGTCCCACTGTGCCTGCCCATTATCTGCTTCTGTTGGGATCTTGCAACAAGCTGGATGCTCTTGCTTCTCTCCCACTGCATTTGCACTTTAGAGGTCTTGTTGCTGGAATCAGGGATTTGGTTGGAAGAAAGGCAATATACATAACGTGTAAGATGTTCTGAAAGGAGTTGTGAGTTAAGGTACAGATCATTTTTGCTTTTAACCCTTACTTGGAATGGTAAGGTTGTTTCCCTATCTGTCATCCATGAAGTCATGGTCTGCAGCCCATGAAATCACACTGAACAAAAAAATAAATATCACCCTTAACAATATTTTCAGCTAAAGGTGCAAAGATATGATCACCTGCAGGAAATGGGCCAGCAGAAATACATGATTGCTGAAGTGTGAAAACCACTCGTTCAATGGTGCACAAAGATGAAAAATAGAGGATCAAAGTGCAGTTTTACCAGTATTCCTTTAAACTACAGAAGATGAACAAGAAGACAGTAAAACGCAACAACAACAATGTGTAACAAAGCTTCAAATACACTATTTAAAGTCACACCTACTCTTCTCTCAAGCCTTTTGGAAGGCAGTAAAACAGAAGCACTTTTGAAATAGGTCCAGGCATCAGCATCTGATTTAATGGGTTGTAGTAAGGCCTACTGAGTAGCTCATAGCTCAAGACAGACAGTTCCTTTAAGCATGGTGGAATAGTCTGCTGGCTCACACTTAGCATGGACAGATCCTCTCCACCCACACGAGAGAATTCAAATTGCGCTGTCAGAAACAGTATTTGCCTGAAGGATTCCATACTCGTTACCAGACTGAGTCCCTGCGCAGTAGCTTGGAAAAAGATGGCTAGTCATTTTAACAAGTTACAGATTTAAAAAAAATGAGCTAGTCTCATCTATCACACATCATGCACGGGATGACAAGTTAAGTGACTTCATGTTTGTAAAACTCAACTGGATCATACTGAGACACCTATCTTCAGAGATGCTGCAACAACACTGCCCATTCAAGCCAAGACTGCTTGGAATGACTTCCTAGAAATGCTTCTAATACTTCTTTACCTTCCAAATTCCAGGATCAAAACGTTCTCTTCCTTTATTCTTTCTCTTAAATCTGATCTAGATATCCCTTTCTCTGGCATACGATGCCACCTTCACATGACAGTACCCAGAATCTGTCACATTTCAAGAAAGACACATCTGTCTTTCTAGGCTCTTCCAGGAAAGACAGAAATATATGAGGAGGATTATAAAGTCTGAATACAGTTTGAAATAAATCACTTTATCTTTGTGAGATCTTTCTGTGTCATTTTGACACACTGAGCTCTGAATTGGACTTGATGACATACTGAGCTCTTTCAACACACTGAACTCTACAGTTGGACTTGATGATCTTAAACATCTTTTTCAGGCTAAATGATTCTATGATTAGTGCAGTCTATCTAAAACTTTGGGTGGAGACTTCTGTAAATGTGAATAAATAATTTTAATTAACTTAATTAGCTGATAATAAAAGGCTCTACCATATCTTCCTTAAAGGCATGGGCTCATTTGCTCACAAAGCACATCATCTACTTTCTTAACGTGTATTCAAATCATGAGAGGAACTGCCACTGGGCTTCAGGGTGGGAACAAAAAGTGACCCACAAAGCTCAGTGGGTTTATGAGTCAACTGGAGACATGAGTCAACAGCAGCTTGTTGCTGATTGACTCTGCCTCACCAGTAGGTGTTACTTCAGCTATTAATGCAGATTGCTGTATGGCTGCAGGAATACGCACGCCTGCCAAGGTACATAAAAAATATCCAAACCAAACTAAAATCTGCCAGATTCTGAAAATATCATGTAACACCCTGCTCTGTATCTGCAATAGCATCCAAAGTAATGTTTGGGAGAGCTGACCACGACCACACCCATCCCTACGTCTGCAATACAGCCTGAAGGATTTTCATTGACGGCAATTCCACTTAATCATTCAAAGCGATACTTGGCTATTTGATTGCTGTGATTTAACACAGTAATAACAATAATTCAGACTATGCTTAAACCACTCACAGTACTTCCAAAACTGTTTATTAGCATTGGCTTCTGCTTTACTAGCTATTTTCAACACTTAATACTGAAGTTCCTCCTCTGGCACCTCTGAGAAGGCCAAGACTATATGAAAAAGGTGGCCTTCTTTTTTGTTTGACTGAGTATTTGATAACTGCACTTAACTTCACAGTTTATTTATCTAACCTCAGCTCAGGCTAAAGCCATCTACAATGCCCTGTGCATTGTAACTTTAGGTCCAGGATGGAACTGCACACAGAACACAGTCTCTTTCATTTCTCTCTTGAAATGAAATTCAGTAGCTCCTCTTTGACACGAGTCAGCTGCAAGGACATCATTTAATAATCCCACCCTTTTATTGCAATCCTAGTCTGAAAGTTCAGGTCCCCGTGCTCAATGTCTCTGAGCAGAGTATCAGACTGATACAATCCCAGATTGAGGATTTCTGTCATGCTGTCACTACATCTTGTCATTGAGCCAGTACTTTCCAACTGGTAACCAAGACTCTGAACACCCTCAGAATGGGAAGCACCTCACTGGCAGCCTATTCTATCATCTTCTTTCAACACAAATAACGCTTTCCATGGACTGGAATGACTTCTTTCTTAATGTATGAATTTCATCCTTCTTACCATTAGAATTCACAAGAACTAAATGCATAAGTTAAGACTTACACCCCAACAAAAGTCAACATTTTAACAAGCGGTCATTAAGATTGGACAAAGAAAAGGGCATTTTGCCTTAAAAGTAGATTTTGTTCAACAGGCAAGGCACAAGAGCAATATACACTGTAACTGATTTGTCTATTGAACATAAAATATATTTGTTTTCTGAAAAATGTTAACCAACTGTTTAATGTACCCACTAATATTTTTATCAATGTTTCTATAAAACTTACACAACTTTTTTTGTCTGCACAAATACAGTACATGAAAGACAGAAGTATGCAGCCTTTCATCTATACACAGTATGAAAGAACAGTATTTCTCTAGGAGACTTTTTTACTGTAAATCCAATGCTTATAAAAGCAGTGCAATTGAAAGCAGGTGGGATGCAGTGCAAGGGTTTCTCATCGTTTTAAGCATACAGTTCAGCTCACTCAAATAATAAAATCCCTATGCTTATTCAGTCTTGTACTTCTCTTAAAGCTAGAGCACTTGATTGTGCCACGTAATGCGTTATCCAACCTGGACTAAATCAAGAAAACTAAGCTCATTTTCCTAGTGAACTGTGCTGTACGTGTACAATTTGTACATTACAAACAGACATTATCTAGAAGAAAAAAGAAATTAAAACTTTCTAGAGTCAGCACTGTTTCCAATTTCTTATATTACTGGTGAAAATCTTGAAGGATAATATACTTGAGATTAAAACTTTAAAAGAACATTACCACCATGATGTAAATACACCCACATGATCCTATATAATTAGGTAATTTTGTACATATGTATATTCACTCTGTCAAGAGTCTGCACCATCGCTATTATTTATATTTGATCTGATAGCTGGAAGACACACCTTAGACCATTTTCTTTAAAACTGTAAACAGTAGATAGTATCATCCTTTACACTCATTAAAGATTAACAAGTTGCTAATAAAACTTTTACCACATTCATTTTTTGCTAACTTAAAAGTAAGAAGAAGATAAAAGGATAACTTGCATCTCATTATGTTGAATTGTAACAGTGAGAAAGAAAAACAAAGAAGACAAAGCAGGGGTTTACACAGTAAATCTGCCGATAGCTGAACTTGTCGAGATAAAGTAAAGGCTATAAATCAACTTGAAATAGTTGGAAGTATTAAAAAGATCAGGTAACTTTCTGGTGTCTTCCATTCTTCCCACCTCACGTGATCTGTTTTTATAACAATCTTTTAAATCTGGCTTGTGGCTGGTATCAAACGCTAAAAAAAGGGGTGACAGTAAGAACAGCCAAGGAGCAGACCTGTCACACAGATCTGGAAAGGCAGTCCCTTCTGAGACCTTCATATAACTCTGAAGTGCCAAGAGGCCAGAATAATGAAATCAGAACTTTTTAAGTCCTGTTGTCAGTACTTGTACTGGACAAATATACACATGTTGAACTGTGCAGTCTGTGATTGCAACTCAGTTCTGGAAGTGGAAAGCTTACTTTATGGAAAATGTTGGTATTTGCCACAGGGTTTCATTCTCAGCAACATCAAAACATGGAAATATAACAAAGAACGAAACTTTTCACTGAGATTCAGATTGGCAACATCACCATAAAAGAGGCAGTGGTTATGAAGAACACCAGAAATGATGAAGTCTCATTTCCTCTCCTGATTCCTATTCCTGATTTCTGTCAGATGTACATACTGCCTCCCCTCATCTGCCCACCTAAACTCACCTATGTCTCCTCTCATCTCTAATTTCCCCCTGAGCAAGAGCCACAAATTAGGCTGGTTTTGAGGTAAGGATGTACTTACTCAAGATCATATCAAACACAACAGGTGACTTAAATTCCTATTTGAGCCCTCCCTCCAGTAATCCTAACCTTTCTTTTACACTCAACCTGACAAATCCTATGAAATTTGTATGACACTATATATTTTTTGAGATGTTTATCTTTCTTTAACTGCATCAGAAACCGGCCATGGGGGTTCAACTAGGGTGGGGAGAGAAGAACAAGAGACAACCGTTATGATTACGTAAGGTTTCAAAGCAGGTTAAAAATGAAAGGCATTTTTGTTAGATATAAAGTAACAAGACATTTTGAAATTTTGAGAGATTCCAGTTCAGTAAATCCAAACATCCCATTTCAGTATGTCAAATTGCTCCATGTCAAACAAAAATAGATGCATTTTCAGCTTGGTTTCCTGCAATCCATCTGTGTCTCAGAGATATTCACTGAAGTTGTGAGAAAACCTTTACATAAACTAATTCATCAAAGTGGGGGGAAAATGGTACTATTGATTTTCCCTGGATAAGAGTAATTTTAGATGAGAAATTCTGGAGAATTAAAAATACTGAAAATCAAAAGCTCACACCCTGATGTTTAATTATATACTCTACTAGGAAAATGCTCTATAGGGAAGCACTTAGAGGTTTGTATTAAACTTAAAAAATAACCCTATGATTTATACCACCAGTTAGCTTTACAAAATACTACATTAAAAAGCAAACATAATTTTAAAAGCATGGTGAATTCAATACCTCTAAAAATACCTTCCTGATTGTAAATGTTCTGTAGAAAGATCGTTCTGAAAAATGCATCATTTGAAGAGCCAAAGAAAATGCCCTGTAAGTGGAGATGCCTGATCTTACCCCTGGGTTTCTGTGGAACAGAGCATGGGGCTCACTAACGCAGGCTCTGTTCCACATGGGTGTGATCTACGCCCTGGCAGGACCCCAGCAGATACCTTGATGCGTGCGTCCAAACCCAGAGCCAGTGCTGGGCTCTCCACTGCACGCCCTGAGCTCAGCTCTGCTGGCCCACAGGAGAGGTGATTCGAGCTGTAACTCCCCTTCACACCTTTCTGGCCCTGGGCCTCTCTCAGGCTATAGAGATTTCTGCAAAACTGGTGGAAACCAATTTCTGTGGGCTGCTGCCTATGGAATAAAGGAGAAGACAGGAATCCATGGAGCAAACACTTCCCAGTAAGGATTTGCAAACACAGGTGCTCATTTTCAACAGGAAATAATCAGATTTTCTTTTTTTTTTTTTTTTTTTTAACGTATACTCCTGGATGAAGCACTGAATGAAGAGCCTCATTCTCGCAAGCATTAAGAACGATGGGGGATTCTTTCAGCTGGTACCACACCACCCCAAAGCACACCACCGAACTGACTCTTTACTGGATCAGCGGGGAAAGGAAGACATGGTTATGCGTCTGGCACATGCACACCAAACACAGAGTATCTCTGTGCTGGCGAAACTCCATTGGGAATCTACAAAAAGCCTGCTGGAGCTAAACTAAGCAGAATTTGAGTATTTTAAAGGAATACTGGGTATTATTGAGGAACTTTTCAAATGCTGCTCCTCAGCGAGGCACACCACTTAAGAAAACACAGCATGGTAACGTGAAAACACGTGCCAGCAACCTTCACTGTTCAGAGATTTTAAAGAGAAGGACTTAGACTATGATGATCTCAATACAACCATCTAGTTGGATGCCTGGAACAATACAGAATATAGAGTTTCACCCAATAATTTACTCAAGCTCTTAACTTCAAGTTGAGTTTTTGATGTAAAAACTTCAAGTGAAGAATGAATCACATCTGTAAAGAATTTATTTCCCTCTGCCCAAAATTTGTCCTTTATTTCCAGGTCCAAATTTTTCTTGCTTCTGCTTCCAGCCATGTACACGTGCAGTACATCGGCTCTAAAATCATTATCTGGTTTTGTTCATCTCTACTTTACATCAAACAAAACATAAGAGGAAGAAAAAAAAAAGAAAAAAAAAAGCTGTAATATGCACATTACAGAGCACTTAATCTCATGTCTAGTGCCATACAAAGTATGAGATAATGATCTTTAACATAACACACATTGTCTACTGGACTTGTCATTGCTTGGAGAGGGAGTTCAATTTGCCAGTACTAGAAGGATTAAGTATACGTAAAGCACATATCCGAGCAAACTATACCCAACGTGGATAGTTTCCCCATTTGTCAGCGAGCGCTTGTGGAACGAAGGAGACAGAAATGACACTCACAACACACTGCACTTTTGCAGTTTCGGCAGATTTTTCTCCACAAGATACATAATAGTCTGGTGGACTTTTCTTCCTTTTTTTCAAAATATGTTTGAAAGCCAGATGACTTGACTTACGCAAAAAGCTTTGCTTTAATAAGTCATTCTACAGCCAGATAGTTTTCTTTATAAAATAACAGTACATTTTTTTAAAACAAATTTGCTTCTCTGGCCATAACTATGGATGGGAGCTCAGTCCTGTGCAGTGTCAGTCATTGGAAGAGCAGAGTGGAGATGCTGAGTGGCTTGGCAAACTGAATATGCATTTTATAAACTAAAAACTTGCACTCTGCACATTAAAACTTTATACCAGAAAGGTCTCTACTGATTAGGACACTGATGTTTTCTTCAGCAGAAGGCACTGGCAGACATATTCGCCAGAAGCCTTCAACTACAGTGTTGTAACACAGTAACAATGGGTGGAAAAAGCTTCTTGTTAAGAAAGATTCATACTTTATCATTAAAGAAGAAATGGTGTGGCTCAGAGGAGCAGCGTGTAGAGAGATGAAGACAGACTGGACATTTATTCAGTGTCCTAAAAATGCCATCTGCGCACATAAGGTAGGAAAACAAGTAGTATGGGAATACAGTTGCACCAAGTTGCATCAGTAGTGTAAAAGGGAAAGGGAAGACCACAGACTTTTCAATTTTATGCTGTTTCTGAACCAGGGGTCATTCTCCATCACCTCTGACGGAGGACACTGACCAAAGACTGTGGCTGGCAGTGGAATCTTCAGCCAGATTTGCGAGATTAAATGGCACACAGGAAAAGAGCAATACAAACCAAAACAGAGCTCTCTGTCGGACACTGGCTGAGATAAAGTAGCAGAACTCATTGTGTAAACATAAAAATTCAGAAAAATATCATTTCACCATGTTCATCAGCAAACCAAGAACAATACCAGGAACACAGTTACATCCACATCCACGTCATCTTTTACTAAAGCCTCGAGCCCAAAGCTCTTCCTGGCAGCTGCTCTACAGAGGGTAGTATTACTAGACTAAAGACAGCAGCTTCGTAATTTAGACATACACAGACACTGGGACCAGGTCCCCTGATCAGGTCACCCAGCTGAGAATCAACAGGCTACTGTTGCTTAGTTCCTAACCACTTCCTGACTAGAGTTTAGCTCTTTAGTCTTTCACCACCTGGTTTGTATTTGATTTGCAAAAATAAAAATAAACAATCTCCCTCAAGGAACAACAAGAATATTGCATAGTGTGTAGTTTGTGACCAAAGAGGCTAGGAACTGAGGCAATACATTCCCTGGTACCTAAGCCACAGGTCAGATTGGTTGCCAGCTAAGCCAATATTTCTGGTTTGAAGCATCTGCTGAACCTCTCAGACAATAAGAAAGATTTGTTCCATCACTGAAATAGAAAACCAAATATAAGAACGGCTGTGTAAATAAAGTGGAAGTTCATTCAAAGCCAGTGATCCAGAGGCCAGCTATTTCTGGAATATAAAGAAAGTTAACCTGGGAAGATGTCTTAAAGTTTGAAGCTACAATTCTACTGATTTCCTTCAATATGAATGTATACACAGGAATAAAAATGGCTCTGAAATCCAACATTTAAAGAACAAATTGATTTGTTCTTTTCAGACTTTGCTCTGTGGATAGAACTCTTTTTATTTTATTGTTAACTTTAAAAGGTATCTGTTGAATTAAAAAGCGGGGATACAACATTATTTACTAGAAAAAAATTAGGTACATTTTATTGCATATGCATACAATTATATATAATACTGTAATATTGTAAATATATCAATCCATTGTAACATTTTATGGATATCTCATATCTTAGAACTTTAATTTTATCCACTTTTAATTAACTTTGGGATTAGTTCTTGCTATGCGATTAAGCTTCAGGCTTTAAGTAAAATCTATATTCCAAATGCCTGCTTAAAGTTGCTCACATAGCATGTTTGCTTAAAATACAACTTGTCCATCAAGCAAAACTGAGCAACAGCATTTCAAAACTCTGCGTAGAACTTAAATTCTCAAATGAGTTCAGGGTTACCCAGATCTCACTGAAATCTGATCATCATTATGGTCCTTAGCACTCTTTTAGCATGGTGATGGGAAGCTGAAAAGAGTCAAATAAGCACTTACCATCTATCTCCAGAAAGTATATAGCAAGCAGGTTTCATTCCCCTTGTAAGCTGTACAGTTAATGCTCACTACTGCTAGTAGGGTGGGGTGGGAAGAGAAAGAAATACTTCTGTTGACCACCACCTCATTATCTTATGCTCCAAACCACCTGCATGTCTGGTTCTCTGTCTACTGATTTCAGTTCCCAATTAGTCAACAGACACAGAAAAATCTATTCTCTAGCAATGACTACACTTATTTTCACATTGAAAAGCAGTTGGGGCAGTCAGAATAAATATCTGTTGACTTACAATTCTACATGTTCATATATTGGCATGTACCATAGCACTAAACAAGGGAAGAACTTACATCTTAGCATACACATATTTCCATTTACTTCTGTGACAGTACTCACAAGTTTAAAATTAAGCATGATCCAATTTTTTAGAATAAACTGGGTAATTCCTGCTTCCCATTTCCTTGTATGCCTTGTGTTTCTGCCTAAAACCAAACCTTTCTTTACCTTTAAAAGTATTTCAAAAAGTACTTACATAAAAGCACAGGAATGGCATACATAATCCTGTTTAGCCCAATAGCCACCTTTTGATAGTGAGCCAAGGTAGATACTTTGGTAGTGTGCATAAAGCAGGGGGCAAATACAAAGCAACGTCCACCTTCTAGCACTCCATAGCTGGAAAGTTTCCTGAGCTAGAGACCAGTTTTACACCTTTGTAGCTAGTAGTTCTCAACTGACTTTTCTTTCATAAATTCATCTAATCACTGAAACCATTTGTACTTTGGGTTTCCACAACATCTTGTGGGAAGGCATAGTGCAATTTATATGCCCCATAGAAGGGTATCCCCTTCGTTGTTTTGCAACCTGCTGCCTGATATTTCACTCAGTGGCCCTAATTTTAGTATTTTGAGAACCACTGAACAATTCCTCCTGACTCTAAGCCATTCAAGCTTTTCTATATCTCTGTTGTATCATCTCATGCCTCATTCACCTCTATTCTATTCGAGAAAATGCTACCATGAAGCACCTGGTCTTTACCTTAAATTTTGCCCTTTGGACCTGTTTCCTCCCCCTTCTTTGTCTTTGTTATCCCTATGGATTATGACCAGCATCTCCCCTCTCAGTTTTCCAATAGATCCTCTAAGTGTCTCGGGTAAGCTTCTGCACACCAATCTCCTACCTCAAGCAGAAATTTGTACCTCTATGGTTAAGTGGTCACAGCTGGATAAACTAGGGTGCTTTTTTTCCCCCCAAGTCAGACTCTGTTCCAAAAAGACTTCCAGTCACGTACTCTTCCCTCCCGCAGCAGGCCTGGGAGGAGATAGCACAGGTATGGACAACACTTCTGTTTGCAAAAGGCCCCATTGTTCCAGCAGGTGAGAGACACACGATACCAAAATGGCTAGATTGCTTTCTTGCACCCTTTCCAGACACCGTGCCTCCACCACTGCTCCTCAGGTGGCAAATTCCTGCCAGCAGAACGCCCTCATTCACGACTGTCGCAAGCACAAACAGGACTCACAGAATAAATGGATTCATAACTGAACCTAATCCCCAAACTGTGACAGAAGCCATTTGAGTAATCCCTTATCTGTCAGGGCTGTGTTCCACTCCCTCTGCCCATTCCCCACCCAAAAGGGCAGAGACGAGCAGAGCAGTTCAGTTGTGGGAAGCTGCTGGCACAGAAGGAAGATCCAGCTGAGCTTATAATGGAAACCACCTGCCCCTTGGTTACGACAGAGCAGAATTTCTCATTATATTCCTTCTATACTACTTACTTACAAGACAGGAGATTTTCAATGTCATGTTAAAAAAAGACAAGGCAATTTAAAAGGATAAATGCATATGAAGAAGGTTAAAAATAAAAGATGCCTTTTTTTTTTTATTATTGGTACACCTGGCACCTTGGTGGGTTAGTAAAAACAAAACATACAAACAAGATGAAAAATGTGATGGAAAAGACAGAACAGACGGTAAGAGCTATTACAGCAATTTCTTTTCATCTCAAGATAATATCATCATTACAGACAGTGGGAAAGAAATTCCTTCTGTTTTCAATAACCAATGTATTGCTGACCTATGAATATCCCAGCTCAGGTTCCCAAAGCAAATACTAAGCACCAGTGGCATGAGTCCTTTCCCCACCTCAGATACATTTTCTAATTTGGGTAAGTCATGCAGGGAATGTTGAAAGCTAAAATTCCATAACCTGTTACTCTTCAAAACAGCCATAAACAGGTATGTTTATGTTCTACAGCACTCAAAAAGTAACATTGAAAAAATGCTTTGCTGTGGGTTTAAGACTTTGGTAAAAGTTCACTCAATGTATTAGCTCAATTTTGAATGAAAAACTTAAACCAGCTACCAGAAATTGCAGCCTACATTTTTTTTTTTGGCACCATGACACGATTCGAGAGGATAATTGTACCTTGTGCTACAATCCCATCAGGTCTGACAAACACAACTGGGATGGACCAGTGTGGTACTTGGCATGATAAGCTTCTAGGGAAAAAAGGTGCTGCCAGTTCAAAACTGATGACAGAGCAGATGACATGCTCCGCTCTTTAAATCAGTATCAAACTAGCAAGGTATGAAAGTAACAGAGACTTTGTTTATTAGAGGGGTCACCTCATTGAATGAAGCACCACAGCACTTTGAGCTAAGTCACAGTTAGGCAAAGATTGTTTGGTGGGACCTAGAAGCAAGTTCCTAGCCCCTTGTAGTCAACAAAAAGATGGTGGAATTTAACCTGTAACTAAGAAGGAAAAGTAACAAGCAAACAGTTATGCTGTCTAACAAGACTCACTCTGCAATCTCAGTGGGATACAGTATTTTCTTCATGCTCTCTTCCGAACTATTGTGTAGTGTTGCTATGTACTATTAAATACTTATCGCATTCCACCCCAGGGGTGGCTCCGTTTCAGTGCTGGGTGAAGTGATCCTTATTTAAACATTACTTAGCTCACAGGAGTGCTATGAAACTTAATTAAATTAATGCCTGCAAAGTGCTTTGAGGTTCTCAGATGAAAGGTGCTACAGAAATCCAAAGTACTATTAGTGCTACGAAGGATGGGTGAAGCAATTTGGATAAACTAAAAACCTACATAAATCTTCCCTCAAAGCAAAAGTTTTTTGCAATTTCGTTTAACCTATTTTTTATTTTTGTTTTCATTTTTAAGATCTTTACAATTCCTGACTTCACCTTCAATTGGAATAACCATTTTGTAACTACAGAAGACAAAGCATACTAATACCTCATTCATTCTCAGCCTCAACTTTACCTCTGCTTAAAAAGACACTCTCAATATTTCAAACTGCACTGCTCTCGAAGATCATAGCCATCTTTTTATCTGTTATCTATTACATAGACAACTTTATTAGATAACAAATAACCAGGTCTTGGATTTTCAGTGAATCTACAGCTACAGAATTAGCAATCAACTGTTACTGGAGAGTTAGCTCCAGCCTTTAACTATATCAAGCAACAATAACATGCTGAAATGAAAATGCAAGCTGTAAGTACCATAATCTTGATTCTACAGACAGGAGAAACAATAGCTTTTGGAGAAGAAAACAATTGCTCAGAGAGACAGGATTTTCTCCTCAGTCTCTGTGAATGCCTTTGCAATAACACAGGTTTTTTTGTATGTCCAAACTAGGACACTTTGGAGAATCTTTTGTCTTAACAAAAAAAAAAGAGTAAGTTCAACAGATTAGACTCAAAGTACTCTGCTACCATGCAAACAGAGGGCAGATTTTTACATGACATGTAGCTGGAGACTACATAAGAAATGCATTTCTAAAAAGCATAAACACAGAGCATTATTAAAATCATGTTGTAACATGTAAAACTTGTATCAAACAGAAGGTAATTTAATCCCAGAAAACTCATGAAAATGCTTGTTCTCATGAAATTCCCAGCTTAGTTTCCAAATCAAAACAATATGAATAAATATCCTAGACAGAAAAACTGCAGGAATGGAGCTTTCAATTCTTTTGAGATTTACCCCTCAACATTTACTTCCTTTAAAGTCTGGAACGGAGGGGAGGAACGTTGCAACTCTGTCACCTGCAAGGGAGTACCAAGGGATGTGGATACATAAACTGGTATGGCTACTCCACTTCAGTATCACTTTATTCAATGCAGACCAAGAGGAGTTTTTATTGATTCAGTGCACTTTGGGGGTTTGGCATCTAGTTACAGATTGTATAACATTACTGTCAGAAACCATTTTTGACCCTGAGTATGCATGACTGCTTATGACTGCTTTTATGTTAGGAGGTAACTACACAGGAACAGAGAAGGCTGTGGTCAAAAGGAAGGAAGTCCCAGTCTCTACCCTATATATATTCACTATAATTGCCATCTGCATATAAAAATATACGTTTGGTTTGACTAAAACCACATAGAATATATGTGTTCTTTTGAAGGAACACAAGAACATCAACGTGAAGCAACAGAGCAAAAAAACAATGCATTGAATGTTGCCCAAATACGAAAGTGCAATTTGGAGAGCAAATAAACACCCGCCAGGTTAAAGACTGACCAAAATGAAGTGTATTCTACTTAAATTGAACCATAAAAGTGAAGTCCAGCACCTGTACTAGAGCATACACATCAGAATGCTACATGCCACAACTTACATGGTGAATTGGCCCTACCAGAGTCCGGCACGTATTTTCTTTTCCAGCGTCGCCTACCACCATGGGCCAGGAACTATTTGTAGAGAGAATTCCATTCATTCAGAGAAGCCAAAAACCCACCTAGGACACTCCTCTCATTTAAGTCTGCATGTGTTCACTACATATTTTCTTTCAAACACCTATCCATTGCTTTTCTTGAAACTGTATTAGTTGCTTCTCTGTTGCCTTCTCTCTGGAAGCTGTACAATATTAATAACCATCTTTGTAAACCAGCAATTCCTCCTCAATTCCTTTCATAGATGGCACTTCAAGTTGTGTCTGTAACTCCTTGTTTTCTGCCCCACACTCTAGTTCAAAAAGCCTTTAAAGACCCACTCTTTCAATACCCTTAAAAATTATACACGTTTTAAGTGAAATCACTCTTACTTCAGTAGGATCCCCTTCTTTCCTAAAGAACTCAGACCTAGTTATTTTGCACACCCAGAACCCCTGTATTACTGCATCATTCTAGCTGTCCTTTGCTCTGCTGTAACTTCTCTCTTCCCTCTTTTAAAATAACATGCATTCCTTACACAGACCTAAAATTATTTCCCACAGCTATTCCTGAAATTTTAAACAACGTTTTTTGCAGTTTAATACAAATAATATTTATACAACACCCTCCATCCAAAAAGCTTGAAGAACTTTACACTTTACGTTGTTTTACTCTATCTCCATGAACTGCCTATTTATTTACAACTCTCTTCCCTCTGGGCAAGTAAGACTATATCCACGTTACAGAACCAGAATCTAACGCAGTGGGGACCAGAAAAGCCTTTGGGAATAGCATCACCCTTGGATGAAACTCATCCAAGTATGGGCTGCAGCCCAAAATGAAGGCCCACCCTTCCTCCCCCAGCCTCTTGGGTCCCTGTGAACAGAGCTGACACAGCCAAATCAGAGAACAGATCCAGCTAAAAATAGACCTCTTTTCTTTTGTCAGGTTGCTGACTGTCTCTTAGCTCAGTTGGCCATCCCACCATGCACTGATGGCATCACCACAAGGCAGGGAAAACGCATGGCTGCGTGAGAGGCAAGCCCAGCTCCCACTGCTTTCAGCTGGAGCTGCAACTTAAATATGATTCAGATAATTGTAAAGCTGCAGCCACAGTGTAGAGACAGGTAAGATAGCTGCGCTGAGGAGTCATTAATACAAAACAGAGTCTTATCTCCTGTCTCTACACCAGCTGCTTGTTCCCATCCTTCACATCAGACTTCACAACTGATTGACTCATCACATGACACCGCGGAAAGCTAAACTGGCAAAAACCGTACAAATATTTTTTTTCTGGTATTTTAGTGGACAAAATGCTACCCCATGGGCAAGACCCGGGAGGCAGGAGCAGCAAGAAAGGAGAAAAATCTTCTCTTTCCAGCAAGGAGTGATCCTAGACCAGCTCATTCATCTCCTCTAACTCCGCGCTAAAGGACTTCTGTGAAGGGCCACAAGCTAGCGAGTTGTGAGAATTAACCCAGAAATATGTACTACCCATCTGGTGCTGTACTTGCAAACACTTCAGACCTTTATCTCAAAGAGCCTTAAAGACCTTTTGTCTTGCTCATTGCTTGCCAGTATTTGCTGGCTTCCTACTTTCTTTCTCAACCTCCTAGTTTTTAATATCTTACAATTCACCAGTTAAGCTCTGTTGAGTGTTTACTGACTCCCACACTCCCCAGTTACCCAAACTCTGAATCACACTATTCTCTGTGTATTAATCCCCTTCACCTCCCTTAACTGTTTTACCTTTCACCTAAATTCTTCAAAATATTTCTCATAGTACAAATGCTGTCCTTTTAACTTCTTCACTAGAAGTGGAATTTACCCAGATTTACTTTCTACTTACAATCATGCCTTTCCTTAACCTATCTCTGAATTGCCAGTCTTCCCCTTTGAGCTAGCTCTCAGCAGACTCAGTGTGTTTCCACCACTGGGGTAGAAGGGCCAACCTCTTTCCAAAGCCACGAGCAGGCAGCAGTTGTGTGGTACCCACCACAACAGACTCCCATCCCAAGCATAACACGTACAAGTCAATAGAGACCATACTGCTACCAAATGATACGCATAGTGTAACAGAGCTGTCATAGTCTACCAGCTATCTCCACCATCAAGCCTTGTTGTAAGCATCACACCATAAGTAAGCTTTAAATGGGATTTCACCTTCTGTGTATTGGCTCTCCATCTTATAATCAGATCTAATTAGACTGTGTTAATAGACAATACTGAACGAAAAACCATATAAAAAGGGTCAGAACAAGAGCTGAGCAGAAGATCCTCAGCAGAAGGGCCTGATCACATGAGGTTCTGAGTGCTCAGAAGTCCAACACTATTAATGTAAGTGAGGGTACCAGCTGAGCGGTAAATAAATGCACTGTCTCAACAACAGTACATCACCACTGATCTGAACTAAGTTTATGTGCCAGGCAATATAGCTGTGCTCCCATGAATCTCTAGAGACTCAATTTACAGGAATGCTCTTCCAGAAAACAGTAGATTATCTCTTGCCTACATGGCACAACCACACACACAAAAGCAGTTGTGAAAATCCCTCAGCATTGCTCCAGCCACGAGAACCTGTGGTTGCCCTTAACTTTAAACTCTTGACCAGTTTTAAAGCATCACGGAGAGCGACACAATTATGTAAAGACAGACACAGGTTTTTGCAGGTCTCTTCAGAAAATGAGATGTACACTTCTTTAAAATAAGAGAAGAAATACTTCTATATTTTTAATGCTGGGACACAATGTATTTTATAATTTTAGTACTTATTTTTAATATCAGGGCACATGTAGGTTACTGTGCTTTCTTACACAAATGGTCTTGCAAAGAATGAAACTTCCAAGGAGAATGTGGTCCCTACCCTCAGCTTAAGAAGCCTCCAAAAGCCAATTTTAATACATTACTACTAAGAGAACAAATTGGCTGTTCTGTCAACAAAGAACACCAAGAAGTCGACTAGTTACGAGACGGGCAAAGATGAAATGTGATGAATATGCAGCTGATGAAGGAAATGTATAGTGAAAACTCTTCAGGATGGTACTCAGTCTGCTAGCAGAGGGCTCTGCCTTGCCAGCTGCCAGAGCTCAAACAAAGCCTTTGATGAAATCACAACTACCCTTGTCTCAGTTTCATAAAAAAAAAAGAGGGGAAAAAAAAAGAGACTGTGGACAGTTTAATTATCACAGAACCATTACCATCAGCGGCAGTTTCATAATCTTGAAATGCTGCCATTCTCAAAAGCCATTTGCCTGAAAAAAAAGAAATCCTTAAAACACAAGAGGCTGTCATACTGTCCAAACAATAGAGCAATTCTTATACAATCAGACGCCACAACTAATTATTCAAAACAAAAACACCACCACCACCACCCCCCCCTTATTTTTAAACAAGGGAACAAAGGATGTAAATTTTATCCAGAAATATTAGATTTTAAAAGGAGTAAAAATATCCAAAAATCAAAACAGATGAACACTGTAGACTTGCCTTTCTTTCATGCCTGTACGTGCACAAAACTGATTCTGTGTTGAAGGAATGAGTACATACACTGTTCGTGTTCCTAACAAATGCAATAAAAAATAATAAGTAATAAAAGCAAACTCTGTAGGAGCTTTTTTGGTCACTTTCACTTATATTTCAAAGGAACTGCCTGCTTCATTCACACTCTATCTTATTTGGGTTAATCAAACTGTATTTTATTTTTTCTTTGGCACCTATAAAGATTGTACTGATAGAGTGCCTATTAAGATAAGTGTTTCAATGTTCTTTCTTCTTACCATTAGTCACAATTTCCTAACGCTGATATTTTGCCAGGAAGACGAAGGAAGCAGTTACAAATGCAAGTGATTAGTATGTGTGTGAGTGCCTTGACACACAGTTTTGGTCACTTACTAATACAAATACTGAGCTGGCCTAAGGGCATCTTTGTGTCATTTTCCATTAATAGAAAAATATGAACTCTTTGTAACAAGTTGCTACTAAGCATTATTTCCTTGACTTCTATTGAGTTAACTTTTCAAACATCTGATGTTTGTTATTCATTTTGTACAGCGTTTGGACATTCTAAAAACCTCAGTAATCAAAGCAATATGCACATAGGAGAATGTTCTTTTTGTTAGTCTATACTGGTCATATATCAATCATCTGACTATACAGACACTGGAGTAAGTTCAGCTTATTTTTCTTTTATGAGACAGATTCATATGTAACAATTATATATGCAAATAGTGCCCAAACACATAGGAAAAAACCTACACAAAGAGATAGATGGCAAAATCCTCAGGCAGTTGACTTGAGTAGGGCCAGAACTACATTTCTAAAATTTTGGCTTAAGACACCCTGTTTCAGAAGGTAAAAGGAGTCCAAAATGATGGAGTTTATGAAGAGGAGGCTCAGAGGCTGCACTAAAACCACACTGCCAAAACAGGAAGACGAGCGAGGGACAGCTGGAGAGGAACCGCTGCAGGAAAAGCACAAGCAGAGCTGAAAGTCTGAAAGGACAGCATGAAAGCAGTGAAGTGAAAGGAAGAACGTCGGTGATTCAGGCAGGGGATGGTAGTTAATGGGGGCAAATAAAACCAGTGGCTGTCAATAAAAGGAAGTTATAGAAGAGACATATCTAGTTTGCAGTACTTTTCCTTAGACATAACTGAGTGGGAAGAATATGGTTATTAGTTGTCAGAAGGGGTCCTGGATTAGCAGAGGGTTTTCATAAGCAGTCAGTAACATGTTTGATCTGAGCTTGAAGCGGGCATTCAGGCCAGACTTCTCACTTCTGATATCGCAGTATTTGGAGATGGGGGTCATAGCATGGGGATTTTAAGAGGTCTGTATGGTACATATGGGGAATGGATGCAGTAAAGGTAAGCAGGACCAGCCCAAGGCTTGGGGAAAAAATAAAAAATTAAAAAATCAAGTGACAGGAGCAGATAGCTGAAGAAGGAATGCTTGTACCTGGAGGCTGTGAACACCGTAAGTAGCAGCTTCCGTTTCTAAGGTGGCTGACCTGCGTTAAGATTCAAAGAAATCCTTTGGAAGAAATCCAAAAGGATTTCTGATGTTACAGGAGGGCCCTGGGATTTGCGGTCACCTAGTGTCCGCGAGAATGTTTCTTTGGCTGATGTGAAATGAGAACAAGGCAGAAAAGTTTTCTTTGCTTCATTCTTTTGAGCTGGCTGCTTTTCCTGGGGTGTCTCAAACCAGAAGCAAAAATGTGTAAGATTATTTCTACAAAAATACATCAGCGGGGATCCGTGGAAACAGGTTACCATAACCAAGACATGCCTTCCTTGATTTTAGCTAGATATTTTCTAGCTGCATCAGAAGAGGAAGAATGCTTCTTCCTCTTTCTGGAGTGCCTGCTTTTTTTTTTACTTCCTAACAAACAGAAAATTGACATATAAAGTCATTTGGGAAAGATGTGCTGCACTAAGTTACTATTATAGGATAAATAACAGCCCATGAGGAATAATTTTGAAGATGGCTTTAGCTCACATCTATATTCAAGTAAGTTCTGCACAGCCAGCAATATGGGGAACTGAAAAGTCACTTCAGCAACATGTGCTTCCATTGCCAGTGCAACTTTCAACTCTGCCCCTAGCAAAATAACCATGCCTAGAGCAAAACGTTTTAAACTCTGTATAGATGTCAGTCCAGGAAAAAAAAAAAAATCCCTTCACTTCCATGAAATCAGTTAGGGAAGGGATAAATTACAAAATAAATTTTAGATGTAACTAGAGTTAAAGTGAGGTGAACTAGTAGTAAACCAGCAAGGTACCACTGGCATCCTGCGAGACATTTTCATGAAGTCTACCTTTTTCTTTTTTTTTTCCCCTTAGAAGACACACAAAAAGGTTGTTTAAGCAGTATGCAGAGCCCTAACTAACCATGTTCTGAACACAGTCAAACACCTGGAGTCTCTGTAGCTGCCACCGACAAAGAGAGTAGGCTGGTGTGGCAAGGGATTACCTATACCTATACATGGATCTAGCTGCCAGTGCATCAATGTCACCAGCAAGAGGCTTGGGTTACTCTGCTTGGCAGCTTGATTTGCTCTACCTTGTATCAGAAGGCATATAAACATCTGCGTGCCTGTGTGTATTTATGAGCCTGGACAAGTGGCAGGGATAGACAGCAAAACTTTTCTTAATCCTTTACTAAATGCAGAAACTTTTAACTTTCTATAGGAGCTAAAATACAACACAGATGATCTCAACCATCCTGATAACAATGAATTTACAGAATGTAAAATAATATAACATAATATAGATGAAATATAATTCATACTATCGGTCTTCTACAGAAATCAGATATATATTAGCTGAACTTATAGACAGGAGGAAGAAAGATTATTTTGAAAGACACCACATTAAACAACAACAAAAAAAACGCAGAAGAAAATATGCAGCTTTTATTTGGGACTCAGTGTAAAACTGAATGGAGGGGAAAACACCACCATACATTGTCAACAGAACAGAAATGTATTTAACACTTCTTCGATCTTTTATAAATAGCAAGCTTATTCTATGAAGATTTATGACACTAATTCCACTAGACTATTTATTTTAAATGAGGTATTTAAATCAATTCACAAATGGATTGTTCCACGCCAACTTGGATAGCTCACAGGCACTGTACAAGGATTTTAACATAGTAGCCCTTTTGGCAGGGGAGGGGAAATCGTCGTGTTTTCCCTTCCCCACCAAAAAAGGCTTTTCTATTAGAAACATAAACTCAAATCCAGGGTGACAGCTCATCTCTCCCTAAATCTAGGCATGTTTTTTCAAAAAGCCTATGAAATTATAAAGAGTTAGGAATTATACACAAAATAAAAATATGACAGAAAGGGAAGCTTTCATCTCTCATGGAAGCAAAGACTGTTTTTGTTGATACATATGGAAAAAATTAGGCCCAATTATATGTTGTGCTTTGGCACTGGGGTTCCAACTTCACCACAGGCTTATTTTTTTCACAGATATACCATTACAGCCAATTCTACACTTGAACATTTGAACTCAAACCTTGTAACACAGGCATTTTTGTTGCTAGATTACTTGTACCCTGGATGAAATGCTCTGTGTTACCGTTGTACTATATTTAGAGGTTAAAAAAGGGTTATCTGTATAGACTTCAGAGAATATACATTCATAAAAATATAATAAGCTTAAAACATCTTGTGAATAAAGCACACTTTATTGCAGCATAATTTCTCATTTTCTAAATTAGTTTGTGAATTACAGTCCTTGCTAGCATGAGCTAAATAGTCACTCTAAGTTTTTAATACAGAAAAAACCTTTTTATTATATGTGATAAATCTTTGAATGAAGATAGTTGCTTTTTCATGTTAAAAGGTGACACGATTACTGAGAAAAACTAGTCTAGCTAATCTTTCAAGAAAGAAATCTTGGCTAATAAAAGAGGAGAATTTCAAGAGTTTCACAACTTTTTTGCTACAATGATCAGAGATGCTAATTCACTAGAGCCTAATTTACTAGAGCCTGCGGACTGCTTAAATATGGTTGGTCACACACTGACCAAGATGACACTGTATCTGGCACTGACAATTGGATGCTGCTCTTTTTCCCCTCAGATTTTTCAAAGAAATAGAATATCCTTAGCCAGTGTGGGGTTGGAAAGTGCCTTCAATGATTTCATAAATGCAGGATATGGAGGATCCATCCCTCCTTTACACCACAAACGAGACAACCCAGTCAAAGCCTACAGGCAAAATTTGTGATCCTGATGTAAAAAGAAATACAAATACTAACATATGTCCTCTGCACCTCCCTCTTCCCCCCAAATTAATGTAACTGTAAATATTTGGGTTCAGACAAGCAAAGCCAAAACAGATAAGGTGCAAAAAATGGAAAATGCAAAGACCCATCTTCATGACTGAAAAAATAAAACCCTGCTGCTCAGCAACAACAGTGACAAAGGCTTCTATAATCATCATAAACTCCATTTCACAGGGGTTGAAACCAGAAGGGAATGTTAGATCAAGTGGTCTGACCACCTGCATATCAAGACCACTAAAGTTCATCCAGGTATGTCTGTACTGATAGCTTAACGCAAAACTTGTGTTTGGCAAAAAGGTAGCTTTCTGAAATGTATCTCATTTCCATATGGACCCACCAAAAATGTGAAGTTTAACTATACTAATCACCTCATAATATAAGAAATCTTGACAAAAGACAGTTTTTCAAATCCCCACAACACAAAACAATGAGTCAGGCTCCAAAATTCATTACATTAACATTAAAAATTAAAATGTTAAAAAATAATATTAGGGTTTTTTACTGTTGCTTTCTCATTCCTGGGCTTTGATGTAAATATTTCTGCAATCACAATTTCTAGGAAAAAAATGGGTTTAATATGGAAGCTGACATACTTTTCAAATATTCAATTTTCAAATCTGTTGTGTTCAAAGAGCTGAAGGTCTTACTGATACAGCAGATTTTGCAAGACATACAACTGAGAGCTAGCAACACCATCAATAATTTTGGCACCATTAACGGGAATCTCTTTGCCAAAAAGTGTATCACCTATGAGATACAAGAAAACGCAGACAGTAGTTGTTAAACAAATGATGTGCTCTTGTTCCTGAAAAGAAGCTTTAGAAAGAATTTGGAAAAAAAGGCTTCTTGAGGGATTGTTTCAGGCCTGGAGCATTAAACACAGAAAGAAAATAAGACTTGAGAAGGACTGTACACACCAGAACAGTGTACACCAGAAAGCAACAGCAGCCCCAAAGAAGGAAGCAAAGTAATAGGATTCTTGACAGCTGAGGACCGAGAGAGAGACTGAATATGATGTGGTAAAAGGCAGGAGAACAGAGATGGTCACAGGTACAGGGGGAAAAATTATCTTAGAAAACCATATTTGTATAATTTGTAACTCAGAGAGATGATGGGGAGGAAGCCATGATGTAGATCGTAACAGTCAATGTAACCACAGAAAGGCCAAGAAGAGGAAAATATATGAGAAGTGTGAGGTTTATAGAAGAAAATTGTTATGATAATTCTATTAGTTGTCACTTCAGGAAGGACAATTAACAATACTAAAACATAAGTGTCTTAAATTTGTAATCAATGGTCTACTTTAAAGGCCTTGGAAAAGTGAATTTTCATTATAGTTTTGCAGCTCTTTTGGAAAAACTGTTGTTGTTTACAAATCAGAACAGGTTGAAAAAGCACTAGTCCTAATTAATCCATAAGCACCTCAGCGGCTAAGTTCTTATGCAAGTTTGATTATATTTTATTATTTGAACAGAGAACAGAAAGGCACATCTATCTCAAAAATCTGCATTAAACAGACCTGTCTGAAATATCTGTGAGGATCATTAGTCATATCTGGGCTAAAGATACAAGCTTCCCAAAGATCACAGGCGTAAATAAAGGTGGCCAGGCTGTCTGTAACCTGGAAGAATGAAATGCCAGAGCAGGCAAGCCGTCAACCATCTATCTGTGGTATTTCCTAAATGCCTAATATACCTCAATATACAATGTCATCTATCTGAAATACTATAACAATAATTGGTTCTTCCTGTACTTAGACAGGAATGAACATTATACACAGAAAATGGAGAGGGACACTAAAACCAAACTTAAAGGACAAGGGAGAAATACTCAATGGAAACACAATGCGTGTAGTGAATACTAATAACTTGAGCTGTTGTGGCTTATGGAGAAGGGTACAGAAGTTTTCCCCTTGTGTAGCAAAGGCTGCTGCAGAACTAGGAAAGGATTCTTTTCAAATGGGTTCATCTGATAACAACTACATGAACATAACAGGAAAAATTTCTGCAGATTCAGATCAGTTTTAATTAAACCTTGAAATTACTACAAGCCCTTCAAGAATCAGCAAATTCTGTACCCTAAATAAAGTTTACAACATCTCCTCAGTTTAAAAATAATCGGTGGAAAACTGAAAGTGACTAAATGTACCCACCTTTATCCAATCTTTGTTGGCAAACGCACCACAAACATCTTTTCCTGATGCCTGTATAGGACAGGTAATCAATTTTCTTAAAAATTAATATTGTCCAAGAATGTTAAGAACAGAAATTATCAATATTATTAAATAGAATATGAACTTAATTGGTTTATTTGAAATGAACTCCAGCCATCCTGAAAATACCAAAGATGCTTTTGTGAATACAGTGCCCCTTCCAGTCTTTCACAGGAAAATACAGCCACTGTTGATATCTACAATCTTGACAGTATGGATAATCACATTCTGATAAGATCATGTTGTCTGGGCACTGCAAAATTACATAGTTCTGTAGTCTGCAACACGCTTTTCATTACATGCACAAAGCTGCAACTTCTGAAGCAACGCAGCATGCTCTTTTAGAGCAATACACCTATCAGGCTAATGTCACATTTTCTATGGATTATCCAAATCTAATTTGTAAGTAAAACCCAAAGGTTGATAAATAGACTTGAATATGAACTTTATGATAAGATTTTAGAGCTTGTGTTTAGAAACCAGCAGCATAATTATGAGATAAAGAGAAAAAAACCCCACCCAAATATACAGTTTATTTCCAGTTTTCCTATATTCCAGTTTTCTTATATCCCATATTAAGGAGTTTATGTTTTCACAGAATTTTGGTTACCTTAGATTAGGAATAAAAAAGTTATCATGGATGAAGAAACAACTGCATCAAGACAAAAATTATTAAAATTAATTGTTATTATATATTTGGCTTGGTATGCCAAATTTTTTAAAACGGCAACTACCATTTTTGTGTTTCGTCTCCAGCCTTACTGATTCTGCTCCAAAACATAAAGCACAAAATCATACACATTTCTGCAGAAATATTTATTCACTAACTAAAAATGGGATGGCACAGAAAAATTTAAAGAAAAAAACCCAGCAACAGTAACACATTCTTTAAAGATGGGCACTCACACTGCAGTAACCACATTTTTTTACAGCACTGATTATCAATTCAGTGGTATTTCAAAAATCATAATGCCATTTTACATTTTACGTTTCCTGGAAAGTTCCCTAGGATAGCTTCTCATGAATGACACTTCATTTAGGAAAAGACCAAACTTCCTCACAGTAGTTTCACAATACACAATGACAATGATGCTGAGATTGCAGAAGCCTAAGCTAGTAAATTGACATAGTGCTATACAGTACCACGTATACGTAACAGTGTGGTATATTTAACACAGTGTCTATGGGAGTAGAGTAACTGTCTTCACATGCCACTTGCACTTTTGGAGTAAAAGTGGGTTTTTTTCCTGAAAATAAAAGGAAAAAATCTTCCTATTCTGTTCACATGATGAAATTAAGCTTCAAATAAACCTCACGTTACTGCCACAGAAGTGGAGCAGTGATCCACTGACTGGATTAGCCACATGCATCTGGGTTCATTCAGGAAAGTTAAAGTGATTAAGCAAAAAGGTTTGAAGACAAATGCATCAAATAACATTTGCTACATCTTGTGAGGGGAGTATTTTTAGCGCGCTGGTGGGACACTCTGCCATCATCTTAATTCCAGAAGACGACTCTCCACGAGGACATCCATCCCATTTTGGCTTATGTGCTTTGTTTCTCAATCTTAAATAAATTCACTCTCACTTTCTTAAGCATCCTTATACACACAAGCACTCTGGAAACAATTCACTGCAATCCTTTTCCTTTCCTCCGTCTCCACAGAGAATTATGCAGGCCACAGTTGTAAAGAAAACACAGTTTATGAGTCAAAAAGACTGCTTGGGGAAATACAAAGTAGATGACAGATTTGTAATACAATATGAAACTTGCATATGTGTATGTCGGGGCATATAGGTTAAATTATTGCCTGATGGATTTCCCATGGCAGTGAAATATAGGCAGTCATTCTGACCTTTTAAAAGTTGTTCATCGGTACTCTGGTGCTGAAAAATCATCATTAAAAATTATTTTCTGAAGTAGATGGCTCACCTTGGCAAAGGAGCTCTCAGGTGTTCGAGGGCATGGATAATGGCTCCTATTATAATTATGTCCCACCTGCTGGTCACAAGATAAGGAAAAAGGAGAAATAACTGGAGTGACCCCTACTCTGAGACTAGGCTCTTGTTGTCAGGCAGCCTTCCGGGCACCGGACAGGTACATGTAATTTATGACAGCTATTAGAAGAATGATTTTTGAACACTACAGAGAAGCAAGTAGACCTGTACTGCTCATGTATGTTAGGTCATCTAAATCTCTGTGAAGTTGGTGAAAAGCAATCCAAGAAAGTAATATGTTTTTATTGGACACATCTTTTGTGGGTTTTGCCTGAGTAGCATCACTTCTTTTTGACCTGAGCGGGAAGCCAAAAGTTAGCATCCTCAGGGTACTTCTACTAAAAAGACAAAATGATGAGAAAGTCACATGTTTCTTTGAAGAGTTTTTTCACTACCAAGGTTATTTGCCTTTTGCTCAGGACTGGGCCTGATCTTAGCTCACTCTTTGCTTTCTTCTGAGGCTGCGGTTTCGCAGTTTTGTGTCCGGTGATTCTCTGCAGGCTCAGTTTGTTTGTCTTTCATATATTTCCCCAGAGAGAGGGAAGGCTTGCCAGGAGTTCTGATGGACACCAAGAACACGTTACAAGCCTGCCAAGGGCTCCCAGTACTCTTTGGGACTGCTGTCTTGTGTCACCTCATTGCGACTGCTGGTGCCACCACCACTGGAGTAAAGCTTCCTGTGCTGAAATAACATTCATGTACTTGCTTGGACATATGTGTAAACAATATCCAGGAAGACTCTTCAGTCCGCACATCTTTTGTTGAGAGTTAACATTAAGTGGCAAAATACATCTGCATTTTGGCTGGGAACAGTTTCCCTCCCTCCCCCCCGAGCTGACTCCACAGAAGTTTTACTGCTTCTTACTCTGAATAAAGTCTTAAATTGCAACATAAGCGTTATCCTAAAAAAAAAAAAATAATCCAAAAAAGCGATTGGTTTAGGAATTAAGTTTTTGATTGGATTCAGAGAAAACATTGTTGAGGAACTGTTCTAAGATCACAGGTTCGGGGGCAAAATCAAGAGAAATATAATTATCTCAAAACCAAAATTGGACACTTAGCATTCACTCTGTACCACATAGCTACAAAATACAGCACTGACTGTCAACCAGATGATGCCCACAGTTCAAACTGAGATTATCCCAGATAACAGCCCAACTCTGGAAGGTATTTCCCATTTTCAGAAATGTTGACTGAAGCTTAGATCCTCCCACAATAAAAACTTGAAAAATTGCAGCAGTTCTTAGCTACTACCCAAATATTATGATTTCACTGAAATTTACTGAAATCTGGACTTATCAGGGAGGCTCTTCTGGGAATTTATGGGGCGTGACAGATTACATACATATATTCTTCCAGATTCTATGTAATTAATGTACTTGTATCTATATACATGCACAAAAGCAGTATTTTGATCATGGATTTACTAATTCTTTGAAGTAGGAAAACTCCCTTTTTAAAACTAACAGTACCCTTTTGGTGTGGCTGTGGTACAAGACTACTTAACTAATCATTTCATTTTAATGATGCAATGAAGAGACCGCAAGGCTGTCCTTACAGTCCCAATTACTGCTAAAGGGATCTAAGGGGATGCTTTAGAATATATTCATCCTGTGCTCTGTACACAATAAATTCCATTAGCAAGCTATATGTTCATGCTTAGATTAATATACATTAGAGAAATTAATTCTTCATTAGTGACAGGTATACTAAATACTTCATTCCTGTTTGTACCAGTTGCTAGCCTAATTATGATTTATTCCAATGATTAATTTTAAAACCTTGATGTAAGATTACTGTTGAGTATCAAATAGAAGTGAGATTTAACAGCGTATATATTTATCATTCCCAAGAATTTAATATCAACACTATCTTAAATAAAAAAATACTTCCCTTTCCCAGCCAGAAAATGTCCCAGCTAGATGCCACAGCAGAATTTAAACCATGATACTTTTCTGATTTCTTGCTTTATTGCCCAACTTAAATATTCTTCTATGTACTAAATACCCCATGTTTCCCTGTTTTTTAGGTTTCAGTTGTATTTAAAAGGGCCCACACAAAAGGACAAGTTTAAACATTATAAATAATGAAATTAGATCCTTAGGAATTTCTGAGGCAATTAAAAAAACAATGCCCCAAATATGGAGTTTTATAGGCTCGGTCTAAATTCTTCTCTGAAGGATCGTTAAAATAATTGTCTTCCTTCCAAATTTCCTCTTTCCATGAGAAGCTTGAATATGCTGTTCAAAATCATCAGGCTGATTATTAACTATAATATTCAAGATCAACATTAACAACTACATTATTCAGGACTGACATTCTTAAAGCAGATTTGCCTTTTCTGAGTCTTCTTTCAGCTTGTCAAAGAAAGAAACCACGGGTTCTTGTTCATTTCACTGCAAGTGTATAGAAGCTGCATTATTTCAGTGTCCACCAGCACAGATTTCTTTTTCTTTTACATTCTACTTATAAATGAAAACAGATGAACTCAATAAAATGTAAGTCTACAGAATTATGGCTTCCTTTATTCTAGTGGTAAAGAAGTTTATACATAATTGGCACATAATTTCATCCAGAGGTTTAAACTTTTTCTTGAACTCAAGAAAGGAACCACTCTGTTTCAGAACCTGATGGTTTCAGTTCAGTGCAATCCATCATATTTTCTGATGCTAGTAAATGTGGACTGACTGAACAGCACTGACCTACTACAGCGCTTGATGCTCAGGAGAGGCTCAGGAAAGCTTCCCTGTTTCAGTCTCAAGCCTAAAGTCCAGACCGGTACAGTGGACCAAGACAACCAGTAGCTTATCAATAATTAGGACAGTGTGGCTTAAGAAGATGGAGGCCAAATTCTTCTTTCACATTAATGATACCAGGAAATTGAATTCCATTTAATGGAGAGCACAACTTCACCCTCTGTTATGCCAATACAGTATTAATGAAACATACCTCTCTCTACATTTCATAGTTATATGTCAAGTTTTATTCAAGGTATATATTAGAGCTTAATGTTTTGGTTTCCTGCCAGCACTCAGATGGCAAAAACTGCTTTGTATTTTCATTTAGTTATTTCTGGGTCAAACAATCAATTATCAAGCCTTTTATGTGCATGATGAGCAATTAATAAATGCCAATTCTAAAAAGTCACCAACACAAATATAAGGCAGTGCAGTGTGTTTTTGAGACACTAATAAAGTAAAAGGTAAACATGAAAACGTCCTTCAGCTAGCTTCGGAACACAGGCCATATCTTCAGCTCACATAAAATCAGCACAAGTCCACTGACTTCAGTAGAATGGCACTGATTTTACATGCGATGAGTTTCTGGCCTTTTAGTAACGGCACTATTTCTTTCAAAGCATGGCACCACTATATTACATAAGACACTAGTAACGTTAATGTTTAATTTGTTACCAGCTTCGGTTTTATCCAGCAATTGACTTCATTACGGGGGGTGGAGGTGGGTGGAAGCATAGGACGCAGCTCACCTAATATTAATTGTGCAAAGATTAGGCATCCACTTTGATATATAAAATAGACTCCTCTGATAGATAAAGAAATTCACAACCAGAGTAATCCTTTGCCTTATGTAATGCATCCATCTTAGACTGGGATGGTGTTTCATCCTATCTTACTTTCCTGCATACTCTAAAGCCTAAGTAGCTAGCACTGATCACACATCCAACTTTGAAACTGTAATTGTTAAAAGTTGTTGATTTAGCTATTTCATATTTCTTTTTCTGCATCTTACCTGGAGCTGAAAGACAAATTAATCACAGTGCAGAATGCAAATAGTACCTGATTCTTTGCTACATTATGAACAGACTAACATTGATCAATAGTTACTTTTTTTTTTTTTTAAACTGTGTGGAACTGTATGAGTTGAAAATAGACAGGGTGTGTAGCACTAACGTTTTTCAACACATCACTGAAGATAAGTCCCTTTAAGATCACAAAGCAGTACTGTTTCCAACTACAATATACTTAAAACATACAGCTCCCTTGAAAAAATAAAATGGGAACAGATTATAAATTACAATCCAGTCATTAGCCTGAAGTTCTTTCCATCACAACGAGATCATACGGAATCACTTTTCCCTTTTTAATCTCTCTCACCATTCAAAAGAAATTAGTTTTGGAAAATTTTAGCAGTATGAATACATTTGTGCGGATGAATACAAAAATTCCACTTTTCAAGTCACTTAGGTCATTCAGCCAAAGACACACTGTTTTATAATGCACACCTTGTTGTGTGCTGTAACTTGCACAAAAATATTATTCATACAAAGTTTGTAATAACATACTTTTAGCATTACGATAATAAACATTGTTAACAAATGTTCTATAGTTGGCAAGGACACTGCACCACCTTACACTAGCTACTAGCCTTGCAGAATAAAGTTTCACTTCTTAAATAATAAAAAAAAATAAAATAAAATGTCTAAAACCAGAAGATTTTAGAGATCTCTTTGTGGAACTACTTAGAAATTAAAATGACCACAGAAGCAGGTAAAAGACACGAAACGAAGAAAAGTAGCATTAAAAACCCCAGATATCCTATTACAGATCAAATTAAAGTTAGAACTCATTAAGAAGTTTTCTATAGTCTTTTTAAACTGGAAAATGCAAATTGGCCAGATTCAAAAAGGGGAACAGAGGATGACAGAAAGGCATCCAGGTAAGATATTCACTTGGAAAGAAAAAGTCTTCAGTTCAAGTGCTGGATTCCTCTATTTCTGCGGATACCCAGGCATTCCCTACCTATCAGTCTATTGGCTCCTCAGAGGTAGCTGACTTACTCTCTGCAACTGTTTCATTTTGGATAATTAAACTTCACTGAAGCAAGGATGTGAAGTCACAAATCTCCACTTCCTAAGAGAACTCAATGGCACAACCCTTTACTGTGGTCTTTGCCTCTCATTAATACTTAATTTATTTAAAGTGAAACAATTCCAACAGGAGAGACTGACAATCATTCCAACATTATCAGTATACCTGCTGGTACAAATACCTTTATCTGTATCTTAAGAGAGCCACAACCATGCCTCTGTTTAGATCAGTGAATAAATATCAACTATTAAAACATGTCCACAGGCACAATTTAAATTTATTTTCATTAAAATTACTTTGAAACTAAAACCATCGAGAAGTAAACTGGAAAGAAATAGTAACTAGCTTTACAGAATCTACCGAAGGCATGTAATTAAGCAGGCATACCTTGATTTTGCATGGGTGAACCAATCCTGTCCCTAATCTTCTGCTCATGGGACAGGAGCTCCAGCCCTGGCCACCTGAACTGGCTCCAGTTAGTCGGTACCCTTCATGTATTGGCAGCCCCAGACTGGACTCAATATCTACATGGGGTCTAATGGGTGCCAAGCAGAGGGGGAAAACCTGTCCTCTCAATCTACGAGCTGTGCTCCTGCCCAAAGGGGCCAGACACTGGTCTCCATCACTGTCAGGGCAAGCTGGAGGCTCACCCTCAGCAACCTGTCCAACCTCTGCAGGTCTCTCACAGAGCCACTCCCCAGCCAGCCGTGCCCCAGTATTACCGTAAGGGGTTAATCCTTTCCAACTGCAGCACTTTGCACTTGGCCTTGCTGAATTTCATAAGGTTCCTATTGGCCCTTTCCTCCAGCCTGCCTGGGCCATGCTGAATGGCAGCCCTGACCTTGAGGATATTAGCCGGGCACCCCAATTTCATGTAGTGCACACCTGGTCAGAGTGTACCCCATCACCACCTCCTGCTGGATGATACAGACGTTCAACAGCATTAAGTCACGGACAGATGTGGTTTGTGGCTGGCCTCCAGGCAGAGTATGATCCGCTACTCCCCTCTGAGCCCAACCATCCAAGCAGTTATTTGCTGATCTACTTGTCCCCCTCTCCAGACCACAAAGCCCCAGCTTGGATATCCTTCCTTTTGAGTTGTTACAGTGCAGAGCTACGTTCTCATGTCAAATCTTTCATTTTATTCTTCATAATGCCCAAATTGCAGATGGTATAATGGAGATTTAAGACATGGAAGCCAAAACTCCAAGGAATTTATCTTGCTAGTGGACCATACATCATAATCTATATCCCAAAATATGACACCTCATTTGGATAATTAATGCTTATTTAGAGTATGTCTTCAATTTCCTTCACTGTTTTTCATTTTTATAGCTTAGGTTGCATTATCTTAATAATATTGTACCATGCCATATTTAAAATATGGCCATTGCCATAGCGATTAAGCACATGTAGTTCATAGTTTCTTCCCAGCTCAGTTTGGTTACTAAGTCTGCCCCAACAGTAGCAGAATGACTTGGTTCAGCAGATTTAGGCTATATACCTCTAATACTTAGATAACTGTCTGGGTTGATACGCAGGTTGCATTATAACAAGTTGTGCATCTGTTTTATCAGAGATTTTGTCAAAACATGTTTAATATTTAGACCACAATTTCCTTTCAGTTTGAATGACTTGCAAATTTACTTTGCTTCTTTTTCAGCAAGACTATGGTATCAGCATCATGGAAACAAAGCAGTAAATGGCCTATTTAAAGGGGAAATTTTTAGTTCAAGAACCCCAAAGTGCAACATCACATATACTATTTATTTTCAGCAAAGGCCTTCTAATTCCCACTCCCCCAAAAGTAGTGAAGGTAACATTTCTTTGAGCCATTGGAAGGCTATCAATGATTTAATGTTTATATCAGGAATCTTAATCCCTCCTGAATTTACCTTAAGCACTTTTCTGATTAGATAATCCAGGCTGCATGAAAGCTCCATTTGCTTTCTTTTTTTGCATGAAAAAAAAAAATCTGTATAACAGTAGAAAGGATGTTCTCATTAACTAAAGAAAAATGGAGCCAGTGAAACAAACTAGGAGATGCACTGAAAGAACATCCTTGTTTTCAGTTATACACAAGGAAAGACTTAAATTGGGATTGATGAGGCATCTTGGAAAAGTTAACATTATCAAACAACTGACATTTGGTTCCTGTTGCAAACTTTGGCAGACACAGCGCAGTACTACAACTGGTAGTTGATCCACTTCTTGTTGGGAGTGTAACTTCAACATTTTTGATCAGCCATATTAAACATATTATAATTTTAGCATAATGAAATATGACCTTTATTTTTATACTTAGTCGCTATGCACTTAAGAATGGTGTAAGACTCCAAACAAAAAAACCAAATGGATTTCTTTGGCAATTGAAACATTTAAATGCCTTCTTGGTTTTAGAGTCACTTCTTTCTTTGTGGCATAACCTATAGTGAGGCCAAATGAAGAAATAGACCTCTGGTCCCCTGATTGCATTGAAAACAATTGTAGAAGTATTTGGGTGGTTCTTTTGCTCAGACACTAAAAACAAAATAATCTAATAAAAAAAACCCAACAACAACAAAACAAAACAAAAAAGAAAGTTAAGAGGGCCTTTGATCCCACCAGTGACTACAAGCAAGATCAGAAGCACGATCCAGAAAGCCATGAGCTTTCTGGTGTTTTTTGCAAAGACAGTATCTTCAAAGGGCGAGGGAGGAGAAGAGTCAGTCAGGAAGCTACAGAAGTCATTCTTAAATGAACGAGGGCTGGCTGGAACTAGAAACAGACCCATGAGAGAAAAAATTCCTAGGGGAAGAAAAAGCATCCTTGTGTATTCCTTGGGAGACATAAGGACCACCTTTGTAAGACAATTAGTTCAGCCACAAAAAGTCTATAAATGCAGAAGTCAGTGAATCATCCAAACAGGAAGGATTCCTTTTCAGAGGAGAAAACTCCAGCCTCTCCATCTAATCTATTTTTCAATATAGAAAGAAAACTACAGATGCTTAAAGAACAGACCTTCAACCCAGCTCTGACTGTCAGGAACAAGCTGAAGTCCCAGAAAAAATAAAGTACCTTGAAGCACTCAAAATCTTTCAAAATGTCAGCTAAGATGGAATCAAGATTCAATTGCTACTATTACTCCTTGTATTCTGTATTCTTATATATCCTTACAAAAATCTGCCTAACCCTCTGCAGCATTTAGACAGTATTTAGCCAACAAGTAGAAATGCATTGCTACGAACACTGACGCTCACTTCATCTTACGTCATTAATATAACTGGCCTGTGGGATTCATTGCCACAGGAGGAAGAGTGTAACAGAACCAGACACATTAGTCTGTCCATAACCTAAATATTGAAAACAATGTGAAGATTAAGATTCATCAATGGGTTTACTCTTCTGTGTAAAGCTACTGAAAGGGTAAAGGCTTTTTTGATCAAACACCAGTTAGGTTCTTTGTATTCTGCTGCTAGCATGAATCCTCCATAACTTCAGTATCACCTTCTGTCATTCAGCCTCTACTAGTTTTTAGAATTCATGTATCATTCAGCTGCATTTTACGGTAGATGATGAATCATATCTGCTTCTCTCTTACCACATTGTATCCAGGTTCCTGGGAAAAAAGATTAGTCAGAAGCAGAGACCACAGCATCAAAAGAATAAGTGTCTTGGATTGTACTTTTTTTTGGTCAGAAACATTACAGGAAAGCCAGAGGTGGGCAGGTCACATTAAGAAAACAAGCTCATTTGAGGAAAATATAAGTACCGGTTCTAAGTCAGAGGGCTTTGAGTGTTGCATAACAATCACTGTAAAACTCAGATGGCACCCTCCATGCAAGTGATTCCATGAGTCATCATCCTAATTGTTTGAACTGAAATATTTGAAAGTCTGGCATACACTTACATACACTGAAGTGGCAACAGCATAAACCCAGCAATATGACCAATAAAACAAGCTGGGAGCCTCTAGGCTTGTCTCCACAAGCCCAGATTGAAAATAGTGCAGTTACAATTTGAACTCTGCAACAGAGATGGCTAAGTCATTCTCCCCTGCCTGTACCTTCATAAAGAGGTGGTAATTCCAGCACTCAACAATGCTCCGCAAAGGAAGTTCCAAAAATACCATCATGGGCTCCTACATCACTGCCTAACACAGGATGTGCTTAGTGCTCGTCAATGGATGAGCTTCCATTAACACCTTCCTTTAACTGCTCAGTTTACTAACACATGATTCATTACTGCCAGAAAAATATTTTGAAATGTTCTAAGATGATTCAAATTATTATTATAATTGGCATCAGCTTAAACTACATTCACTTTTCCCACAGCTAACTGTGAGCATCAGATGTGATTTAGAAGTCCTATATTTCTGGACAGAGGTATGAAAAATGTAACACCTTTCTGTGACTTTAACTGGCCTTCCGGTTTGGTTCTGAAAAAAGTTTGTGCTCTGGCTAAGAGGAGTCACCGCACTTTCCTTTGCCAGGATCCTATGACGTATTCAGCACCTTCAATTCCTACCAAGTTAACAGCACTTTGACCTTCAACTTCATGTCACCCCAGCAAAACATTTCAGAGGTTTGGGAGTAGTTTCTGTTTATTTCCTTTCTTTCTCATGAAAATGATAATGCCAAGTCACCGTGTCTGGTTTGCAGCCCTGGATATTATCAAGAACTTCCTGAAATTTTTCGATCATGTTGTTTTCCCTTATTTGAAGAATACAAACAGATATTCTCTCTTGAAGGTGAACAGCTCTGCTGTGAAATCTCTGATCCCTTCCAGCAATTTCTGTAAAAAGTTAAACATTCACATTTGCTTTTCTAAAGTCACTTACTAGCCTTTCCATAAGGAAAAATAAATCATCTTCACTAATGACCACTAATCATCATATTGTGTTAAAAAAATTTTCTTAAGTCCATTTTTCCTTTGATTTTGTCTTTGGGGAACTGGTTCCAGTTAATACATAGCACACCCCTCCCTTGGCTAACCAGCATTGGCTGGAGGTGATTTATCCGACTGCCATTACCTGGGTAATTTGCCATGTATCATTACACTGTTGACCAGTGATTTGGGAGTCCCAGCAGTATCCCTGGGATGTAAAACTAGTGAGAACCTACTACATGAAAGCTGGAGTTATTATACTGCTCCTCTCTGAGCTATTTAAGCTACTTTTAGGAGACCCTGGAGCTTGCTCCTTAAAGTGCAGTATTTATTTTCCATGACAGTTACAGACTTAAAAGCTCAGGGCCTGATCCAAAGACTCTTGTAGTCAATGGCAAACTTTCTACTGATTTCCTTTGCATCAAGGCTTCACACACCATTCGCAAAAGCTACAGCCACAGTAAGACCCTGTCTTAAAGACACAAATGATAGCCCGTAAGGGGTGAGCCTTTGCACTTACCCCTACTGCTGCTAACAGCTGGGGAGAGGAAGAATATGCCACAGAGCCATTACACTGCCAACTCACAAACAAGTACGTAGGAAGCAAGACGACCCTTGACTTCAAGACTTCGATTTTACAATTTGGAAACAGTTTGGTTTCTTGTTCTTTCTCTCTCACACACTGAGGATTCATTTCAGGATATCTTTTAAAAATAAAAATAAAAATTATACCCTATAGATTTGCCCTGTTAACAGAAATATTTGAGTTTCAATGGCAGATTAAAATGTCCTTTTCCTTCTAACTGTTCAAGATCTTGGGGATTGAGTAACTTCCAAAGGAAGTTTGCAAGTATCAGCTCCGACTTTTTACTTATAAGAATTCTTACTAAGTTAAAAGAAAAAAAGTATGTACCCAGACCACTCAGGAAAAAAAGTGTATGGCTTCTGCAAATTATCCCAATCTGCAAATTAAGGATTTTAAAACAGATACAACCTACATACAAATATTCTACACTCTGATACTGGAAATTTTAAAGCAGCACTAGACATGTTTTATACCACAATGATTGTGAATATGATTTTCTATAGTACAGAGGTAGTTTACAGAGCCCTGAATCTGTGATTTATCCATTTGGTTTGCTTCATATTTAAAATCTCTTGTTGTACATTTAAAACATCTGTTGTTCTGAAAGTTCTTAGCAACAAGGAGGGAACAAAATCCAAAACCAAGATCATAATATGGCTAAATCACTCCTCAGTTTTATTTTTATAATAAAGCTGCTTTGGGGTTTATGAGCAAGTGAAAGTTTGTCTCATTACCAAAAGGAAATGAACATACACCTTGAAATGACTATTTAGAGCACAGATTGTCATCAGACTGAGAACCGGTGCTTTCAGTAGCTAGAACTGAGCTTGACTCTAAAGCTAGCTGTAGGATCTTTCAACTTGAATATCCTTGTTTCACACTTGCCTTACAACAGTGACATATGTTGAAGTTATTACACTATGCACGTGTTCATATGACATGCCAGGAGTTAATGTTTCTGATCTGTAAAGAAAACAATGGCTTCCTCTGACCAGCTAACCAGTACACTGGGCGTCTGAGTGCACTGCAGCACAACTGCTGGGAAATTATATGCACCACATACGCGTCTTTGACTAGTGCCAGTATTTTCCCCTGGGTCTAGCTTTTACACTCTACTTGTACAAACTCTTCTGAGGATTCCTCTGCCTTATTTGTTCCACAAACCAGATCTAAGCACACCTTGAGCACACCAGCTGCAGACAATCCTTTTTGGAGAATTCCACAGAAAGGTCAGCTATGCTTGTTAAGATATTTAAGGTGTCTGCTCTATTTAAATCAAGTTTTAAAAAAAAAATATATGAATGGAGTCTAGTAAGAGAGAACAATTCCACATAAATGAAAAACATGTGGAAATGTTCAATAGGTCAACTATGTAAAAACGTGTTATATACTGTGTTTATAGGTATTTTATTCACAGACAAGGCTGGCATTAGGGTTTTATTGATATCCTGGTGAAAAGCATGTTAATCTAAGGGTTGCAACCCCTTTTTCCCTGCATTTCAATGCAGACCACAAAATAGCATACTAACATACAATTATTTTCAAAACATATTAACTTGCACTTAATTTACATTATATTTTGCTTGTAAATCACTTCTAGCTTTGCATCCAGATTTTTGCAGGTGAACTGTACATATATGCCATTCCCATTCATATGCCATGTGAACATTTCTGAACTTCAAAGCTGAGATTTAAGATCCAAAATCAGAATCCTATATTATACTGCAGGCTCATCTGCAGTCAAAAGTGCTTGACATTTTACTGCGACTAATTAGACAATCTAATCCAAATAATACAGTGTCTGATTTCATTGTGCCTGGGAATATTCAAAATTTGGCCGAAAGCAACTTCAGCTGTCTAAACGTGGAAGTCCAAATGAAGAAAGCTATCACATAGCAAAGATCTTGAGGGTACAGAAACATCTACACTGAGAAAACAACTTAAGAAAGGGGGAAATTTGTGCCTGTAAATAACCTTTGCTTTCAGTGAAACTAATGATACGATTGTGGATAAAATGCGATTTAGGCACGGTGGGGTATTGAGGCCTCTATTTCTTGCTTCATTATGAGGTGGTTTTAACCACCCTGCGCTCAATGGGCTTGTCGAGGAGTTTCAGTCACCTCCTGAAATCCTATGCAACCTTTTTTTAGATCAGATTAGACTTTGGAATTTTTAATCATGTATCTGAAAGCAATCGACATTTACATAGTTCTGGAACTGTACCAATGCAGCACATTACATTTATGTTTGCCCCTAGAAATCATGCCAGTTCTGTACAGAATATAGTGACCAGTTAGGTACCAGTTTGGTACTACTAGGTAGCAGCTAGGAATTTCAGTACAACATATATGATTCACTTTAAACAATCACTTATCCAGCTATACCACTAATGCATTTAAGGAACTACAAGCCCTATAGGGAATGCATGAGCAGCTACGGCAGGAAGTTGTTAGCTGCTGGGCTCACGACTCAGAAATCTGCTTTCTATTTACACCTGCTCCAGCCAGAGTCTGTAGACCAGAAACAAACCTTTGATTAAGGTTGGGAGGTGTAATAGTAGGTGTGAGTGTGAAATACAGAAAAACACTTGTGGGTTATGTCCTCTTCTCTCAGACACTACTTAAGAAGCAACTGTGGATACTGGATTTTTGGTGGGTTTTTGTTTTGTTTTTTTTTTTTTTAATCAACAGGCATGCCTGGTACAAAGGGTCAAATTTAATGAGACAGATACCTGTAGTAAAATTGATGTTATAGACTGATATATTTTCTATCTATACTTCTACCTATAATAAACACTTAATACATAAAACTAGGTTATAAACCTACAATGTAAAACTATGTGCAATATATACGTATATTAACTAGAGAAACAATATTGTACAATTTTGTTTTCCATTTACTAGTTTTAGACTTGGAACAAGATTTTTATCTACATACCAAAAAATCAAGTGAAAATAAAAGAATCTTTCATCACAAAGTACTGTATTCTGCAATTAAAAGTCCTACTTTGCAATTGATATAAGTAAGAAGAAAATCTGAGCACTAAATACAGATAATTTTCAAACCATGCTTTTGTTTTTCCATGGATAACATAGCATCTTCAACGAATACGGGAAGAGAGAGAGATAAAAAACTAGAAAAACTGAACTTAAGACCATTTTCTATGCATAATTAATTCTATTTGTAACATGTCCAAATGATAGCATTTTATTTCAAAGGTATAAAGAGGATATTGATCTACACCTTTTCAGAAAGCAGCAGAGGGCTCAATAAAAAGACATGGACTGCGCAAATTAAAATGAAAAGGCCAAATCTGGGGCCAAGGAGGTGCTGGAAATGCTCCATTAATTTGGACTCATATCACAAAAAGAAAAGGTGACAAACCCTCTGATCCTCAATAAACAATGTTAACTCCACCATTTACATAAACTGATACTTCAGGTTCTACGTCAATATTCAAATAATTTCAAATTCTTCTTCCAGCCACTGATTACTTCACTGAAAAGGTAAGGTACCTGCGTATCTGAGCATGAGCCCACATGTCCATAGGAGTATATTCAGAATTTTAAATGGCAGCATTTATGACATTGATCTGAAACACAATTCAAAACACTTCTAGAAGAATAAAAATCAATGCGAATGATTGTGTTGCTTTTTAAAATCACTGTTAAGGGTAATTATTTGTTATGATAAATTCCTTTGATGAAATCTCACCACAGAATTTATCTGTTAAAAGATATGTTTGTATTAAACATACCTATTCAGAATTTTCATGGTAAATCCTAAAAACCATCCTCCTTCTCCTCCTCATACTTATTTCAAAGAGAACTTACTTATCTATTATGTTATTTTCTTCAAATTATGCTTAACATCTACTACAAAAATTGAATAATAAATCTATATTCCCCATTTCTTCTTCAGTTTTTCCAGCATTTAAAACATTGTTCCATCCCATAAATATCATAAAGTATATACACATGTGTATACAACACTCTTCTATGTTTTGAGTATCAAATCAGTAGCTGCCAAGTAAAAATGAAAGCATTCTAGATAAAAAAATCCTGCACAAGCTACTGAGACTACCCTCAAGAAAGTATTAGCCATGTGATGCACATTAGCCTCCTCTTTGCTGCCTATATGATTATTCACACCAGCGCTGATGCACATATATTGGCTATTTCAGCACAGATAACCTCACCCAAGGATAACAATATTTTTCTCATGTCAGGCTCCTGAATCTGAAAGTGGTGTTGATCACTAAATCCCTATACAGTTAGGTCACGTACGTCAGGGTCAGATGAAGTATAGCGCAATTCAGGACTCCCTATGTGTTACTGTCTGTTCCAAAGTAAAACGTCTGTCTAATTTGTCCCTTTCTCCTCCCCTTTCTTCCTCTTGGTCAACAAAAACAGAGACAGTTTCAAGTCTCAAAGATCTCAGGAAACTGCAACTTGATGAGAAAACACCATCGCCATCTGAGTTGCAAACTACTTCCTTATTCTACTTACTTGGATTTTTTTTCCCCTCCTCTTCCTGTCCAGTACCAAAATTGCATGCAAGAGTTTTATCACTTCTCTCAGAAAATAACTGGGGAGGTGCATACTTCCCAGCTGCTTTATTAACCTAGGCCACATGAAACACAACATTTCAAGGAATCTTAAGGATCAAGTCATGGTCTGAACATACCTAAGGTTCTCCTTAACCAAGTTTCATTAAGTTTGCAAAAGTTGCATGATTCTCCATTATTCTGATCCAATAAATTTACTGTACTGGATCAATTTGGGTCTTTTTTTAAACAGGTACTTCTTCATTTACTCAACTGCAGCTCTACATGTACAGACAAACCAACTTAGACGCTGGAGGATGAGGAAGAAAAAGGACAGAAATTTCAAGAGGGGAGAGAGAAATGCCAAAAAGAAGATTCCTCAGAGAAGGGAGGAAATCCTCACATTACCTTTAACACACTTTTCCCACAGCCATGCCCACTCTTCCATTCTTACTCTTTCTTGACCTTTAAACAGTCATTATCTATAATTGATGAGACTATTTTCTAAGACACAATTACTTTCTGCTGGGCCATGACTTCTGCCTATATAATTTTAACTTCCAAACTCCTCAGCAAGTCCCATTTAATTAGAATATCACACAGATAAAATTTAATGAAATGTTATACATGAACTACAAAGCTCTGAGAATTCAGGCAATAGTTGTTGCTGATGAAATGGATCAATTATTAGATGACTAAATGCCTACAATTAAGCAACCAGAGGTACTTATTACTTTCATTCTACACAAACATTTGAAATGCTACATAAAACCAGACAAATATTTTCAACATTACAAAACTCCTTCTAATGGAAAAATTGGGCAAATACAATACCCAAGATGAACGATCAAACTTCTTGTGATATACTCCTAATTAAATGAACACGCTAGTGTTAGCTTCTACACAGAAATGCACTTGCAAAAAAAGAATTTCAGTGAGGGTCATCATTCAACATACATGAACTTGAAATTTAAAATGCGAGAGATTTCAACAGAGGAGCAAAGACACAGACATTAAACACTGCCATTGAGGAGAGGGTAATATATATGAAAGAGAAACACAAAGTGAAGTTGGTGGAATTTTCAGAGACAATGAAAACAATGTAAAATCGGGACAGTTTATTGAGGAGTCATACAGTTCAATCACATGGAGTAGGATTTGGTACAGGGCATATTATTTGCAAAAGTGTTCTGAAGATTGAAACTTCACGAGCTTACTTTCTGGGATCTGATCTGAACAAGATTTTCAAAAGCACTTAAAAGCAACTCTGCTTTCTGAATAAAAAATCCCAAAACTCATATTAGTCTTGAAAACACACTAGCTCTTGAAGCAAGCATTTAAACCACACATGGTTTATTTCTTACAATTTCCATTCAACTTATTTACGTGGGGAATGGGTGAACTGCAAGAATTTTTGGTAGCCTTATCAGAAGATATAAAAAAATACAGATACTGGGAATAGGAAATCTTATAATGAAAAGCATGATACACAGCTCAAAACCACGAAACATGTTTTCCCTAAACATCTGGCTTTCTTTTGCAGGGTTTTATGTCCATAATAATAAATAAGGCAGGTTTAGGCGTGCCAGTTTATTAAGTATTTAAAAATGGCTAAGCCACAGCAGCTGCCTGGATCTCACAGCATGTCCAAATACACCAAATGTTCCCTGTTGGTAACAGCATATTCAAATACAAGTACTACTATTATAGAATGATACTAATAAACACAAAGTTTAATTTTAAATGGGGCTTAAAAATCCATTTCCTTCCCTTAACATTTGCTATTTATTTTTTAGCTACTGAATATTCCTGGACAGTTAGCAAAAATCTTAAACATTTCATCACTTTGCAGTACTGTTGAAGGCTTCGGATGTAACAGTACAATATTTCTGAATTAAAGTTATTTTTCTGGAATCAAGTAAGTAAATACATAGCATGTCTGTATATTTTTCTTTTCCAACTTTCATTTTAGTTCGTGTCTTGCAGCTTCAACTCACCAATTCCTATAATCTGTATTGCAGCTGAGGGACAGTGAAAGAACAGGCTTCTAATGTCACCACTTCTACTTCTTACTTACACCCTCGAACAGACTTTTCACTCTTATGAGCCTATGAAGATGATTGAAAAGAAAATATTTTTCATCTGGATTTAGTTTATAACATGTGTAAACACCATTTCTGAAACTAGACAATGTTCACAAACAAGTTATTAGGATTTCTGACCCTTGGGATAGTCATTTGGATTAGCCCACTAGGACCTTTATTGCTTTAAAGAAAATCTCTGGGTAGCAGAAGGACAACTAAATTGTTAGTAAAACTTGCTTTAGAGAATCATTGCATACCAGGTGCAGCAGGGAAAAGAAAAAAAATTAACTATAGAGCTGTAGAGCTATGAGTACTCTTGGTTAAGAGCCAGCAGCTGTAGATAGCTCCCACAGTCTATTTATCAGGTTGGTTAAGTCTTTTAATTTAGAGTCCATTACAGTGACTGTATTGTAAAAACCAGCTTTGTTTCCAGTTGCTTGGACGTGAAATAGGAAGTCATGGAAGAGAAAGCTCTTCAAGAATAGCTGCATATGGCCACTGTAATGACTGAAAGAGGATCAGGTCAGTTGTATGCACATGACAGGAGGTATAAAAAGACATACAAATACATAAGCATCTCTACCTTTGCAAAACATGCCAATCTCATCAAATATACCAGTGTCATTGACTAGCCCTTCTCAAAATTAGAAACAACATCAGACAAAGGCGAGGCTACTTTTGGAGACCCAAACAACGTATTGAAAAGATGATCTCTGCCTTCTGCCCATGATAAGGTTGAATCCAACCCAATATAATGACTTTGGGCAGTATGCTGCACTGAGCGTTCCAGTATTTTGCATGTGAATGGAATTTTTTTGCCTAATGTCTTTGCTGTGACATAAGAATATCAATTAAAATACTTCAAGCCAAAAGCAAAGAAGTTTTCCTTTAAAATATATTTTAGTCATCTGGAATTTTTGGAAAAAAAAATTGTAATCCAATACAGAACGTGTATCTAAACTAACTAAATGGAATTTTTCTTTTCTCTAAGAATCATAGAATCATTTAGGTTGCAAAACACCTTTAAGATCATCGAGTCCAACCATTTAACCTAACACTGCCAAGTCCACCACTAAACCACATCCCCAACCATGTCCCTCGACAGCCTGTTCCAATGCTGTGGGAACCTCCTAGGCTGTTTCCTCTCTGCTGTACTGTGTTTCCAGCAGGCATCTGGTAAGTTGAAGTCCCCCATGAGAACAAGGGCTAGTGATTGTGAGACTTCTCCCAGCTGCTTTTAGAATATTTTGTCTGCCTTTTCATCCTGGTTGGGTGCTCTGTAACAGTCTCCCACCTTGATATCCTCCTTGTTGCCCTTCCCCCTGATTCCTGCCTACCCGTAAACACTCAACCCCATTGTCACCATCATCAAGCCCTAGGCAATGGCAACACTCCCTAACATACAGGGCTACTCCACCGCCTCTCCTTCGTGGCCTGTCCCCCCTGAAGAGTTTATAGCCACCCACTGCAGCACTCCAGCTGTGCGAGTCATCCCACCACATTTCCGTGATGGCAACTGTGTCATACTTTTCCTGCTGCGATGGCTTCCAGCTCCTCCTGTTTGCTGCCCATGCTGTGTGCATTGGTGTAGTTGCCCTTCAGTGGGGCTATTGATACTGCCACCTTTTCTTGGGAAGGAGAA
>JAVJGI010000050.1:93028290-93073687 GCA_035590275.1 Ibycter americanus | reverse complement strand
TAACCCCTGTGCAAAGATCCTTTAACCCCTCTGAGACAGGTGTACCCTGTCTGTTGCCAGCAGGCCTGGTGTTGTGTCAACTGACCCATGATCAAAAAACCCAAGAGACACTGCCAAAACTGCTTTTCAGATTTTGAGCTGAATTTGTTGTCATTTATTACTAGAAAATTAAAGTTTGGAGCATAAGAAATACATACTAAGCTATCTGTAACTAACAATGGGTGCAAATGATCATTGAAATTATTCAATGAATTTCTCAGCATCAAAAAAGAGATTGATTTGAACTAGTTTAACACGTTTCTATTTACTGAATGCTATCAAAAGCAACAAATTTTGAAAATTGCCACTTTGCAAGTTCTGGTTTCCTCTATAATGAATTTCAGTAAGAAAAAGTTCCCTATAGCATTCCATGTATCATTTTAAAAAGCACGAGAAATAAGGATTTGTTATCCAAGACTGGTGAATCTAGAGTATTAGTCAGAATCAGATGGTGTAAGAAAGAATCACCTAAATAATTTTAAGCCATTACCCGAGTTAAGACAGTATTTTTCAAGTGCTGTGTGGTTTACTTGATATATGCTCTGCAAGCTGCTATTTCAGTAAAGGAAGCTGATTTTCCCTGAAGCACTCGCCTCAACCCTCCTCATCAGAAATGCCCACCTTCTCCAGACCAGCCTATGATCTTAACCTATTCCAAACAAAACAAGTGAGGTTAACTAAGAATTTAAATGGTAGGTTTTTGCTGAGCAAGGTCATTTTGTCTAAAGCAGTTTAGACAGCATTCAGCAATTAGCTCCACTCACAAGTCTAAATTGTTGCTAATCACTGTCAGGAAGGGGAGGTGGGGGGGAAGGGGTAGAGGGAGAGGAAAATTATGTGAATCTATGGAAAGGTTATGGATTATTTCTTCTACTGACAAGCAGAATGTGAAAGACTGGATGTCTGTGACCTAAAGCATTAGATAATTGCATTTGTGAATCCTTATAATGCATATTTCAGGGAATAGAAATCTTTGGGATTGGTAAAGTCATCAGATGCAAAGTGTTAGAATTGCTGGTCTTGTTTCCCTGTTTAATCTCTTGTTGAGGGAGTCCCCAAGGCACTCTTTAATTGTGTTTATAGAGCAAAGCAATGATATATCACATGTGGCAGTACAAAAATATTTTCATGCTGATTATATAGGTTTTTATAACTCTGGTTAAGGTACTTCTCCTGTTTTAACTTTACAGCTGGACTTTTGAATTTACATGTGAAGTTATTACTGAACACTTGCAAAATTTGCACTCACACAAAAAGTTTAGCAAAAAATTACATCTGGTTTGGTTTCATTTTAATTACATTTCTTTTACATTAATATATTAAAATAAAATTTCATTCATATGTCTACCATGCATTTAATTCATGTACCTTCACAAACAAAAGTCAGCCTGTTCCTCTGGTGATCCCCCATTCAGGTAGCAGAGTACCTAAGAATAACTGCAAGACTGTGCAGAGACTTAATCCTACGTATCTCTTAAGAAAATCAGATTGCAATTGTTTTGTAATTTATTCACTTGTTACAATCCTGTGCAGTTTTCAAGCACAAATGATATGAATAGTATAAGTTACAGTCTTTAATCATAGCAGATTCAATTCTCAGAGTAGTTACAATTTCATGTGTAAACTAACATATGAAGAAAACTCTCTTTTCTTTTGTAAAGCCTGACAGATGTCTAAGGTTTTGGGGGTTTCTTCTTGTTGTTGGGGGGTGTTTGGGGGGTTTTTTTGGTTGGTTTCTTAATATCTGTATAATTCAGCATTGTTCAGAGCAGCCTTGGGTGTGGCCAAGAAAAACCCTCTAATGGTTTCCATTGCAAATGACAGATGAATGTTTCAGATTGCAATCTGACAAATTCACGTTACTGTACAAATATTTTTGGAAGGAATACCAATTAAAATTTGTGTTGTAATGCTGGAGTCGGATGAGCTACATTTGAAACTGCAAACCCAGAGGAAAAAATATCAGTTTCCCATAAATACATGAGTTAGTATTTATGTTGCAGCATTGTCATGTGAAAAATGAGAGGATAACCAAATTGTAGCCCCCCAATAGAACTAGTCTGCAGAAAGAAAATTTGTTGGGTTTAACTCCTAAAAACAGAGTCCATGCATGGCAATACAAAACATTGATTTTACAAGCAAGGAAAAGGCATCTCAAACCTCAGAACTGGAAACAATCATACATTCCTAAAAAAACCCCTCTGGTCTTGTTTGTGGATTTTCAAGCTAACAGAACCCTGTAAAATCTTGTTTATATCTATTTTACACATAAATATATCCACTTGTATATACGAATTGTATGTACAACCATTTATAGATACCCTAATACTATATATACTATGCAAGTGCTTTGGGACTTCAATTCAGCAGTTTTAAGGATTTGCTTAATCTATTCTGAATTTGGGTAATAATGATAATCACACTAGATTCTAAATTGTTTAGCGTGTATAACAGCTTTGCTGAATATAAGTATTTTCTTAAGACACAATTGTATAGCAGACAAGGTATGTATACAAGTGACAGTTACTCAGGCACATTCCTATATACTTTGACTTAGGCATCGCATACGTGGAGGAGTCAGTCCTCCAATAAACTACAGGTTTTTATCATTTTTGCAATATACTATTTTAAGTAAAATTAATGGACCCCAAACAACAAGCCAATATGAAACATTTCTGTTCAAATGATCCTATACAGCCTGTGCAGAGACCTGAAAAAACTGCAGACAGTATTAGGCACCACACGTGTTAGACACAAGAGTAGAAAGCCATCAGCAGTTAATCCTAATTGGTTTCCATTGGTTTCTGCCACTGCCAACATGCATTTAAAGTCAGATGTGCTTGTTTCAATGTATAGGCTGTGCCTATACTACTTTCAGACTGCAACAGAACGTATAAACATCTTTGCACACTATTTTCAAAAGCAGTTTAATAAAAGCAAATGAGCCAGTGACTTTTTATTTTAAAAGGAATAGCACTTGGCGCCCAAATACCATTACATTTCAAAGGAATTTAAGAGCTCAACTCCCTTAAGGCCTTTAATGTAGGTTAGCTACATACCATTTATCAAAACAGTAACTATTTGATCCCCACTTGTGTAAAGAAAGATGGGCACCAAGAGGCAGCTTCAGCATCTTAAAATTAGTGATTTACATATATCAATTTAACTTTATATATGGTGCCTCCACAGTCATTACCTAATAACTACTTTATTGCTTCCTGACAGGGGCCTCCTCCACCGTACCACAGCCATTAAATAATACACTCGGGCTCCCACACCTCTTCCACATCATGGGTCTATCACTGGATCACTAACCAAGCAGTTGTCATCCTAAGCTGATAAGAGAAAAAAGCTGAAGACTAGACCAAGTATGATTTATCTTTTCAGAAGAACTCAAGAGAATTTTCATGGAGTGCTATCAAATCAATTGGGTGCACCAAAACCAATTTTTTTAATATACTGACTTCATAACTGTAAAAATAGTCTAAACACTGTACACTGTCTTTGAGGGAAGGAGATATTTGAAAAGTGGATGCTCACGTTTTACCTACTGTGCCTAGGCATGGGCTGTTCAATGCCATCTAGGCAATTTTTCATTCTTTAATTTGGCAATTCTTCTTACACTCTGTAGGAAAAGCGACTGCCATTCTTATCACCCAAAACAGTAATAGCATGTAACATTTAATAGAAAAGCAAAGAATGCAAATACACAAGGCAACTACTCCCTCAGTATAGATCAGCAAGAAAGAAACTAACAGCAGAACCTAGAGGTTGACCTCGTGTTGTTTTGTAACATAAGCACTTTCCACCCAAAGGGCAAAAGTCAAGGAGGGTTTGATTGTGGAGTCAAAATAGTCCTACCACTCTGTTATTTTAGCCTCCCTTTCTTCCTCCTGATTATTCCACTCAACATAACCTACAGAGTGTAGTGATAAACCCGCTGGCACACAATTTATAGAGAAACAACACTTGACTCTCTCTCAGCTACTTATCTTTTTAAGCAGTCAAAAGAAAAAAACCCCTACTATATATAGTGACTCCTTGGTGTCTAGCCTCCACATCCCCCCTTGTTTTTTTGTATGCACACGTGACATGAAGGTTTTAAGCACAGCAATGGAGAACAGTTCACTTTCCCAAAAGGACATAATAGATGCATTTTCACAGAACTGAAGGCAGCTTGTAATGCATGGTTGACCGTGAAAAGTAACTGTGATCGGATGGTAAGATCAAGTATCTTTGCCTATATTGAAGAACCCGAAGCCATTAAGTTTATGCCACTAATTAAGAATTACTATGTACTTACCTGTGGTTCAAACAAAACAAGGATTATTCCATTATAAGACTACTGTAAGACAGTAACAACAGCTTATTTTTATAATTAGGCAAGTATAAGAACATCAAAGGGGAAGCAAAATAATTACTAAGTAAGGAAATTACTTTCCTATTATGAATGTGGGAAACACCAGTGACTGATGAGTGGAAAAAATCATGGAACCTGTGAAAGGTATTTGGTAATTACATTGTCAATCAGTAGTAGAATTTATTTTTCCAAAGGAACACCTTTGATATTACTATAGGATTGATTACATTACACATCGTACTATTAAATGGCATAAATATTCTGATTTTACAATTAGAGAAATTAACGCACAGAAAATAAAACACTTAAAAAATTGTAAACAGCACCCCAGCACTAATTCAACTAATCAAACATTTCCAACTCAGATTTCACTTTTAAAATATCAAGCTGTTATTCCATCACTGATATAACATAAGGCGCTCTCCCCCTAAAATTTAATTTGTAGACCAATGCTGACCACCTTCTCAGACTGGAGACATAGCTTTTTATGGAGTCACACAAAGGTCATGTTCAGTGCTGTATCTGGTCTTCCCTTTTTGTGTCCAATAACATGACCAAGAAGGAGCTGAAGGACCTCCAAGAAGGTGTGAAGGAGGAAGTGAACACTGGATTGCAGAAAAATGAATAGCTACTGTGGCCTGCATTCTGGAAAGATAGTGGGCAGAGAAATTGGTCTTATACATCTCAGCCAAAAGCAAGTATGTTCAAATCACAAGTGATGTGCACAGAAAAAAACACTTACTAATGCACAGAGAATTCTAATTTAAATCAGAGAAAATATAGAAACAGTGATTTTGCGTACAGAAACAAACCCAGAAAAGAGTAACTTGAAATTTCATCAAAATTTTAGAAATTTCATAAAGTTCTCTATGTTTTCAAATATGTACCTTGGACAAGAAAAGAAGAAAAAAGGCTTTGTTCCATATACTACAAACCTGCTCCTATTATAGGTATCCTTGTCCCTTTCTCAGCCTGTATTTGCTTACTTTCTGGACAAAATAATATATATTTTTTTAGTCAATTACCACAAAACAATAAAAAGAGGCTACAGGAAAAAATATCTGGATTTACACATCTTCAATATATCTAAGAAAGAAAAATATCAATAAGAAAGAACAATACTGATATCACTACAAGGGCACACAGTGATAGGACAAAGGGAAATGGCTTTACACTGAAAGAGGGTAGATTTAGATTAGATGTTAGGAAGAAATTCTTTACCATGAGGGTGGTGAGGCCCTGGCACAGGTTGCCCAGAGAAGCTGTGGATGCCCCATCCCTGGAAGAGTTCAAGGCCAGGCTGGATGGGGCTTGGAGCAACTTGGTCTAGTGGAAGGTGTCCCTGCCCATGGCAGAGGGTTGGACTAGATGATCTTTAAGGTCCTTTCTAACCAAAACCACTCTGTGATTCTGTATCACCTAATTCCAGCTGTGGGTTCTGCATGCCTATATGTGGATGACACACAAGCCCGTAAGAACCTAACCTGATTTTTGTATAACAGATGAGTTTGCAGAACTGAAGTTTACAAAATAAGTGGTTTTCTTTTTTTAATAACAGGAAAATGGATCATGTTTGATTTAGAAACTTTCATTAGATTACTCCTAGAAGCTACAAATTGTATTACTATTTTATCCTACAGTACAGAAAACTGTATTTCAGGAAACACTTCTTTAATTTTTAAAATTTACCCTAGCTTTTAATCAGTAACTCCCAAGTGGTTTCAAAACCCCACTTGTTCACAACCTATGGTCAACATATGGTGGCCATTGAAGCTGACCATAAAAAAAAATATTAATCAAAGCAAGTGTACATGAGAAAGATGTTGGCCTTTTAAGAGAACATAACTGAGCACTTTGTGCAAAGGTTTCTGTAACGCAGATCTCCTATCTGCTTTTCATAGCTTTCTAACACAGATTAAAGGACAATATGAAATAAGGATAATGCTATCCTAAGAACAACTGTACAGAAAGTGCACCTACAGTGGCAATAACTTGACTTGGCTCTTACATCAATAGGAGTGAGTATTCTCGTGTGCTGGCCATATGCAGGCTGCGTAATAGTGTTAGAACTATGAATAGCCAGGGGACTCATTTATATCTGTTTTTGCAGATGAGACAATTTAATATGAGGATCCATGGGGTGCATGGCTGTAAATCTTTGACTGAAAATTACACATGGAGACAGAAAGCAATGGAATTATTGCAATACTTTGAGCCTAACAATGAACATCTCAGAGCTCCTACAGCATCAGTACAGGGTGCCAAACCCATAAATCACTAGCCTGAATGAAAATGAAAAAGAAAATGTTTTATTTGTGTAAAAACATGAGAAAGGATGACTTAATTAGAGAACAAAACCCTCACTATATCCAGTTGATTTATAGGGATTTTTTTTATCTGAGACAACAGTATCTTGCATTACGTTTCTCTGCAATAAAGGGCATGAGTTATCCTTCACTACCACAGTGAGCACAAAAACACATCAAAGGGTTTAGGAAAGCTACATTTGATGATATCACTTAGATAGTCCATAAAGTAAAACATCACTTATTGCCATTTCACTAATCCCAACCATCCTGCCTCCATAAGTATCTCAAAAGGCAGGCAGGCTCACCACTACCTTAGCACAGCTTTACCAGAAAGAAACTGCTATGAGTCTTCTACTGCTAAGACAGAAACATTTTATGACATTACGCTGAGTGTTTTACAGAGTTTACAGTACTAATTAATAAACTATCAATTATTACATTTATACAAGACAACCATACCCTTACAGAACAGAAACCTAAGTGTCTCTGTTCAACTCAGTCCTGCTCACAAGCCTTCTCAGTGACCTGGAGAAGTCTTTAAAATTCTCCCTGCCTGTGGTCTATCTTCTCCTGAGGCAGGCGATTGTGCAAGTACTCTGAAGTACAGGATGTCTTCAAGACCCAGAACTTAATATTCTTATTTCTCTGAGTTCAGGCTATCCACATACCTTGCCTTCCCAGCAGCAATGAGGTTAAGCTCCTTCCTGCCCTCCTTCCTTATCAGCACCACTCTCATGACAACATTTTAAGGGCAGTGAGTCTAGGATGTCCTCAAAGTTTTCTCTGCAGGGCTGTGACTGTGTTACACTGGGATCAACACTGAAGGTAATCAACACCTAAGCTCAACAGAAAGCAAATCTGGCCTTCCTGTGCCCAGCAGGTGCAGACAGAGCTTCTGTATCACCATTCCCCAGTAAGGAAAAAATTCTCAGGTCCCTAATGTTCGAGGCTTAAAGGCAAGGGTCAAACATCTATCTTAGGCATTATACCGCTGTACATTATACCAGAGTGCCTCAGTTCCACCTACGTTCCTGTGCCACAATCTGTGGCATAAACCTTTGGCAACACCTAAAGATAAAGCACAAGGTGGAGATGTGTTAGATGGAATTTAGGTTACCTATATTTTGTGTTGGCCCCCCAAAAGAGACTTAAATAATTAAGCCTCTATTGAGGTGACAGAGTCAAGTTTCTCTACAGTGTAATTAAGAGTAGTTTAGATAATAAGCAGAAGCTTGTAGTAACAGCTAGTACTATTACCTACTAGGATTTAGGCAGCATATATAACTGAGCACGGCACATCTACCTTCTCCAATGCCAGCCTACAGGACACATCACTTTTGAAGAATTGGGAAAAAGGAATCAGTTCCTTGTTAAGACTGAATCAAAAACATGCTGTGCTTCTCTCAGAATACTAAACTGCCAGACTGCTGGCAATTTTTATCTCTAAACCTCCCCCCTCCAGGATATGTTAGGCATTTTACAGCTTCTACAGCAACATTTTCCCAGAAGTATTATCAGAACACAGCTTTTACCATGGGTCCCGCCCCCTCCCCAAAACAAGTAGTGATTCAGCTGCAGAACAGTGAGGCTTAAAGCACGCTTAAGCAGAAAACACTGCTTTGCATGCACACTAACACTGTCTTCTTGTACTCCGTTGTATTGCCTATTTTCAGTTCCTCCCTCCTGTTTTGTCCTCTGACTGAAAGCTCGGACACAGGGCGCAGCGCTGCTCTCCGTTTATACGGTACCTACTATAACAGGGTCACAGCCTGCGAAATGAATTCCAGTGTACTACAACACTATAAACAACCACCACAAACAAGCCTGTCAGAGCAAATTAACCAAGTATATCTCGGTGATGCATGGTTCCCAATTGCTTCTTAAACAGTTTCTCTTACTGATTTATTGAATCCTCTTTTCCACAACGAACTAGATGGCTGTTAGTGCAAATTATTGAAATTCTGCTTGATTTACACAAAACGCTTCATGGGCAGATCCTCTGCTGGTGCGAACTAAGAACTTCAACAGAACAATAAGAACAACTTTATGCTGCCATCTGCCCCTCTATCCACATCAAACTCAGCCTTCCTTATAAACACTCCAGTTGCAAGGCTGTGAGTCAATCCACATTCATACCTGAACTCTCAGTCCTGTGGAAAAAAGTATCTATTACGGTTGGATGTAGGTATGCTCAGTGATCTTCTCTACTGTACCTTGACACTGTACATACCTGTGGGTGGTCCTTGTTGGAGGGGAGGGTGGAGCTGGGAGAGGGAAGGTTACTTCGTCTCTATTCCTCTGCTATTGGCAAAGCCATCCTTACGTTTCAACCATGAGACAGAAATGGATGGAGTATACAGGACCTCACTGGCATTTAGAACATTTTTCCCAGCAGTAGCTGGTTGCTACAGCTTGGTCTAGACATGAAGAATTTAAGAAGTTTCCTTGTAATCCCCATGGGAAAGGGCCAACTGTGAAAACTGCTGGAATTTCCTGATAACCACAGCGTCCTGCCCTGTATTTTACAATAAACAATGCTGACAGCAATGGCGCGCCAGAAGTAGACTTTACCAGTTTACTGCAGCAACAGGAACTTCCACCTCCTTTTCACTTTTCCTCATTATGACAGCTGATATTTGTACCATGAGCTGTTCCTGCCACACTCACATACATTCCCACAGTTATACAAGTGAGTACATACAGAAGAACAGAGAAAATACAGACAAAGCAGGATTATTTCAAAAGCTTGTAGCCATTCTTATTGTTTCTGTCATTACACATCCTTATGAGAAATGCTATAATCAATACTCTCTTCAGCCTACTTTTATAGAGTAATTACACTAGGTAAGATTTCATGTAGTATATAAAATCATGCATGGGGAAAAAATAATATCTAAAGTATACATCTCTCTCAGCCACTTTTACTTCAAACTACAGGCAGTCATAAAACTGGCTTTATGACTTCTCTTTTTAAATCACCATAGACTCTGGATTGTACTGCCAGAAAGACCAAGAGATACGATAACCTCAGATACACACATCAGTACACTTTTTTTTGCAATTAATAACAATAATAATTCATAGCTTTAAAAAATCAGAACTAGTAAATATATACCGCATGATTTTTAGCTATATCCCCACCACTACCCTTATAGAAATCTGAAAGGAAACCCTTAAATATCTAGGAAAATTATTTTTACACCAGGAATAAGATGTCAGGCCATGAATTTTTTTTTAATTCATACCACCTACCTAACAATATGCCTACACTTTTTAATAAGCAAAACCCACAGAATTACAGAACGGTTTGGTTTCACCATATGATTCTAGATATAAGCAATCAGTTCAAGTAGCTGCAAGTTTACCCATCATCTGACTAGACGTGGTAACAGGAGCATTAGCTATGGTGACACACCATCACACATCATCTGTTCTTCGTATCTGATTTTGTATTCAGAATTTGTCAAAACCATACCTCAGGACTCTAGGAAACTTGCACATATCCATCTGCCAAGCTTGATTAGCCTGCAAAAACAAATGGTGGGGGAGTGGCAGATACAAAAGACAAGTTCAAAGACAGGTCAGAAGTTAACAAAGCTCCGCATGAAGAAGGATCAGTTAGCTTCAGCTGGTTGCTGTATTGTCAAGCATCATGGTAATGTCCCTCTTTCACTGGGACTACATCAAGTTCCTCCATCACTTCTTTCCAAACTGAACTTCAAGAGCCAAGTAAAAATATCAAGCAGCAAACCCACAGCAAGTGAAGGGTGATGGTAGCATCAAATGGACACAATTGCTCACAAACGTCATCAACTGCTTCTGAGGGATGGGGCTGCGGCTGCAGGCCACCAGCTACACATGGTCACACTGGCAAAAGACAAAGAAATGAACGGAGCTGCCCACAAAGTATCTTGGTACAGCCTTGTTGGGAAAGGCATAATAGAGGATGGAAATTTAATGGCTAACAGAGGCCAAGAAAAAGAGATAGGTGTTCAAACCAGGATCACACTTCTGATTGCTGTTAGCTGGATTAAGCCAGGCAGCTCATCTCGAATTATGTCACATTACCATCGTGCTTCTGTGAAGTCCGAATCCAGCCCCCGGTGTCTAACAGTGCCAGACATGCCGAGTCGCTCGTGCCTTCTGTCAGGTCCTTAAAACGTGTTACAGGTCTCAGGCCTGGCCCAGGAGGAGAAGTTTTATGGGACCGTCTGAGCCAGCGAAGGTGGCAGGCAGTGAGTGTGCGCTGATGGGCCTGCCACAGGGAGAAGTTGAGTCACTCTTCACCGTGCCAGCTGGATTCAAACGCGAGCTTAATAAACTGGTTCACTGCAGTGATCATGCCTGGTTGCTGCTGGCACAAAATGCTTTCATCTCTAAATGTCACAGGCAGGTTAGTGAGGCTTTTTTTTTTTTTTTTTTTTTCCAGTAGGTGAACAGCAATGTGGACATTCCAGCTACAAAACCCCAGAATGAAAGAAAACAGAAAGAAATTAATCTACTTTTGATGTTGTTTGTTGCCGGCATAAACTGGCTCTGCAATTCTAGCTGCACACCAGGAAAGGGAAGCAACAAAAAGAAGCCTGTCCTCTGTGGTCAGTTCTAATTGTTTAAATCTTGGAATTATTTTCAGTGCAAGTTCATTCTGCAAAGATTTTCTTGGAATGGGTCAGGGAAATATCAGGCAAGGAAGTAACTTCTTGTCAGACAACCTGAAGAAACACGTCCAGACAAATGAGATGTAACCAACTCCTTGCTTGCCAGGAAAGTTACATATAAATGCCACTGAAAATCCTCAAGAAGTACATAATCTGTACCGCCTTGTCATTTGCTAAATTCCTTCTCCAGTTGAGGTCGGACAATTTTGAACTATATTGCACTTCAGGAAATGAACTGATCTCTAGATGGGTACAAACACTATTTAGACCTTGTTCAGAGCTTTTTAACGAGATCTCAACGTGATACTGGTAAACAATTGTCTTCTTGCATCACAAATAGGAACAGCAACATCAGCAGCAAGATTTTCGGGAATAATCTTTGAATCTTAGTGCCCTACTTGATTGTAAAGTACGCTTAGGCCTCACTGCTCCAAAAGCTTCCAGAAACCAGTTAAAGTCATCCCCAAAAGATTGTCACTCCCAGATGTTGGCACCCAGTAGCAGAGGGACTTTTATAAAATTCTGGTTTGTCTGGTTTGCTGTGTCACACAAAAAAAGGCCAATGATAAAGAAAATGAAGGTGAAGGATTATTTTTCATTCCTCAGCCATCAGGTCTGCACGTGTCTGCTGATCATTGAACTTGTTTTATTTGCAAGGGCAGCAGGGAACAAAAACGTTTTCCAACAGAAAGGGAAATAGAAAAGTTACAGAATCATACATAACCCTCCCCAACATCCTTTTAACAATCAAAGGAAAAAAGATAACCGTATTTCCATTGTGGATAATGAAATCTGAGATTCAGGTCACCTTCTTGCCTGCTTATTGGCAGAATTAAGCTAAGGAGCAAGTCCCAATTTCCCACTTATGCCATATTCAAAAACAATTTACACTTTACTTATCCTCTTCCATCAAAGAAACAGTACAGATACAAAACAGGCTTTTAGAAATGTGAAGATAATTTTTAAAATTCAATCATATTTAAAAGGGAAGAATGTTTGTGTATTTTTATAAACTTTTCCAGCATCTAAATAGGGAAGATGACTGACTTTGCTCCTGTTCATTCTGGATACAGGTCAGATGTGTCTCAACTAATTTGCCTCACCCATGGCCTCACTAAGGATTGCCAAGCCTTCACAAGGCTGATTCTAAGCTTTGAATATCGCCAAGAGAGTAAAACTGTTTCGATATATGTCAGGGAGACACTGAGGAACTTGTGTATTACAATATTTGAGTTCTATCTGGAGCTGAGATTCAATAAGGTCTTGGTTTTTTGTGATAAAAGCTATTTCTTCAGAAATAGTATATAGTAACAGAAAGGTGTAACTTTACATAGACAACCAACAAGTGTAACAAGATAGTTTGGGCCATTCACACTGTCATTGCCAGACCAGACAGGCATGCAAAATGCTCTGTCTTCACAAGGCTCATTATATAAAACCATACCGAAAACAAAACAGGACAGAGTCAGCATTTTCTGCCAGGAAAAATATTATACGGCTTACCAGCTACTGAAGACAGGAGACTGAATTCAAAGAAAAAGTAAAAATTATGTGATTCAGGATCTAAAAGTCTCCTCAAAAAGAAGTGGTTCAGCCAGCCCACAGCAGGATGCATTAGCAAGATTACTGGAGATGACTTATGCCAGTTCTGTATCTCAGAGTAGGAGATGCAAGCATGCTTATGTGCCTGTCTCAGTGCCTCCTTGGACAGCACATCACACCATTTAGTGACCTTCTAATTTCTCTTTCCTACACCCATTTGCGCATCAGAACTTTAGACTGTGATTTCTTTTGTTAATATTATGATAATCCATGTTAAATCAATGATATTTTTTTATACAAATGGTCTGGTCTAAATTGATGGCAGTAAATTTTTACCTCACTAGACAGTGTGAGGATTTGGGTTCTGCATTTTAATCAAACAGACCAACTGTATTTACAGCTCAGAGACAGACCCACAAATTTTGGCTTGAACCAAACATGATGAACAGAAACTCAAGGAAAAAACCTGAAGCCTGACATTCTTTGTAATTTTTTGCACAATAAAAATGCGCTAACATAATTTCTTTTGTAGAAGCAATTAATTTTTCCCCACTTTACAGATTATGTGAGGTCTGACCTTCATATTAGGTCTAAAATAACCACCTCTCTAACCAAATTCCTTTGGAGTTCCCTGATAAGCAGACACTGGTCCAACGACATTACTGAAGTTCTTCTGGTTACATACTGGTAGCCTGATACCAATTTCACTTTTCTACAAACTCTGAAAAGAAGTGCACCATGTGGCTGGAAATGCAGCAGCTTGAGGGGGAACACCAGACTGCATCTCTTCAGCTCTACTAAAGTTTTTTGTGACAATCCAAAGCAGCATTCAGATGTCACGGGTAAAATATCTAAAAAACATTATGGCTGTCTATTTACTTCAGAAAAAAAGTAGATATTTAGGTCATTAACTGCCTTCTCTTGATACTTAAAAAAAAAATAAATATATAATAGGCTATATATTCCAATGTAGAAGCTGACTTACTCAATACTAGAGAATAATTCCCATAATAGTAGAGCAAAGTTTTAGGATAAAAATTGACTGATGAAGCAACAAAAGCAGAGTTAGGCCTTGAAGATTCATGATGACTACAGACTGGAAATCTAAAATGTCAGAGCTAATTGCAAAGATTTTTAAAACAGGCTCTTGGCCCTTTGTTTTTTTTCCTCACAAGACCAGAGAAGTCGCATAGGGCTGTACCAAATTATTTTATTCTGAAATATTATTAATCATTCAGGATCTTTCTCTTCCTTTGAACTTGAAGTGAATAGAAATCAGAGCTATCTGTCATCCGCAACGTTTAGAAAACTCAACTTTTCACAAGCAGGGCAGTGATTCAGGTTATACCTAAATTTTTTCCAGCATGTCCCTATAACTAGCAAATTTAACTGCCATTAAGTGTAACACACATAATAAAAATACTATGGTCTAACAAACGTAAGTGTGAGATTCAAGTTAAGGAAATTCCGTATGTTAGTCCCTGATTCCTCCGCAAACTTGTTCAATTCATATAATGTGTCTACTTTAGTTTGTCCCTGTGTACATACATCTAATTATCATTACCTGCATCACAGTGGTGTTTGGTTGACCATTGACAAAATGCTTACACTGCTCTCTACAGAACGGTCACACAGAAGTGTATTGCAGATAGGTGCAACTACTCCCTCCTCAGTCCCTTGCAATCCTAATTCACACAGCTGCCTCTTGCAAAACATGTCAAATTTTGGTAAAGACATTCTGTGTCAAAGAGGTAGCATCGTTCCTGGGACAGGAAATAAGGCAGAGAAACAAGCAGCTACGTGGCGCATCCACATACATTACAGAAAATGAATAAGTTAGGATTGACCAAATATTTTTCTTAATAAATCTGTGCATCGTTTCTGTAGCACAAATAAAACTACCATTGAAAGAAGGCAGAAACTGATTCGGGGGCTCGTCTAAGAAGACTAATACCAATAGAATATAACCTGTTTTGGATACCTGCAGAGAGCATCAGGTATCAAAACAGACTGGCCATCCACACTTGGCAGATGTCCTTAAACAATGACATAAAACATTCATTTGATTCTGGGGTGATCAGTGTGTGCAACTGGAAGTACTTCTTATCCAAGAATTTAAAAATAAATGGCTGCATGCCCTTTCACCATTCAAAGGGCTCTAAAGGGTACAGGAAATGTGTCATTGCCAGTTCAATGACTTCTGCAGCTGTCACTCTACTGAAAGCAATTTGGGGAGGCTTAGCTTTAGACTTTCTTCTCCACAGTCAATGATCTTTCCTTTGTTGCATCTCACAAACCTTTTTCCTATCAGAAGGCTCAGCATTGAAGCAATTCCACCTGAGGAGACGAAAGTACCAAAAGAGGCAGCCTTGGGTGGTTTTCAAGATCACAGAAAGTCACAATATGAAACTCCTTCTTCCAAAGAAAATGCAACTTCCAACACTTGTTCACTGCTTTAAATGTAGTATCTATGACCGTGAGACTTTCCCACTCTGGTAAAGTACTGATACTTAAATTAAAACCTTTCTAGGAATTAAGGTTTTAAAGCGCTAGCATGGAATCTTTACTCTTGACTGATTATATTCTATCCAACATCATACATTATAATGTGCAAAACACAGAAGAAAATACCAATGTAAAAAAAAAAAAAAAGCTACTTTATTATTTATCTGCTGCTGATTAACGCTGACAATTAGCACCGTATGCATCCCTGTGAGCCTAATATTTTCAGAGTATTAAACTGAAAAACAACTTGCCTGACACTTGTCAATTTATTAGAAAAAAAAATGACCCATGAATTTCATTATGTAAGAGGAAGGTCATCAAAAGTTATCAAGATTTGATTAAGCCTTCTTGATCAAAAACGTACCCCTCTGACATTTCCTTTTCCTGTACTTGCAACAAAGTTATTCCATAAAAAAAACATTTCTTGCAAATGCTCAGATTTCCTAAAGACTACTGGACTGTTTGTTGTTCCAACTGTAAAGGTAGCAAGCAGCAGTCTTAATGACACACCTACATGAAATTTGCGTGTAATTACATTGCATACAAACAGCAAAATGTCAGTAAATTATTTCCCTTCTGCCCACCAACAAAAGGTGTTTTCTGCATATCACTAGATAAACCTATTTAGACATATATTTCTGTAAATGATGTTGTAAATTACCTTACTTCCAGTATTCCCATGCTAGCAGTTGAATGAATATGCAGAGAAGATGTTGCCATTCTATTTAGTGACATGATATTCCACAGGATTAATTTCCATTACAGCTATGGTTTTTGTAGTGACGCTTATGCTAGTAATCACTGTTAATGTTATATTCAATATATTTAGCACATTTTTTTGCCTAATTGCTCAGGCAATGAGGAGATACTAAGAAAAGAAAAGAATGAACAGTTAGAAAGTGAAAACAAACCAAACCATGGTCCAGTGAACTCTGGCTTTGCTTTAAACACATTAGCAAATACGTACCTCAGCTCCTCATTTCTCCCACACTTCATAAAGCACTATTAACCCCTTCCCTTTGGTTGTGGGTGGGAGCTCAGTGCACCGATAAGAGATGTTCAAAACCAGACAGCCTTCTATGAGTTAAGTGTTCTTCCACAAAGGTGAAGAGTTTTGCTGACCCAGTGCGAGTCGGCTTGAATAAAATTCAATTCTGCTGTAGTCAACAGGAAAGTAGGAAGGAAAATAGGATTTAACAAAGAAAGCATAAAAAGCCCACAGCAGGAAATCATTTGGGCAATTGTTCACTTTGTTAAGAGACTGGACTGTATTAATATCTATCAGGGCATACTGCTGTGTTTGTGGTTGTCTTTAGTGCCACGTCTAGTCTAATTAGTTACAAAGTGGTCGTACAGGCAAGAGAAATCTGCAGTTGTGTGAGGTTTCCGAAGAATACAGCATACATATGTCATTGATGCATAATCTGGCACCAGCTTATTCTGGTTAAAGTTTGAGTGGTTGACTAAAATTAAATCAATACTAAAGGAAGCTCAGAATGCCAACAGAAGTGGTTTACAGAAATAGTTTCACTGACCATTACAGCTGCTATGGATTAGGCATGTTAAATGGTTCAGTTCAAGTTAACATTTTTACTATAGATACACAAAAAGCTGCAGCCACAGTCTTCTGCGTACATGTTTGCAGTTAAAAGCATTCTAGGAACACACATAACATTGTTCCAAGTTACCATTTTATATTTATCAATTTCAGTCATGCTTCTCACCACAATAACGTTAAATTAAAATACATTAAAATATAATATTAAAATATCTATGTGTGTGTGACACTGCAGTTAAGAAACAGATTTGTAGACAAAAATCCTGTAAACTGTGGGGAAAGCCTGGTGCTTTATAGGGTTTTCACAGATCACAGAGCCTTACTCATACAGTCATCATAATCATTATATTATGGAACATAAAATACTATCAATAATAACCACTGAACAAAGTAACACCAACAATGTTTGTACTGGAAGAGTTCCTTAACTTTCCTAAGTATGAAAGCTGTCATAAACCAGTTTCTTTAGTATATTTTGAAGGTTTTAGACACAAAGCAGCACCACAAGCAGAACACTCACCTCATGATCTAGCTGTACTTTAGCTCTCCTCTTTTACCAAGTAAAGGGAAATATTTCCCTGGCTGCCTGCCTTACTCGAGCGTCTTTGAAGCTACTCTAAAAGCTACAACCAGCCTCTGAGAAATTAACTTTTGGTTACAAACTGCAGGTGGTGAGGTAAGAAAAGGCTTGCAATGTAACACAGCCAAACTTTCTATCAGCCTCAGACAATTTAGATCAATATGAAGGCAGCAGAGTGATGCCAATTTACATTGTTTGTGAATGCAATTCAATGGTTGGTACTGAAGAAAGATTTTGATTTACTTATTTTAGGATAGGAGTGTGGCCCTGCCAAACACTATTTTCCAATACTGCAGAGACTTAAATGAGACACGCTGAATATATCGCTCTGATCCATTCATTTATCATCTTTTATAGAATTTGAGGGATTTATTAGGGCCACCTTTTTTAAACTATTAACGTTTTATCCAGTTCACAGGGCATCAGCTCCTCAGAAGAAAACTGGAAAAGGTCAACATGCAAAGCCAGCTATTGCAAAATGCATTGCATTCATTGCATTTCACTCTTGACCCAGTAACTATCCTTTCCTAACCTTGATATTTCAGAAAATGTGGGTATTTTTTGCATCTGACACTTCATAGGACTATCATCTGCTGGCTTTCACAGTGCTATGCTTTGACCACTTGTTGAGATGTGGGATCAAATGCAGTATCTGGCAACATTTCTAATCCCCTCTAGACAGGCTTTGTGGCCCCATTTGCCTCCATAACTAACATGGAGGAGGTGTACAGGTATGCTTGTTCACCCTCAGCCACAATTTCTCTAAAATAAAGTGCATAATATTAGTTACATGTGCCTCAGCACGCTGCAGGGCTCCAATACCCCTGTGGGTTTACTCATCTATGTATCAAAATAGTGAGGAGTTACTAAACTTTTACATAGATCACTTGATTACTCTATTAACCATATCATTATTAAAATTCTGTTTCAAGCAATACCAATTTAACTCTAAAATAATTTTCAGGTTTAGTCTCTATTAATTCGAAATCAGCTTCAGGTATGTACACTAACAGAGATTATGTTGGAGTTACCTGTAATTCTCAGATTAATAAAATCCCTCACATAAATCCAAGGAGTAAGCGAGGTTGTTGATAATAACCTGAATTTACACAACAGAATTTGGTCTGCTTACTGTGAAAGGTTATCTTTTATACTGTACCTACACTGACTGCCTTTTTTTTGAGATAATCCATTGCAAAACTAACAACCTAACGCTCACCTTTACATAAGATTGCAGTTCATTGAGGTAATCTTGGGGGTGAATTACAAAGCATTAAATACTTGGCTTCTACAAATTATTGTCAAGAATGAACATCATGATTTATTTCAACTTTGGGTACTTGAATACCACCTCAGTGTACGGAATTCTGCTGACAGATGCCATGATATTATTCAGGAAATAATTTTGTAGAACAAATTCACAGGATGACATTGCAAGTTTGTTCAGTCAGGGCCCAGGTATTACATATATAAAACGTTCAATCTAATACTTAAAAAGAGAGTATGATACATAAGTCAAGCCTTTTAATGAGAACAAGTAATCTTGTGGTTTTGACATTAGGCTGGCACTCAGGAGATGTGGATCCAGTTTAACTAAAACTACACTATGCTTTTGGGTATATATTTTGAATTTTATTTAAGGTGTCCCTCTGAAAAATGGGAATAGTGGTATTTTGTTCTTTGGGATAAGATTGCCTCTTCTCATAAGATCTCATTTGCGGTACCACCATAATGAGATAACCTCAACAGAAACCCATTCTAAAACTTCAGACCACAATTTGCACTGACCTGCATTCAGGAAAAAAACGGGCACATATAGACATCAGTGACTCTGAAACAAGTATGACAATAGAAAGTGCGCAGTAAGTGCCTGCAAAGTGAAACACAGGCATATTAAATGCAAAAACTAACACAAACATGTAAGGAGAAAGTATCTCGAGCTATTTTATGGTCCCTAAATTATGTTGCAATCATTTAATGTCTTTTATACTTCTTTTCTCCAGTGGCATATGAATTGTATTTCAATGAAATACCCAATCAATACTAAGTGTAAGACTTTTTATTTCCTTAGATTCATACAATAACTCTGGATGCAACGGTCTAAATCAAATCTCCTGCTCAAAGCAGCGTCAACACTGAATTCAGACTAGGTTGCTCATGTTGTCTAATCTATCTAGTCCTGAAATCTCCAAGGAAGGAGATGCCACAGCCTCACTTTGAAGCCTGTACCAAAATTTTACTGTCCTCATCATGAAAAGTTGTGGTTGTGGGGTTTTTTTTTCCTTTCCCTTTATGTCAACTCGGAACCTCCCATGTTTCAATTTATGGACATTCTCTCCTCTCTTCCTGCCTTGCAGCTCTGTGAAGAGCCAGGCTCTTCCTTCTAAAAACCTCCTCCTTAATACTGTCGAGCTCCTCTCAGGTCCACCCCGAGCATCCTCTTCTCCAGGCTAAACAAGTCCCATTCCCTCAGCTTCTCCTCACAGGAGAAGTGCTCCAGCTGTCAACTTTGTAGTTCTCTGCTGAACCCACACAATTTTATCAACATCTTCCCTGTACTGGAGCGGAGCAAAACTGGACACAATATTGCCAATGTGCACGTTTCCAGGGGTTTTTGTTTGTTTTATTTTGTTTGGGGCTTTTTAATGTAATAATATTTTTGCCCAACTACTGGACCTAATCTAAATTAGCCATTAACCACAAATATTAATATACAGACTACTAGGAAGCATATAAGACCTCATGGCCTGCATCTTGATGCTGTTATGAACTCCTAAAATAAGGAATATTCCTTTTTGAATATATAGTTTGTTTATGCTTTCTTATGTACATCAAGATTTGTCATTATTTACTGTTTCAGGAGTCTATTTTAACTAACTGTATTTCAATACCATCTTGTCCAGAGATCAGGTATATTTTAGAAATACTAGATATCCTGCATATACAGAACAAGAATATTTTCTTAATACTTTTGCTATGCAAGAAAAAAATTGTCAGATATAGGTATTCAAATCCACATGAAGTTTTCATGTTCAATTAATGATCATCTCCTCTAACTTACAATATCTGTGGACTAATTGCTGCATCAGCTATAATTATTCTGTTAAACAAAGTACTAAAACCAGTCTAGTAAGCTCCCACTAGGGTTCTTTCTCCCTTTGGACCACATGCAATTTTTCCATCTACCAAGCACATACTGTATTCAGTCTCCTGTATTCATAGTATAGAAAACTCTTCCTGCACTAATATTGTGAAATTTAACCCTTCTTCATTACTGTCTTTTAGAAAGCAAGAACCATCATCCTTGTTTTCATATATCCCAGTCATTGTTTTCTCATGTCACATTTTTCATTGGAAGTCTTATGAATATAAAACCCTTTTCAGCCTAGCACACCAAAACCCTACCAAATGTGCAATAACAAAGCTGGCCTTACTCGGTGTCATCTTGTTCTGATCTGTTTATCAGTACCTTCAATCCTCTCTCTCACCCAACATAAGACATTTGAACAAAAAAATTGTCTGAAATCTTTTTGTAGACAAAAATAATTATTGAGATGCATGACTCCTGTTATATACAAAAAGCAATGCAACAATTACTTCATTTGTTAGGAAGAGGTTAACATCACTCTGTGGGCTCCTTGTAGAGCTCCAGCAGTTACAAAATGTCTTTGTGTAATGTATCAGCATTCCTGAATTTTTGTGGAACTGGGCAAAAAAAAAAAAAAATCAATACTAAAAATCAGGGAGTTGGAGCCTTTACATGAAATACAGTTTTGTTCCTACCACAAAGCTAAGCGGTTTTGATCTTTCTGAACTTCTCAATCATGTGTGACCAAAGAATTCTTTGCAATGAATTATGTTTGCCTTCTATGCTAATGAAAAGCCAACATGCATAATTTATAGAAGTTAAGAACTAAACATTAAAAAAAAAAAAAAAAGTCAAAAAAAAGTCATAAAAAAGCCATAGGAGTCTTTAATGGGAGAGTCCTCACCATCTAAATGAAACTGTTATACAATATTTTCCTCTCAGATTTATTAGGTTTTATTTGAGTATGTTTGACTTTGCAACGATGTTTGTACAAAAATTCCAAGGAGCAAAAACATCAAAAGCCAATAAAAATCAAAGAAATGAATGGTCACAAGAAAAACAAGGAGTTTGTTGAAGACTCCATTTTCTTTTAAAACCAATATTAGGCTTAAATCTCGATCACAAATATCTTAAATATAACATTCCTCTTTCACAAAGACTGGATTCTGATATTTTACTTTCTTTTTAGCTTTTATGCTGCTACTCCTCAGTACAATGACTTCCTCTAAGGAGTGGTGTTCCTCCAAAATAAGTGTCATCCTTTTTCTACAGTGACAGAGAAAGGCTTCTTCCAGGGGCAGGAATTGAAAAAGCAGTGGAAAACAACATAAGGTCTGAATCCTGAGCCACAAACATCAAGCAACACTTCTATTAGTTTGTGCAGCTTCAAAGTACATGTAGCTATTTATGTTTTGTAGTGTTGTGCTGTGCTGTCCCCAAATAAATGAGATTGTATAGTAAAATTTCTATTGAAAAACAAAGGTAGCAACAGAAAATGCTTCTTCACCCTGTTCTTTCTTTTGGGACATATTGTTTGCTTGTTATACAGAACAATTAGCTTTTTTATGTAATGAGTAAGAGTCATCTCATCCTTTTAAAATCAATATACTTCATTTGAGTTTGTATACATAAGGAAAGATTTTTCATCTACCCCAGCTTGCGAACCTTGAACTGCTTTATATAGATAGTTGCTAGACTACCACTCTAAGTGCTAAGCTGTTACTGGAGGTACGATGCATCTATGGACTTCTCTGCAGAACTGAGCAACGAATCTGAAGTTGCTCCTACTTTGAATCATGTCTACACACACGAGCTTTCACATGACAACACAACTTGCTTGAGATGTATCAACACAGAATTCCAGATAATACAACTACTTTGTACATCTGAAGAATTAATTTTCCAAAGTACCCTCAGTAACTAAATGTCAAATTAACACAAGCACAAAAAACTTAACCAAATGGTGCATACAATATTCACATTTACCTCACTAGACTCCTGAAAATACCTAACTTGCATCCAAATTACTTTTAAAATGAAAAAAGGATATTAGAATATAAATCTTAGATCTTAACCAAAATTTTCAATTGATAGTAAGCTTGAAGGTATGTATTGAGAAAACATTAACAAACTATAACACAATCGTATTCAGTGATGATGCAAATCACTCACAACAATTACGAGGGAGGTTAAATAAGATTAGACTGCTTTCATGCTACTTGTGTAAGCAGAGGAATGAAACAGTTTCTACTCTGAAAACAATTCAAGAGCTGGATCTCATTCACAAGGAAAGTCTGATCAGGCCAAAGGGTTTGACAAGTGAGCTGGTTAGACAGCACAAAACACCATTTACCTACAATAAAAACTGAATCATCAGTGCAACTGGGAAAGAGCTCCTTTGAACAATCCAATCCCCCGCTTCTTAAAATCAGTAATTGAGAAGTTTGTCCTATCCATTTTACTGTAATAATCTTTATGAATCATGAAAGAAAGTATTGATTTGGAGAGGAGCTGTTACAAAATCCATTGCTAAGTTTAATAAGGTAATTAGTTGGATCCTACACTACTTATAGCAATAATTACGGAAATCCAGAATTTCAATTGCAATAATTACAAATCCAGAAACAAACTTTTGTTCACCTTTTCTTCTAGCTAACCTACTACCTTTTGGCAGTTCCTGTTTGCCTGTGGTAGGTCTGTCCAGAGGTTACAAAGAAAACAAGCTAGGAGAAGAAATGTGTACTCCTCACTCTGATAGCAGTCTTTCTTCCGTGAGCATAGTTCCTATGGTAAACCATTCTTCTTCTTTATAAACATTTTAACATAAAAACCTACTTCTCAAAGTCAATCATAATAAATTCATCATCTTAGTTCCAAGAAGGCATACAAGCAAAGGCCTGTTCCACAAGTTGCCAGAAATAATGGACTCATTTTCTTAAACAACTGAATGAAAAGAAGCACTGAGAAGATATTACAAGACAAAAATTATAGAACAGATTAACAGACTTTTTTTGTTTGGTTGGGTTTTTTTGGGTTGGTTTTTTTTTTTTTTGCATTTCCACATATAAGTTTTACAGGGACAATTATTTCAACTAAAAAAAAAACCAACAAACCTCATGAAAGAACTATTGTCAGGCATTCGCTTCTTGCGCAGCATCTAAGAGTTAAAACCATTAACTGCTTCAAAGTGTCAGTTTGGCTGTGAGAATTACAGAAATTAAGTCTTCAGGCATCTGAAAGCCTCACTTGCTTCACACAAAGAATATAAGCAACTCCATATACCTTCCTGCACTTCACAATGACATTAACTCCATGATGATTAAACAGATCAGGAATGGGAGAATAATTATCATAATTCAAAACCTTCATTTCATATGTGATCATATTCAGTACCACTGGTATAATGATCCTGATGACTTTGAACCAATGTATCAGTGGACAAGAAATCAACACCATAAAAAAATCTGTGCAGAACTCGACAGGTTTTTTTGACATTTCTATCATATGTAATTACATTCTTATCAGATTTCTTTGGGAAGATTCATATTTCACACTGACCTCTATTAATGTCTTCAGACATGTTTACAACACAGAGTTATTAGATCTCTTTGGAAATTTTAGGTCTTGACTATTATTAAATTTTGCAGAACTTTGCATTAGGAGCCTGGACACTAGCAAACATGTTTACAATGTCAGAGGCCAAAAATTAAAATATTTTTACATGCTTTGATTTAGTTTCTCAAACACATGACAGATACACCATAGTAATATGGCGTGAAGGAATCTTTACCACCTCTATGTCTGATTTTCCTTTTCTTTAGAATACACAGTTAAACAGGCAACAAAGTAATCACATGGGTTCTATGCAACTACTCTAGCAACCTACTGAAGTGTCACAAAACAAGATCTTCATTATTTCTAATCAATTTATAAAACCCAATAGCAAATAAGGGATTTTTCTCTCCTGTATACAACGTCTTCTACAGGACAGATCAGAAACATGATGCAAATGTAACCTCCAACACAATTTAAGCACAGACCCAACTTATCAACCACGGTTTACCTTGTGATACGGAAAGAAAACCACAGCATACAAGATTGCATACTATTCATTATAACTTTTCACAAATGAAAAATTCATGACTACATTATTTAATAGACTGCCATACCGAGTAACTAATTTATTTATTGATGTTAAACAATGTAAAATAATGGTAAATACAATACTTAAAACTGTAGATTTTGCTAAGGTGCCTGCTGCAGTGAAGGTCTGAATTGCTACAATAGCCTGCACCCAAGAAGCCATTCAGTTGAATTCCAATCAGGATTCTGCTGTTATACAAATACAAAGCTTTACGATGACAAAATCAAAATTGTTTCTCAGTGTGCAAAAATATACATTTTTTTTAGTGCCAAAAGGTAATAGTATATTTGTAATAGCCTAGAAATTTTTTATTCTTACAAGCTTTTTCTTTACCAATGCAGTCACAGTATCAAAACCAGCAAAAATTCTCCTCCTCTGTCTTAATTATCTCAAAGTAAAGTGAGTATCAACATCAAATAGGGTCATTTAAATGTCATTGACACTTTCTTTCAGCAATTTTTGTTACGTAGAGACCAAAGGAAATTAATGCAATCCCATACTTTAATAGGAAAGTAGATCTCTCTGGTTAACATAACCAAGGAACTTAAATTGTTTCTAATCTGTTCAAACTGTCAGTCAGGGTACTTTCTCACAATCAGAGATCAGGAGAATGAAACTACTGCTCCATTCCATTATCTTATGCAAATACTCTAACATGGCCAAACACGACTTTTACAGTTGATATCCTTCTCATTAAAGAAGCATGATTTGATCATGCACATTTGATGCTTTGATTGAAAGACTAGAAACGATTCAGTGATTAAAATCATCAATGCTACTAAAAAGAGAGTTGGAAGACACATGCATGTGATGCACTTTAATTCATTTTTATAATCTTTGATATTAAACTTTTGAGTTATCAATCATAAAATAAAATTTATTTCAGCTAAAACAGAATTACATGTACAAACTTGATATACAATGCAGCTAGATTACTCTTTCCTACATAGCTGGAACCAAGCAAAGCAGTAAATGCAGCACGATCAACAAGACGGCACAAAGACAGATGTGAAAAATCTCATTTCTGATGAATGCAGTTACCATAGATCTATGCAAATGCAGACAAACAACTTGCTGGCTAGAATTTTCAAAAGTAATCAATGTTATCCTAAGCACAGTCATATTTAAATAATATAAAATTTCACCTTATGTGTTTCTTTGGTCTGAACACGATAAATAACCACTTACCAAAGTATAAGAGAGCCGGCAGGTTTTCACAGCTCAGGAAATGACTGTCTTTTACTGGCTTGGTTTCATTTTTCCGTTGAACTTATGTAAAATATTGAATGACTTAGAGCCCCAGTAGTAGTAAGGGTGAGTATTCACACTCTTGACCTGTTTATCAGTCCTTCTTAACACAGCTATCAACTATTATGCAACTGTACATTAGTTCCTATTGATCAGCCTGCAAACAAAGCCCTCCTAAAAAACAAAGGGGGAGTGGGGGGGGAACCCACAAAGTAAACACAGAAAAATGCTTTATATTAACTTCCTTCACATTTTGCAATCTTAATTGTGCACTAAAGCAGGATTTCAGTGAAAAAAACCCCAACAAACAAGTAACCTTAGCAAGCCTGTTTCTAGTTAACTACTTTCCTCATTTGGACCTGTTAACAGCAAGAAGAGAAACACAACCCATACAAAGAATACAAACCTTCCTATAAAAGCTCCCTCCCAGGTTGACAGTTAGTGCACATGAGAATTTAGCACAAAGACATTTTCTGCAAAACTCCCAGTTTACACAATGAAAATTCAAAATATTAAATCTCTGCTAAACTGACTTTCTATTTTGGGGGAAAAGTCTACAGGGGAGATTGATTTTGGACAAAATATTTAAGACTGAATGTAGACACGGCACAAAGAGAAACACTTCTCACTTTATTATTGAAAAAGTCTTGCCTTATACATCTACCATTCAATCCAAATACACAGATGATCTTATATCAAATTAAGCTATTACTGTACACACACTGTGTCCATCATAAGCCTAAGTAGCAGAAAATTGCTAAGGGCTAAACTATTTACAACCACCATCATCTTTTTTTCCTGAAAGGAAACACTGCAGCATTGCATAATAGTTTTACAATGTCTATTGTTGAAGAATTCACAAGGAAGCATAAGTTTGTGTGGAGACCTGTTGTCTGTAAAGGGAGTAAGGTTACAGATCAACAAGTAAATTTTACAAGGATTTTCATTGTCACCAAGGGGTCAGTTTGGTTAACCCTTCATCAGTAAAGCTTTGCCTCAAGAATACAGCAGTTTTCCAGTTTCAGGGAATTTTCCCCTTGCCTGTCCCAATAGCTTCACTCCTCCTCAGAAATCTGGCCAGTGCTGCTGACTTTAATTTTAGATCTCTGCTAATTTACTCGTTAAAAATGCTACTTCTGTCTTAATACTGTGCATTTTGAAACACTGCCCACTCTGCAGCTCTTAGAGAAATGTACATGAAAAAAAAAAGTAATTATAAATATTCCCTGCTTTCATGCACAGAACAGGACCAGAAATTTAATACTGTGTCAGCAGACTGTTTCAGAACTACATCCACACACTCTCTGATGATATGTAAACTTGCTGCCTCACCCTTAGACATTTTCTTCTTCAAAGCAGATACCAAAGGAATGAGTTTGTCCCCAGTTTTTTAACATCAAAGACAGCAGGTCAAATTAATCCCTAGTGTAACTCAATGAGATTGGTCCTTGGTCTCACTCCCCAAGCAAAGCAGTATTCCAAAACATACATTTAATTAATATCCTCTCTCGTCTATAGACTCCTACAGGGCTTTTAAACTTTTCCTTGTGGCATACTCTTTGCAACTAATGTAGTTAATACAAAGGCCTCATCTATGCTGGTGCTTTATTAGTGTTAGGAAATAATTTTAACATGTATGTTTAAAGATGTTTCCACAAGCACACGGATAACAGGGAATGATGGCTCAGCAGTGGAATTATACAACTAACCTAAGGCAAAACCAAGGAAGTAGCTTTATAGTCTGTGACAGCATATAGAAAAACAGTGGAAGAGAAGGAAAAGCAATGCCTCAAGATAGATAAAACTGGGTGCAGGGAAAAAAAAAAATAATGACCATTGATCCTATCTCACCCACATTAATAATCAAAGGCAAAATTCCTATTAACTAAAATTACATAGGATCAAGTTTTTCACGAAGAGGGATAAAGTCCTCTCAGGGCTCTCAATCAGAGATTATTACTGATTTGACTTAAGCATATACTTAAGAGTCTTCCTGAAACAAATCATCTTGGGTGTACATATAAACAAAGAAAAGACGCACAGTTTTTCCTGAATCAGACCCCACATGAGGAAAATGGCAGCCAGGAAGGGAAAAGTGAATGGAAGTGTAATGTAGAGGAGTAATACAATCTCCTAACTGCATTTAGCTTCTTGAAATTAGCATTAGACAAACCAAATAAATAAAGACAGGCTCCAGTGAAAGCCAGTTTTAAAAATCCTTTAACTGTCTCTGCATCCATTTACCCTTTCTAGCTCTGAAGTGCAGTGATGCTGGACCGCAGAAACATATGAATATTTTAGGTTATAATTTGCAAAAGTGTCTTTTCAAAGAAGTTTCTTTGATAAAGAGAACCAAATATTCCCTGACAGCCATGGTCTATGGTTAGAAATAAGTCAAACTCATAAAGGATTAAAAAAGAAAAACTGTAACACCAATAATAAAAGCAAACAGGAGACCACAGAACATGATTTCTGAATGAGACTCCTCAGAAAGGTTGGGGCCATGAAGTAACAAAAGGAAAAAGAGCACATGGGAAACACTTCATGATTCTGAAACACCCCCCCAGTATTAGCACACCTAGACTCCAAATGCTGTTATTTAAGGGGGGTGGGGGGTGGGAGGGGGAAGAGAGCACTAATGATACTCAGAAACTTTAGCTCTTATCTAGGCAAGTTACATACATTTGGAACTTTCACCTTGAGCAGAGGAAAAACGTGAGGTTAGATTTCAAAAACAAAAAACCCATATCATTGTGAACTCACCATACATAAGAAAAAGATGTTTCCAAAACCTTCTGCAGCATCATTCACCTCCCTAGAATACCTAGGATGTTGACCTTTAGGACCAGAGATTCACATAAGAAAAGATCAGTGGAAGACCATGTGACCAAAACCAATGCTCTTAGCAAGATATATGCCAGATGAGGTTAATACCAAGTGTAGAAAAACTGTTGAAACTTTTGGTTCTTGGACTTCATCCTCTGCCTTATACGTGCTCTGGAAATAGCCAGCTGAACGGAATCACTAGTCATGCTGATGCAAATGTCTTTGATTACAAAGCATCCATGAGGTCAGAAAAACCTCAAATATCCAGAATTCATCTTCTGGAAGCATTTTAAATGACATCTCATTTTCCACAGCTGATAAGAATATGACTTAATAGAATATGCACTTTCTGGTGTGTTGTGATCTTCTAGGAAGAAGGTCATGCCAAACATTCCATATTTCATTGTTTTCTCATGTGTGCAGGATTTTACATTAGAAAAATTCAACTTTTATTGTACTATATTTTCAGCTGCTAAGATTCCTAAAGTACAACGTGATTTTTGAGAAAGAAATTAAAAGTAATAAGAGCTTGAAAACAAAATGAAACTGGGGCCTTTAAAATCTCTTCCCAAAATTTAAATGATCTTGCAACACACATCCATTTCTTAGTGCAATCCAGTTTAAAATTATTGATCATTTCTGAAACCATTCGAAGATATAGTACTTACATGCTTTTGCAATATAAATGGGGGTAATTTATTATACACACTGCTAATCTGTATTTCCTTTTCCAAAAATTTTTAACTGAGAAAAAAGCCCACCAGAACAGCGCTCAAAAATCACTGGTCACCTGAATGCATTCTGCAAGAACAAGCTTCCTCAGTACCATGGAAAACAACTGAACATCAAGGTTCTAGAAACAAGCTTCTTTTCAAGGGATAAGCTTTCCAATTTTATCTTCAGCTTTTGCTCAATTAAAAATTCAGCAGCAGCTTTCAAAGATCCCAGAGCAGATAGATTATCCTAACCATACTCACATTTGGGTGAGTTGCTAGACATACTGCAGTCAAAGGGAAAGTACTCCAAACTACTTCAGGGGAGGAAGTTTTCCACCCTTGTATGAAGTATTACTCCACAAGCAGTTCCACTGGTCCGCAATTATGCGACAGCAGTAAGGCATGGTGAAATAACTAGTCATGCAGCTCTTTTCAGTTCTCAAGGAATAGCTCTGTTTATTCGGCTTGAAGTATGATTTTTAAGAAAGTACTTTAGACTCAAACTTAATTCTGAACCTGACTTTCTGCATGACCTTGAGTGAATCTCAAATTCAATATACCTCAGCTCCTCCTATACTAAAATGAATGCAGCGTAACTTATCCGCCTCTATAAATCTTTATCCTGCTTAGATGAAAGGCATTTTGCAATGTAAGTGCAAAATCTTGTTATTTATTAAAGGAGGCTTCTACCACAGTTCCTCACTTAATGTTGTTAGGGCCACCCTTTACCTTTAAATCTAGCAAGACAATTATTGATTAATGACCACATCACCTTTGTCAGAAATATAAAAGCAATATAAACATGCCTGTGCCTGACAAATCAGCCATCTTAAGCAATGACTTGCATAATTTTATCTATTTATCTTAATGCAGCCACACTTTCCTAGTTTCTAGCAGTCTTAAGTGGATACACTTATAGTAACCAACCCTAATTCCTATGAGTGGTGTGCTGGTGCTACTGTTGAGGTGCTCTCAGCTGTAGTTTATGAGCTACTCAGAGGTTATTGCACAGATCAGTTTTTTCTCCCTCACATTTAAGTTTTTCAATTCATTGCAGACACAGGTTCAAATTTCCAACTCAACAGGTAGGACCAAAAAGTAAAATATTGTCTTAAGCTACAAAATACTTATAGTAGCCACTCTATTAAACTTGACAGGAATCTACACTCTCCAGGGCAATATTGGTTGATTCATTTCTGCAAAAATGAGAATTTACACTGACTTCAGTGACACCATACCTTGAATGATGCACTGTTGAGAAGACTGTAGTTCTTCATACTGAATGCAATTTATTGCATACAATTAATACCTACCTACAAACAGCAAGGATTGAAAAGATACAATAATAGTTATTGCTAGTAAGTAAAAGCAACCATTTAAGAATCTATTTTTTGAAGTGTATTATTGAAAGACATTTCCCAGTTATTACAAGGACAGTTCTTTGGTGTTGGTGACAACAATTTCATAAGCTACAAAAATTCATCTTAAAACTACACTTTGCCTGAATGAATTCTACCAGCAAGCTATTTAAGAATGTCACTATGCTTTGTAGATGGCAAAGGTGTGACTGACTTAGAAATTATTTCGTCTTGGCAAGAAATAATAGAAAGCAAAATATTCAGCTAGAAAGTAACAATCTACATGGAGCAGGTTGTATTTATCCAAGAGTTGATACATTTAATAATCAAGTGTAGATCTGCTAAGAATAAAACACACCATGCCCTGCTAAAATTAGTTACTAAAATGGGTAGACTGGGAAAGTAAAACTCTGTAGGAATGGTAAGTGCTTGCTGACTTTAAAATGTTACATAAGCAGTAGATAAACTGATTGAAATAAGTAAACTGCCACAATATGACAGGACCAAACTGTTGCATTCCAAATATGAGGACAGCTTTTTTAACATGGCAATAAATTATGACTACGGAAAATGCACACAAATTACTTTTTCATCCCTCACCACAAAAATTTGTCACAAACAGTAACCAACTACCCATTAAATATAAAATACTCTCAAAACTCATGAAGTTAAGAGACATAAGAATGGCAAAAGCAGTTTCTAAGACAGTGGAATTAAAAATAACCAACCCAAAATATAGTTCCTCTACATCTGCTAATTAATAAGCCCATCTACAGAAGATTCTGAATAATCAAAAAAAACCCCAAAACAAATAACCAAACAAAAATACCCAAAAACTGAACACAGACCTGCAACTCCCTGTAGTATTTTTTGTAGAAGAGCAGCATTATGGTTTTTTTCCTAACAGCTGTAGAAGTACCTCATCCTAAATCAAGAAAAAGACACAAGGCATGCCCTAATTGTGAATCTAGGTCTCAAAAGAACCTCTCAACCTTATGAAGTCTAAAGGAAAACCAAAGCTTCAAGGTACAGTGGAGCTCTTGGAGGAATTTCTTTTGCTATGTATTATACTTTGAAAGCATTAGTAACTGCTTTATTTAGTGACTGACACTATCAAATATAGTATCTGGTCTTACACAGAAAGATAACCAAAAAGAAGGTGCGACCACAGTAAGAATCACTGCTTTAAAAACTCAGCCTAGCGTGAAATCAGGGGTATTGATAGTTTTTAATCAAATATACTTCTGTGTCCTATATTTTGCTGAAAGCATTTCTATCCAATGGACATCACAGGCAGTGCTGCCAGACCATTGCCAGGGTAAGCCAAACGTGTAAGAATTTTTAAGAAACAGAGACTGCCTATGCAAAGTTAAACACCCTGGTGCCTCTCCCGCTAAGTCACTAGAAGGCCCATCACTGGGCCTGGCTGTTTTTAGCTTTCCTTTATACTGTTTTCTTCCTTGCCCCAGGTACATTTCTTGGGCAGAGTATTTGTTACCCCTGTAAAGAATCAGAGGCTTATAGTTCAGCATCCACAGATCTGCAAAATAATTTGCTGCCTTCAGTAATACAGTAGTTGCTTAAGCACAGTCTTCTAACTGTTTCAGTATTTAAATGAAGAAAAAAAAATTTGCAAGAGGATCTAAAAAAAAATTACCTTGTATTTACCAAGGACATTTATGTACCCAAGTAATCCATAAATTTCCTGTATAACCTTCACAACCTCTATCTTCTCCCCTTTCTTGGGAGTTCAGGGGCTACAAATGAGATCTCTATTGTATATCCATGATCCCCTTTCTTTTCCTACATCACATTGCTCTGAGTTTTTCCTTCTCTCTAAAGAACTTGGTAGAAAAGCTACCTTTTTTAAAGTTTCTGTTCATCAAGCAGATGACCCTGGATCATCTTCACTGTATGATCTGTTCAGTAGTGATGAAAATTGTAATCAACACTTTAGACAACAGAAACACTTCAGAAAAAGAGCACTGGGTTGCTTATAATTCACCCCTAGGAAAATAATTATAAAGAATGAACTTCTAGCCATTTTTTCAATAAGTATGTTTGCCTTTGGAACAGTTCTAAGTTTCATAATATAACTGGACGGACCTGTTCTGTAGACCTACCCATCTTTGCTCTCAAAATGCAAATTTTTTTCATTGCTAGCACTGTGCCATGAGTCTGGAATTCTACCCCAACAAGACACAGAAAACAGAGGAGAGGATGCAAGTAGCTTTACAATAGAAATTAAATCTGCAGTGTGATAAAGTATATGCAGAGAGTTCACAATCTCAAACGAGTATGCATAAACTGTAGATGTACACAGTCCCTATGGAAAGCTTTTAAAAGTTCTGCAGGAGCTGCAAATAGCAGCGAGGCCTAAAGCAAAGCCAAGAAACACTTGGAACTTCTGAGAAAATGAATGTCAACACAATATCATTTATGAAAGTATGTGGTGAATTCTGAGAAGCTGCCTCGCAAGTCTCAGTTCAACCAATGACTTTAGCAGGAGGCTTAACTGCTTTTCCTGCTATACTTCTTGAACCAGTTCTATTTTGACCATTGAGTGAAAAGCAACAGCCAGTGTAAATCTCCTAATCCCTCACTCGTGACATTTAGACAGTGTTGTCGTGAACGGCGTGATTCAGGTTAAATTTCCATCAAAGGACTTCCCTGCTTTAATTATTTTATCAATGAAAGTTGACAAGAGTAAGGCACAAAAGTAAATATCATAAACAGGCAAATATGCTGGAACTCTGTAAGGAAGCTGTCACTAGGCACAGTGAAGAAGTATCTGAGTGTTGGATGATATCAGGAGGTTATCCATCAACAGAAGAGAACTCATCTCCATATTAAAATGATCATCTTTTCGGTCTGTATGAATTCCTGCTGATTGTGACATACATATTGTCTCCAATATTTAATTCCAATCAAAAAGTATTGGAATTCACAGGAACCAAAGAACTCTGGAAAATCCAGACAGCAGAAAAGCAATGCAACACAGATCAGTGTCAAATAACTATTACTTTTCTCTGTATTAGAGCCAAGAATTCCAGGTACTGATATAATGAATGCTGCAACCATGTAAGAATGTATTTAATATTCATATTGCAATGGCAGTAGAAATACAAAGGACCTGCACATACAGAAGGACTGTTACAGCCTTAAATTCCAGCTCAGTGTATGAGATAATCACATGCATAAATCCATTCCTACTCAGTACAGCAGTTGTCTGATATTAAAATACATTCTGGAAAACCATTGACTCTAGTGGCCTGGATATCACAATTATCACATTAAAATAGGTGACTAATGAATTGGATTCCCATGTGGCTTTTTCCATCATAAAATGTATCTCAATAGCTTCAGTGGTTTAAATGCTATTATGAAGAGAGATAATTGAAAAATCTGGTTCCCATTCATTTGCATAATAAATATCAAACTATAAAATGGTATTTTCTCATAATTGTTAGCTAGTAAAAAGCTACTTGTTCTCTTTTTTATGTGATTTCTACTGTTTTCAACATCTGAAATAACAGTTAAAGTCAAAAAATTTACAACTGCAGGAGGAATTACTGGATCAATATCATAATTTTAAGAAAAACTGCCAGTAAGGCTTACAGAATCATACCAATGACAAAATGCAGTCAGTTCAGGAAAACCTCCTTTGGTTGGACTGAAGAATATCCAATACATTGACATCTGATCAAAATCTGTACTTATTTTTATGAAACATGATGACATAATAACTAGATGCGACTTAAAGCAAGCTTCTTCTAATGCATTCCACTTCATCAAAAAACACTGAACAAATTTTGAAGGAAGAGGATGAAAGCCCAGCATTTTTCTTAAGAGAACTCTTTTGGCTTCTAGTTGACGTGTCCCTCAAATTATGTCATTATTAAACATGTAGGAAAGCATAAGCTGTTTTAGCAAATCCATAGATGTGGCTAATATCTATAGGAGATACAGGGAATGGACAGATCTTTTTGAGGAAACTGGGAGTCTGACTCATTCATTCTTCCTTTGCCATTAAAAACAAAGAGCCCCTGGAGAATTCTGGGTTTGGCTGGGTGTTTTTTAACCTCTTGATCTCCTAGGTGGGACACAGCCACAATCAGATAAAAGGAATACAGCTAAGAAGTGGTACTATAACCTCCCCATCACCTGATGTACCAAGTGTGCACAAGATGCTAAAACGGAGCTCTGCTGCCTTTTCCAAGTACCGCTCTTTTCTCAACATGACTGTGAACCCCTCAAAAAAACCCCTCCTTGTAACTGAAGCAAAGACAATACAATCAACAAAAAGGAGATCAGCAAAAGATCAGCAGGAGAAGGAAGTAGTCTCTGAGTCTATTCAAGTAACCCAAAGACCTAGTTCATCTCTCTGTTCACTTCAGTTTCTTCCAACCAACAGCCCAATACCACCTTTTGCTTAAACATGGAATACCACAGCCTATAACAAGGTCTTCCTTGAAACCTCCTTAGATATACAGAAAATGCAGTTGAACATTGGTTGAACACTTATACATAAGATCAGACAAGGCAGCCATAATTAATGACATATACTAAAATCGCATCAGTCCACTTCTGTTTAGGCAGAAGGATATAATGAGTTCTTCAAATTGAAAGTTAGTACGATACAACACAAATTTTGTACCGACAATTTAAAAAAAAAGGTAATTTATCTGAGTGTATCTTTAACTTAGAGTAAATTAAAAGACAAATTATAAATTTCTCAGTTTTGTCATAGAGGTTGTTACTTGTAGTAATATAATTGTCAAGAAACATTCAGATGCTACAGTGAAACCTCAAGGACACAGCTTCTTGCAAACGGTGATAGTATCAAGGAACATTTTGACTACATAGCATTTCCTGAATGAATGGGAACATAAGACCTTTTACTGATATAAAACTATAAATATGAAAATACATAATGCTCGTGATAGCATAGCTTAGCAACAAATGAAAGTAGAGTGTTTAGATTTTTTTTTAATCTTTTTAATATTCTGCTCAGAGCATCCATTCAGTGATGTGTCACATATGCATCAAGGATAATGAGAGTGTGACAGAAAGTTATACTGTCCAGAGCTATAGAAAAGTTTTTATTGCATGTTTAACACATCAAAAGCATAGTTTTAGCTGCTACAAAAATTCAAACAAGCCCCTCACTGAGTTGCACTCACTGAGCAGGACCACTGTCTTCAAGCTTCATAAGCAGTTATTAAAAAATAGTTATCTATTTTCCCAATGGATTTTTTATTTATCTTCCAGTTTATTTAATTTTTTTCCCCACAGAATAATAACATATATGACCACAGAGTCTTCTAGTGCCCTGTGTCTAAGTCCATAGGTCTACTTTTCAGAGAGCAGATCAGTCAGCCTAAAAACCAAGTCTGAAATAAATGAAAATTTACAAAGACATGTTCAAAACCACAAGAACTATTAGCTCTGCTTGTCAACTACTTTTTAATAGTTTTTACAAGTCTAATTCTGAAGTTGTGTGAGAACTAGCTGGCAAAAATGCTAAGTATAACTTATCAGGGAAAACACAAAGAAATGTAAGCTATCTTGAGTGATTCTCAACAGCTGCATTTTAAAAACAGAATCAGGACTGCAAGTGCATAAACTCTGATGAAAACACTGATTTATTTTTAAGTATGTTGTACTTGGAAAATCATTATAAACCAAAACAAGGCAGAGCTCAGCAATGGAAAAGAAACTAAAAGAAACCCATATGGGCTTCATCTTTTCATATTTTTTCCCCAGACAAATCCTGCTGCTCTCATTGTCCTTTTCTGTATCCCAAACTGTATTCCCCCCTCCCTCTCTTGTATTCCTGCCCCCTTCAATACAGACCTGAGTTGCTAGTCCCACTCCTTCCCTTTCTTAGAGCTAATTATCCATCTGGTTGTCATTCAGATCCTTCCCAAAAGTTTCTTTCTCAAGCAAATTTTCTTCAACAACACTCCACAGACATATGCATACATGTGTATGTGCAGGACAAACTCAAATCCAGGGTCAGTTAGGTCCCTAAGTGTACTTGTGAACCTGGATCTGAAAGAACAGGCTGGGAAAGTGAGCAATAACAACATAGTAGTTAAAATTTATTCTACATTTGATTCTGCAGATTGGATGGCCAATGTTGAATTGGAATTGTGGGAGAGATCCAGAAATACCTCCTCAGGAATCTCTCACTTAAGGATTGAAACACCCAAGAAGTGGATGTCTGGTTCCAGAATGTAATCCTGGTAACTTGCCTACAAAGCCTATGGACACAGCAAAATATCTTCAGAGGGTCCAAAAATCCAAAAAGCTGTGTGCAGAGCCACCAAAGACAGTCAGTAGGAAATACTGTACTTTACATGTGTCGGAACTTCATCTCTTTTCTTCCATCAAAAGCATCACAGCCTACCAAGTGTCTCCATCTGGAGTGGCTCAAGGGCAGAAGTCTCCACTGAAGACAAGCACCTTAATAAATAGGGTTGTGGTTGTCCCTTCATAAAACTCCCTTCTTGTGTTTTTGGATACGAATAGCTGTCATGCCTGGGTTTTGCTCTGAAACAGATTGTGTGAGTGCATTTTAATAATACTCAGGGAATAAGACTCCAGTGATATTCAGGCACATCCCCACTTGCTCTGTGAAAAGCAGTGAAAGCGAGAGGAACTTTCAGTCCAACAGATATCCTTAGTGTATTTAAGGCATCTCTAAGGCTAGAGTAGATCATGAGCTCACTATTGTTTTCTTATGATTTTTCCCCTCTCCTTCTAAGCCCCACTCTAAACACCAAAACAGGTGTTTCAAATCTTGCCTTTAGAAAAGGAACACTGTGAAAGCAATCTCAGTTCAGTACAGCATCATGAAGACTATGTGATCTAATAAACAGATAAACTCCCATATATCTTCATTTAAAAATAAAGATCCAAGTTGTTCTTAAAAAAATAATTATTGTCAAATGTATCATTTCATGGCGTCAGTAACAACAAAGCACTTTTATATGTTTAAAGATATAAAAACCTAATTAGGAAAGGAAAAGACATCATAAAACTGGGTTTCTAAAGCAATGAATGCTGGTTTCATTGGAGAGTACTGACTGTACAATAAAAAGATCCAAACTTTAAAAAAAAAAAAAGAATGAGAGAAAACAATACCTTTCCTCAGTAAGAAATTCTGTGTGGTATCTTAACTAACATTTATCTGTAATGCAGTCTCAGCCTTCATTATTCATGGCACTGCCTATGTACAAGGAGTCAGCAACCGGCAATGACGCAGCCCGATGAACAATAACCAGGTGTACAGTTTCAGAGAGGAAGAAAACTGAGAAAGACAATAGAGGAAAAGTAATTCCAGTAGAAAGTTGAAGATACAGCGTTTGTTGTTGGCAACCTGCTTCTGTACCTTAGAAGAAAACTCCTTCCCTGCCTACTTAAATAAAAGCAACAGACATGCACAAACAACAAGAAATCAAACCCCTTAAAATTTTAGCTCAGCAGCATACTGATGGGCAATATAAAAGTACCAGGGTATGAGATGGGCAGTCAGTAGGTGCTATATGTTGGGAAGTGCCAAACACCGCTTGCAAGGCACTAAGAGACTACAGCTTCTGCTGAACTAATTTGTAGGCAACTCAGGATGATGCCTCTGGCTGTGCACTGCCAGCTGTTACACAACACATTCCTGGAACGAGATCAGCGTGAATGAGCAATGCTACGTTTAGTGCAGGACATAATGGGTTATGAATCAGGAGCACTGAAGACAAGAAGCTAGTCTCTTTTTTAAAAAAGACGTATTTCCCACATGTATTAAACACACCAGTAAAACAGTGACTGCAACTTTGAAAATATCACTGCAACCATTTATTCCACTTAACATACCACCTGTATGACAGAAGACAGAAATATGTGAATACAAATGGAAAGTAAAATTCTACCACAGTTAAATATATCACACACAGAGACCTTTTCATACAACATTATCAGCCAAAATAAGAAATGTCAAAAAACATAACGTCAGTGAAATCTACTAATAAAATTAAATTTCATCAAGACTCAAGCCAGAGGAGACAGCAATAAAACCTTGGTAAACAACCTTACACTATGCTTTAGGAAAAAAAATCAGAGGGAGAAAAGTTAGTACCGTTTTTTATTTTTATTTCAATCTAATAGAGTTCTTTTTGCAATTAGCTGGAGAATCAAATTAAGGGGTTTAGTCATCTAACTACCTAGTAGGCAGGTGCAATCAAGTGGCTAGGTGACTAAATACCAAAACACGGCTGTGCAATTAAACAGCAGACATAAATTCGTCCTTACAAAATTATACGTCATCTTTCAAAAGCAACCCCTTAGGGGAAGAAGACAACGAATAAGAAGAAAAAGAGAGGTCTCCTACTTTCTCTAAGACTTGCAAAGTAACTGATCCTTATACTTCATTGCCAGAAGGCTTTTCTTTTAGAATGAAATTTGGAACAAACAAACAAAATAATTTAAAATGAAAAGGACTTGTGGGAACTACGTTAGTAACAAGTATGCTTTTTTCAGTTCCCTTTAATCTGCCATATAGCAGATTGGATCCAAGTAAGCCAAATTAATCTATAAACCCGATTAAAGCAAAACGCTAATTGAGGTTTCTACTCTCTGTTCTGTGGATCAAGCTATTAAATTACTTTTACCTATACCAGCACAGACGTAATATGTTCTCCGTTAAAGCCAGCAGCTTTATAAAACCATGAATTATTATTTTTTTTTCAGAAGTCTCTGGAAAAGTTCGAACACATGCAGCCATCCAACCTGACCAATGTGAAGCGGAGGTAGAGCAAAAAAACCCTCTCTCTCTTCTAACTAGCCCCCAAATTGCTGTTAAATCAAAACTATGAAGTTATATGGTGGGCTAATTATCAAGTCAATTTGGTTACTTTTTCCTTCCTGGATCTTTTCCTGACATAGGTCTTTAAACTTCTGCTACACCTGTGAATCAGTGTAATTTACAGCACACATTAAGATAACCGAACATGGTAAAGAGGAAACATATACAAGAGATCTAGTCACTTATGTAAAGAGGGTAATTCTATCAATGAACCAGTACACAATAGACCACCTCATAGTGTTTTTCACACACTGAGTTAAAGAAAAATTAAACTGCAAGTACAGTTAAAAAAAAAATCAGGTTCTGTCCTCCTCTTCATTTCAAAAAAAAATTTTTATATACTCCACCAAAACATAACATAGAACCCACAAATTAACGGTACATTGTATAAGAACAACTGTGAATACTGCAATTCAAAACAGTTAAAACAACATACCTTAAGAGCACAGCTCTCTAGCAGTAGTGAAGTGCTTTGGCTTAAAAATACTAATTTAAATCAAAAAGCAGAGAATAAATATTTACTGGACAAACTAAAAGATCAGAACTAGCTCAGGCCACAGTTCTGCAAACCACCTGCCTATGAATAGCACCACTGCTTATATAGTAAGTTATTGTCATAGCTGTATGACCAGGGCCCAAAATAAGCATATAATTTTGCTACAACATTTGAATATCCTGTTTGTAACGTTAAAAACATGCATATAAATGGTTAAACTAGAAGTGGTTACACATATATAATTGATCCTAAATATGATACAGTGAATCTTCAGTGTATTGGGGGGAGGTAGTTTTTGGGTTTTGGGGGTTGTTTTGTTTCGTGGGTATTTTTTCTTAAGTGTGCTTCTTTTTTTATCCTGCAGAGACAATATAAAGCCAAACAAAACTTCCATTCAGATAAGAGAAAGGTGAGTTAAAAGACATTCAGCCCTTGTGCTGATAAGACATCACTCTTCTGAGAAAAGGTTTTGCTTATCAGACAAATGTCTAAGGGAGGGTGCCCTCTCTCCTAAGATAATTTGTTTAGAGAAAAGAAAACGTGTCTGAATCAGTGGGTTTTAGATGCATAAACTTAATAAGACACAGCCATAGTTTTCTCTTCTCCAAAGAAGTAAGTTCAAACCAAATTAAGAAAACAAAAGTTTGTAGTAGTCTAAACAGGCAGAAAGAAGTGGTTATGGGGAACCCGTTTTAGACTGACCTTCTTGTCTACACATGTACACATCAAAACAAACAGGGCGATGCTACTCAATCAATAGATGAGTAACCTCCTCAGTAGTTAGTCACATCTGTGGGACACCACAAGCATGCACAGCCCACAGCTACAAGTTCAGCTACAAAGTGGGATTGAAGAGCAGAGAAGGTCAATGCAAGGTAACAGTCCCAGATAAGAAGTTTGGTCACTTCTGTCCCTACCTGAACTGCTGAGGATTGCTTTGTAGACAGGTGCAGATGGATAAATGTTATATCTACGCCTGCACAGCTAGGCAGAGGTCTCACAGACCTCACTCCTTGGCCTCCTAGGAAAGGAGATAAGGGCTCTGAAAGGCCAATAAATGGAAGTCAGGCAGAGTAAGCTTTTATGTAAATGATATAGGGGATCAAGTCAGATCAAAGTTCGAGCTGGTCAGAAACACAATCTCTTTATAAATCAATCTAATGTGAATGAAACTGTTTTTTCTAATAAGAACCCTTGAAAAATTCAAACCACATGAAAAATTCTTGCAACACCTGATTAATATTCTAGACATTTGGCAACTATTAAGTAACCCACTCTTTCTTAAACAGTACATGGCTCCTGAAGCACCCTGAGCATGGTATTAAAGGTTCATTTCATTGATGGATAAGTGTAAACTGACTGCAAAATTTCACACCTGAGCAACAAAATAAGAAGCTAATTTCAAAACCGTATTGAGATTTCAAGATTTTTCATATTATTTGACGAGACTGAGACTCTCAGACTAGAATAATTCTAAATTTTGTCACCTCCTGATTTCTGTGATCTATGGATATATACACAGGTGTATACATTAAAAAAATGGCACAGCATGTGACCTAGTTAACTTTTATTCAGTTTATACCAAAGATGTATTCACTGAATGACAAACATAAATGTGACAGTAGCATGAAGACCAGCCTAATCTGAATGTGTAACCAGTCCTGGGCATCCACAAAACACAACAAAAAGTTGATCAGTTTTTGCTAAGTCTGCCTTGTAAGAGAGAAGTCATGGAGGGTAGTAAAATGTAAACGAAACCAGCGTCAAGGATAGTCAGAAATCAGTTTTTATCAAAAAGACACAGTTCTAGTTTTGCAAAATTTGTTTGTGGATCATACTGCAGGTATCTCTCAGGTACTTAAAAATTCAGATTACATTTCATTCCACTGATAAAGACACATTTGGCCAGTTCTTCACACAGTAAGATAGCCCTTAGCAGAGAAGGATGTTTAATTTTTTTAAACTCATACAGCTCTAAATTTCTACACAAAATCCACCTATAACAGCGCAGTATAAAGCACTGATAGATACATTAAGAGAATATCGTTTAAGTGGAGTTTCACAATGTAGCAACATTTCCTATTCCAACTGAGCAAGGGGAAATGCAGGTGTGTAGGTAAGAACAGTGAGACTTGAGATTAAAATGCGCTTTTCAACTTTCACTTGAATGTGGGAGCACACTTAAATAGAATCCATACTTGAATGATCTGTAACAGGAAATACTCAGTTAAAAACAGAATCAGAGAGAACAAAATATTCTAGATGAAAACAACTGCATCTGCAATTACCTTAAGAATATACTTCCTTTAAAGCTAAAATAGCACAGGCAAAATTTGAGTATTTTAATAAGCAGAAACCAATGACTGAAATGCTTTACTCAAATATGAGTAAAAATTGAACAGCATGTTCGCTTAATTGCGTTGCTGCTATCAGCAACATATACTGGATGAATCTACATTACAATTTAAGCTTGGAACAGAAGTGAACTTTTGAAGTCATACCCACTTTCTGTACTTTGGTTCATATATTGTGGAACAGTCTAAAAGCATACAGATGAGACTCCTTTCAGGTGGAGCAACACTAGAAAATGTACTTCAACCACTAATGGAGTGCATTGGACCAGATTAGAGTCGGAAGTGAAACACCCTGAAATATAGTGTGAACATCAAACTCTCCACATAAACTGTTTCCTTCCGCAAATGTTGGGGGTTTTTTTTGCCCTGCACTGTTTAGCTTAGCCATTACAATCACTATTTAGACCACAAATTATGCCTACTGTCATGTATGCTTCCATTTAAGTACTGCAAAGTAAACTCTATAAACAGCACTGAACCTGTTACTTATCCCTGCTCTTTGGCATTTGAACTTAACAGTGGTGAGTCTCCACAGCCCCAAGTGGACGGAGGTCACCTGCTGATGCTACATTGCTACAAACCTAGTAAAACAGCGTAAGCAATATGGATTCTGAAACAGGCAACCGCACTTTCCCAACCATCATCTTTTAACTTGCCAGGACTGGCTCAAACATTTCTGCAGCTGTGCAGAGAAGTGGATCAGAGGTCTGCTTGAGGTGAAATGAGCTCAGTGTGGAAGCATGGTATGAGAAGTTCCAAAGTAAAGACACATTGAGCCTTGCATGCCTGAACCTAGAGCTTCCTCCAATGCCATGTGGCTCTCTATATGACACGTAGGTGCACTGAATTTCCATATGCAGGCACCAAGGTAAGTCCCAGGACAATCTATGAAAAGTATCTATGGGTATCTTCACTAGCTCTCAGATAATTCTTCAGAGGAATCTGCTTTCTACTAACTATCCAGAAGCTTAGGCTGCTAATGTAGGTGGAATGAATGACCAAGCTCGAAACAAACGCTCACATTTTCAGATACTGAAATACTTGGTTAGGGGCCTGAAGTAAGCAGTCAAAATATAGCTCTTTGTGCTTGATGCAAAGTGCATTTAATTCAAAAGAAAGCCTATCAGTGGTATCAATGATCTTGAATATACTGGATATATATCTATATACAATGTTAACATATAGCAACCAATAGTAATATTCAAAATAACTTAAGAAAACATTATGCCATCTATGTTCTCTATACTAAATAGTGAGATAAGTGGAACAAACCCCTGACCTTTGGATTCACTGAAGACTAGAAAATTGTCTTCCCCTTTTCTCTTTTTAAAATGCTAGGGCTCTGGTAGGGTTGACCTTTTGAAAAGGCAAAAGTCTGCTTCTTTCCAGTTCTAATAGATTAAGTCAATAACCTGAAAATCTGGATAAACATTTCAATTAAATATCAGTAGTGCTACGTAAATCTTATACAGATCCAGATGCAGAACTCAAAGCTACATAGGCAAAAACCTTCAAATAATAACTATATCTAAAATAACTCATAAGTTCATTCCAGAAGAGAATTAAAATGTTCGTAATTTAATAAGACATTTTTGTTTAAACTTTTAACGAACGAAATGTAAAATACTGGCAGCTTTGCCTCATTCCACTGCTGTGAGCTCAGTAGAATTAGAGGGACGGAGGTGGGGAGACATGTATTTCAACTTGCACAAGCATGAGAAATAGGAGTGTCTTACACATGGTTAGCACCATTTTCTTTATTATACCGTATGCTTAGTAATGTACTTGGCTAAATGTATTTTCAGGTTCCAAATGCATCACTTAAGCATACTACAGAGCTCTACAGATCCTCTGAAGGTGGAAAAGCTCATACTTTCCTCTTCACGCCCTTTTTCTCTTGGATCAATCTCATCAGTTATACTCAAACAAAACTGCACTACTTGTGTTTGGTATTATGTTGTCAGTGTTGGTGGTCTTAAATTTCCACTCCCATCAAACCTCCCTGCAGGTACTCAGTTACCATTTTTTCCTTCTCTATTAAATACCTAGTTTTTCACACATCATCTAAAAGCAGAGCAATGATTTGAGACACCATGGAAAAAATAAAGAGCAGAATACCAAGCTTGTAATGCAGCCCTGTGTTAACACACTTCGCTGGATGGCAGAGTGGAAGAGCAGGCAACTGAAGGTAATTTTCTGCACTTTGTTACTTTAAAAATCAGAATTCTACTTTAATTTTTTCTTCAGTTTTTAAAAAATATTTCTTTACAATGCTGTTAAACCCTCACTGGCCTAAGATACACCAAAAGTTGCTATCAAGTATCTCTTACATAGGACAAGATTTAACCATAGTGAAAATGGATTCAGAATTCATTCAGCCTTTAGAAAACTGGACTTCATAAACGTTCAATACATTTTATCTCTGTATAACTTAAAGATCAAATCATTTTAAAGCATCACTAGTCAGCAGGTTGATCTGTATTAAGGCTCCTCTGATTGCAACATGACAGACTGTTTCTGATCTTACCTGAACTGATACTACCCTTAAATGAAATGACAGAATCACATAATGGTTGGGGTTGGAAGGGACCTCTGGAGGTGATCTAGTCCAACCCCCTGCTAAGGCAGGGTCACCTACAGCAGGTTGCAGAGTCGTGTCCAGGCGGGTTTTGAATGTTGCCAGAGAAGGAGACCCCCCCGCCTCTCCGGGCAGCCTCTGCCAGGGGTCGGTCACCCTCAAAGCACAGAGGGGTTCC
>JAVJGI010000050.1:92969994-93027396 GCA_035590275.1 Ibycter americanus | reverse complement strand
TTTACGTATGAGGGTGTGAGGTGAGACAGTGCCAAAAGCCTTGCTGAGGTCAAGGTAGACAACATCCACTGCTCTCCTCTCATCTGCCCAGCCAGTCATTCCATCATAGAAGGCTATCAGGTTGGTCACGCATAACCTTCTTTTCCTCCACATGCTTCAAGACGACCTCCAGGCTGAGCTGTTCCTTCACCTTTCCAGGGATGGAGGCAAGGCTGACCAGCCTGTAGTTTCCTGGGTCCTCCTTCTTGCCCTTTTTGAAGACTGGAGTGACACTAGCTTTTCTCCAGTCCTCAGGCACCTCTCCTGTTCTCTATGACCTTTCAGAGACCATTGAAAGTGTCTTAGCAATAACATGTGACAGCTCCCCTCAGCACTCAGGGGTGCATCCCATTGGGGCCCATGGATTTGTGGGTGCCAAGTTTGCTTAAGTGCTCCCTAATCCAATCCTCCTTAACCAAGGGAAAGTCTTCCTTTCTCCAGACTTTCTCTCTTGCATCCAGGGCCTGAGATTCCTAAGGGCTGACCTTAGCAGTAAAAACTGAAGCAAAAAAGGCATTCAGTACTCTGCCTTCCCTGTATCCTTTGTAAGCAGGGCACCCACCTCATTCAGCAGCTGGCCCACATTTTCCCTAGTCTTCCTTTTGCTCCTGAGGTACTTGAAGAAACCCTTCTTGTCCTTGACATTCCTTGCCAGATTTAATTCCAAATGGACTTTTGGAATTAAAAAGCCTTGTCTCATCCCTGCATACTCTGACAACATTTGTATATTCCTTTCAAGTGGCCTGTCCTTTTTTCTACATTCCAAAAACTTCTGTCTTCAGCTTGAGTTTTGCCAGAAGTTCCCTGCTCATCCATGCAGGTCTCCTGTCCCCTTTGCTTTATTTCTTACTCATGGGCATGCACTGATCTTGAGCTTGGAAGAAGTCATGTTTGAATATTAACCAGCTCTCTTGGACCCACCTCCCTTCTAGAGTCCTAACCCATGGGATTCCTCCAAGTAGGTCCTTGAAGAGGCTAATGGTAGGTCTTCTGAAGTCCAGGGTTGTAATCCTACTTATTGCCCTGCTTCCTCCACGCAAGATCCTGAACTCCACCATCTTGTGGTCACTGCAGCCAAGGCTGCCCCCAGCCTTCACATTGCCAACCAGCCTTTCCTTGTTTGTTAGTACAAGGTCCAGCAGTGCACCTTGCCTCTTGGCTTCTCCACCACCTGTGTCAAAAATTTGTCATCAATGCTCTGCAGGAACCTCCTCAACTGTGTGTGCCTAGCTGTGCTGTCTCTCCAGCAGGTATCAGTTTGGTTAAAGTCCCCCACGAGAACCGGGGTCTGTGATCATGAGGTTACTTCCAACTGTCTGTACAAGGCCTCATTGACTTCCTCTTCCCAATCAAGTGGCCTATAGGAAACACCTACAATGGTGTCACTCATATCAGCCTGCCCCTTAATCCTTACCCATAAGCTCTTGACTTGTTCTTCATCCACCCCTAGGCTGAGCGCGATACATTCCAGATGCTCTTTCACATAAAGAGCAACTCCACCACCTCACCTTGCTGGCCTGTCTTTCCTAAAATGTGCATAGCCATCCATGACAGCATTCCAGTGATGCAAAATTTATATGCCAACATAAATTGGGCAAAAGAAAAGATGTGAGCCTATGCCACTACCTTTCCAGTACCAATGTTTCTATTACCAAAAGACCTGACAAATCAGTTTGCTTGTCATTGTTCCAGTATCAGAATTCTTCTGTTCCTTTAGCAAAGGTGAACCAATTACCAAGTCATTCCCTTCTCTATTGGTCATAAATCTCTGTTGGAAAACAAAGTAAAATTTTTACAAACTTCTCAAATGCAGCTCAAAAATACTGACTCCAGTTTCTACTGGAATGGCAGGTGAAAATAGGTGTCATATCACAGGACAAATGGATATGAACAGACAGGAGTAACAGGCAGATATTCTTCTGGGAGAAAGGAGATGCACAAAACAAGGATATGTAACTTGTCTATCCAGGGATTCCCATGGAAAGTTTTGTGGGTTATTTCATACACCTATACAAAGACAGCACATCTCTTGGGATCTCTCATCATGAGCCTGTTAATTCTACTTCAAGCAGAGCCTGCCAAGAATAGTCTCCCCTGAAACTGTTACTTATGACAAAATCAGGGAACATGCATTACTTAATGTACATTGCAGATTTAAAAACCCATCCCATTTACTGTAAAAACAGATCTTTCTTTGTGGTATTTTGAACGAAGCACATCACCATGGTTCTGCAATGAGGACAACAATACATATCTAGCAAAATCATAGTCCAAAGATCTAAAATGGCTTTAAAAACCTATCTCAAGAACTCAAACCCAACTCCCATTTTTTCTGTGGTGGTAGATAATGGTCAGCAAGCATGCTTGAAACACCTGCTTTCAGAGAGTTAGCAGAATATTTCACTATTTAGGATTTAAGAAAGAGAAGACAGGAGGGGAGCCTGCTCTGCCCACTTACATGACATAAGAACAAAGGACTTCTTAAAGCTGGTACAGTAGAAATTACAAACGTTAGCACGCAAGTTTCTTTGGTGTTTTTTGTGTTTTTTTTTAAACACACAAAACAAAAAAACCAAAACCTTTATGGGTTGCCTCTCCCAGAACTACAGGGGTAGTCAGCAGGAAAACCATGAAAGATTATTACTTTGAGAAGTACTGAAACCACAGAGAATTCAGAGACCAAATAACTGTTGGCAAAAAAATCTAAAATAATTTGTGGAAATAGTGATTTAGGTGGAACACTTTTTGAGAACTAGAGAATGGCTTATAATACCTAATTTATCCTATATAATTTTTTTTTTAATTCCTATATGAACTTTAACCGTTATCTTCTTTTCCACAGATGTATCCCCACCAGATATGCAGAAGTAAGTCTGAAAACACTTTCAGGTTCTCTAGACTGAGCTGCAGGCATACTTAACATTTCAGTTGGCTACTTTTGTTTACTTATTAACAACTGTATTACATATTACTATCATCTCTGTTTCGTGAATCTGTAAATAATCTAGAATCTGATTTTAGGAACAAATAAAGCAAATCAGCTTCACACCTGGGAGGTGTGCATCTAGAACAGTTTTAGCTGATGCCTTATTTTTGCCTGCCCAGTTGTAAACTCATGCTTGTATCAACATTAGTTCTTGTTTGTTCTTCTGGAGAACAAGTTCAGGGATGTAACCTGGCAGAAGACTGTTCTTTTGGGCATTAGGAACAGAGAGGGAATGCTCAATTCTGGAGGGAATGGCAACCTTGATAGCCATTGACCTGAACTGTTGTAGAAATTATTCCAAATTTGAAAGAAGAAACAAATGGGTAGGATATGCAGATAAGTCAAAATTCAATTTGGGGAAAGAGTACTCTAACCACTGACCAAATTAATGAAATATTGTATTCATTTCAACTATGTTTCTTTACATGTAATACAAAATCTTTTAAGTGCTAGCTATCGTTTATTAAAATTCAGGAACATCCTACACTCTGAGAAACAGTTACCTAATTCTTCTTAATGAAATTCAGACTACAAAAATCACAGAACTGAATACAAAGAGCAGCCGTGATATCTGGACAGAATATCCACCAGTCCTGATCACCTTTGCCTTCAGAACTACAAAGAACCACTAACACCTTCTACATCTCTACCAAATGTTACAAGCTGAGCACTGAAAAGAACACATTATTCTCCAGGAAGAAAATGGACTCCAAGATTGCAGAATGAAAGGAGAAAGTGGGAGCAGAAGGGGAATCACTCCAAAACAAAGCTGATCAACAGAAAAACACAGATCTGAAATACAGTTCTTAAGGGTTACCATAGGAGAAGGGGATGCAGTTACTGGAAAAAGCAATCAGTTTTGGCTAAAGAGTCTATGCTTTCTAGTTTGCCTTTGCACTAAATTATGCAATACAGGTCATGATGTATTACATGATTATAAATATCAAATATTGAAGATCCAGGTAAGAAACAGTGAAATACAGGATGTGACACATTAACTCAGTGCATAATTGTCAGAAAAGCAAATGAAATTGAACAGGCTCTTGTGTTGCCCCCCACACTTTTTTTAATTTATTTTTTTTTAGTCATGTTTACTGTCTTACAGTGTATCAGACAGCTCCTCTCAAAAATCCTTTTAAGAAAGAAGGAATGGTAGTTTAATTTTAGACCATTCCAGGTTGATTTCTAGTCCATGCTCAGATGTCTGGAATTCAGCCAGAATAAAAATTGTATTTTATAGAGAAAATGAACTAACACAGCCCATGAACAGTTTATTATCCTAAAGTTTAGCTGTTAGCTATAAATATTCCAAAAAGTTAAAACTACTGCTCAAGGGTATTTATGTGTTGGCTTAGCTTCATGTTCATGATGGGGTTTTGACCTATTCTCCATTTGACGAAACCAACAAAATACTAAGGAGGATAGGAGAAGCAGCTGTCCTAATATGACATTTCTTTCAGGCTTACAACCAATTTTACTTCAAGAAAGACCAAATACAGTTGATATAGAAAGACCAGAGGGCGTTTTCACTTTGCCTACTGTACTCCCTTGTGAGTCCAGTGAGACTGCAACATACTTAGCAGTGTATGTGCTTAAGAACTTTGTTGGATTAGGTCCTGTGTCCACAATTTTAGAGCTGTGAGAAAATTGCCAGGAAAAAGCATAAATGAGTTCTGGCACAATGGATTGTGAACACAAGAATGAAGAGGCTCCCCATCATACACAAACCCCCTTTCAAGGCATAAAAATAAACTCATATTTCCAGCATTGGTTCATTAGGTAACGGAACTCAGAATAACTTTACAATTGCACTTAATAAGGCACAGCACACAATTTTAAAAAATCCTAATAGCATTCAGGGTTCTTTTCTCAGTGCTCCTATTTATTGAGGGTCTGAATGTGCTTCAGCTACTGCAGTTGTGAGTCATGTGGCAGTCTAAGCTGCTGTAAGCCGGGGCGGTTGTGGCTTCCCCATTCCCTTCTTCTTCCTTGAACCAGCACTCATGCTCCTGCAGTTATGTGGTGAATGATTCAGGAAGCTCATTGAATCAAAAGCTAGGACACAATTCCATGTTACACTTAATTTGACATATCTATGGCCTGCTGCCAAAATGGATAGCCATGTCCTCCTCCATGCACCATCATGCACATACCAACCTCCTCCATTGCAGAACTAGCAGCTTTGTACCTGTAGACCCAGTTACAACTCACTCACCCCATAAAATAGTAACCTTTCCTTTTGATGGTCTAACTATTGAGTGGTTAGAGACCAAGGTAAAACAGCAGCTTGAACCACATTTGGGGCAAGGTCTCAATCACTTCAGCTCCCTAAAGCTGCCTTACCACCTGGTATATAAACAGTAGTTCTGGCACTTGGTGGCTGGGAGGAAGAGAAGATAAAGCCGTGGCAACTGCCCTGATTTAGGCCATTTAGGCCATAGCTCATTCGGATATAACCAAACTAGTTTTAAGTTAGCTAATCTAGGTACTGCTAGCAGCCTAGCTATGCAAAAGTTATCTTTTCAGGCACATTTTGCAATGTACACTGAGGAACAGTTGCATTGATTGATTGCTTAATGCTGCCAGCAATGCAGGCCAGATGAAAGCACGCACATGCTTTTTAATCACGCTTTTCACAATTAAAAACTTTGCTGGATTATGACTATAGGGGAAAGAACTAATACCCATGTGATGTGGAACATTTAGAGCATTCTTTTTACTGTGCTATGTTCTTCTATCCTCTGCTCTTACCTTGCTTCTTTTTTCTCTCTCCCATCAGTAATGATAGCAGTTGCCAATCTCAAAGTGACAAGTTGTCCGTACTCATACACATGGAAAAAAAAAATAACACCTAACATTTGCTGGAATATTAAAAACACCAGAATAAAGCCACAAAAGAACAAAATTTTCTTGATAAACAGAGTCACAGGAGAGCTCTAACTCTGTCTAACTGCATATGATTTTGGTATTTTTAACTCCTGACTTTCACATTTAAGGTTTTCTTGAAATGGATCAGAGATCACATCAAAATCCAAGTTACAACATTTTGCTAAGGCTACTTTCCAGAAAACAAGCTTAGCTTCTAATTTTTAAAGTAGTATTCTCCAGGGCACCAATACATAGCTGGGGTATTGCACAGTGTTACACAGCCCATCACTCTCCCCATGACACTCAGGGTACTAGACTTGAAGACAGACACAACATCTATGAGCCAAAATACATTTAAAAAAATAAATCACAGATTCAATTCATTATTAACATGAAGCCAAGGGCAATCTTTACAGAGAAATTTTAAAGACAACTAAATTAAGTAAGAGTTCAGATTTGATTAGGTAGTATCTTACTTGCTGTCTTACTAGACTGTAGCTATACATGGAGCTGAAAAGTAATTTGGCCTAACTGGTGTCACAAAACTTCTTACTCTCTTTAGGAAACATAGCAATCTAAGGAACTACAGGGTTTCTGTTGTGGTTCACCTTGTTCTGTGAGGCAACATGGGCTGTAAATAACATGCCAATGAAAAAAGCAAATGTGTCCTCAGTAAGTGGCATAGTATATTTGTTTTGAGGGTAGCAGGAAAGGAAGCAGACCTAGTTGTAACACCACTCCAGGCATCACATGCTGTGCTGCTAAACATTTGGGAACAGCTTTCTATTTTCCCCCCTGAAACAGAACCAAACTTCGAAACCAAAGTCTGAGCTAAGAAATACAAGCTATTTTTGCAAACATATGTTACCAAAGACCTAAATCTGATTAGCCTTATGCAGTGGCATACTGCTTACTAATACTAAGGCATGGGTATAAATTTACTCATGCAATAAGACAGGGTGGTAAGACACACCAGCACTGCTTCATGCAGCCTGAGTATTTCTGGTCATATGTTCCAGTAGCTGTTACAAAATTCAGCACTTAGACTGTTTTTTATTCACTTCGACTTCAGCCTCATATCCTACTTTTGGAAACACTGCAGTAGGCTTAATACTAACTCAGTGAGGGTAACACCACAACCACAGGAAGACAAAATTACTATAACAGGTGAAAAAGATGAGAGGATACTCTGTGGAGTATGACTACAAAATAACTCAGAATTAGAAAGTGCTTAGCAGGCATGGCTGATAAATATCTGATAAGGCTAACAAAATTACTACTAATAACCACTGCCTTGTTGGATTGTTGATTTTGATAACAAGGGCTGCTGCTCTGCTGTTGCTTGTCCCTTTTGTGGAAGCCTCCCTAAAGTGTAAAAGTAAGTTTCTTTAACAAAGTCATCGTCATCCAACCACCCTCACGCAATGTGGTGACCTTGAATCAGTTCCTGAAGCCTAAATTTTGAATCCTGTTATTGTAATTGATGTGTCCCTAGATCAGAAAATGTCAGAAGACCTGCATTAACTATAGTCAAACTTATAGAATCATTAACTACTAAATTTTAATTCTCCACTGAAGTTAGAAATATGACACATTGAAGCATTAAGGACAACAGGGCCACATGTGCTGCATCTCACAGCCACTGGCAATGAGAATCAAGCAAAGAACCAAGGAGTTTGTGACAGACCATCAGCTATAATAGTTGTGACAGCAACAAAGAGTTGAGACCTCAAAAGACATTACTATTAAAAGCAAGAATATGGTCTGTGAATTCCGCATACATTTACACCAGGGAACTGTTTCACCAAGCACTCAAAATACTGCAGAAGAGCTCTTAACACTACTGCGTACAAATGTAAAATAAGAATGTTACTGTCCATTTGAAGTGACCTATGCTAAGAGCCACAGCCAGCATGATCAAACTGCATACTGCTCCAACATACAAAGTGAGAACAACTTCGAGCCACAACAGACTACTGGGATTCGGGGTTCAAGCCTCTTCTGAGACATGTCAACCCTAGCATCACAGTATCACCTACCTGTACAAACATGGAAATCGCTCTGCCTCTATAGAATATTTTGAATATTTCATTCTAATAATTAAGAGAAAAAAATGCTGATACCAACTCTGGAAACTTTTCAGTACTATTCACAATATTATTTGAAGTAACCTCACAAAGTTCAACAAGGCCAAGTGCAAGGTCCTCCACGTGGGTCAGGGCAACCCCAGGACAAACATAGGCTGGGTGGAAAAGGACTGAGAACAGTCCTGAGGAGAAAGACGCGGGGGTGCTGGTGGACAAGCTCAACATGGCGCAGCAATGTGCGCTTGCAGCCCAGAAAGCCAACCAAATCCCGAGCTGCATCAAAAGAAGCATGGCCAGCAGGTTGAGGGAGGTGATTCTCCCCTCTACTCTGTTCTGGTGAGATCCCACCTGGAGTACTGCATCCAGCTCTGGAGCCTCCAACATAAGAAGGACATGGACCTGTTGAAGCAAGTCCAGAGGAGGGCCACGAAGATAAACAGAGGGGCTAGAGCACCTCTCCTATGAAGACAGACTAAGAGAGGTGGGGTTGTTCAGCCTGGAGAAGAGAAGGCTCTGGGGAGACCTTATAGCAGCCTTCTGGTACCTGAAAAAGGGAACCTACAAGAGAGCTGGAGAGGGACTTTTTACAAGGGCATGTCATTATGGGACAAGTGGTAATGGTATTAAGCTGAAAGAGGGTAGATTTAGATTAGATGTTAGGAAGAAGTTCTTTACCTAGAGGGTGGTGAGGCCCTGGCACAGGTTGCCCAGAGAAGCTGTGGATGCCCCATCCCTGGAAATGTTTAAGGCCAGGCTGGACGGAGCTTTGAGCAACCTGGTCTAGTGGAAGGTGTCCCTGCCCATGGCAGGGGGTTGGAACTAGATGATCTTTAAGGTCTCTTCTAACCCAAACCATTCTGTGATTCCATGTTCATTTAAGATGATATTCTCTAGCATTATACATCATCCATATTACCAACACTGTCTATTCCTTGATGATTCAAAGTTCTAGCAGTGCTCCAAAGTGGCTTATAATGGCACTGATAATTTCCACAAATGACATGGAAAACCTGTTTCTAATTCCAGTAACACTGTCCAAAAAAGAGCATGTGGGAATGTGCTCCCTCATTTCAGGCATGTCAGCAGTTCTTTAAACGAGAGTCAATGTTTCCATTTAAATCCCTTATTCTTCAAGAGGTTGCAGAGTCAGCCCTCAGGGAGAGAGAACTGATACCAGCCATTTCAGGTGCTTTTATGCAATCTTGTATCTCAAAACCAGCCTTTTTTCTTTTTTCTAAAGTTTAAGCCATTAGCTCATAATATGGATAGCTGCCTTCTGGAACTGGGAGGGGAGAAAGGGGCACAAGACACTAAAGTTACTTCTAAAAAGATATTTTGGAAAATAACCTTTAACACCTTCACAATGTCATTTTTTTCCAGCAAACAGTTCCTAAAGGCCTAGAGCTAATCTCCCTTTGGTGGCCAATGTTGACAAGCCGTAAAGTGAGTCTTGGCATTTTGTGTAACCTGGAAAAAAGACTTGGAAAACCATTTTACAGCCTCATCCTGGATTTAACTAATACTCGTCTGATATATCAAACTATTATATTAGTATTAACATGAAGATTCTGAGAAAGTTAGTGAAACAGTTTGAGGAATGAAGTAACCTTTATGATGTGTAATCAGACTTAAGCCATAGAATTCCAAACCTGAGTTTCTGCATCAGAAAAAATTCCTCCTTGGAGCGCTCAATGAGTTTTCGAGATTTCCTAAAACTTGCTGTACTGGTTTTCAGCAGCAGAGGAGGTCTTAAAGTGAAGTGCTTGCCTCTGTTTTGTGCTATTCAACATCTTCCTTTTAATTACTTCTTTTATATCAAGATGGATGTTAGAAGCCAAAAGTGTCTGTATTCTCCACTGCCCACCAGCCTTTGTTGTCCAGGGCTATGAAAAACTGACCAGGATTCAACAATACACCTGGCAGCCACTAAACCCTTCTTGGCTTGGAATGCTGAGTGGGTATTCAAATCACGTTTTGATGAGTTTCTCTGTACTTTTATTTATTTTTTTAAATGATATCTCATTAGAAACCAGAACAATATGAAATTTTTATATTTCTCAAAGACTGCCAAGAACATTGGAGCCATTAATATCTAACACAAATGCACATAAAGAATCAATAGGGAAGAGTAAATTTTATAGACACGCTGTTATAATGTGAAGAAGGTAGCACAGATATCTGTGTACTATCTCACTAACCAACAAAGATCTCACAAAAGAAGCGAAGCCAGGAATAATACACTAATCCAAACAACATATGAAATTCAAAGCTATCCATGTTCTGAACAAAATGATGATTTCCCAGTTAACCAAAATGTAGGTACAATTTGCGTAGAACTGGAGAGTCAGTAAAGCATTACATGGGAAAACAGATGTCTTGAGAAACAAGTTTTACTGAGTGTTCAGTGAAAAGATTTCAACACAAAGTTAGAGAAAACAATAGCTAGCGGTTCATATCTACCAGAAACAAAGCACTGAGCATATCTGCAGTGTGCGCTTTAGATGGCAGTGCTTGATATGATGGGGAAAATAACTGGTGTGAAGAAGCAAAAACAGCACAAGAAATCTTACAAACACTAGCAAGGAAAACAGAGCATTAACCTTCACCATCACAGAAGAAAAGCATACAGCAGCAAAGAACAGAAAAGCCCAGACTAGTTTCTGTCCTGCCCATCTTTACTGGCAGAGGACAAGCGAGTGAATGAATCCCAGTGATAGACAACCATCTACTTCTCCTACGCTCATAGTTATGCAAGATAATGGCTGTATTAGGTCTGGCTGAGCCCCACAGCAGCCCTCATAGTGCTGTGCTTGTATCGGTAGCTAGAAAGGTGGTGATAACCGACCAGTGTTTTGACTACTGCTGAGCAGTGCTCGCACAGCATCACGGCTGCCTCTCCAACCTTCCACACGCACACACTGGTAGGCTGGGGGTGGGCAAGATCTTGGGAGTGGACATAGCCAGGACAGCTGACCCAAAGTGACCAATGGCATATTTCATACCATTTGATGTCTGTTCAGATATAAAAGCTAAGAGAAAGGAGGAGGAAGGCAGGCATTTGTTATCTACAACATTTGTCTTCCACTTACGCGCCCTGTAGCCCGGCTTCCTGGGAACTGGCCGAACATCGCCTGCTGATGGGAAGTAGAGAATAACATCTTTTATTTTCTGTTGCTTCTGCGCACGCAACTTTTGCTGTTGCTTCATTAAACTGCCTTTATCTTGACCCACAAGGGTTTTTTTCCATCTTATTTTCTCCCTCACTGTTCTGCTGAGTTGGGGAGTGATAAAGCGGCTTGGTGGGCACCTGGCATCCAGCCAAGGTCAACACACCACAACTGCCACAGAAATATGAAAAACAACATTTAGTCACATAAAAAGCTTTTAAACTTCTCTTTTTCGGATTCCTTCCACTGTGCTATAGTTGCACTTTCTTGCATACAAGACCTATTCAGAATTCATAACAATGTGTTTAACTTTGGTTTTTGTTTTGTTCCGTATTTAGCAAGCCCTTTCTTCTCAACCTGTCTTTTATGTGCTCCTTATCTTCTGTTATTCATCAGCAGTTCTCATATTCAGGACTTGATAAAAATAAGGAAAGGCTTTTTCATAGATTCCAAAAAGCTTTGGATATGGCCATGAGTATGTAGTTATGCCTTGTATCACTCTTTACTGCTCCCCTAACTGCAACAGCAGCAACCTTTTGCTAACGATTTGAAGAGTGCCATTGAACTGTTGAATCATAAAAGTGCTTTAAACAAATTATTTTTTCTCATTAAAGCCATTGAATCTGAAGGAAAGGTTCAGGCTCTCTATACTATGACTTGTTCATTTCATACCTTTTTTCTGTGATCTCATAACAATTTCTGAGACAACCCACAAAGCAGAATGTAAGGCACCCCTCAGTTCTTTGTTTCATTGAGAGTCATGAAAGAAACTGGAGTTAGGCAGTCTTGTTTAACCTTTGAAAGGAAACATTTTATAAAACACTACCACCACCATTGGTAGGGGGCAAACACAGAAACTGACCTCTTCATCCACTGCAGTGGATAATACACATTATAATACACTTGAATCTGCAAATATCAGAACATAAAAAATACTTTCTATGTTCTCATGTGTTATATTACATTTCATGGGAGATGTACATACAAGCTCCTGCTAAAAGAGAAACTGCACTTCATTTGGTATTGACTTAATGAAGGAATTCTCACATTAATCTCTTAAGCTGTACTGCTCTTTAGAAAAACATACTCTGTGGAAAAGAAAACCTCCATAAATCTCTTCAGCTCTCTCCAGAAAAATAGGCTTTTTGTAGCCCAGTAATTTTCTTTGCACCTTTTCTTGTGGAAACAATTAGCTTAGCAATTTTAAAGTATTAGGCGGGCCCAGCTGCAGGCTCCTGGTATCTTTCCTTTTATATAGCAATGTCCATACAGAAACAACCACCTAGTCTCATAGTACTCAGTGGGAAATACATAAGTGAGCTACTAAGGAGGTTAGGTCTTGAAGGAGCTTTCACTTACCTGAGGCCATCACAGGTTTCCTCATTTTTGCCAGATTTGTTTCTAACTCAAGACTCTTTGTTAGCTCAAGGACAAAATATTGTATTGCAACTCAATTCTCAAAATGCTTGAAACTAAACTCAAAGTGCAAGAGGCACATTCACCTCCTCAGATGAGCCCCATAAATCGGTCCTTCCATGACTTTCAAAAAATAAGGCTGAAGTCAGACCTGTTGTTCTCCCTTTTGTCACGAGTGTAATAAACTTCAGATGGAAGTTCAGGTTCAAAACTGCGGCCATGGGCAGCTGAAAAGTCTGCATTGCCAACGATACTGATTTGTTTAACTGATTGTTTTGAAAGCTCATTACGGGCATGAAATCCTACTCCAGACAGCACGTACATTTTTCCAAAATGATCTTTAGCTTGATTTATATATTTCCCTTTTATTTAATCTCATGTACAATACAGTTAGCGTTAGGATTGATTTCTGTCCTATTATACTGTCTAACCTGGAAAAGTTAATTGCTTGGCTACATACATTGAAAATACTTTTGCTGTAATTGGCAAGAACATCAGTATCCAAATGATTACCAGTGTAGCAAACAATGATAATTACAATAACAGTAGTAAGGCCATCTGTATCTTACTTGTGCATGTTGAAAATTTAGAGCAGTTATTAGTCCAATATATAAACAATGTATGTCTGATCTAGAGCAAATAGAAATCGTTCATAGACCTGTTTTAGAGTTTTTACAGTGTATTTACACACCCTTCAAAACAAATTCAAAGATATGTCTCTGCTCATTTGAGTAGGTAAAAGATAATATTAAGAACAGTACAGTACAAAAATAAAAAGACTCAGTGGATAGCTGGCAACAACTTATATTCAAAAGCTCTTTACCATCTAACTGTACAAAGCCAAGCATTTAAGGATACTCCTTTCTAAAACCAAATAAATGAAACACTATCGCAAAACTTCATCTTACATTACAGCACTTTGTGATGAGCTGCTTTATAGGTGGCAGTTTCATACAGTTGTGTATTCATGTAAATTATGATTCATAAGAAGAATTAAGCACATAGCTAAATTTAAATGTGTCACTGGACCCTTTAAAGAAAAATAGTTGCAATCTTGTACTAATAAGCGTTGTTTACACAAAGTTGTGTAACTAAGCATGTTTGTGGGCTAGAATCATGTGACAGTTCCTAAAATTGTCTAGGCATATTAAGGACAGCAATCTTTGATTAGAAGGATAAAGTGGAAAGATCCTCTTTAACAGCACCCACAACATCTATATGAACATTGTCATACAATGCTGTAGATAAAGTAATGAATAAATAAAATACATTAAGTAAAGCTTGTAGGAAAAGATGTGCAGCTGTGTAATGTCTGGGTGCAACTTTGGATGGTGTTTTGAAAATTTGGCTCAGAATGTCTTGTTTTACTAGAGTTTATAGCTCATCCTCACAGTCATTTATGTATAGCTGCTTGTGTATTTAATCAAAAGTAATAGGCCAGATGCTTCAAATTAAAGACAGTTAAAAAATCTATTCTGATACATAAATATAAATGCTGAGACAGCTTTTGGTCTTAGATGTTATGAGTATTAAACTATGAAAGTTTATTTACTTTACTAAATATAATCATAGAAGATGAGAACTTTGAAATTTAATCTTTAAGTCATCTAAATATTTGCATGGCAGCACAATACAAAGAATTTAACCAAAAACAGTGGCAGCACAGTAGCGAGTGAAAAAGCCAAACTTTGGTCTCATTTGGTCTCATGAAGAGCTTCTCAGAAATATTTGTATTTAAACAATAAATACAAATACTGGGGCACTTTCTCTGTTGCTCTCTCAGGAAGACACAATGATTATTCTGAATTATCACGGCAAAGTCAGACAAACATTTCCCTTAAATATTTAAGACTTTTTTCTCATTTAGATAGATCATTTACAGTATAGTTTTACAGTATCTTTAATCAAAAATTCTGCTGGGAAAATCAAGTCTTACAAATTGTGAAAATTCGAACAGCCGCCTGACACAACACTTGACAAATCTGACTCCCAGTGTTACAAAGTCCTCAATAACTAAGCAAAGCAATTGGCACCATTGTTCTACACCCAAAAAAGAAAACAAAAAAACCCAAACAAACCAAACCAGCAACAACAAAGATATATTTTTCAGTCCAATCAGTCTTTGATTTTCCATCAAGTTAGTGGAGTTACTAATGATTTCCCAGCATAAAACTATCTACTCATAAAAGAGGAACTAGATCCGTTCTGTCTAAATTATTCCGTAGGAATATTGGTTAGAAAAATATGTCTTAGGAAATTTTCTGTCATAGTAATTAGCATGCAGCAGGAGCATACAAGGAATACAAAATACTTACTTCAAGGGCTATATCCTGATAAATACATGTGTCATTATTTCATCCTAAAGCTCATCACCAGCACAGTTTAATTGCTCAGAGAAAAGCTCTTCACCATATCCCTTAGAGTTGTCTCTAAAAAGCTAGTATGTACTAGAACTTCCTTATACTTACTTGCTACAAACCACATTTTCAAGTCATTTCATCAGAAATACTTAAGTACAAGGGAGAACTTGAGAAGTGGAGTTCGGCACATCTCTGTGAATTGTTACCTTGTAGAACATACGAAAACTTCTCCTTGAAATCAAACCACTCACTCAAGTAGACTACCATCCTAGTAAGAAATTCATAACTTATAAAGAAGAAAATGGAAGACAGTGGGAACAGCACAATAAAGAGAAAGAAAGTCCACAGGACCTACATGGAAGTTTACAATCATTGCATTTGACCTTGTGACTGCAGCAGAGGTCAGTGTATCTGCACTGGTATTGTAGCTGTGAGCTGATGGAAAAAAATGATGACTTAACAAGAGACTTCAAAGTGGGCTCAACTTTAAATCATATTCAAATGCTTCACAAGGCTTGTGCAGCCCACAATGAAATCTGTGCTGCTCTGTCCTCACTCTAACCAAAACACCAAGATCAAAGTTAGCAGGGATAGATTTATCATGCTAACGTTACTCCTCAAAATGCAATGCACACAGACTCAATGCCTTGAGGGGGTAAGCAGGAACTCACTGGGATAGGGAATGTTCAAGGGAGTACTTTTGTACCCACTGAAAGCAAAAGCAGTTGGCAAGAAGCTACTCCTACAACTGCAATAATATCGTTAACTTCCAAATATTATGAATGTAATCCCATTCTTTACTGTGGAATCACAACATGCTTGGATTAGAAGAAAATAAATACGCAAAAAATCAGTGTGAACTATTTCAGCAATAAAAAGAAAACATCATACAACCATTAATTCCCCTCCCAAAGAGACTCTGTGATTGGGTCAGAACCATTCATTCCCTCCTTGCACAGACTTGCAGCATGACTATTAGCTGTCATTTTCTGCTGTCCTAAGTGACTATTCTAAATAAAGCCAAAAGCCTCATTGACATGCTTGGCAGCCACCTGAGAAATCTCAATATAATATTTTGTATGAGATAACTTGCAAGTCTGTGGCAAGCTGCTACCTTGCGGCATATTTTCTCATGGCATAGCACAGTCTTCCAGGTCTTAGTTTGTCATTTCCCTCACAGTTCTTTGCATAGCTCATACCACATATTTGAGGCAGTGACCTCTTTCTTAGATCTATATCTACTCATGAAATTCAAAAGGATTTTAAAAATCCTCAGCATGTCCAAAGAGAAAACTAGCATGCAGTGCAGTGACTGGCAGACGTTTCCATACACTACATACTACGTCTCACTAGCAAGAGATTAGTAAGCTCAGATATTATTAGCAGCAAGAGTTTAATGTAAATTAACTGTTGAGTATTTATTTTGAGTTTTAGTAAATTCTACAGCCAGGATTCAATGCCATACACTCACAGGTAATTGCTAGCAATATTGGAGTTAGTTAGCTCAAGACTAACTGAACATCACCTACGCAAGCAGCAATCACAGCAGTAATAATGTAGACATCTACTCATCAGGAGCTCACAGAGTCTGGCACAGAATTCAGGTTTCCTCCTTTGCTCATCATTTCTCTGTGTTCCAACCTCCCCAACAGCACTTCTCCTCAGCAGATTAGTACACACAAGCAATTTAACTATAAGCAAGGGTGTCCCAGTACAGCGCACCTCTGAGAGAAATTGTTTCTTTTTTTTCTCAGTGAGGAACTTCCACTGCTTCCTGCTGAGACCATTGCAATTCAGGCCTTATGCTTCTTTTCAGTAAATAAAGCATTTTTTTCTCCTTTGGTTTTCTACCTCTACGATAGTACTTTTGAGAACTGCCTGAGTTTTGTCCTAATCCAGCACACTGTATCAGTGGGAGAAATCAGAGCTTACCCTTTGTTCTGATACAGAAATACACGTGCTCACACTAAGGCAACTTCATTACTCTTTTTTTTTTTTTTTTTTTTTTGGTTGGTTTGTTTAATCAGTTTTGCTGGTGTGTGTGTAACTTAATAGAATTCCACCTGTACAAAATCCTGCTGCTAAGATTTGGTCTGGCACCAGATGGAGCAAGTACGTAACTAGACTTCTCCATCCATTCCAATGGATGGTAGTCCATGACACTCAGCTGAAGTTCTCCTATGACCTACAGAATTGTTTGGAATATTCTGACTTGATCAGCATATTTTATTCCTTTGATTTCCATCTTCCTCTGTGAATGCAATCTCTTACTAGACATGTTTCTCTTCAGGTTCCCTACACAGGGGTATCAGCCATTGTGCCCATGTGCACACTGAACTACAGCTGAAGAGATGCTGTTTTTTCTCTTCAGTTTTGAACTATTTGGTGTTGTAGCTTCAACATAATTTTAACTATTTAAACCTCTATCATTAAACTGCAGGAGTTTTTTGGTGAAGAACATTAAGAAGCCTAGTCATGGCATATCAGTTCAGCTGATACAGCCCAATGAAAAATATTAGCTAAATGCAGAAACTTGTCTAAAGCCAGTAAAACTTTGCATTGCCATTGAACTACCTCTACAGCTAGAGAGATGAATAACAAAAGCCATCTACAAGAAGAAAACAAAATTTCTCAACTTATAATCAAAATCTATCTTGAACTCCCTCAAGAAATGAAGGAAGATATATCAACAAAAAGAATTTTTACTCTACTTTGTCCCTTTTTTCTTTTATTGACTAGACAGTTAAATTAAATGCAAACTCATAAAAAAAGATATATAAGACACAACAAATATTCTTTGAGGGCTCATTGTAATCGCCATGGACTTGCTGCAGCCTCTGGTGCCTGAGCAAGAACTCAGGCCAAAAATATCATGTACAGAAAAACATTGCAATGCTGTGATTTCATGCCTAGTATTACCTTATGGTTTAAGTAGCTCCCTTGGCTCTTACACTTGTAGCAATTAGAATTTCCAGACAGCTCAGCGGCAGATATTCTAGGCGCTCTCTATATTGCAGCACTAACGGGGAGATGGCAGTCAATTCTTACCGTGAATGAATTAAATTCACCGGTATAACACATGGCTGTAAACCTAAAGACTTTTTTTAAAGCTTTCAAAGTTTTCATTATGCCTTTTATAGTTACAAAGCAACAACAGCCACCTATGTGATGTAAGTCTCAATTTTTATCATGGGCTAAGACTTACAGTAGGATATGCAAGTCCCCATGCTGCTGTTTCTGGATCTCACAAATACGCTTCTACACTTTTCTTTCCAGCAACAAGGTTATTTAAACAAAACAGAACACTATCTACTGAAGAACAAAGATGTGCTTGATCAGAAGAAAGGAACACCAGACAAGGAAGAGGGATTGCCTGCCATATGTTCCTGATTTATTGGTCTAGTTGCCTGAAGTTGGAATTTTATCAGGATTGTATCCTACATCAGAGAGACAATATACACTTCCATTACCAGGAGAGTACTTAATATATCCAGATGACAAAGGTTAAACTATATGTATGTCAGCTTTGACAGCTTCCCTTCTTCTTATGACCTGAAGTCCATAAGGACTGCAAGTAATTAGCACTCCAGAAAAGTCAGAGCTTTAGGCCTTCAGGGGATTTTTCAGGTCATTTTGGTGAGCAGATACTCCTGTTGGAGTTTAAAGTTACACTGTGGCATTATTATACATTGCCTCATTAGATATCCTTCTTCCTTGCCAAATATTAAAAATTTGCTAATGTAAGTTCTTCTATTGCAATTAACTATATATTCCAACTCCCTGTCTGCCTGTGCAACATCTAGCTGGACAAACAAGCAGCTGAATGCATTTTAAACACACAACTGTTTTTTGCAGCTGTGTAAGGACTTTCTGAGTATTGTTGGTTGCAACCTCTAAGCTGCTCTTCTTAACTTCAGCACCCATCCATAACGGACACATCTGATTTACAAACAACATTCAAATACATTTAAAAATAACTCTTACAGGACAAAATTGGACAGTGAGGGCGGGAAAGAGGAGCAAAGGTACAACTTAGTAAACAAAACGGGAAATAGCTGCAGTCAAAGCCTGCAAGCTTACCAGGCACTTCATTAAACTGCAATGCACTACTTTACAGTGCTGCTTTTAAAATATGTTAACACTATATCACCGTTCCCGGCAGCATGAAGTCTTTCCAGAAAATGTGTCATCACTGTATGCAGCATATTTTATAGCCAGTATAATTTCATTTGATTTTATCCAATACTATTTTTCTGAAATTCTAGGAAGTCTCCCCACAAAAGATAAGTAATGACTGTATTTTAAATCAGCCAGCACAAAGTTTAACGACATTACTGCAGGAAAAAAAAAAAAAAAAAGCCTTTATTACACTAAAATGTCCTCAGTTTCATTTTGCCTTTGTAGAAGAGGTTGTGAATAAAATCTGTGAGAATCTCATTCAAGTATTATGTAGCATAAAAACCCTGAAATATGTCATGTTTCCTATGTCCACAAGCATTCTGAAAAGATGAGCTGTACATGTCTAAGCAAAACAACATAATTCTCCTGTTCTTACCAGGCTTGGATTTCTGCTTTGCAATCTGCCCATGACTGGAAAGAGTTGCCGTGGAGCCCGGTATAACCGTTCTTTCCTCTAAATCAGACTCTGGGATTGTAGTACAGCCACCTAGTTGAAAAGGGAAGAACCTTAATGTGTTGTTTACATAACAAAACAAATTAAAAAACAAATTCACTAGTGCATAATTAAGGAAAAGAGGGGATAAATTAGCTGACAGGAATATATAAAACCGAAATACTCTTTTCTTTCACTTCACAGAAATGTTTGCTAAAGAAAACGGTTACCATTGTTTAGAAGGCTGATTATGCTTTAATGACTCCTCTCCACTACGTATGCTGGTTTGAAAAAAGCTTGAATGTAGTAAGACCACAGGGTATGTAAAACTGGTTCCACGTAAAACAGGGAAATAATGTGATTTGTGTTAAAGATCAGATTACTGGGAGCTAGTTTTGTAATAAAAGTAATTAACTGTGAACGAAATAACTTTATAAAGTCAACAAAGCTTATGAAGATTGTTAGCCTGCCACAGAGAATGACATGATGGTATTTTTTGGATGTGCTATTAAATACCATATTTTTATTACTTAGTGCTAGAGACATGGAAACACAAGGACATTTCCACTGTCCAGTAACACATTGCACTGGCAATGCCTTACTCAAGTGATTTTAGGATGCGTGGCATAACAGATTCTTTGTATTTTGCAATATTGCTTTTTGAGTAGTTCATTAGAGAGCACAATGACTTACAGCTTTCTCTTCCAACATGTTTAAATGCCTATGTTTATAATACGGAGAGAGTGATAATCTAGTAGTAGTATCACCTGAAGACAGCTGCCGCAGCTTGTAGTGGAATAAGTTGCAGTAAATTTATTTCAGAACAGCTGTGATCAGGACATAGGAGGATGTGTCACTATTCCACAGCAAAAACATGGCTTAACAGTAAGTGCATTGCCAACGCTATAGTACACAGCTGAGCTGCATCCTTCTCATAGCCCTCCCAGGATCACCACTCGCAAGCAAACAAATCCACATCCTTCTCTATTGTGTTCTGAAAGCACATGTTTATAAACAGCATGTCAACTCCCAGAGCACACAGACTTTTCACCTTTCTGTCAGAGCTGCGCTATTTTGAAATGTTCTACGCCAAACCCCATAACCGGTGTATCCAATTTGCAGCAACACAGGCTATTCTCTCCTTACAAACTAAACAAGTAAAACAGTTAAAAATAAGGTTGCATTCCCAAGTAGGAGAGCTGCAGTTTCCCCAGCAGTTTCAGCGGCACTGGCAAAGCAATACAAGATGTCCTGCAGAAACGTACGATACTGCCTAGCTAGGGTAAAGCACCGCAGCTCCAGTGAACCCTGTGAAAACACTCATTCCTACCAGATGAAGAACTGATACAGAACCCTTTGTTCCTAAGCAAGAGGAAAGATGCAAGCTACTATATTCCAGATACTCCCTGGCAGAAAGTATAAGATTCATCATGGGTTTTGTGTTTGATTTAGAGCAAGGGGGGAGGGGGTTCAGTTAAAAAGGAAAGTTAGGAGTGAATGTGTCAGCAATGTGCAGACTTATGACTCAGGACAGCTGCAGATATTTAGGATATCTGCTATGAAACTGAAGAAGAAAATGGGAAATTAGAAAAACGTCTTCATGTTAAAATACCGTAACATTAGGGCAATGTCTGATATCATTAGATATAAATGTACCTACACCCTAAATGAAAATAAATATCAGTAAACTAATATTTCTGTTCCCATTTGCACATTGTGACTAAACTGTAAGCTATGAGATTTGATGACATGGAAACCACTGCGTTAAAAGTCAGTTTAGATATTTCTCATTCTTATCTTCAGATAAAAATCTACCCTACTAAACAGTAATCTGTAAATACAGGATACTAAATTAAGGTTTCTTGCACAAAAGAACAATTTAAAATGGCATCATACATTTTAAAAGGTTTTATAACATTTCCTAACAGCATGAGTGAAAACTCACCAAGTCAATTGGCATCTATCGAATTTCTACAAGGAAATAAAAGAATTTTTACAACGTTCATTCTAAAGCCTGAAATGCAGTAACTTATATAGAATAGAAGCACTAATAAATAAAAGAACTTTTACAATGTTTGTTCTAAATCCTGAAATTCAGTAACTTACATAGCCTTGAAAATTGATGGCTTTTGATGCCAAAATATTTCATTAGTCATCAACACTGATAGTAACTGAATAAGTCAAAAAAGGTCTATTTGCCCTTTAGGTACAACATACTTCTTGATGAAAGGAAGCAAGGCTTCCTGCTCTTGATTTTGGCGCGAGAGATTTGTTAAGATTTACTTTTCATCTGAGTCTATCAAAAGTTATTAAAATTAAAAGCCAAATTCACTTCTTCCATAACTTTATTTTCCTGACAGAGAGTAATGAGGACTGAAATGTTACCAGTGATAGACTATGTTACGTAAAAAGAAGAATGTAGACAGAATACAAAGAGCAACAGTATCACCATCAATATTAACAGCAGTAATTATTTCCTAGTTCCGCAAAGCTACTAACTGTTCCCTATTAACCATTTTTAAAATACTATTGTTTCATAAAGGCATTCCATGTGCTGAGAGCACTGTTCTCAGTGGGGCAGGATTTCACCAGGAATCTTGTGCCAGAAATTATTTAAATGACCAGACAAAAAAAGCAATATAATAGTGATACTTTTACTCTTTTAAGGCAATGAGGCTTACAGGATCGAGGTCTTTGTGTTCCTGCATTTCTACCTTACTCTTCTAAAACCAGTATTACCTTTTAAGTGAAGAAACTATTAGAATTAGAATAAGGAAACTATGTCCCTTAGCTTGTTCAGATGCCTAGGCTGGGTAGAATGACTGGACTCTCACCTACACACCAATCTGCATCAACATATGTGGTATCGGCTTCTTCCAATGGAACCAATGACAAATTCAATTGTCTTGCTCCAATAGACACAGGTATCCATCCTCAAGATAATAATGGACACCCTTGACAACATGCTGTGATTCCACACAGGAACAAATGAGTGGAGACCGCACTAAGACAATGGTTACACTGAAAGAACTGAAATGTTCAAAGTAAATTGTAAACTTTCACTGGTCTAAAAAAGAACCTGAATAAGGCACAAATATACACCACTGAATAGAATATTTAAACCACACAGAACAGGATTTTGTGATTCAAAAACATTTTACAACTCTGAAGGACAGCTACTTGAAAAAAAGAACTTTTCCTGCTAGGACTCTAAACTTTTCCATTTCATACTGCAGGGCTTCTACTGAGGGTATCTGCTCCACCTTCTCTGGTCAGACTAACAGAACCTTAAGTTAAAAAAAGTGTCTTTGAATTCTTGTATATCTCTGTATAATTTAAAAAAGTATCCACTGAATGGGCATTTTAGCAAGCATTGAAAATTTTTATGTACCTGGAATCCTAAAAGAAATCACAGCAGCAGAATAATTCACATTCATTCATAATTAAGTGAATGGTATAAATCAGAAAAGTGAAATATTTAAGGGAAAAGAGGGGAAAGAGAGGCAGGAATAGTAGTACATAAATCTACACACTGGAAATGATCCAAGTTGAGAAGTTCTCCAGATGTCAGTCTGTAAACAGTGCTTCATAAAATGAATTTCCCCATTAATTGTTGGCAGGAATAACATCTAGAATATGTTATTACATTTGACCCACTCTTTCCCCCTTTTCTGTGTAGCTAAATTCTTGTCTGACATCACAGATCTTTTATCAGTTGTGATAAATCCAAGAAAGCAAGATCTGGTCAGCAGAACTGTTTGATAGGGTACAACACACACAAAATTACACTCGAGCTAATTGTGAACTTTGTTCACCAAAGGAAATGAGACTTCTCTTGTTTATTTTCACTACATCTGTTTTTGTAACACATTTGGTTCTTAAGTTGGAAAAAGACACCCACACCCAAAGGAAACATAAACATATAATACATATTGAACAAAAATTAAGTACTGACAGTTTTCCTACAGGTTCCTATTAACATGTTTTTTACACATTTTAACATGGCTCTAGAAGTTGAAAAACAGGAAAACAGAAGTAGTGTACATCTGAAAAATAAAAAGACACTTTGAGGGAAAGACTATTTGGGTTTCCTCTTTCTCTTCCACTCAATCACAATCTAAAAAATACATAAAGTTTCCATTTTCCTCTGAAATTAACTCTTACAAGAGTCTACAGGAAGAAGAAAAGAAAAAGCTTCCTGAACAGTCTTTGGCAGCAAGAAAGTCAAAATGTGAGCAGGAAGCTCTCTAACTAGCAGGTTTTGCCATCCATGTGTATACCATTATACAATGAACATCATCTAAACAGCAAAATTATTTCACAGAAATTCCAAAACTATATGCAAAACCATGTTCAGTTTGGTCTTCTGTGCTGTCCACAGTTTTTAGGGACGTGTATACTAAAAATGCAGTCTAAGGCATTAGATATTATCCTCTCTAAAACAGTTAATTACTTCTATTCAAGTCCTGTAAATTTTATTAGGATTGCCTGTCAGAAAGTAACTTGCCTGTTGAAGCAAACACCGCATGCAGGCTTTGTAGATTTATAGTGCTACTGCTGCTTTCTAGAAGGAAGATAAAATAATAAAATCTACAGAAGAAAATACATATTTGAGTGTATGCTGAGTTCCAGGGAACATTTATTCACAAACCGGGTCTGGATTAGAGTCTGTCATTTGAATAGACACATTCCAGGAATGCAAGCATATTTCTATTGCAAAGTGAAATGGAGGGAAAGAAAAAGATTTTTTTTTCTAAATAGGTGCCTGATAATGAACACAGGTTTAGTTCAGATATTCACTAGCAAAATGTAGAGGCAATAATTTATCAGTTATACATTTCAGAACATAGCATGTAAGTCTAATAGCGTGGCTACAATTATGCAGTCACAATATTCCATTGTTTTGTGCCTGATTTGACATAACCAAATTCTATGGAATAATGGAAAATATTTCTGTATTACAGTCCATTAGAATAATAAATTAATGAAAAATATCAACCGAACATGCAGTCCAAGGTCACTTAAGATCACCAAAACATATTTTCAATGGGAGTACGCAGAGACATACCAGACTGTTTTTCTGCTTTACTCTTGTTTTACTGAAATGTTTCCTAACAAAACTTCCAGTTCATAAATTCCATAGCTTGTCCTGTAGTAAGTCGCCACTATTTGCATTGAGAGCTAGGCAGACATAATTTACATCAATTGTGTGGCACCTGTTTGAGCTTGTAGCCCATTCGAGTATTTTGAACAGGACTGAATTACTAAAATCTTGACTTCAGAACTACAGGGTACTTCCAGCAGCACAACCTCTTTATGGGAGCAACTATGCTGTTTAAACTGTCAAGTTGTCTTGGCCATTCTTTCAGGATGAGGTTCGGCGCATGTGGTATGTAAGTCATACAAACGGCATTGGGAAACACATTGCTAAGAACAGATATTACAGCTGTTTGCATTAAAGCAGCATTTTTGGGCATTCAGCCAAGAACACAATCAAAATCAACATTGAGCAGTACCCTTAGTAACACAGGACTAATAATGCCACAATATTATACTATATAATGCCATTAAATATCTACCAAAAGTCTTTTGTTACTCAAAATGAACAAAGGATGAATGATGACAGTTGTGCTTCAACCACACACACATACTGTTCCACCCAACAGCCTATTCACCTGATGAGCACGGACTGACTGGAAAAAAAACCCCACCCCTCTCTGTGTTCTGGTACGTGTGAGAGGTAATTGTTACTGAATTTTGTCGTGCCTGGAGGACTTCCATCTGCCTTTATGTAACAGCACTAAAAAAATAACACCTTATAACAAGAACTTTTCCAGGGGAATATCAACTCTTGACAAACACCATAACCATAAAAATCACTGTATTTTTCAGAGTACACTGCCTCACATAGCACCTGGTGGGTTTTTTGACTAGGTCTCACATCTTCTTCCCCATATTCAGTGTACCACTAAGTGTAGCTTTCATTTAGCATAACTAGAAAATGTTTTCTTTCAAAATGCTTAAATACAGCAGTAACAGAAGTTATAGAACACACTGTCATCAACATATGTTCAGGACAACTTCATTCAGTAACAAACTCAATTTCATGTTACCCTTTTGGGGAGCAAGAAGAATATGCAAGGGTTTTGTCATTGGTTTTGTTTTACATATATAAATTCATCTTTTTCACATACATATACACATATATGTATAAGGAGATATGTATATATATGAAATACATAAAGGCTTTTATACCAAATATTTTGTTTTCAGTAAGACTTTCTTCCAGTTCTGCAAAGCTTGTATTTATTGTATTGTTTCAGTAATGAACAGTGGTGAGGAGGTTACCAGATAGATCTTTAGACATTTTTTACTAATTTACATCAAAAACCTAAGTAGGTAATGCTCCCTTTGATAAACACTTCCCTAGCTATTTTATCTAAAAGCATATTCAAATTAATTTCTACTGTCAGTTCTGGTTTCTGTCTGCCAACACACCCCAAGAGAACCCCTGAAAGTCCGTATTTAGAGCAGCTGGGATCTCCAGAGCATGCTTGTCCAAAAAACATTCACAATATTGTCTTTATGTAGCCAGTAACCTTTCTCCAGTGCACATTGAAAGGAGACAGACTAAAATTGACTGTTATAACCTTGATAGCAAACCCTCCCAGTATGTATCATTCTAAAAAGCTTAGAGGAATGTTTTGGTCCTATTCCCATTTAAAACACATTTCCTGGAGCACATATATGAAGCATTCTTCAATCCAAAGATGCAAGCATGCAGCCACATATATAGACACTGTATATTTACATGTATATGTATACACACCCAAATTTTGGACTTACTACTGAAAAAAAAGCAAGCCCTCATTCCTTGCAGTCAGAAGTTGAAGAGATAGTAAATGTTTGTGGCATGGTTTACAGTTCTGTAACCTACAAGTTACAGAAGTTTTCTGTCCCACAATCATGCTGGAAGACTTGCAAGGTGAGTATTCTTTGACTGGCTCAGAGGAACAAACAACTATTTACCTTCAAGGCGACCGAGGCATACTGACCTAAACAAAACACTGTTTACGAAGTCTTAACAGCAAGAGGAAGCTCAGTAATGCAGGTCAGTGAAAATGAGATTTTTGTCCCAGCTGTGAACACAAAATAAAAAGCTAACGCAGTTTTCTGCATGACACCTTGTTAAGCAGCTCTGTTGGATGTTTGAGACAGCCTTGATGGAACATAGTCAGACAGAAACAGTTAACGAGGGGCTTATTCCTAATCTAGACCAGAAACGGAGTGAAATCAAAGAAAAAGCATTTGATATGTATGCTAATGCATGATTCTGGGCAAGAGAATACAGGAACAAAAATTACTGATATCAGATGCAATATCAGATATACTGTGGATAACAGAAGACAGTGGACTAGTAACAGGGATACAAACATAGGCATTGAAGGATATATGTTGCTCAAGTGGTTCAGTAATACTTCATAGCACTATTGTGATGGGCTACTCAAAGAGCAGTATACAGATTTGGGCAATTTGGAAAAGGATTATAAAATAGTTTAATGCACAAAATTTGAAACTTTAGCTACAGAATACCAAGATCAGATTTCAATAGCAATTGCAGTTGCTTTAATATTAGGAAAGGATTTAATATTATCAGAAATGGTGGTATTATGGAAACAAAAGAAGATATAAAACCTACAGAAATAATCAGAGGATGATAAAAGACAAAGGCTTTAGTGTGATAGACCAGGAAAAAGGTGAATGCAATTCTGAAATCCACCTGACAATGTTCCAAATAAGGATCAAGAAAGCAGTAATACTATTGGACAAGGCACTGGTAAGACATCTGGAATACTGGGTTCAATTCTTGTTACCATGTTCATGACAGATTAAATAAACCTGGAAATATTCAGCTGAAGGTTACTATGATCATATAGGAATCACTTATCTTATTGACACATGAGCAGACGACCAGCCTGGCTTAGCCAAGAGGACTAAAAATAGAACAGAGTGATCTTTACCAATAATGCAATTAGACCAGAAATCCTTAGTGTCCAGCAAAATAAAAGACACACTTAGAATAAGAAGCTGAAAGGGAGTAGATTTAGATTAGATATTAGAAAGAAATTGTTAACCTAGAGGGTGGTGAGACACTGGCACATGTTGCCCAGAGAAGCTGTGGATGCCCCATCCCTGGCAGTGTTCAAGGCCAGGCTGGATGGGGCTTTGAGCAACCTGGTCTAGTGGAAGGTGTCCCTGCCCATGGCAGGGGCATTGGAACTAGATGATCTTTAAGGTCCCTTCCAATGCAAACCACTCTATAATTCTATAGATTGATCATGAATTATTTTTTACTTGAAATTAGGTTTCTGACTACCAAGAGAACAAGGGTTTGGAATAACCCCTGAACAGAAACCATGGAAGTAAACAATTGTATTTATGAACAGGACTAAATTACCTTATTCTAACACAGAGATGGATTTTCAGAACAAGGAATTTATTTTCTTCCTTTTCCCCTCCCCTCCACCCCCTCCAAACAGAAGACATAGGGAATGCAAGACAAAACAGATATAAATGTATCTATTAGTATTACGAAATTATCCAGTATGTGCTATCTAATTATAAGCAGTTATCTAACCATTAGGACATTAATGAATTACTGTTCCCTATTATCTAACAATATTTTCACAGCATTCAAAGTGAACATGAGACACCACAAAAAATAGGCTACCTAGCTACTTTTACCAGCTGTAGGAAGTAAACCATTAGTTCACAATGGAAAATTAAAAATGTAACGATTATGGGGCCAAAGTATCATTGAAAATATTTTGTTAAAAACCAGCAGTGATGTTACGAACACTTAAAAACTACAGTTCTCACAATTCCAATTCCCAAAAGTATTTGGCAAGCAAACTTATTAAATTTACATTTGGAGAGACACTGGACTATAAAATATAAAGCGCCAAGTGCAGAAATTTAATACAAGTAATCAGACCACGTATTTTTAAGAGGGTAATGAACCAGCCTCTGTTCTGTATCTCCAGATACTACTTGAAAATAAGCATCTCAAGTGAGGAAATAAACGTGGATGCAAGCATCTTCTTTTAATATTATTGAAATAAACCTAATAAACATCTATCTGGTGCCTTTCCAAGACAAACAGCATATAGATCCTTTGGGCACCAAGAGTCTAGGAAATCAAAGTATTCATAAAAGAATTCTCTTTTTTATAATGCAGAAGTTCCCTTCCACACTTGAACTACAGCTTTTGCTGAAATACTTGCTTTGTAATGCAAGCATTAAAAAATAAATAAATAAATAATAAAAAATACATTTCTAATGTACTGTAAATTTCTACTTTCTCAGATGAACCCAATTATCAGATTTGTTTGTAACATGTAAAACCTGAGTAACATTGTATTTGTTTAGTCTAAAAAAATGCCACTTCTACTTAATGACTCACTATGATTTTTATTAATTGCACTAGGAGCTAAGAAAAAAAAAATCAAATTATAATAACCTATCTTTGCTCCAATACTGCAATAGGAAACATACATTATTTACATTTACTGTAATCCCACTAGTATTTAATCCACTGACAAAATAAATTCAGGTATTATCTTGTGTTAGCTCTACATTTTACAACATTAAAATCTCTGGGATTGATTTTAGAAGGAATCAAAAAAAGGCAATTTTGGCTCTATTTAGGGTCATAATGCCCTTCAATTAATCTAGTTTATTTGGAGGAAGCGGTACAGAACTGTACGTAATACTTTAAAATTACAACTTATCCTGCACACAGTTTTTTCCTTTGTTTAGAAGAGCTTCCTATTCAGCAGATTTTACTCTACAAACTGCCTAGAATTTCATTATTTCCCTAGTACCACACCTATAGCTGTGTAAGTCACGTAATTTTACTATCATCAATAGCGTTCAAATGTTATGAAAATGACACAACTGAAAGATAAAAGTGATGTTCCATTACTGGGGTTACTTTGGGCCTTTCTTCTTGTTTAAGAATAAAGGACTTAATACATAAAAGCACACATTTCGTATAGTATCTTCTGCAAGTATTTTCAGAAGTAGCCAGGAGATTGGTGTGCTTCACGTGACAAACCTTAAAGAGAATCAACTTTACAAAACTGCCCAGCACCCTTCTACCAAATACAAGGTATCTGAAGATATGAGAAACCACGCTTCCAAAACCCTCTAATAACTCAGGAGAACCTTGGCACTAAACTTTTCAGAAAGGAGGAAGAAACTCAGTTTAGCTAATGTCATCAAATGAATTACATCCATTAGAAGATAATGGATATTTAGGGAGAACTGCGTTCAAATCCAGCCTCTTTTTATTAGTAAAAAGCAAGGTCTGTTTTCACAATAAAATGCTACGTCTGAATCAAACTGGATTTTTATATGGGAAGGCACAGGATTACCGGTCCTGTTTTGTCTTATTTAAAAGCTGGCATTGCTGCTACTGTTCAAGATGATAAATAAAGTGACAGAGCAAGTAGAATACAGAGCTGTTCTCAGTCAGTTACTTTTATGCCTTACGCTTATTTAATTCTCTCAACTCTCTAGTTTTTAAGGATCATCTTGTAGCCTGACTATGACCAGGGGTTATTCATTTTAAAAAAAACTATTAAAAAAATCTGTGACTGGATACCCTAAAATTTGCTAAAATGCAAAGTGAAAGATGTATGACAAGGGTAGTCCTGACTTCCCTTCCCCTCCAAATTTTTCCTGGTTTTGTACAACATTAGTACATGCTAAAGAAAGTCTATGTCAAATTAAATATAAACCTTGTAATGCATAGTTTAAACAAAACATAATTTAGAAATGTCTACCTCATCTGCAAGGAAGCGATAGAAAGCAATCTAAAGACTAAAGGATCAAATATGCTATTCAAAATGCAACTAAAAGTATTAGACAAATAACCTGAAACTAGACAGAAGAATGAATCAACACGACAGCATTTTACAGACTGCTTTGCACAACCACATCAATTAAGACAAAAAAGAGAGGAAACAAGTTTAGAGCTGCTTTTTACTGATTTGCATAATATTGTTCCATGCCTGAATAACTCTTTTTTAAAAGTAAAGATATTTATTCTTAGTGATAAAACTGAATCTTAAGTTTCAGCTTTACAACTATTTTAAGCCAGTCATGTAAGCCTTCGATAAAATAAAAAGGTCATTCTATCATCGTAATTTTTTTGGTCCCCTTTATTTCCTCTGTGCTGGCACAAAGGTACATGTGAAGTCTGCTGCATCAGATCTAGAAACTCATCTAGCTGAAAACACAACAGTAAAATGCACAAAGGCAAATCATGAGAATCATGAAATAATTTGTTGCACGGGACCTCTGGAAGTCACTTAATCCAACCTCCTAATCAGTGCAGGTCCAGCTAGATCAGGTTGCTCTGGGACTTATCAAAAGGAGTTCCCAGTATCTCCAAAAGAGAGATTCTACCACCTCTCTGGGCATCCTGTTCTGGTATATGACACAGAAAAAGAGATTTTACCATGTTATGGTAATACTGACTCCCCTCCACTTCCTTTTCTACTATCATCAAGCACCTTCAAAAAGCATCAGACCCCATCTAAGCCTTCCTTTAACAAGTCCTCCATTCTTAAACATGAAAACAGATCAAAAACAATTCCAGTAATGCAACACAAGTGTATACAGAGGAGGCAGCAGTCCATTCCACATAAGCGCAGGACTTCGTTACTTCTGCAATAACTACAACACAGTGTACATTATATGGCATGTCTAAAGAGCAACATAGTTTTCCCACACTTTGATTTTGTGCTGGCAAGAAAGCTGATGATGCAGAACTTAGTGAAAGAAATGTCTTCCAGTGGCTGTCGTACCCAAAAAAAGCTCTTGGGCACGCAGCAAGAAGAGGACGGGCCTGATCAAAGGGTTGTTGAGAGTATTTTGTAACATCAAAATAATGATGTGAAGTAACGGAAGTGTCAAAAAGATGGTTTTTTTCTCATTTATCTTAGAGAGCAAAATCACAAGGTTTTGTGTACTATTGCATTCTGACCTTGAGTGTATTCGAAGCATGTCTTCTTGCCAATAAACTTATCTAACATACATGTACCTCATAACACAGCACTTTACATAGAGGAAAAAACAGCAACACAACTGGGTCTCAGTTTCAATGTTCTCCCTATGACCCACAGTGGAAATCATAAATGAGATCTTATGCATAAGTACCTGTCACTTAAAGACAGATTTTGTCATACAATTTCAATTTAGTATTTACTGCTTACAGTATCTACCCTATAGATTTCCTGAAGGCTTCCTATATTTGATTAACAAAACATCTGATCCTCTATTTGCCTCAAATATGCCATTTTCCCTACAGCATGGTATGGAAAGATCAACCTTTCCTTAATTGTGAGGCTGAACATTTTAGACTTCCTAAATAGTACAACCTTTTTCTCATTTATAGTGTTGTTAATCTTTAGGGTTTTTTTCCAAGCAGAATTCAGTGACACTTCAGCAACAGATTGATCAATATAGAGGCTTTCCAGCAACAAGCTAGGCTGTTTTATGAAAGCCATAAACAATGCAGTGAGTAGTTAGAGCTTCAAACTACATTAAAGAATTTCCCAAGGTCTAAAACATGTTTTTGTAGTTTCTAACTACTCTGAATAACATTACACCCATGTGTGGTGGATTGACCCGGCTGGACATGAGGTGCCCTCCAAGCCGCAGTGTCACTCGCCTCCCTCAGCTGGGCAGGGGAGAGAAAATAGAACAAAAGGGAGAGAAAATAGAACAAAAGGCTCATGGGTCGAGACAAGGACAGGGAGATGACTCTGCAATTACCATCACAGGCAAAACAGACTCAACCTGGGGAATCAGTTTAATTTATTACCAATCAAATCAGAGTAGGGTAATGAGAAATAAAACCAAACCTTAAAAACACCTTCCCCACACCTGTCCCTTCTTCCCGGGCTGTACTTCACTCCCTGTTTTCTCTATCCCCTCACACCAAGAGGCACAGAGGAATGGGGGTTGCAGTCAGTTCCCCATATGTTGTCTCTGCTGCTCCTTCGTCCTCACACTCTTACCCTGCTCAGCATGGGGTCCCTCCCATGGGCTACCGTTCTTCACGAACGGCTCCAGCATGAGTTCTTTCCATGTGTCCTTACCATGGGGTGCAGTCCCTCAGGAATGGACTGCTCCAGCGTGGGTCCCCCATGGGGTCACACGTCCTGCCAGCAAACCTGATCCAGCGTGAGCTCCTCTCTCCATGGGGCCACAGGTCCTGCCAGGAGCCTGCTCTAGCGTGGACTCTCCGCAGGGTCACAGTCTCCTGGGGGCACATCCATTTCCACAGGTTAGAGGTGGAGATCTGCTCCACCACTAACCTCCACAGGCTGAGGGGCACAGCCTGACTCGCCATGGGCTTCACCATGGGCTTCACCATGGGCTGCAGGGGAATCTGCTCCAGTACCTGGAGCCCCTCCTGCCCTTCTTCTGCACTGACCTGGGGGGCTGCAGTTAGCTGTTTCTCTCACATATTCTCACTCCTCTCTTCCAGCTGCTACTGCGCAGCAGTTTTTTCCCCTTCTTAAATATGTTATTCCAGAGGCACTACCACCACCACTGATGGGTTTGGCCTTGGCCAGAGTTGGGCCCGTCTTGGAGCTGACTGGCATTGGCTCTATCAGACATAGGCGAAGCTTCGAGCAGCTTCTCACAGAAGCCACCCCTATAGCCCACTCCGCTACCAAAACCTTGCCACGCAAACCCAGTACACCACGTTACTGAACTACATAAAAAGAACATGCTAGAGCCCCTAATTCTAGGCTATAAACATTAATTGGTTTGGAAGCTCATTACACATTATTTGAAATTGTCTTTGTCTAAAATCATTCTTAAATGAAGCTACGTTTTTGCAAATGTGGATACACTTCATATTATTTAATGGACTTTTTCCTATGAAGCTACTGATTCAAACAGCACCATGGCCGCTGCTCCTCCTGTACTTCAGCCATGTCACTCCTCCTTTACCAGTTCTTTTTAAATTCCACCTGTTCTTTCTTTAAACCCTCCAACCACCGCACTAACATACCACGTACACTTTTCTTCCCTACAAAGAAATTCACTGAAGTCCAACTACCAGTATCTGAGTGCCAAACCAAAGATCATCTAACTGTAGTTTTGCTGCCATCAAATCTTGATCTTTTATATTAATTTTTTTGACATCGTGTTTGAACAGAAGTTTAATAACAGCATGAGCAATTTCTTAGTCCTCACAATGTGCACAATATTTATTCTCAATATTTCCAAGTCAAATTGACAACAAACACTATCAAATATTATCTTCTTTATCTCATTAGACAGCAGAAATATTTCATATGAAAAAAATCAATCTTTTTGACTGATTCTTTTTTTTAATCTCACTTGATATCAACTTTCACAGCACCAAAACTCATCCTGACCTCAGTAAGATCTGAATTCCTTCATTAAAAGAAATAACTTGATCGGAGAAAATTTCCATAAAAAAACCCACCCACCAAAAAAAAACCCCACAAACCACATACCCCACAAAAAATCCCACTATGTAAACATTTCCTTGCATTAAAAGTCTGTGTTCTTATAAAGAATTTGTTGTATAGCCAAGCTCACTGAATGTCTGTAGCATTCTGATTCTTTTGCCTACTCAAAATGACTGAAATCCACTGTAAATTGTCTTGGCTCCCCCCCCTAAAATAAGCTTAATGACTTCATACACAGAATGACCAAAAGCCAAGGATACATTTCATCAGTTTAAAAAAAAAAAAAGATGTGTTCTCTGTCCCTTTCCTTTAATTTGGTCGTGTCTACAATACAAAGTAAAGCAAAAAGCAACAGTACCCTCTCCGGACAGTGAAAGAGTTCACATTGAGGTTTCAGTGTCCACTCTGATCATGTTTGAAAGGTTTTTACCTCTGACCTGTTCTGAAACTTCACATTTTGTTCATGATTTTCAACAAACCGTTCCCTACAGGTCAATGTACTTTCCTCCTCATGTAAAATTTATGAAATCAGACCAGTATCTAGAATGAAACAAATCCCTCAACACTCTATGAGCACGTGACAAATCATTATAGGATTTTAAAGACTTGAGAAAGCTTATTTTAATTGAGCAGTCATTTCAACACATGCTCATGAAGTTTTCTTTGTATAACTAACCGCTGTTTCACAAATGGACTCAGGAATAACTTCAAATATAAGATAAAGTGATTAAATTATTATTAAGTACTACAATATTTACATTAAGGCACTAGCTATACTTCCTTCATATATAGAAAAATTGTTAGAAATACTAAACAAGAAACTCCATTAACTGAGTATAGACTTTCCCTTTTCAAACAACCCAGAAATAAAGAGAAATTGGAAAAGACATTGTCTAGATAATGATATGCCTAAATAGAGTTACTGAAATCCAGATTTAGTTTCCGTTATGTAGTCAAACAGCCTGCAGGTATAATATCTTCAGCTGGCACCAGGCTTAATGCTTTTTTATCGATCTGCCCATAGCTTAAGTGCACACATAAGGATATGGATTGTTAAACAATTCTTCTTATCTATCACTGATTATGGAAATATAATACATCTTGCAGCAGCATGTGCACTTTCTCTAACATGAAATGCTGCTTACAGCAGACTGTTCATTTTATCCTGTGAACCCTCTGACACTTGTGGTAGTTTTTGTGCACCATCTAAATTGCTGAATTTGTTAAGCACCAGTTACACAACAGACCCTCTCTGTTACAGCCTATGGTGTAAGCAATAACATATTATTAGATTCTTTGTATTTGAGTTGCATCAAATGTAATGCACAGTTATAATTGTAATTCACAAGGTCTATTCAAATTCTTTCTATTTCTTGTCTCCCCCAAGAGATCCTTAGCTTCTCGTTGTTTGAAGTTTTCAACCAACAAAAAATACTAGGGAAATATAATATTTCAAGTGCACATTTTGTGGCTGTTGCTAAAGCCAGCCTTTGCAAAGGGTTTGGTACAGGTATTAATACCACATGCTGAGTGTTTCCTACTTGGTGCTCAATAGGAATTGATAGATTCCTACTACATAGAAATGACATATAATAGAAATGAATCAATGTAATTTTTACATTTTCTTTATATTTTTATTTCTGTGCTTATCATGAAGACAAGAGGATAGCACCACCATCATCACAGCAAAGTTAGAGGAAAAAATGAGGCTTTTATAGTCCTCTAATTTTTTTTATCTTCCAGAACATAACTGGGTATTTGTGTTTTCTGTTCTAACACCACCAAATCTGCAATGAGCTAAAAAACATCTGTACCTTCCTTTTTGTCCAAACACTGAAGGAAGACCCTCCTGAAGTGAATTCAGGTCTGTACTCCAAAGGCAATTTTAAAAGAAGTCTGCTGAAGAGTTCACTCTCATGTGTTCTGCTAAGTCAGGTTATCAACCATGAATATGCGTAAAACAGTAACATACAGTACTGTCAAGTAAACAGGAAAAATCCTGGCTAAATGAAGTCAATGGCAAAACTCCCAGCAACCTCAATGGGGCCAGGATTTCACCCTTATCTTGTTGATCAAAACAATTATTTCACTGTTCAGAAGGACCAAACTGCTACGCCTGCCATGAATTTCTTAATGCAACTTACCATGTTGAGTCTTAACTGTATATACCTCTATAACTGTTGTTTTCACATTCTACCAAGGTAAACTGTTGACTTGTCAAAAATATTACAACCTAATCTAACAGCATCCACCACAAAGATCTTCCTTGCATCTTAGCAAAGAGCCAGCTGTACCAAAGTTCTCCTTAGCGTAACCTTACCACAGGTCTGCAAATGAATAATTATCACTCCCTCAACACCCGTTATCAACCGCTGATGTTCATACCTGCTGAAGTGGCATATCTGTATTTAAAAAGAATGGTTTGAACCAAGAAATTAAGTGCTTTCTTGTTGTGCTGCAGAAAGCTTCTTATTTTTCAGTGAATCACAAAGTACACGTTTGAAGGAGTATCTTCTACATAGCATGGACCCAAATTCAGAGTAGACTAACTATGAATAGTATAACTGAACATCTCTTAGGTTTCTTCACAGGGTTTACAATATACACTGTAACTACATTAACCAAAATGATTGCATGTATATGCAATTCAATAGCCAGAGAGAATCAAGCTATCCACATGAGAATCAATTTTACACTACACTAGAAAAAAACTCTGGTTTTAATGTGCTACAAAGACAACCAAAAATAAAGGTTCTTTTTTGACATAGATACCAGTACTTTTTATTTGGAAATATTTGAGAAATCTGTTGTAATATTGTACAACAAGCATTTTTCTCTTGATAACTAATTAAATGAAATCATCAAGCAGAACTTGTTAATTTGTTCTCCTCAGACTGGGAAAGTATTGCAAAATATTAATTCTGCCAATACAGTGCCTTCATAGGGAAACACAGCAGTTGTTTAGTGCCACAGGCATCATAAGAATCTGTCTCAATTTTAGAAGGACTTTTAGGATAGAATCACAGGAGCATAGGAAAACTCTATCTATAACATGTGATACGGCCCCTGCTAGATCTTAACCTCTTTAATTACCTCATCATATCTGGCTGGATTCTACTTTACACAACTCCATAGAATTTCCTTCTTCTCAACAATTTATGGTAGAATGTAATCAGACCCAGGATATCTAACATAATTTTTTCCACTAACTTTAATCTCCTGTGTAACTCCTGTCACATTATTGCCTGCTTTATCAATGACCTGATTCAAATGAGAATGTCAGTTTATAACTCCATTTAAGTATCCCTGAACAGCAACCTAAAACCCCTAATGACTACTCTGGTTACAAGAAACCCTCTCCATTTTAGAGAAGATAAAAACCAAGAATTACCAATTCATATCTATTTAAATAGATTTTAAGATTGGAAGGAAACAGTCTGATCACTTAGCCAGACTTTACTCTGAAATGTCCTCCACAAATTCCTATATGTAATTCAAGCATCCATTTATTTCTAAGCTGCTTTCAAGGATGTCACCAGCAATTATTTTTACTTAAAAACCCCTCAGTTTTGACTGAAAAGTTTATTTGAAAAAAGTGCTAGAAGAAACACTTGCTTATCAGTACTCTGATACAGTTTTAAGATAATAATGAAAGATTTCTCAGTGCGGCTATAAAATTTAATATAGTTCAGCACCACATAACTTACATTAAAAAAGGTTGTTCATAATATTTATTACCCACTAGTTGCACTATTTCTGTTCAGCCATCCATTTGAATTGAGACATCCTTCATCATTCACATACATCAGACCTTCTCTTTGATCTCTAACGGTAAATTTAAAGGCTGAGTAAATGTTCTTTGAAACACACAGTGTGGCACAGCTGCTTATTGTTACATAGAAGACAGTAGGTCATTAAAATTGAAACTCGATTAATACAGTGGAACATCCCCCTAATCATATCCCAACTTTGAAGTAATACCCCTTTTGGTGATATCTCTAATTTACAGTTAACTAGTTTTCTTTAAGTGGAATAACAGTCAAGCTTTGGTTAAGGTCAGAATTAATAAAGTACATCTTTCATCAAAAGACAGAGAGCTTCTAGCAATGCACCCTGTGGTATCTGCACTTATAATACACAGCAAACACCCAACAAATATGCAGCCTACCATGTTAATCACACGAAAGTCATCAAACCTACGGATTTTACCAGTTTGCTGAAGATTTTCATAATCCTACAAGAAAGTAGCATTATTTAGTTAACTACACATTATTTTTTTATTAGTACTTTAGCAACATTCTAATTAGCAAAGGGTGAGCTAAATCTTTGTCTCAAAGTGTAACTGAATCAAAACAAAACCTTAGGGATTCAAGTTTATGTAGCTTTTCACTTTTGCTTGCCCCCTTATCACCACTGTTTGTGATTCAGCCAGTGACACAATTCAGAAAAAAAAAAAAAGAACAATTATAAAGACTTTCCAAATCTGCCAATGTCATGAAGCACCTCATGCTTGATTTCATTATAATTTCCACCTCAAATACCAGCTCAAAGTATTAGAGATGGGTGAATCTGAATAAACACAGGGGCAAGGGAAACATGAATTTATGGACCTTCACTTACTGTATGAACCATTGACATATGAACAAACACCTGACAGCTCACAAAAAGTGGAACAGTTGTAAACATGACTGGTCTTCCAAAATGCTCTCATTCTTTAAAAATTAAGAAGAAAAATCTGCAAGTTCAGTACTGATGACGCACAACTTTGTAACGTCAGGCATTCACATTCAGGGAAACGTCACCCTTTTTCTCCCTAAGAAAAAGCCATCAAGACCATCGGGGGGTAATTCACAACGTAACTACTGAGCAGCTTTACTGCAGCCAGATCTGCATCCTGCCCATGCTGAAGGTGATCATTCAAAAAACAAAAAAAAATAAAAGGAAAATTGAGAGAGATTCTACACCTCATTGACTGCCATGCATAACCCAAAACGCTACCTCAAAATGCCATTATATTAGTCTTTGGCTGATATGCAAGGGTATGAACTATGCTTTCTGTGACACAGGCTGTGCCCCACGCTTTCTAAAACCCAGCCTGTGCAACCACATCTGCCTACAAATCCAGTGATCCAGCCACCCAGAGGCAATGAAAACTGCCATGTGTCACCAGATAGATCTGGCTGAGTAATGTGTTCCCTAAAGTTTGAGAACTTTCTCTCAAATTAGCGTAGTTAACCTGGGGGAATTGTTCTTTAATTGCAGTGTAGTGTTCCATTGTAGAAAAAAAAAAAAAAAAAGCAATCATTTATTAGGACAGACATCCCTAGACCTCTGAAACTCACAACCCAAGAAAATTTTAGCTAAACTTGTAATTAAGATTGTAATTTTAAGCTTTGTTACCATATAGTTAAGCATTTTTAAAATAATCTTCTAGTATAGAATCTGTCATGCTTAGACTGAGACCCAAGGCTATTTCAGCTTGAAATGTTAAAGCCACTCTTTTACCTACTAAAGTTATAAGACCTTTAAAACTATTTTTTTGTTTCAAAAAAGCATTGGGACTTTTTCTGTATGCAACTCAAAACCAGCTGTACTTTGCAAGTAAAAACTTTCCAAGTGCCTGGCTCTCTGCAGATTTTTGGCAATTCTATTTGAAAAATTGAAAAGTAGGGGCCTGAGCCAAAGCTTACTGAAGTCTATGGAAAAACTCCCATAGATTTCATCAGGATTTGGATTAGGGTCTAAAAAAGTCTGAAGTAATTGAAAAATCAGTTCTGCATGTACAAAATATGAAATTTTCACTAAGTTTAGATTTATTAGGCTCCTTTATGGTAATGTGGATAAGCAAATATATTATAAATGGTGTTAGTGATGTACATAGAGTTTTGCACTGTTAATTCACCACAGAGTTCCTCAGACTCGTACAAGTTACTTACACTACCTACATAATAAAAATTATGAAATCAATCCCACATACACAAACACCTTTACTTCATTGAAAAAGACCTGAATATTGAGAAAAAAACATTAATACTGTCATAGCTCAGTGACATTTTTTTTTTATTTTAAATGAGGACCAAACAGAACATGGAGTAAGAGTTTCCCTTCAAAAGCTGTAAGCCAAATTCAATGATAACACAAAACCCCCAAAATATCACGCAAATAACTATCTCATTCAGGGCACACTTCCTCAGAACAGTTTAGAATAATGTAACACTAGCAGTTTCAGCCAAGATGCATCTAATTTATTGCAGCATAGGAGAAGAGTCAGATTTACTCAACCTAAATGTGCCAGAAAGCTAAGAAAAGTAGCAAATGCAAAACAAATAGGTTGTGGTACCTGAAATAATGGCCATAGTATCTCCTGACATGTAAACAGTTGCACCTCTGTTGCATCTGAAGGATGCTACTTCCAGTTAGAAGACACTAAATAAGCCATTAATGTTGACATATTCTGGCTTGAGCTATATATCACATCAAAAAGAAATACTTACAATCAACTTAAGAGAAATGTTGCAGGCACACACACACACCCCCCAAAAAAAAAAAAAAAAAAGGAAAAGCTCCCAAAGAACCTATTTTCAGCATTTTAAGAGAGGAAGGGTGATCTGGAAATTATCTGCCTCCCACCCACCACCCACCACCCCGGCTTCATCCCTCTGTAGTATCTCTCCCCCAATACCTTTTTGTGGATGGATATGCTTTGCCATGGTTGTACTCAGGGAAAGTAGAAAATCACTGTAATTTTGTGGTGATCTTGTCTAGATAGGGACTGGAAAGGAAAAGTAATGTCACCTAAACTGCAGAGCTAATTTTGATTTTCAAATGCCTACAGCTCATGTACAAATACCAATGCTCTCTGTCATATAGACTGTTCTTGAAATATCACAGGAAATAAAAACTTAAAGGAATGAAGGGAAACCTGTTAAGTAGAAAGCTGAAGTATGACTGGACAAAAAGACAGACTCCTTATTAATAGCATAACTTAAATAAAAGGGTTATGCTACATTATTACATGTTGGCTTTATTTAAAAATAGATTGCATCATTTGTTAGAGCTTCTTAAAATAACTATCTAGGTCTTACTTTTACTTTTTTACTCACTACTATTGTGTCTTCTGAAATGGAAGGTCAGAGGCTGTACACTTTCTCCTTTAGCAACACTTTTTCCATAGTTTTGAACAATTAGCCTACTAGTACAGATTTTAGAAGTTTATTTCTGCTTGTGGTCTCCCAAGGACTCAAACAATATAGAAAATAAAGCCCAGTGACAAGTACGATCATTAGGGGAAATTCCTTCAACTGACAATTATTTTCACCAAAAGCTTACCTCAACATTACGAATCATTTGTGACCACTTATACTTAAGTAGGACATATTAAAATTTAATGGATTTCAATGCAAAGAGCCAGCAATAGGACTGTGCACACCAAGGCACTAATGTGTTGATCCTAACTGTACTTAGATGAGGCGAGTTGGAATTGCAATGCTGCCAACTAAATTTCATAGTACAACAAATGAATCCCAAATCTCAAGCGGGATTTCTTTTTTATTCATTATGCATGACATTTTCCTCTCTAAATTATTAATTTTTTTAAAAAACGTTATTGCTTTAGCCTTCTTAACCTTTGTACCCCTTCCCTCTGTGGTTTTTGCCAGCTGTAATATCAATTGAGAAGGGGAGATTTTCTAAACAACATAATAAAAACCTTTTCACAACCCTGCACACAAATGTATCTTGTTACACTTCTATCTTATTTTGCCCCTTTTCACAATGCTGGAATCTTGGAATGTCCTAAAAAAAACCAAAAAAAAATATGCATTTTCTATCAGTGCCTTCTTTTCAATAAAAAGTTAGTTCCAATGCTTTACCATTGTTTATGTAATCCCTGAAAATTAACCACTTGGAGAACTATCATTTGAGTCCAGCACAGTGATGAAATTCGCCTGAATACATTAAAATTAAAGACCACCTCAGCCAATCCTCCTCACTCTCTTCCCATGTCTGATACTCAGATTTGCATCTTTAAATGTGTTCACCTAAACCATGTAGAATGATACAAGAACAGGCTGCAAGGCAAGTTGGCTCACCACAATCTATTAACCTGTAACCCGTGTTTTAACAATAAAACACCTAAAACCAACTGTACATAGGAGCTACAACACAAGACTGCGAGGCATATTTGAATTCTATTTATACACAGGTGTTATTAGCTCATGGTATGACCTTGGGAAAGTCACTTAATTTCTGTATGGTTTAATTTTCCTTTCCGCAGAAATAAATTACCAAAGTTACTAAAACAATAGAAATGAAAGTTTTAAAGAGTAAAGAAAGTTACAATGGAAAGAAGTTACAAAGAGTAAAGATTCACACCAGAGAGCCAAACAATCAATGTTTCTGGCTCCACCAAGCTGTTCTTAAGCTTTTCTTGAGCAACCACAAAATCTTGTTGCTGTAAGCACTCCCAAAATTCTCCCTAATGATTTGCTACTCCCCTTCCTTTTCACTAAATCAGCATTACAGGGCAAGGGTCTTATTTTAGTCTCAAAAATAGAACCCAAATAATTACTGTAAAATGTTTGATATATTACTATTTGCTTAGTTCTAGGCTTTTAAATTAAGATAGAATTGTTCATCTTGAACAGCTGATAAATTTCTGTGATAGTATTTTAAACATGGAGAACTAGAAGTCACATTAAAGTTGCAGCACTGTATCATGTTTCATTATATACCATATCATGTCTCATTATTAGCTGGCATGACACAATGTAACAGAAGTGCATGACAGTGCTATGGGCTATAAGAGTTATGGCAACTTCTTTGTTCTTATTTTCATTCCTATGTGATTATCATCTGCAATTAGATGGAGAGAAGAAAGTTTTGTTCAAACTGGCACAACATCTCAGCCATGCAGAGCTGCACAAATTGGATACAGAAGTACACAATGATCATGCTGTTTACAGATTTAGTCTCTGTTACGCCTTTGTCAATCCTCGCTAAAATCTCGTTGCCCGACAGATCCACACTAGTACCACAGGATTTTCTCTGCAGTTACTGCTTTGGGCCACCCAGATTGACAGCTGACCAGGAAAAGGCTCTTCCCACCCTTTTATTGCTACCTCTCACTGTCAGAGTCATATACTCCCTTGGGTGGCTAGTGATAGAGTCACTTGCTCTAACTATCACAGTGAAGGAGCCGTGCATATAGTTGCATGGACAAAGGGCACAGTATGAAGAAGGAAACCACTGAAGCGTAATGTAGAGACGAGAAATGAAGAAAATAATTGAGGAAAAACAGAAAAAAAGAAACAAAGCAGAGTCATACTGGCAGCCTTACTAGAAGGAAGACCTACAAAGAGAAGAGTAAAAGTACATATTTTTACCAAATGTTTGTTTGCTTTAAGGCCATATGAAAAGTATGGGAAGGTTGAAAAAACTGATACAGTGATGCTGGATCTGTTTTGGTTTCATTGCAAGTGGTATAGAACTTCCCACAAAGAAACCTTTATCTGGGTATGGGAACCCCAGCTTTTACAGGCAAGACAGAAGAAATGTGTACTTGTTAAAATGCGAACATGCATTAACTTTCAAATCAGATAATTATGTCTATAAGTTTTGAGCACTTAAGAAAATGAAGGCTAATGAACGTGATACTTTAGGGATACATAGCTATACTTCATATATATATGTGTGTATATATTTGACAAATAAATTTACCCAGCAAATGTACGAAAAATCTTATCTATCTGTTTAAATGCAGAGTTCAGTCTTTTTCATATCATCTCATACATTAAAAAACGCTTCTTCACTCTTAACAAACAACATGCTTCCTGGGGGAATCAGTCTTTCAATATACTTTATTGATCAACCTGTATGATTTTAAGGAAGCTAGAAAAGATGAGTTAGAGTTTCAATCGCAACTGTTAAAGTGAGTTAATCTCAATTTCATATTTTTTGGCCTGAGCCAACAAATCCATAGGAATGAATCAGCATGTAGTGTTTTATAAGTGTGCTTTAAAAGCTTCTGGGTATGTTTAAGAAAAAAGTCCTCAGCAAACTAATTTTCAATGCAAAATGGGCACTTTTATTAAGGTTTAGATTCCTGAGATCAAAGATACTTACCAACGTCCTCTAGACACTTTTGTAAATGGTAGTATCTAATGAGATAGTGGAATCAGGCAAGGAACACTATGAAAAAGATGGGTAAAATGCCGAATCTAATTTGGTCAATGACAGTTTCCACTGATCTCAGTGGACTACCACTTCAACCCATCAGTACTGACCAACCTTCAGGTGTACAAAATCCTTGCAAGTACTTGCAGCAAGCTTTGTGAATAAAACCTTACTTTCACTTTTCCTTACATAGATTTAATAAGCATTGTTAAAAAACTTCATGAATACCCAATGTATTTAAAATGAAAAAAGCAAAAAGATCTAAAAACATTATTTTTGGGGGTGCTAAAGGGGAAAAAGTAGTTTAGTATTTTATTGCTACAGAAAACGTATGGAAAACATCTTAAGTGAGAATCACACTTCATAATGGACCATGTGGAGATAAACAACACTGGGCTTGTGTCACGTCTATGAGAAAAAAAATATGCTGGCACTTCTTATACACTCCGCTACACCAGCATGGGAGGGGGGGTTTACAAAGATGTCGATGCAGCGTAACCTCAGGCTCACAGTACTTAAGGTACAGGAAAAGTTTTCAAACTGTGATCCGTCAAGCCTCCCGTAATTTTAGGAATATCTGCTGGTAGTTCAAAAGCATTCTCTAGTCCTCAGTGCTGATTTCCATGTCCTCTTCAGGCTGCTAAATTATATTTTAATAATTTTGAACTACATGATTCTAACTTCTCCAGGCAAAAATCTACTGTAGTTGCTACTGAGATAACATTACCATGACAGACAGGAGTCTTTGTTGAGTACAAATGGCAGGCACTACATTTTGCAAGACGTTCTGTGTTAAGTCTACCCTATGAAGTGTGAGAATACCTGAGTTATACTGCTTGTTCCCTTCCCCTAATGACCAATGAAGAATTTATAATTACCAGTGTAAGAGAGGAATTTGCAATAACAAAACTCCTGTTTTTTCAGATCAAGCAAACTATTATTATTCTTTACACCACACCCTCTACATACTAAGAACTTTGCAGCAATGTTTAGGTCCAATACATATATATAAAAATGAATATTACTCTTCCAGAAACTCAAATCCCCATGTTTTTCCAATTAGTCCTGCCATTCTCCTCAAGTTTAGTAGCATGTAAACAGATAGTTCCTTAAGGAATATGACACATTCCGTTGCATCCCAGTTTTCCAGTTAAGAACATAGCTTCAAAATGGGCGATATTAACTCACCGAAATCACTACAGGATTTTGAAAAGAGGTTCTTATAAGCTTATGTAAGGGTGGGGGGGAACTAGAAAAACTTTTGTCTTCCAAAACATGACTTCGAATACATTCTGGGTGCATATATATATTTAATGTGGTAAAGAACACAGTCTTTAAAGTTAGCATTTACCCATTTATAATCTGAATGATAGAATCATGATTATACAAAGCAGAATTATAATTCAACTTCATAAATTAAAAAAACTATGAAGACAAAGTGTCAAGTCAAGTATATACTGCTGTGCTTGGGAAAGTTACATTATATATATAAATACAGAATGGGAAAACATCTGGTTAGGCAACAAATGTGTAGGAAAGGGTCTGGAAATTGAGATGGAGCAGAGTATAGCAGGGTATACTCCCTGCTATTGAAAAACGGAAAAGCATTCCATTTTGGAATACAAACAGTAAAAGTTGAAAGTCATTGTGAAAAGACTGAAATAACTTAGTCACAATTAGTACAAAAGAAAAAGTTACTGAAGGGAAGAGCTAAAAATCTTCCAAAGCTTTAAACATTATAAAGAACATCATTATTTGCCACCTCTACCTCCAATATTCACAATAAACCAGTTTGATTTGCAGGAAAAACAACATATATCAAAAATTAGAAAAACCCTCCAATAAGGACACTAAGTTACCATATAAGTTATCAAGAGATATTTTTCAACCTTGTCCAAGGTGTTTAAGAATTCAGATAAACTTTGTCACTGATACTCTGGATACATTAACCCCATCACAACACAGAGGAGAAAACTAGATGGGCAGTCGGCTTGACTTCTAGTTCTACCTTTATATAAATCTTAAATATTATGCTGACACAAAACTATTTGCAAATCCTATTTCCTGGATGCAAAATATTCCTCCTTTTCCTTATAATTTCAGTTCTGAAGATTCAGTTGACCTGAGGAGATGACAATCTTTGACATTCCACAGATTTAAGCGACGCAGTACTCAGTAAGTGATTTTCAGGTTAAAGAATAGTTTCTCTACTGTTCCAGTTACATTCAGCTCTGTAAGTAAATCATGCTAAAGCACAATAAAAACATCAGCTAACCAAACAAAAACAGAAAAAAAAATACTGAAGTCCAGTTAAAGAAGAAGAACAAGGAAGTTTGAAAGAAAAATAAAATCCTAATTTACATTTAAAAATCCTTGCTTGAACAAAGCAGAACTGATACAGGTGCCATTTGCACTCCGGGAACTACTATAGGAAAAGCAGGATCACATTCTAGCTGAAGACTAGCTGAGATACCCAAAATAAACGTGAGGTAATACTGCAAATAGAGCTCCAATCAGACTAACACCTGAACAAGTCTCCACACAGCCACAGCTGACACTGTTTAAGATTTTCAAAGCAATCCTGAAAAGCACACAGATATTACAAGGGACCTTTAAAAGTTACAGAATTAATTCACTGCAGGTCATCAGGATTTATGCTATAAATTCTCACACGCATTAAACTCAATACATGACAACCTGGGTGGTCTACAGCACCTTTCCCCAGCACTTCTCTGGCACTGGCCCACACTTTGGGTTAGCACCACTCCCTAAGCCCCTCACTGTTCCTCTCATCCAACCATTTATGCACTGCCAAAGGCAACATAGTACATGATATAGCCTGATGTGGCTTACCATTATAATCATACTTAGCCAATGATTCTCATTAACTTTTAATCATCCTTATAAGAACATTTTACATACTGGAAAATTATCATGTCCCTCCTCAACCTTCTCTTTCTTTTTCCGTCAGAAGAAATGAAAAGCAAGATTGTTTCAAACATTTATAATTTTTGTGCTCTTCTCTGAACTCTATTCAGTTTGTCTCAGTTTCTCTTAAATTGTGTTATCCTGTAATTTCAACTGAACCTTTCTCATGAAGAATAGAAAGAAATAATTACAGCACCTCATTAAAAGTCACATGACCACATCCCCTGTTGGAATTTGCCTTTAATGGCATCATATCACTGACTTTTATTCAATTGCTGGTCCACTACAACCTCCAGGAGTCTATCCTATGGCAACAGTGCTTAAGGAATTATTTCTCAATTTTCACGTTGTCTGATTCTTACTTGCTAGAGTCCTTTGCACTTGTCTTGACTGAACACCATCTGACTGACTTTAGATTCTGCCTCTAATTTATAAACATCAGAATTATTGCTCTTTTAATGTGCCTGAAACTACTGCTAGCTTGTTGCAAAACCACAATTTTAACATTCATGCTCCATATTCCATCACTGAAGCCATTAAAGAAAATAATGAACAAAACCAGACCCAGCAGAGAGCATGACATACTTCTAACATATACTCTTGGATTAACTACAAATACTGACAACTATTTTCTGAAGGCATCTTTCAAATAGTTGCACACTTACAGATAATCATCAGCATTTCAATGTGGCTTCAGGCACTTTCTCTAGATTTCAGGGCACACCATCTTGAACATGCTAAATATAGCTTCCAGAAATCCAGCTTACTGTTAGAGTGTTGTAATGCCAGAAGGGTCCTAGGCATTTTTAAACAAATTTTTTAAAGTTGGTGGCTATAGAAAAGGGGGTTTCCACCATTAAGAAAAAGAATGGGTTTAAGAAAATGTTGCATTGAACAAAATCCTCACGGTAATGACAGCTACGCTACTGAACAAGTACAGGACCATCTTTGGCTTGGCTTGGAGTTTAAACATCCTGAAGAACTCTTCCCTACCTTAACATCCAATGCTTAACCATAAATCCTCAGATACAATTCAAATTCTCACCATCCCCATGTAGAATTCTACGTCATTTTCCTCTACCTATTCATGTTCCCTCCTTTAAGGGCTGGGAGAAGAAGCTCCTCTATTTTATATGCGTTATCAAAGAACTCATTACTCAACAGCATACAGTTATTTTGTATACTGGTTTCACTTTATAAGACATCATTCTCAATTTCTTCCTAGTGTAGACTGAACAGGTACTTTTCATTGGAATCAAGAGTGAGGCAAATTTCTTGATTATCCCCAGCAACTGCACTGTTTTCACACTGAGGAGTGAGTGGTGTTGGGCACACAAACTTGTTTCTTTCAGGTGAATGAACAGGTGAATAACTGGGCAGATGAATCCCAGGAATGCACCTAAAGCACTGCAACTGCTAATGGAGGGGCAATACAGCAGACAAGAACAGAGGTAGACCAAATCCCCTCTGAAACACACAGGTGATACAAGTCACATTGCCAGCCTAAATTACTTCCCCCTGCAGATGTGGTTCCAACGGACCACATTACTTGCCAATGTAGAGACAGTCACAGAACACCCAAACAGGTGACAAGACAAACGTGTTTTAAAAGCCTCAGTAAATTCTTTATTCACCCAAGAAAGCTCCCAGTTGTCTCGAGTCTGTCCAAACACCCACACAGTTTCAAAGCACACAGCACAACCTGCTAGACAGCAACTACTTAAACACTATGCTATTCTAAGCATTTGGCAGAAGTATTTATCTCTAATGAGCCTGTCCTGTAAATGAAGATAAAATTTCTTATTTTTAAGCTCTTGCATACTTTTCAAAAACCCATGTTCTCTCAATAGTTAATAAGTAAATGCATAAATGTACGGACCCTTTTATCAAGGCTTCAGGCTGAACTCTTAGTGAAAATAAGGAAGCTGTATTAGGTTTTATAATTTCTTTAAATAATACCTTCTTGTGACACTCTGAAGTGTTAGACTAATTAGGTCATAATTTTGATTCTTAATTAGGTGATTTGATATTCAAAAGGGCTACACACTAGAGTCAGCAATTTTACAAGTAAAATGATTTATTTTGGAATCTGTATTTGGATTACAGATTTTAAGCCTTTTGCATGTAAATCATGGTCAAAGGGAATTTCAAGCATAGCTAAAATACTTTATGTTGGGTGGGACACTGCTATACCAGGTCTCAAACAGCTCCTTACAGGTACTTAATTTTTCACTATCCATCATGTAAAATCGTAATCCTGGTCCCACATACCATCAATACATGGCTAACAGCCCACAGTCAAATATCTTATGTTTTGCTTTGAATTTACTTCTTCCTTGTATTATTTATATTTCAGATGTAGTATAACTATATACCTGTACCACAACAGTAAAAATTACTCTAGCACATATCACTCATGCCTTCTTGGTACTATTTTGGCTAATGTAATAGAAAACAGTGGATTTAACATTTTTTAAAGATTTTTAATCTTTAAATATGCAATATGGAGACCATGACTAGACCGCTTTCTCAAGTTCCTTCATCAACAGCAAGGTTTCTTCTAATTTGTTTAGAATTTTTAAAAATTTTACTCTTTTTCTAACAGAATTAATTCTAACCAAATCGAACAGTCCCCTGAACTCTATAACACTAATCAATTGAACAGGCAGAAGTGGATTTCTTTACTAAATCAATTCATTATTACCTTAGGTGGAAAAACATGAACTACAGCTATTTACACCTTTTCGAAATCCTTAGAAAGAAAAACAGTGCATATATAATCTTTCCAAAGTTCAACAAATGAAATAGCCTTAACACTTATTTTAATCTTGCAAAGAAATATTAACAAAAAATTGTAAAACTAATGTGACACTTATCAGACTCACTTCTTCACTTCACATGAATATCAGTCCACTTACAGATACAGGCATAGTGAAACACTAAAGAAAAATTATATATATCTAGTTTCTTCCATTGCACAGTCTGCAACCATTTTACAGAATCATTTAAAGCAGCACACGCAAAGGAGGGCTGCACGTATTAATCACAAGGACTTCTGAGTTGCTGAAACACTGCACAGGCTATTCAGGTTATATTAAACAGGAATAAAATTATTTTTGTAATGTAAGAAAACAAAATACAGAAAATCAAGATACTGCCCTAACACAACTCCAAACTTTATCAAAAACAATACCCATGAGGACAAAATAATAAATTCCCAATTTTAAGCCTGAAGCATGCATACAATACATATTTTGCCTACAGATGTGAAGACTGCTGTAGGTGAAGGAGGTCACTGAGGCCAAAGACCATAGTGATATTATGGGGTTTAGGAGACTATGAAGCTGAATGAACATCCAATCCAAATTCAGAGCAGGAAGTTGGGATAAAAAACCTGTTTCCAAGTCAGCAGGAGTATCTGATGGTTATTAAGAGACTGACTGTCTCTCTAGAGAAAAAAGGCAGGAAGAAAATGTCTTGCAACAGTACAAAGATGCTAGCCTTCAGACTCTATAGAAAAGGTGAGGCTTTGTTCCCACTGTTACTAAAAAGTAGGAATATAAAAAAGAACATGAATAAAATACCTTTTTAAAAAAATGGCAACTCCATGACATTCATTTAAACCATTATGAAATCTTTTCCACATTCCTTTTCTAAAGAAATATTATTAGACACCTACTTTAATTAGTTTCATCTTTAATTTCATGCTTTCTGCGAGATATCACCCAGCCAACTAGTACTTTCTAAGATTGCAGATTTTTTTTTATTCAGTATTTTCACTACTTCATAATTAGTCATATAGATACGCCATAGCCAGAAACGCAACCATAACCATTGATCTGTAAAGAAAGTAGGACTTTTCACTCCTCACTTTTCTATCATGTTAGAAATGCACACATATATACCTTCAATTTAAAAGTGTGAAGTAGTGGGTTATAAGGCTTTTAGATAATAAAGATGATCATTTGGGGTTCATTTGCTGCATTACTGTCCATATGCTGCAAGAGCAGCAATAAGTGATCAAGTTGAAATAAAACTTAGATTTAAAATGATCTTATTACCCAAGTCGTTCTACTGGTCAGCAACACCACCAGTGTTTGGTTTCCACAACCTGTGAGAAACAAACTAATACAATCAAATGTGCATAATTTTTAGTTTTAATATACAAATACATATTTTGAATTATGAACATGTAGTTCATGTCTTACCTGGCATGACAACAGCTTGCTGAGTGGCTGATTCTGTACTTAAGGAAAGGCGACCACCTTTGGCCAATCTATCACAGAAGAGGGTGATGTTCTTTTTCAGTCTGCTGGTATCTTTAGGCATGCACAGCTGGCTGCCGAGAGTCAGGGCCTGCTCCTTAGAGCTCTTTGACAAACAAGTTCTTAACAAATAAGAAACAGCAGCATCCACAGTTTCTTCCCAACCCTGGATTAAAGAAATGAAAATTAAATAAAATTAGGTGAACTGTAATATGATATAGCATATTAAAAACAAAGTAACAAATCAAGGACTAAGAATTTTTAAATTATACTGATGCATAAGATATAATTTGGGGGTTAATAAGTGTCATGAACACAGAGTTCTTCGGCTTGTACAAGCCAAAATTGAAAAAATCCAAATCTTCCAATATTAAGACTAATAGAGAAATATATATAATTTCAGTAATAGTAATATATAGACAGTATGTGGCATAATGGTTAAATTCAGTAATTGTATTAATAACTGAAAGCCAGAAGTTCCTGAATGCAATATTTAGAATTAAGAACAGAACTGAGATGTCAATACAAACACAATATGTAGTATATAACATTATGCTGAACATGCACCAAGGCCAAGAAAAGAAAAAAAAGTATCCAATTATACATTCTTTGGAATAATTGTCTAAGATTCTGACAGTCTGCCAATAGCACACAACATCATGACTGCAACCCAAAGTTGCAGATATTCAGTATCCATTTATCAGGCCAATTAACTCTAAGTTACGATACCCACAGCATTAGCACAGGTGTGTCAATGCTTTGATGAACTGGGACTTAGATTTCTAACAGCATAGTGTCAAGCTGTAAACATTTATGATAAAACCAGCTTAATAATGAGTTGAGTTAAAATAAGCATCTAACTACAGAAAAGCTTTCAGAAGGAAAAGCTATATTCAGTGTAATACTCAGTATACATATTTCCACAAAATGAAGTGTTTACTTTGCAAATGATAGTCAGTAAAAGCAGGTTTTGAAAAGAAATGAGGCACCCTGAAAAGCACCTTTAAAAGTTAGAGCTTGTAATCTGTACTATGGTTTTCAGCGACACGAACAAATCAAAGATGTTCCTTCAAGTAAGAATCCTGGCTAGCAGAAGTATTATTTGTGTCAAGGTTATTAGGTTAATAAGTAAAATCTAATATATGTCATCTATCTCATTTACGCAGTGTGCAATGCAGAATTGACTCTTGTTGATGCATTCTGTAATCTTAAATTACACTCTGTGATGAGACCATGTGATTAATCCAAGGTGTCCATAATTAACAAACCTGCAAGACAGTCACAAAGCCTGCTCATGTCTTTTCATGACAATCTTACAGAGCTTGGACAAAGTTAGCAACTATTGTGAAGGACTTTGTGGTCTGCTAACTTCAGGATTCATAACATCTCTTAGTATTCAGCTACCTGTAAGCAAGTTTTATATATGTGCTGCCTACATGTACAGGGAAGTAATATTCCATTGCTGTAGCATTAGCGTCTGCTCTCTCAGCTCTCCTGATTGGCTGGGACTTATTTTGGCAATAGTCTTCATTGACTGTAGAAGTTTTGAGGCTACAGTCTGGAACCACTCAGCTCTATCTACTGCTAAACTACAGAAGGTAACATCAAGGTAGCTCTTTACACAGTTATTACTCAGGCAGAATAAAAAGAAAACTCAAATATCCAGTTGTAGTTAATGCAAACCCAGAGTCTTCCAGTTTTTAAGCTCTTTCTCATAATGCATTCAAATCAAATACTGGATTGAAAACGTCCAGCTGAACAGCAAAATCACCTGTCTATCCAGATTTCCACGACTGGGTAAATGTAACATTTGAAAGAATGACAGTGTCGACTGTCAGAGTCCTCTGTCAAGCAAATAAGGTTTGTGAATGTCTTTTGTTAGACACATGTGGCTTTTGTGAAGGCTAGGGTACTATGTTCAACGCAGATTAACAAAGGCCACTCTTCCTGACCTTGTTACTTCCTAAGAACAGGTCCAGGACAGATGCTTACTAGTGGTCAAGTACATCAGTGAGACCACACAATCACATGTACTTCATCCTGGTCTAAACATACACTGTTCTTAATAGTGTCCTGCAAACGTGCTGTACGTGTATAAAACGTTTACATTTTGCAGAAAAACAGGATCAGCTAGTGGGGTTTTCTTAATCAACATTTGCCTTTCCTGACTTTAGAACAATGACAATATTAACCAACTATCTTGTTTGGATTTCCTCCCCCCCGCCCCAAATAACTGTGAATTAGAAAAATCATGCCAGTCAATCAATGCTGTGGTAGCTTAACATTTTTCAAATATTCTATAAAGAGTCCATTGGAGTGTAACCCATCCACTGACCTGTGATGGTGACAGGAAATAATCCATTCCGCAGCCAATTTAAAGAGGTTAATGAGCTGGTAAATGCTGTCTACATTCCCACATACTGGGCAATGAAACTTAATATGTACAAAGCACCAAAAACAGTCAAGCCAGGCACTCCTAATTATACTCATGAAAAGTAAGACAACATAAACATAAGAATCTTGAGTTTCACTAAAAGACAAAGAAACACGTGATTAACTGGTGTCAGCATACAGTAGCTGAGAAGCTGGCCAGTATATCCCTCCAAATAATTTATATAAATGCAGGGAAAAGGAGCATTTAAATATGGAGCCTGAAATACAAGCTAACAAAAGTCAGGAAATTAAAAGTGGCTAGTATTCTGTCCTTGGCTCACACAAGTATGTTTTACTTTGTACCACAGCCTTAACATTTTCCAACCCTTGTTCTTGTATTTAATTTCCATGTAAAACTGGTTTCCCAGTAGACCATAAACGATCTTCTCCAATTCAAGGACTGTAGACCTAGAAAGTCCAGTCAAATCCAAAGCAGCCTTTACAATCAGTGACAGAGTACACAAAAGCTACCTCTACATGAAAATAAATCTTGATGAAAATCTGTTGAGGTGATCTTATACAATGAAGAATTAATAGCCGCAAATAAGAATGCATTTGTCACCAATTTTTATTGGTGCAAGCGGACAATTAAGGAACAAGAAAAATTCTCCACCCCTTAAACATTAAAAAAGCTAAATGATGTTTGAAAATGGAAGTGTTCTAGTTTATAGCCCACACTGAAGAATGATTCTAGACATAGTTGTAATATTCACTAATGGCTTTCTACATAGTATTCTGGATATTTGTGGTCTGAAAGGCACACCTCCAGCTAAAGTCTGATACCACTAAACCATCATCCCATGACTAGCAAGTGTTGCCATAACTGCCACAACAAATGTGAGTCAAGACTCATAGAAAGAGGTATTATTAAATCATGCAAATTCTTCATATTGACTGTAGGAGCTGAAATAGATATGAAAAATACTTAATTCATCCATTTACCTTTTTCATTGGGGATGACTTGGCTTCATATTTTGCATATATACATTTTCTCTTGTAGGTAATAGGTAGAGATTGGCACTTTCTTTTAACCAAATCATCTACACTGCAGGAGTCTGAAGACCAAATGTAGATTTGTGATACCAGCAGGACTAAGATTGTGCTAGTACACACCACTTATCTTCCATATATTAAGGATCCTCAGGTGTCGCAGCACATCTGAGTGTGACCATGATTAATACATTCAATCTCATTTTAGCCTAAGGTTTAACCTAGAGTACCTAAATTTAGGAAGATTTTTAGCCAAACAAGAAACCTCCAAAATTATGTTCTCTGCAGGTTAAATGACTAACCTACTATTACTCTAAAATTCTAGACAGTAAAACTGGAGCATGTAAGAGCTCATGCTGTAAATAAATTGTTGTGCTGCAGAAAGGGCACTGATCCTGTGACACCATATGGCGGTGGGGAATGTGGTGACTAGTGCCGTCTGGGAGCAGACCCTGTTAGGAGGCACAGCACTGTAGCCTGCCACTTGGCTGCAAGGCTCCACTTCCCGAGTTTAGCTGGTCAACACGCAAGGTCAACTGGATGTACGTAGGGGCAGGATCTGAGAGAAGGATTTCAGTATCGTTTCTAAGATGCGTAGGACACGCATCTTTAGGGAAAAGCATGAGACAGAGCCTAACTGTCAGATTTGGTAAGTTTACTCATTTAGTTTAGCTTTGTAACACATTTATACTGTATAACTGCCCACAAGCATTTTCAGTTTTTAAGATTCCCCTTGACTCCACCAATAGCATCATTCATAAATCACTGGAAGTTAATGGAGTAAAATGTGAAGTACTGGTTAACCTAAGTTGCTCCTACTGAGGTCCAGTCAAAAGCCTATCCACCTGCATGGCCCATAAGTTTACAGCGGTTGGTTTCTACTGCAAATATATACAAAAGTAAAAGTACCAAGGTCTAGTTTCTGAAGACGCTAAAGTGATTTCCCTTGGAAAATGCTGAGACTAACAGCTCCTGCTGCAAACACCACGCTGGAATTTCTGGCAGATACAGTAGTTTTACCTCACGCTTCCCCACAGAACAGGTGTGAACTGCTTCCAACACAGACAAGATATAGTAAATATGAGAGAGCCTCCAGTAGATAATAATACAGCACATTATTGTCACATGACTTTCAACAAAAAAACCAAAGTAAGATATTCTACCTACAAGTTTTACCACATGCACTTTCTATGAAAGGTAAAATCATTTGGTGCTTTTTAACTGGAAATCTTCAACAGGTTTTACCAAATTTTAAGCTGTACTTAAGCAGATAATGAATAAACTGAAAGTCTACCTTTCTTCATATTGTTTAATATTAGACTTTATCAAGATTTGTTCTGAGACATTGAAGATTTCGACACACAAACTACTGACTTAGCTAACAGCAAACACACATCTAGACAGCCAAGCCAAGCCTCATCTAACTTATAAACTCTACAGATAGATTGATTTGACTAATCATTGATAAACAGTGGGCAGTCAAATCTATGATTTGCAAGGATAGCCTACAGGGCTATCTTAAACATAAAGGATGGATATAAAACTTAGGTAAAGATTTTTTTAAATATTATCAAGCCTTATAAAATTATGACACCACTAATATTCATCAAGTTTTACCTGGACCAGATTATAGCAACTAATCATACAGCTACGTAGCTTTATAGAAATAGCCTGATAAGTAATTCTTAAATCCCTAGTCTGAAAAGTTAAAAATTATTACATTGAGTATGTATATTTACAAAAGGCTCACTAGAGCAATCTTTGTGATTTTGTCCTGTAAGAAAAACCTGTAATAGATGTAACTAATATGTGAATTTACTTTCATATAGTTCTCAGGCTATAAAAGGAACACACACACATAAGCAAAGAAAAGATTCAACTGGAAAACAGAAAGGAGAGTTGGGATGCGTTGAGAATGAATGCTCAGGTTTTATGACACACCATTTCCTTTCCTTTAGTACTCTGCAATTGTAATAAATTCACATAATGCACCAGAGCTTAAATCCTACAGTCATGGAGGGGAGGGGAAGCATGGAAACTGAACAGGTGGGAGTTTTTGTGAAGTTTGAAACTTCAACTAGTTCATTACATTTCATCATAACACGAGTAAAAATATAATTTATATGCACAGTTTTAACCAGATGACTCCAATGACTTTTCCTTAATTTTAATATAGATAATTATGGAAACTCAATTTTGCCAAACCTTCCCATGTTTTTCTTCTCTGGATATAAGAGATGAGCAAAGGGTTCTCTTTGAATGCAAACCTAGGTCACTTTGTGATGCTTAATGCAAGTATGTAACAGGTCAGTAGAATTAACTATTGTAACTCTCAAACTGATGGAAACATCCTTGTCATATGAAAGAAAAAATAAAAGGCAATAAAGTAAATGTGCAAATGCCAGCCCCATAAAAGCTCCATACTCAGCTTGGAGATTATACCTACAAGGTTTGAAAAGATACAAGATACAACGTTAATTAGTGTGCTGGTTTAACCCCGGAAAGATGTGCTGGTTTAACCCTGGCCGGCAACCAAGCACCACGCAGCCACCCGCT
>JAVJGI010000050.1:92922021-92969894 GCA_035590275.1 Ibycter americanus | reverse complement strand
CCCCTCAGCCTTCTGGCTGGCAGGGCCCAAGGAACTGAAAAGTCCTTGATTTAGTACAAACATCACCCAGCAACAACCAAAAACATCAGCACGTTATCAACATTGTTCTCACATCGTAGCCAAAACACAGCACTGTACTAGCTACTAAGAAGAAAGTTAACTCCATCCCAGTTGAAACCAGGACAATTAATTAATGATTTAGTCTGAGAAGAAAGAAACATGCCACATGGAGCAAAATGCCACAAGATTTTTCGATAGGGAAATGCTTTGAGAACCATAGAAACATAAGATTGCTTAGACTGTAGTTGAGATCTGAATGTGTCTCCTGAAAGTGTATTTACACCAAATACATAGACAGGACTGGAAGTTACTGAAATCTTTGCCATGCCTTTGACCCTGGTTAAAGAGCTTCAAGTGTTTGCCCAAAAGTCTAATAACAAACACTTTCAGAACCAATTCCATTCTTATACTAGGTAAACACAGAAGAGCAGCAACTTCTCAACAAATGACTGCTAACAATATGCCCACTATAACACAGTATTATTCTAAAATGGTTAGACTGTTTCATATCTGTTTCTCTATTAGGCCACACAGTTTTGCTTCAATTAAATCTGCCGGTTCCTTTTAGCAAGCAGGTAAAGTGGCTTGTGATCCTCAGGGGGCGGGGATCTTAAACACTTCACAAGACCCATAGAAGCAAGAAAAAGTAGAATTAAAATAACTACTTCAATCTGTAGTTATGATATTCCACATGATATTGTGAATATCCCTAAACTGCAAGTATATTGACTCATATTCAGGACCAAAATCATCTAGAGATACAAAAGAAGCTCTGAGTAATCACTGCAATCAGCTGAACTCTATCCTAACAGCAACTTTGCTACACTGCATATAGAACACCTCAACCCACCGTGCTAGGAATTTTTTTTTTCCCCCCATAAAAACAACCAGTAAGCTACATCTATACAGGATAACAATTTGGTGTACTGTCCAAACAATCAAAGAACATATATAGGAACATGTTAAAGTAAATTGAAAGATGTGAAAATATTTTAGAGCTCACTGAAAGGTAAACAGTCACATATGGACAGTTCATGCCAGCAGGATTCCAAGTCTTCTATACTTTCCAAAAGATGTTAATAACTCTTTGATAAGAACCTTCTCTAAATAGGCTTAAAACCTTCGGAGGCAATCTTTTAAGCTACATGACTTCATTGCTGCTCGAGAAACAAGTCACATTGCCCACAGAAAGCTTCTGTTTCTAATTTAGTTAATCAAATATGAGATGAGAAGACTTAATTTCACTCAAACACTAACTATGGTTACTGGAATTTTTAAGCAACAAAAAAGCTTCTATTACAAAATGTAACAAAATGCTTCATGCAGATAACAGCAAAATAAGGGAACTAAGTCATACATGCCTATAGAAATCTCCACACAGTGGTGCTTGCTGATATATCTCTTCAGAAGTTTAAAGGACAATAAAATTCATTCAAAACCCTTCACATAAGATGTCTTAAGAAACTGCATCATCTTCGTGAGAAGATTAAAATAAATGATAGTACTATTTAGGGCACAGTTTTTCCAGCCTGGAGGTAATGTGGGCAGGGTTTCTGGTTGGAAAAGAGTGCTCAACAGGGAGCAGACCTGAAGATGTGAGCAGAAAGAAATGGCTCCTGTAAGAACTCAGAAACACTGTATGGCTGAGCATATTCCAGGGAAAGGATGGAATGGACAACACGGAGGGTGGGGTGGGGGGGTGAGTGACTAAGTGGCTGTTGGAAGGTACGTTTGAGAACAACTGGTTTGTAGAATTAACAGAACTCTAGGGATTGTGGAAAATTTAGTTGAGATCTACAAATTAATGCTATTTGTCTTAAGTGTAAATAAGTCATTCTAACAGCACATTAGTCAAACTTTAACAAGATTGTTCCTAAGTTGTGTTCATGAGCCAGACAGATACTTGATTCTGTATCTTAAGAAGTCTTTCTTAAAAAGCCTGAACTTACTTTTAAAGCCTTTATCATTATGAATATTATTCCTAAGGCAACAGCCATTTTTCAAGATGCCTATGAAATAATTTATCCTGGAGTGATAGCCAAGACAGTTCTGAAAAATTCAAATGCAATGTGAAACATACTGCAAAAACTATGCAAAATTGATGCATGCCAAATTACAGGAATTCTTACAGCTGTTAACTTAGGAATTTGCCTGGCTATATCTTATTTCTTGATTTTAGTCACAATAATGATTTCATCGGCTCTCAAAAATGCTAGAATACTTGGAAGTTCACCTTACTGAATGACAGCCTTGGCATTTATGCTTATCCAAACCACCAAAGAGCTTTCTATATCTGAAAGCACTGCATATGCTAATTCACCAGAAACACCAGCCATGTGTCTCAATGCTTTGCTTTTACAGTGATTAAAAAAATTACCTCATTGTTACACATACAAACAGTAATCCACTAAGCCAGGGCTACTGACTGAACTGGTAGTCTCCAACACAGGCACAGACCATTAGCAAATTTTGCCAGGATTTCACTGTGCTATCAGTCACCCTAACCCATATTCTATATTTCTAACTAATTTTGTCTTTAATAGGAGATAACAGCCACAGCAGCCATGAAGACAGCGTGCAGCATTTGCCTGTACTGCCAAAAATGGAGCTGGCAAACTTTTCTTGTCAGTGTCCCTGAAAAATTACTGCTAAAACTGAATTGATAGGCATTTAGGAGACCTTTTGAACAGAGTCTGAATAAAATTAAAGAAAAAGCCAAGCAAATAGACTCTATATCTATATAGCACTCAGAAATAACGCAGTAAAATATTACTGAAGTCTTAATGTATTAAACTTGGAACACTGAAGAGACAGTGTCTTTTTTAAGATGCACATGACTTGGTTGAAGAATTATCCTTGTAACAATCTAAAAACAGTATTCTTCAACATAGTGCATTAAAAAAGCCAGTAAGAGATTATTCCAGAATCTTCTACAATTCACTTTGTAACTTGCCCTGCCCCCACCACCGAAAAAAAAACCCACCACGAAACAACCCAAAAGCAAACCTCCACATATGTAAGCAACAAAAATCTATCAATGGAATATCTCAAAAGCAGGGAAATGGTAAAATCCTACAGACTAGTGGAATTCAAGTCTGATGAAAATCCAGACAAATGCGTCAAGCTTAAATATATTCCAAACCTATCAGGTGCCTAAGAGGGACATTTGTAGTGAGCACACAATAGAAAAAACACCAACCGAAATTCTTTTACTAATCCTGCTCTCTCTCTAAAATGAAGAAAATTAATACAATATATAGTTCTAGAATAATAGTTCATAACCGTATATGAAGCAATTTCTTTTTTATCCAAGGAAAGAATTTTAGGCAGAAAAACATCCTTATTTGTGAGACGGTACTCTGAAGTCTTAATCTATTGTCAAGACCTACATTATAGACATTATAGATATTTAAATCTCATTAAGGACTTGGACTTAACATACTTAACTATGCCAAACAAATTACAATTTACTTAAAACACAAGGAATAGAAGACAAATGCAAAAACCAAGGAAGTACAAGGCAACATCTTGGTAACTCTGACCACAACATGTCATCTCCTGAACAATCAGGGTCTGTAGGTATCCTGATAAAACAGATATTTAAGGTATAAAAGATTAAAGAGTCTATGAATAAACAGAAGAGTAGAGAAAGGAATCAAAAATTATACAGGAAACTGTATCAGATCTCTTTACAACGTTTATTAAACTAGTCTGAGTATAGCACAACAGATCTGTGCAGAGCTATTTAACAACTATTCATGCTAGGAACTATTTTCAAGCCACTTCAGAGCATCTAATTTAAATATTAGTATCTCAGATTTTGAGGTAGCAGATTGCAAATATCAGCTTTGGAAAAAACTATTTGTGAATAAGTTGGGTTTTCTTAAAAAAGTTTATCACAGATGCTTGGTTAACTTATATTGATGTCCCTGTCCATGGCAGGGGGGTTGAACTAGATGATCTTTAATGGTCCCTTCCAACCCAAACCATTCTGTGATTGATACCCTATGGCAACTTCACCTGAGAGAAAACTGTATGACAGATTCTTTCCTGAAAAGTACACTTGCCATCTAAAAGTTTATTCTTTCTCTGGTATTTTTGTCCTCTGAAGCACAACTCGCAAACCAGTGAACACTTCTGGACTTAAACGTAAGACTAAAATTTTTTGGAGGATTCTATTCTCTAGACACTTTAAATCAAGATTTGCCAAAACCTCCTTCTATAATGTCTTCAGGTATGGAAGTAAAGCTGAAAATGCATATGGCTTAGACATCAAAACAGTGTTTTTAAACTATCATACAGAATATGCAGTATTTCTCTTTTAGGAATGGTGCTCCTAAACAAATATTTTACCAAGGATCTTCTGGAAAAATCATAATGTAGAAGAGTAGTATCAAAGCTGTGGGTGTTTCAGGAATCTAGCAAATTGAGCATTACTAAACAAAGGTTCTGAAAGCTGCATTCCATTATAGTGATGACCTCTATCATTCAAGATTTTAATATATTTTTCAAGTCCAATTCAGAAGAAAGTCCTGCTCACAGAAACAAATTATGATTATTAGCAGTTGCAGGGTTTCATGTATTAATGAAACAACTGATCACACAATTACAGAGTGTATCACCTGTAAGAAAGCAGAACTCCAGGTGGGGATCATAGTCATAATAGTTCTACAGCTGCCTAACTCTTCCATGCTTTTGGGTTTAGTAACTTTCTCTCAGGTGCATGCTTCAACAAAACATGATATATCAGGATGACTATAGATGGTGGGTTTATTAGCTCTTGCATTAAAATGTGATTAATCTCTGATTATTGCAGCCAGATTTTCACACAGGCTGCATCCTTTAGGATCAGATGTTCTTCATTTGCCCAGAAAGACTTTCAAAATCAGGTCAGAATTAGGTCGGAATTAGACTAGAATTAGATCAAATAGTTTTCTTCTTGACAAGTAATGTATCTATATTGCCCAAAGCTTCTTTCAAATTGTCTCCTGTCTCAAAATTGGAGCAATACAGAGTATGTCCTAACCCATTTTTTATTATTTTTATTCTGGACAGCCGTGAAAATTATGAAGATCTTTAAGGCAGAGTGGATAAGAGGCAGAGAAGAGGAAACATTTTTCAAGAGATAGATTCTAAGTATCTAATTAAACAGTTACTCCTCTAGTAATGCTTGTTTGTGGTAATACAAATACACCCTGTCTGGAATTTTGGAAGTTCACACACATCATGGGCTTCTGAAGAAGCCATTCCTGAATCCTAAATTTTTGAGGGGGTTTTGTCATCTTAATTTTCTTCTTAGCTTGACTTCTTACAACCACTGATCCCTTTCTGGGAACTAGTGAAAGAAACTCTTGTATGCACTACATGAATGGAGTGGTTTGGCTTTGTTGCCAGCTTCAGAGGTCTGTTATTTTGCTTTTTAGCACTGAAATCACCTAACACTTCATCTTTCTTTTCCTCAAGAACTTTTCATCAGTTAGCTGGCAAAACTGAGGGGCTGTTTGGGTTTTGTAGATGCTGTCAAAGCTGTCTGCAGACATGCAAACACATCAGGAGTCCTGCACCTTGTGGCACAATGCTATACATCCAACAGTAGGTCTGCCACACGTGAGGTCTGTAACTTCAGTGAAGTTCAGCAAGATAATTTTTGATATGGGGAAGAGGAATCAGACCTTGTTATACTTGGTCTGGAGAAAAAAGTAGATAAATATCCTTTATTGGTTTACCAATATAAGATGCTATGAAAGCCTGACAGATGAGTTTGTGTTTCCAAAAGCTGTGAAATATTGAACCACACCCACTCATATATTTTAGCTCTGAAAAAAACACAACTTGAGAAAAAATTTGTTTCCTACTTAAATTCTCACAGTATTTTAGATTTACTCACCACTAACTTCAAACTCAGCTCTATTGCTTCAAATTGTGGAACTTCTATTCTCCAAAAATGCACAGGTGAGGGCAAGGAGGATAGTGACAAACTGGACTTGCATGTTTACTTGGATAGCCAATTTTCAAACTTACGCTACAATTCTTGAGTTCATTGAGATCATTAACTCCTCCATTGTTTGTACAGCTTTGTCTTATGACCTGTTTTACTATTGAGGTATCAAAACCATATTTCCGCTATATCAAACTCTCGCTTCCAGGAGACAATGGCAGAAATACATTATGCAATCTTTATGTTCCTTTAATTTGAACTGGCCTGTCCTAATGTAAAGTGAGTCTATCACCACCTGTGCAGATGTGAGAGAATACTTGGATATCATTCTTAATCTAGGAATTAAGACAAAGCATCTTACCATCAACTAAAAGGAAAAACTTATACCTGAAAAAAATGGCTACTGTGAAAATTGTGGTAAAAAAGCCAGTGATTTCTTTTCTGGGATCTTTTAACAAGATGAAAGATTCACATGACATCTTCTCATGCCACATAGCAATATCTTTCTAAATTCCAGTAGACAGATTATACAGCAACACAATGTGTGAACAATAGCTATAGGTTATCTAGTAATGATGAAAAAATTGCTATATTACAATTGCATTTTAGAACCAAGAACAACCATCAACAACTTCAGAACCAAAAGCAGTAACACCACAACTGTGCTTTTCCTCCCACAGCCAAGAATAAAGATTGGATGGTTTGGTGATCAGAACTTGATATACCCTCTCAAAAACACTTCTGACTGTCAGATCTGAGGGAAAGGATGAATTTAGCTGTATATGATTAAGTCACATGTTCAATGTAAATAGCGAGCTTCATAAAATTATTGGGAGTATCTCTATCTTATTTTCTCAGAAAATACCATGATACATAGTTGGCTTTCTTACATCAGACACTAATACCATATCAGACAGCATTACCATATTTAGAATAAAAATATCATAGCTTTGAACTGATGTGAGAGAATCAGAAAATAAAATTAACAAGTAAATATGCAACTTTTCAGTATATAAACCCTGTATTATTATGTAATATAAAGGCCATACATTCATGATGCTGAAGCTGCTAAGTCTTCTCAGTATATAAGTAATTCCAGTAGAATTTTACAATCAATCATAAATCACATTATATTTCTAACACACTAGTACAATACTTCTCAATACATAGCAAGAGTCTGCAGGTATTTCGATTAGGACACAAGGAAATTCAAGGGAATTCTCCATTGTCAATCAGCTGGTTTAAAAGACACAACCCAAAAGAAAGAGTCATTGATTATGTATATTGAGTGTTAAGACCTTTTGGTGAACAACGTTGCCGTAATCACTGTAATACATCACTCTTGTCATTAAGCAGTTTAGACGATAACTGATCTGACTCCTGGTATGCAGTACATATTCAGTAATTACTACTACACTAAAATATTTTAGCTTCTCCTTGTACTTCAACTAGGCAGATTACGCTACCCTAACAAAGAGAAAGTTTAGAGGTTCCCATCACAATATTACATACAGAAACATGCCTGATACCAGAAGCTTATTTAATCTATCAAACGAAGTGTACATCTCTTGGGACAACTGCAATACTTTGTAGGACATCCAATTTAGTTTTAAAGGAGGTAATATATGCTGCAGGCAAACTAATCACAACAGAACACAGTTCTGCCTTGATTAATTTACACCGAGAAATAAGATCTCTGAGTAGGTTTCTGCTCACAACAGAGACAGCCCACTGAAGATTAACTTCAATACCTCAAATATTGGCAGAATAAATAAGGTGATTGCTCAAGTTAAATACAAAACTAATTCTCAAAACTTTTTCAGAAAATACATCTAACCAACAGATAGGTCAGATTCTTCATTAGCATAAGGTTTATACCAAAGCTGAATGCTTGTTCTGAGTTTGATACAAGTTTCAGGGAATACAATTAAACGAGACAAGAATACAACAATTCTTTCTGTCCTTAGAACTTTTACAATTCATAACGCACATCAAAACCTGTTTCTGCATCATTTTCTTTCAACCGATTTTATGTCATCTGGAAGAAAAAGAGAAAGTTTTCTTTTTTGAAAAGCATTACTATTACCAACTACCAGAAGAGAGCCTCTTAAAAAAATAAAATAAAAACCTTATGCCCCTTTCTTACCAGCCCCCACAAAAACTGCAAATGACAAAAGAATTTGAAAATACAACTGGACATAGCTTCTTCTGCCAGCTTGTTGAAGTGGGAAACATACAACTAAAGATATATTATAGATTTTCATTAATACACAAAAGTTTAAACAGACCACACTAAGCCTTTCTTTCTCTAACCAACAAAACTTTGGCACTTCTCCACCCACAGAATTCACTGTGAAGAATCACACGAATACAGCTACAGATGAAGATCACTAGACAGTGGTGCAACTTGTCTCCAACTTACTACATTTGCCATAACCCACTGTCTTCTCAGTAAATAAAATTAACTGCATGAAGAGAACGATTCACAAACATTTAAAGGAACTGTGATAGCCCTTAAAGTAGTGGTGAGGCCACCACCTTGCTCTTCAAATCCTCTCTTTTCGCCAAATTATTTACCACAAACATTTGATTTTTCGTTCCTAGACATTATAAAATTGACAAGTAATCAATCAGTTTGAAACCCTGCTTTTAATGGATCACAAATGAAACTAAAGTAGAAAAGGTTACATACACATCAATTTGCAGTAACTTGGTGGCTTTACAACCACCTGTCCTTGTCTCCACCTACTCCAGCTGTCTTCTGGTGTACTCTGGTTCTCTTGAAAACAGGCTAGAAGGCAGAGCGCTGAGCAGAAGAGTCTTAACTTCCATATCAAAATATAAAACCAAAGGAGGCTGGTACTTGAGCCATGCTCTTATTTCTCTTACTCTCCAGCTGGGTCACATATACATGCCTGAGCAAAGGACACTGACAGGATCCAGGCACCGCTACATGTTTAACTTACTTCCCTTATACCAAACCTTCCCTGCCCAGGGAGGAGTAGGACTCTCATTCCTTCACTTGACAATCTTATTTTGCCTTGAACCTGAAACTTCAGACTAAGGCTGACCTTTTTTACTAAAAAATGATGTTTTTACCAGGAAAAGCTTAAAGCTCATTCCTTTTATTTTGGAGATTAAAGGTATAAAACCCACTAGCTTTCCTCTCCCCCACTTCTACTGGACTTAGATGCTTGACTGTACCAGAAGAGCCTTTCTGAACGGTTCTGTTCCATGGCCTTGATTTGAATTGGAGGAAGGCTTGTTTACTAGTTTTGATTTTTGAAAAAAAGATAGTTATCATTTATTGTGAAGTATTTTTCCCAGCTGGAAAAAAAGGCAACGATTTTCATGTGCTTATCCCTCTAAAACTACTTATTTTCTGCTGTATTATCCATCTTGTTTCTAGAAAGAAGGAGGGTGAAAACCCAAAAATAACATATCTGCTATAAACTTGTCTGTTCACAGAAATAAAGAATACAACTGTACGGAAAACTGGTTCCAAGTTACCAGTTATCACTGCCCACTGCCTTGGGGTTTTTGTTGGTTTGTTGGGTTTGGGGTTTTTGTTTAAGAAATTTAAAAATACTGGCCTATGGCAAAAAATAAAATACATTTCAGCCTATTTTAACGTATTTCAGTCTGTTACATAGTTGGAGCTTTCTATTTAAAAGGTGGTTAAAATGACAAGCAGAGTATAAAAAAATCTGACACCAAAAAATAATTCCAGATGTATTTTACTGTGATTAAGACCTAGGTTGGATTATTCTCTAACTAATTACAAGAATTAGTGAAAAGTGACAATTTCAAATAAATTCTAAGGATTAGGTCTCATAAAAACTACTCTCATCAAAGATGTAATTATTAGCTCAAAGCTTCAAAAGTACTAAACATTAATGGAAAAATTCAATAAAAAGTTGGCTACTGTCAGTCTTGACAGAATTAAGACTCCTGGAATTACAGAAACAACCTTATCTTTAATCTTGAGAACTTTCACTCGGTAAAGAATTCTTCACACAAAAGGGTATTTTCTACATTACTCAAGAACTCTACAGTGAAACCCATCTGCTATCATGCATAAAACCTAGCAAGCTACCTAGTCTTTCCCAAGTGACTGATCTTTTCTTTTTCTGGTGATTTACATTCAGATCATGTTCTTACAGAAAGCACAGACACTTTTGATAGTAACTCCTGACTTTTACTAGGCACTTCATGATTTTCTTCTGAAACCACCTCTTTTTCATCACTGCCTTAAAGTATATTTTTCTATTTTATCTAATCAACACTGTAAAGTAGTAAATTTATACTCACTAACTTCAGTTAATTACACCACATCAGAGTCACTTAAAAATATGCATTTCACCCTCAGGCATTTTATTCTTCCATATGACAACTTCAATAAGAAATTCAGATCAAATACAGACATTTACTTGGTTGGTATGATTCCAAACACAAATGAAGGAGATGAAAATGTACTTCTAAGATGCCAGTTTATAGCTGTTACTATTAACTATAGTATCACAAATGTGACTATAAAAAGAAAGGGATGATTATGAACAATGAAGCACCTGTATGTCATTATTTGGTACCATCATGAGAACTATGAAAATATTTACTCTTCAATAAAGTTACTGTTGATAGTGATACTGCTGAGGGCCCTCCATCAGTCCTAAAGTTAGAATGTCAGTATTGACAGACATTTTTTCTCTTTGTAATATCTTACAAAGAAAGCGTTAATAGCTTAATGACCATAAGAGACATCAGTCAATCCAGACGCCATGCAGCCTTTATATCAAAACTATCCTGTGTAGCGTGAATGCTTTGAACCCTTTAAATTAGCCTGGACAAATTCTCTCCTTTCCTAAAAAGGTTTCCTATTGTAAACATATGCTTTATCACAAACTCAGCATTTTTCAAATATCTTTTTTCATCCAGATTAACTCATTTTTGTAAAGTATAATCACCGATAAACACCCCTTACAATGTTGTTTTTTTCATTTTCCAAACTTTATAGCACTTCAAATTGTTGTCCCTCCCTGTTACAAGCCAGTAACAAGTATGCTAGTCTTGCAGAACAGTCACCAACTCTCCTGAAAAAAGTGAATTGCATAATAAAAACTCAGATACATCATTAATATCATTACAGCATTCATGCATTCTTTTGTCTCCAAAAGCACTCTAAAATAGTTTTCTACCATATATTTCAACAGATAGGAAAACATAGGACTCAAAACCAGTATAGATTTTAAGGTATTGTTTGCATGGAGCTGTAACATTATGCTCTGAAATACTGACGGATGTATACTTCTCTAATTTGAATATGGGCTTCATTTTCACCCCACAGTAACAAAGTACATTGGACAAAACCGCACCTAACTTCCGTGCAAATAAGATGAACTTTTATTCAGTTTTGGCATCACTTTCTTAATGCTTTCATTAGCAGAAGGGTTAGCTCATTTATCTTACTGGTCAAAAGCAGAGACCTGAGAGATCTCATTCCATTTCTGTTGTGCAGAATTTGTGAAAGAATCATGGAAAAGTGGAATGTCCTTGTATTTTCAATACTAAACAAGAGCAACCTTTTTAGTTGCTTTAATCAAAGCAATACTATTTAGGTACTAGTTAGAAGTTTACTGATGGAAATAAAATATGATGCCAAATATCTGTTATTCACAGAAAATATGGAAGCTCGCAGTATTAGTTCTGCTATATCTTTGTAGACAGGAAAAACCAAATTTTACATGCTCTTAGACAAAAGTTTGCAGCAACAGAAACTATTTACTAGTCTGAGAAAGATTGGTGACAATGGAAACACAAAACACCACTTTGATATTTGTTAAATATCTAACTGAAGTGATTGCCAGGTCTAGAAAACAAGATGCAATCTGTTCTAAACGGAATGGCATGCATGAGAATAATGTTGATGTTATGGTCAGAGAAGCATTTCTTTTTATGGTAACAGTATATTCTAAACATTTCCTTTTTATTAAAAAAACACTTTCATAGTTTAATGCTCACAAGGCAGAAAATGTTCTGGACATGTAGACTGCATCTAAACTGTCTTCTAGCACATTCCCTCCAAATAAAATTACAACAAACCATTGTGCAGAATCGTTTGAAGAGTAAATAAAAATTCTTCAGAGTACTTTCTTTCACCAGTGTTCCACTCAACTGCTTGCAAGGAAACCTGAACCCTAGCTAGGAGCTTCTGTCTGTAAATATCATTGGTATGTCAGAAGATTTCCCCCCTTCCTTGCCTAAACTTCTCCTTAAATTACATTCAGATTTTTGTGGTACCATAAGAACTTCAATATGGCACGTATTTCAGTATTTTGAAAAGGTTTCATTTCCATTTCCACCTCCAGTTATTGTTGGTTTACATTTTTCATCCTGGCTGCTCTGCAGGATGTTTATCCTGACAATATTTATGTGAGGTGTTACAGCTTTAACATGGAATAATGTTAACTACTGTATCAAAACCACATCAAGATATATACTGAAGTGATATCCTGTATTATAGGATATGCAACAGATTTCACCATGTTTTATCAAAACGTGTCAAAGCAGTGCAATTCCTGATGGCAAAATAAAAGCGAGTCATGCAAAAAACGGTTGGTTGGGCTTTTATGAGATTCATATGAACTTTCTTTCAATTCTATTCATGGGAATGCACACTCCTCCGTTGTGCAGCTTGATTTTTCAAGTTTAAATGAGGACAAAATCCAAAACAAATCTCAGCAAAACTGTTGCTTTGCCTGCTATGGGTCAACATCATGCAAAATGCCAAAATGCTTTTCCCTCCACCAGGTGAAAATTGCAGATGATCCTAGATTCCCTTGGAACCCAGCACATGCTTTCTAAATGGCCACAAACCACTCTAAGTATTCCAGATATGTACCAAAATCTGGATTCACCGTATATTGAAAAAAAATCCTGTGCAGAGTGTGAAAAATAAAATTTATATGTACTTAGATAATTCTTATTTTTTGTTCCATAGAAGTCATTTATTACAGTATACTTCAGATACCTGAAAGAAACCATTGAGACGCATTAATGTCAGCTTATTTCTCTTCTAACTGTGGCATGCTGTCTTTTAAGTACTTTATTCTAGAACCCAGTAAGGCAGCTGGACTTGAAACTAACTGGAGATTGACTCCTGTTGTTTTAGAACATTTCTTAATTCAACCAAAGCAATGTTTAGGTGGGGACCTCAGGTGAGGACAGAATACAGCACTATCTTTATTTACAGACCACTCTCCAAATTTTGCACACAATCTCACATAGTCACACTCACTAAATCAGAGCAGAATTTGCAAGATATCTACACAATGAAGGACTATCTAGAACATGGTTTGGAGAACACAAGCACATTATCTATTCACAGTATTTTCCTCATGTAACTTTCATCCATTATATAAACCAATGTGCAAACACTGAAGACTAAGCATGGCAAATGCTTAATAGATCAAATATTACTGTGTGTACATGTCTACATTTTATAGTTCTATTGGAATGTGTGCATGTGAGTACACATGTATGTATATTATGTAGCATTTATATTAGTCTTCAAAAAAATTGGGGCTATTCTGTTTGTGCTAACAACTGGACAGAAGCTAAAACCAGCTAAACTTATGTGAGAACTCCAGCTTGGCTTGATAAGGAAGGATTAAGCAGAAGTTAAATGGTATCACTCATATCTTCCAATGAAACACTCTATAACCCACTCCTACTTTCCCACTTTCCTGTGAAATCAATGTAGTTTGCATCAAACACCATAAACAAGGTTTATGCCAAGGACATTTCCGTAAAAGGGAAATCCAGCACTGCTGGCAGAGTTGCATCATTTCTGAAATGGAGTGGTTAAATTGGGTTACTTGGTTAAATTTTTCTTTCCTCTACTCCAACAGTCTGATCAGCCCTGGAGAACAGGACTGTTGTAATAGCATTAGGTTATCTGTTGGATTATACGATCCTTAAGGTCTTTTCCAACCTAAATGATTCTATGAATAAGGCTATTAAATCACTTCAGAGGACAGTCTTCAACAAAGTACAAGGGGAAATATGTAAATGTAAGTGCTTAAAGCTCTGTCAACAAGCATTTTTCAAGCAGCTCTTGCAGGTTCTTACCAGCTCTTGCGTATCTTCTGCTAATGGCAAAAACGTAGCTTCCAGTATATCAACTTGATCAGCGCTGAGCTTCTGCCACAGACTAATCAGCAAAACAACCAGATGGGTGGCACTTTTCAACTTTGTGAATGCCCGGAACATGTTGGCTTGGTTTTCTTCTGCTGCATCTGCTAGAGCTATTACCTGCAAAAATTACAAATGTCTGTTAAGTATAATTTTACCATCCATGAATCCTCAACACTGAAATTACCTTTGGCACACTCTTGTTTTCCTTTAGAAGATCCTGAGGAATTCCACAATTCCATGAACACAAACCAGAGACTATTAAATGAGTTATCATTTATCTACGTTTTTCTTTTGCATACCCAAGGCAATTTCAAGTCCATAAAGCAACAGGATTAATCTATCTAGTACAATCAGTGTAGAAAGGATTCTATTTAGAGCAGATTCTTAAGGCATTCGTGAAACTGATCCCCATCATATCACATAATACATGGTAACAAACTAACTTCCAGGTTTATACCACACAAGACACTAATCCCTATATGACCAGCAAGCCTACCGTATTAATCAAAACAGTATATTTGATTTACGCAATTAAAAATGCAGTATATAATTATTACCATACAAACATAACTGCCATCTGTTATTTTATTAACTCTTGGGTCTCTCCATGTTTCGCACTAGTTGCTTCAGCTTTTATGCCAAAATGTAAACACTGTGGATCATATATATGAAGGCAATACCACGTCAACTGCCAGACATTATGAAAGAACTTTCAAAATAAAATAAAATGGCAGATTCACTTCTTCTAAGATGGTAAGATAGTTTTGCTGAGTACTTCAAGATGGAGAAAAACAGAAGAGCTATTATATGATATCCTACTCGGTTCAGAAATAACTTGTTGTTGTATATAATATTGTCCACTCACAGCATTACAAAAATTGGTATCTTGAAAAATATTGCTATAAATGCCTTCTTTCTTGAAATAGAATGTTTAGTGATTCAGTGCAGTGATTTCAATATGCAATTGCTATCATTTCAATATGACAAGAGATTTTCCACAGGATTTGCAATTAATTACTTCAACTAACGGAAAGAAACAAAGGTTAGGGGTTTATCCTGGAGGAGCACAATTTGCAAGACCTGTTCTCATGAATGCTACTACATCTTCATGTTGCCTGAATAATAATAATTGGCTTACAGCAGCACTGATTATCTCCACTGTCATTTAAATCAACACAAAGCACCTCTCTCAACCACTTTCTCCTTCTGTTTATTTATCTGCAAAATAGGGTAATAGGTGCTTGACTGAAGTTGTCAAAAGCCTCACAGAAATGCAGTTAAAGTGTAATTAGTATTACAACAGAATTTACAAAGTAAAACTTGCAGAGCTTGATCCATTAACATTTGGCAACAGCAGGAAAACAAAAATACTATATGATGCATCTTCAGCCGGGAAACAAAGCCAACCAGCTGTTAGCATTTGGTGGAGGAAAACTATTTTTAATCTCCAACACTGGCATTAGAGATGTGTGTGTTCCCTCCAAGCTCCCATGTGACTGGGAAGATAAAGAAAACAGAATTTTAGGGAACTATAAATAAGAAACATTTCAAACAAAACGTGTTGATAGCTTTTGTTTCAGATTTTAAAATGTAATGTTTCCAAATAAAATAGAGAACCCACAGGACACTCATGAGTCCAAACACTACATAAATCAGAGCCAAGTAACAAAACAAAAAATAAAAAAGCCCAGCTAACTATGCAAAGGAGAAGTAAGAAATTAATCCCAAATAGTGGAAAGCAACACAACATACTTCAGTTAGAGGAGAGTAATAGTATTACAGACATGTCACCTGATGTAATGTTGCCCACACTCATTTTGCTCAGACCAAAGCCCTGATGTTCTTCATGCCTCATGTTCTAAGTAAGGTGGAGTTCCATATTGCAGTTACTTTTGAACAGTTATGGACGACAAAGCTACATGACAAACACAACACTACATAGTACCCTACATCACTTGCATCTATCCACTGTAACCAGTAATTGTACGCACTGTACAGCTTCATCTTTCTGAGGAAACAAGCAACAACCGTAAAGTTCTCCTCAGTCTAACAGAAGCCTTCAAATGTCTATTCACCTTTCCTGTCCAATATACATCTGAGAATTTTGGGAAGAAAAATATGCTAAGGTTAATGTCATCAGCGTGTTAAATTAACCAGTATGCTTCCTATAATATCATTACTGGATGGGATAGTGCAATGGACAAATTCAGAATTCCTGGAATTTGGAAAAAAGGCAAGCGAGTTGTATCCTGTTATGGATAATGATCAGGCAATATCAATTTTGCTGAGGAAGCAGGCAAATACAGGCACACTTGTGTGACAACTACCTGAAACCCACTTACACAACAAAGGTAAAGGACACCTTCTAGATTGAGTCATTAATGAATTCCTAGGTGGTCTCTCACTCTGTGCTATATTTCAACACTATACTGTATACCTCAGAAGCATAAATCACATAAAGAGAACTGACATGGCCTTTTACCTTAAGGATCCTTAATGTCAGAATTTGCCTTCTTTCCATTTTACAGCCATGAACAAAGGAGATGCTTAACTTTTCATAGGCTTTGGTTTTAAAACAAATATCCCAGTACTCCCAAATAATACCTAATGAACCAAACCTATAAGCTATTTTGAAAGCAGCTTCATAAAAATCCCTAAAAAGTACAACCGTTAAAAAAGTTTATCTTTGGTACAAAATTCTACAGTTCTAATGCACAAGAATACAAGACAAATACCAGTGAGAAGTTTACATTTCTAAAGGAGAGGTGCAGTCCTGGAGTGTTGCAGGTTACTAAAACATATAGCAATTAAATCTTTGCATGACTGCATATATACAAGTTCTACTTTACACTTGCAGAGAAACAGAGGGGGAAAAAAACCATTTCTAACTATTCTGCTAATAGATGAAGAAGTGCCCTAATATAGCTTTCTGAGATCTGGAAGATCCAGGATAATACAATACGAATTACCATACGATAATGTAGGCACACACAGCCATTGTAGTTTTAAAAAAGGCTATACTACAGACAGAAAAAAGGTTGTCAAAACAGCACCCTTTGAGATACGCTGAGAACTGAAAGCCAAAGCAACAAAGCAGCTGGAAGAGACTAAAGATACTTTGGCAATACATGGTTCCACAGTAAATACTTAATATGAGGGGAAAAAAAGAAATCTTTCCTCGCAGAGGAACATTATTCTAAACATTTCCCAGGACATCAGCTACGAATTTTAGAAGCGTTCTGTGGCTCTTCATTCAAACGCTTGCAGAATTTAAGGATGAGTAAGTTCTAAAAACATGACATTCACATTTCTAATTATTTTCTTTTCACCTAAACGTTATCTCCAATTGTATTTTGCAATAGTTGAGTGAAATAAAGAATCCATACCCTTTGCAAACTGAAATCCTAGTCTCTTTAGTCTCAAGTCATGGTTTCTCCATAATTTCCCAACTGTATCTTCAACTGTCACAGTAGCTGTTCAATCTGTTTAGCTATGTTCAATCATCTTTCTAAACTGATGTAAAACAAAATAAATAAAAAATAAAAAAAAAAAAAAGGAAAAAAGGAAATCTCTCCCTGTTTTACTTTTTCACAGGGTAGGTGGAAAAATACGTTGCAACTGGCAGTGCCAAGTGTAGCTTAGATACAAAGATTTTAGACCAAATGGAAACTATCAAGAAAAAAGTCAGTCTATATTGTATAAGGCCCATCATTGCCTATTCAACATTTTTCTTTCTCCTTCTTTAATATTACAAAACTTGCAAAGAAGAAAAAAAGCCTAAAAATAAGTTTTTTCAACCATCTTCCTAAAAGCAATGGAAGAAAGGAAAGTGGCTGATGCAGGAAAAACTTAACAGGTATTGGAATGGGTTAAGAGTACAATAATTAAATATATATTTTTACAACTGATCAGAACTTGCTTTTCATTTACATTCTTTGTTATTTAAATTTTTGTGACCAAATCCTTGCTGTGTTCCAATACACCTACCTACAGCAAAGTACAGGCCAGTTAAGTTATTAATGAAAGCATGTTGTAAAAAGAAAATGAGAAAGAACTAGTCTCTAAATCAAGATAATATTTAAAATTTTTACTAAATTTCATATTCACAGTTGTAAATGTAGAGCTGAAATCCAAAAGTATTTTTATAATCTTGAGAAGTTCACCCCTCAATGCTATTACCAGCATCTGACTGCAATAATTTCCAAGCATAGACCATTTCTCATGTTTTCAGCCTCAAGTGTTCAAGCAGAAAGATTTCTCTCCGTGGTTGTTCCATTGCTAAGCAGACCTTATAAGCTGTCAAGCATTTGAAAACTTCAAATTAATGGTGATTCAAGTTTTAAAAACAATCAGATTTCTCCATTATTAGTGCTTACTTCACAATATTTTTAGGGCATTGTTTAACATCCAGCAATAACTTCAAAATTACTAATCCCTATTGAAAAAGGCTTGCAACATACTCATTCTTGTATATTCAGGCAAGTTCCTTGGGGTAATAATGAACTTCACTCTCCCAGGCTTATTCCAATAACACAAAAAAGTACAAATACATTTCCAAAAATACAAAATGCCTTCTTATTAGCTGGCTAGGAAGTTGAAGAAAACTTCAAAAAATACAGGGCAAGAAATGAGTATGAATTTCCAAGGAGCTTGCTTTTGAGTTGTTAGTATATTTTCTTGGAGTGCCTAACACCATTGGGACGGAAGACTCTCATAGGTTTTATGCCATATTCTAAAATGGAGAACAGGAAATGTGACTGACAATTTGTTTTTCTTTTTTGAAAACAGCCAAGAAAAACATAACTGTCCATACATAACATGCTTATGTGAAACAAAGTTTCACCACTAGTGAAACTTTAGCCAACTAGTCTTATTCTCACCTAGTTCCATCATGCTGGGTTCAGCTTCTGGTAAATGTGAAGTATCTTCGTTTTTAGCAGAAACCAAGTTTGAAGAGAGCATAAGTTCGGCATTTAAGGAGGACAGAATCTCTTTACATTTCATTCATAGCACTTTAGAGCAAGTTTTCTTTGTAAAATTTGTTAAAAGATGAAAAATAACATCAGAAATGTAATTATTCTGAAATGGACACAGGGATGATGAATTATCAAGATTATTACGTACTCCACAGTAAATTAACCCATAATCGAAGCCTTTATACTTGGTTTCAAAAGAACTATTCTGTACACAGTTATACAAGCAAAAACAGATCACAAGCTCACAGGTCTCTTCTGGCAATCGTTCTAATGGAATAATTTTGCAAGGTAGGTAATTGATCTGGCCCCTTCCAACAATTTTTAAACAACATTAGATATTCATAAAGCAGGATTTTAATGCATATAAAGCAGAAAAAAATAGAGAGCTGAGAAATGCTAGGGTTACTGCTTGTTCATTCCTACTGCAACAGGGCATTTATTACTACTGTATTTCACTTTTTCCCACATTCACTCATTTTAGAGAAGGAAATACAACTGAGTTACTAAATCTTAAAGCATCTAACAGAATATTGTTTTTGTGGTTTTAAGAAGTCTCCATCACATATCCTAGCTCACATAGAACACGTAAGCATTTAAAGTCAAATATTTTTTTCCTTACAAGCTCCTTTGTTTACCTTGCACACATGGCATGCAGCCACATACAAAAAAGCTAAGACACCAGCAAAGCAAACCCTTAAAACAGGTAAGACAACATAAGTGATAATATCAATTAATAAAATCCTGAATATCCCTTATTCTGAGAGTAAACTTTCTTTTTCCTCAATGTAGTTTTCTCAAAGTAGTTTACAGAGTAACAAAACCATGATTAGCAGCCTGATTCCTTGTGCAGACAACCTCATTCAGCAACCATTGTGCACACAGCTTTTGACAGGTGACTAAAGCTTTATGGAATGTGGGCAAAGATATCCATGTCAGAAAGTGATCTTTATCAAACACTCTGTCACCAGAAAGAATAACCATGTCACTCCTGCAAGGGAGCACTTCTAAACGCTGTGGTGTTCCCACAGCGCCGCAATGGGTACGTGAGAGCGCTCTTTGGGACTAAGCACCTCAGGCCACAATTATCTGACCCGTATAAGAACGCCTCGGCTAGCGCTAACCATGACCAGTTTTTAAAACTGTAGCATAGGCCCACCACGATGACAACAAAGCATCAATTCACCAGACACCAAATACTCAACTTTCAAGTGAAGCTCAGCATGAACTTGATCTGAGAAGAACGAAAGACACTGCAGCGTGATGACCCATGCTTTATCTGGAGGCACTCAGCTACCTCCTCAAATTCTATTGCCTCACTTGATGAACATGAAATTATTGATCATCACAAGTAATTACTATTGCAATCTGTTCCTCTGGAAACTAGAACAGCCAGACTAAGGAAATATTCAAGGTTGCAAGGGAAGTTGTATGGTTTTGTTTTCTTCTATGCTATTTCCACAACAGAATTATCATTAACAGCTCTACTGCACCTTTCTAAATTGGAATTTGCCATGAAGCAGTATCATCTACAAGTGCAACACAGGTTACAGGTTAAAATGCAGTCAGTTCAAATACGCTGTAAAAGCCAAATGCATGTACTGTTTAAATTCAGAATGCTCTTTTGAGACTTCACATATATGGAAGCTGTCTTACCTCCACAAACCAAAATGGCAGTGGATTATTATCACAGAGAGTCACACTGCAACATTTATGAATCATTGACGATGATGTTAGTAAGAAAATATTTGGGGATAAAGTAACTATCCTTTCACCTACATAGAGACATCGTTGTATGAATACGGTCAGTTCAGAAGGCAAAAGAACTCTCTACCCTTTTCATTTTTCCTCTTTAGAACACTCAGTAAGTAAACAGGCTATTACTTTGTCTTCACAAATCTCTCTTTCCCCAGCTTTTTAAATCCAAGGTAACAGAAGAGACACTGTTGTCTCTGGTGTTCCATCTGTGGTAAGGATTACAGTCAAGATTATTTTAAGTTGATTAATATACTTTTCTTTCTTTGCTTGCTTGGGGTCTCTTTTTAAAAGGGGTTTAGCTTTTTTGAGAAGCCAGATAAATTAATATGGTCAACAGGAAGAATACATACAAGAAAATTATTTAAATACCTGACACTTTGACCTCCTCTTGATAGCCTATCCACAAGTAAATATTGCAGCCAGCTTTACACATGAGTAACTGCTTGTTATTTGGCACAGCTATAAAACACCAAGATGGGGGGGGGGGAATTCCTTGAAGGAAGGCTACAAATATATTCCTAAATACATATGATACTTTCCAAAACATTTAGAAGAAAGTTCTACATTGGAAAATCCAAATTTAAAAATAGAGTTATACAATTAGTAGCTTATCTGAGTGAAATAACGTCTGTTACAAATTACACAAAAGCCAAAAAGCCAGTGAGTTACAATGAAGCCTTTACTTACCTTTTCAAAACAAAAGTTCCATTTAAGCATAGGGATGTGCTAAATAACACACAGATACATCACAGAACCTCCAATAGTCAATGAATATTGAAGACAGAGTTTCACTGTAAAGTTGTGGTTGAATTGGCAACAATGTATAAAAAAATACAGCCAAACATTAGCTAAATGGAGACAGAGAGGTGGGGAGCTTGGTTTAGATCACTAAATATATGGTATTATATAATGATGATGAAAAAAATTTACATTGAAATTAAAATTTTAGAACAAATTTTATTTTTGTATATTAAAATGAGCTGTGAATCTAAACAGACAGTTTAAAAAACTAACAGAGCTTCATCCTGTAAACTTGTAATTGTATTCCAGTCCAATGGGATCTATGGCTGGCCAGGAAATCAAGAGACCCATTAGATCCTACTTCTGCAAACATTTATCTATGCACAGCAAAGCTCAATGGGTAAAGTCAAGGATTTGCTAACTCCAGTGGGAACATTCATTGATTCAGTAAAGGTAGGATTTCATCCTATTAATGGCCACTGCTCTCATTGTGATCAGTCATATGCACCTAGTGAGAAAAAAAGCATTTGCAGCATGTTAGATATCAGGTGATGAGCATAGTTTTAGAAATCCAGTATATTTCCACAAGTCATTGCTTCTCAGAAAGTACACAGTAAAACACGTCTCCTAAACCAGGCTCATCTCATATTTATATTTTATTATAATAAAGAAAAGCATTAACATGTTGACACACACATCTTAAAAAGATTAATACAAAGAAATCCAGCTAACATAATACAGGTATTTTTTCCATCCGTATAGATGGACACAAAGCCATTCCAGCAAATTTTATTCCAACACCTTTAACAATAAAAGTATCAATATCAAACAAATCAGCAAGCCAGCAAGACAGTGAAGTTCTAAGCTAAATGTCAAGCCATTAAACTTGCCCACCCAATCCCACTTGCAATTTTGGCACTTCTGCTTTATACCAAACCACCCAAGGAAATTCCCAGAACTCTCCATTCAGGCTGAGCTAGCATATATTTTAAGTAATTAGAAAACACTGTGGTTGCAAACACAGTGTCTGGGAATAACAGTAAGACTCAGAACAACTAAATTAAAATAATACACCCTGAGAACAAATTCTAAACATAGCAATTGAAGAAAATGGATGGCAGGCTAATTAGAAGCTCAGACTTAACTACAACACTAATTTCAGGACATCTCTCATTAAAATTGCTTTTCTATTTTGAAACACTTTATAGAATTTCTCTATTTTTAGTAAAATCTTGGGAACATGTGCCAGTACATTTGGACATAAAACAGGCTTCTCGGGTCAAAGTGCAAAGGTATCAAAACATATTAATTGCTTGCTTGAATACCTTGTATTTGAATTACAAGTTTTCCATAATTTCTTCTATTTTTTATTCTGAAAGAGACATAACCATTTCAAAACAAAGGAACATCATGATGAAATGCAACTTTTATAAAACTCTGTCAAAAGCACAGTCTGTATAAAATTTGAAGAGAATTTAGCAAAGAGATTGGAGTTCACTGGGTTTTACTGGATTTACTAGCAAAAAAAGAAACATGGTTTCAAAAGAGTCAGTTAGTGAAAGTAAAACTTGATTGTTCATGCAAGGTGCCACAATCAAAGTAGATTTTTGCATGCCTCCACAGATGTAGTACAGCACAGGCCACAATAATGCTTGCTCCACAACAAGACCAACAAACAACTTCTACAAACTTGAGCTGCATCCTACTTAACAAGATATTCGACCTCTGTGCCAACAGTTATTGCCATACAGGTGCCATTATTTTCAGTGATGTGGATTTAATTTTATGGGAGCAAGACAATTACTGATAGACCAAAAATACCGTACTGCCAAGTCACACAGCAGGTGAACTTAACCTAATAATGAAGCAGCAAAGAGCTTATCATATCACTGCCTGAGACCCTCCATCTATAGCAAAAAAAAAGAAAAAAGAAAACAAAAAAGGAACCACCTGAAGTAACATTACAGGGCATTTAATGGCAATTCTTCAGGTGGTGATCAAAAGAACATATATTTTTAGGTCACCGAATTTGTTGTGCTGCAGATAATGGCCACTGATACTCATTCTTCTGCACACCTGGAACTGCACTTTCTAACTCTTCTCTCAAACAGACAAATTAAGAAAATTCCCATCTGAAATACCCTGCTAATTCACAAGCACAAAGCCCACAGGAACAGAATCAGGTGTAGTTTTCTTTACATGCACACCTGCCCTAGCCACACAATAAACTCAGGCAGTGCATTCTGCCAGTTAAACCTAGGAGTTAGAACTTAAGCAGAAATAAAAAAATAAAACCAAAATAAGCAAATGTTCATTCCCCAAATGAGTTCATCTTCTGTTCAAAATAAGCTGAGCTGCAAAACTAGTGATTCTTTTAGTGGGTAAAAATTATTTTATCACACGATTATTCTGATGAAGTATGTTTCACCACAGCCTAGGGACTGGTGTCCAATGAAGTAAATGCCAACATTATATACACACATACATATTTACAGGATTGGGGCTTTATTATTAATCATAACATTCTATGTTGTTCTCCTGCTGCACTTCTAAATACATCTGCAGCTATATGGCTTTCTAACATGCATTTCAAAATACATTAGTTAATGATGTACTTACAATCTCCTAGCCTTTGAGAAATGTCATGAAAAAACAATTAAAAATTGGCAGTATAGGCAAAAGTCCTTCACCCATGTCCATGGAAATATGACTTTTTTCCTACTTTCAGTAGGGCAACTGCTAAGTCCACTCATATCCCATGTTGTTCTTTTCCTTAAAATAAATTAAAAGATAAAAGAGCTAACAAACAGATTAAAGAAACTCCTTCCAATATGTTTAGCACCAATTCTCTACTGAAAGAACAGCTGTGTGGCAAACTTGCCAATTTTTGAGGTAAACACGTTTTTGACCTCGCCTCACTACCTATGCACCCTGGTACGCTGACAGGAAAGCAAGACAGTTCAGGCCACCTGGAGTTAAAGGAGGAACAACCTCTCACCTTCAGACAGGTTTTGCAGGCACACTCAAAAAGATTCAAAGTTCAATTCAACTCTACTTCCTAGAAGAAAGCAATTTCTTCCACAAAGAAAAAAAAAAAAAAGTTGTTCAACAGCCTACTATCAAATGCACAAGAATTAATGCATTTCTTTTGCAGCCTTCCACGCAAACATCTCATTCCTTGACTTCTCCTTTACTCTAACAGGCAGCTGAGTCTATGGAGGAGATGGGACAAAATGTGTAAGGTCTTTTTTAAGTCTTGCTGACCAGATTCCCACTGGAGCTGCTAGAAGTTGGGGAGCAGAGGAAAGAGATAGCAAGTGTCAGGTATGCTTCAGTGTCTGAAATGTGATACTTAACCTTGTAACCTTTCCAGTTTTAAATCCAGAAAAATCTCCTTTGTGTTTGAGCAGAAGTTTATGGATAGTTCTACTGCATAATATTTGGATTAACAAATAGTACTCTCAATTATGTACAGCAGGAAAGAGCTCATTTTTCAACGCTAATATATAACCACACACAAACACACCCCACTAAATTAGTAACAAATGTTGTTACTGATTTTGGCCGAGATAGGCTTTCTGATAAGAAAAGATCTTCCTTTCAAAAAAGCTCAATTTAAACACTTGTCTTGTTCCCCTGATGTAATACAGCTGAAGTTCATGGCCTAGTTCAGTCAAATCTAATACTTTTACCTTAGTTTCAACCATTACTGGTCATAACAAGATGTATTCAAAAGGGTATTTATGTTTGCTTTATTCTATGGCATCAAAGTTAGAAAAACACATCTGGGTAGCATACATTCTAGCCACACTGCAGACCAAAAATCCAGATAAACGTTTTGTCTAGAGGGATGACTAAATGAGTTGGCCAAATATCAGAACAAATTCACTTTGATGTTTCAAGTTCATGGAGCTCAGAAACATGACCTAAATTACACAGTTACATCGTCTGAAAGAGTAGCAACCATTCTTCCTTTAGAATTTGCTGGGGGTGGGGGGGTGGAAGGGAAGAATTTGTTATGAATGATGGCAGAATTTAACATGAATAAAATGGTAGGAATCTAAGGAAAAACATTTGTCTACTTTCACTCATATTCATGAATAGTTCATATTCATGCCTTTTTCAGGACCATCTCTTCAGTGCTTGCCTCCACTATTACCGAAAGTGCCTTGGAGTCTGCTTAGGAGCCCAAAGAGAAGGACGGCATTTGAGATTCACACTGCAGGTGCACATGGCTGAATTCAGACTGCATTGACAGGTTCCACGTAAGCAATTCCCTCAGAGTGAAGCTGAGCCACTTGTCAAAAATTAATGATGAAAATATATAAAACCACACCTTATATCAGGTGTAGAACTAACTTACTGAGCTCCATCGATCACGTAAGAAAGCAGACAGCTGGAATGTTGTTAAATGTTAGGACTGGAGAGAATTACTGATCATCATTCCTGTGGGAAGAAGTACTAAGGAAAACCTGCTGTGCAGTGAGAATATGAACCAAACATCATGTTCTTTTCTAAATGGAAAATTCCTACGGGAAAATATAAAAGAAAAATCATTTCCTGAAGGAAATAACTCCATTGGAAAGATTACTGTTAAAGGAACTGGAGGAAGAAATGTCTCCTACCCACACAGAGCAAAGAAACTATGAAGAACCAGGAAGATAGGCAGCCTTGGTTTCTTTTGGAGCAAATACAAGAACATAACTCTTTAAAACAAAGCGAGATACACAAAGACAAATGCTAAGATGAAGCGGCTAGTTTCCCTTCATGTGGAGGGACCATTGCCTTCTGTTTTTTTTTAACCATAGAAGGCATCTAACTTTTGACTCCAAAAGACCCTTCTTTCTCTCCATGGACTACAGAGAAAATCTAACTTCTCTAGATGAAAAGTGCTTTTGTGAATCTTGCTCACTTATAGCACAACAAAGCAAACCCCACCTATTCAAGAGATATGCACAGATGACCTTTAGCAGTAAATACTGTAATAAAACATATGAGAGAGAGTGTCAAAGGACAATTTCATCTCATTAGAGTCAATCTTCATTATCCATTAATGCTTTTCCCTTAAACTTACTGAAATAAGCAACTGAATGATAGATTTAAGCAAGATATTGCTATATGCTTAAGTACTCCAGTATAGATGTATTCTTGTGCCTCACCATACTGTACATCAGGACCTCTTTAAAATTTCTCCCTCCTTTATACAGTTTATTTTTCTTCTTCCTTCAGAAAAAGCTATAAAAGTTGGAGGACATTACAAATCTTAATTTTTACAATGTCAGCTATCCTTAATACAACATTTGTAGGCATGAGTTAGTGATCATCCCTTAAGTGCTAATGAAACAGGCTAAGAATGAAATTTTTGCAACACATATGCTTATGAATGGCATTTTTCCCCCAGTGTTCACAATATTTCAAGATAAAAGCAAAATACAGAGAACATCCAATTTCATGTGATCAGAATGATTTTCCAGATTTCCATTAAAACTGAAGTACTGAACTCAAGGGAATATTTTAAAAAATAGTGACTTAACACTGCACTGAGCATTGAAGGATCTTGTTTGAATTCTATATATTTACAGATTTAAAAAGCGTAGTAACCGATTTTGTAATTTATATATTGGTAATTTCCTACACAGACACACTTAGTTAAATCTACATGAGGGGTATTTCCAGCCTTTCACTACCATTTGGAGCTATTTCCATTACTTCCTACAGGGAAGCCTTTCAGTTAAAGGCAGATGTTCTTTCTCACATTGCAGACAAGGACAACTATACACACACTGAGGTTTCCTCAATTAGTAGTTTGACTCCCGCTGTACATACTCAGTCGACAAAGCTTTAACTACCACTTTAGAGCAAATGTACACGACAGTCTGCACTTCACTCGCTTGATTAGCATTCCTCGTCTCAGTAGAATGACTGAACTGCCGACAAAGAGCCACAGTAGGTGAAGTAATTTCAAAAATACATTAATAACCTGCATCCCTAAGTTACATGTTTCTGAAAAATCTCACTCTTCTTCAAAAGCGTGCATCCAGAGAACAGCTATCATCGCTTTATTCTGTAGTGAAAAATAAAGCTACCCCCAAGACTGTCAGGTCACTTGGCACTACTCTAAGCTTGTAACAGCCACTTAAGGCAAGAGAATAGAGCAATGGCTCCATCACAATGCTTACCAGCCCTCCTGTTCTGAACATAGAAGACACACCTCAAATAATTCCTTAAGAACACACACAAAGCTATCCACGATATAGTTAGGTTCCATTTTCCAAAACTCCTATTTGACTGGAATAATCCATCTCCTGTAAATGACTACAGAATTCTACCCTTTCTCCCTTTATCCACTTCTCTTCACTATACCCTTGAAGGATAAGAAGTGTCTTGAGGTGTGTATACATCAAGGCATGAATTCTTAGTCAGGTCTTCACCTGACAGCAAAAGTGTAACATCCAGAGTAAACGGAAAAAGGAGATAGGAATAAGTGAATAGTTCAAAGCATGCTACATACTGGCATTCACCACAACTTTTTCTTCTGCATAGTAGCACAGTATTAAAGAGACAAAAATCTCAACACTTTCCCTTACTGTGAATAGCAACATGTTCTAAATCTGCAAAAGCAGCCAAGAAAGTGGCCCACAGACAAATTAACCAGACATTCCAGTTCCCTTAAGAACAAAATTTTAGTACATTTGGGTTTGGATTCCTGATTATACAGCTCAAAAGTTAAATAATTCTGGCTATAAGTAAACTAAAGCTTTACCTAGAAACTATTAAGAATATTTCTTTTCCCACTGAAACAAGCCATTCCAACCTAAGTCTATATACCACAGGTTTTGAACTATATTTTATGTTTTAAACAGTCAACATAACCCCAAAGCAAACAAGTATCCTTTATTTGGGGCTCAGGTGGTTAAAGCATCATGTTTAAGGAAGGATTGATGTGATAGTTCTTTGGATCCTTTGGGGGCCCATCCACAGAAAACAAAATTCCACTACTTCAATTGACATATGAACACAGACAGCATGTAAACAACATCCCATATTAAAGCTATTTTAAGGTTTTTTCCATTTTCTATGCCACAGATAAGCATATTCCTAGAATTAAAAAAAGCTACAGGTAAAGAGTACTTTGTGATGGAGGCAAGTGAGTTTAGAATACTGTAAAAATGGTTATTCTCTGTTTGAACCTTAAGATTTATCACAGAAAACAATACACTGAATTTACATAGCAAACAAGTTTTGAAACAGAACACTGTACGTTCTAGACTCAACTACAATATGCATCTATACTATAACGAACAAAAGTATTAACAAGTAAGACTTAAAAACTACAATTCAGAATACAGCTCACATGGCGCAGGTAACTGAGGGTCACAGTGCTTACATGTCAAGTTATACACAAAAAGGCTTATATATTAATTAGAAGTTATTGCTTTAGAAAGTCTCACTGATGTGGTTAACAAAGGGTAAAATAAACCACAAGTTGGGGGAAAAAAAATTATCGTATGCTGCAGTCATCTTTTCTAGTATGTCCTGAGCACTGTAAGATGAATTACTTTTAAGTAAATTTCTTAAATACAGTATATGTAGGTCAAACTTCATAGTCTCTTCCCCTCCCCGCCCCCGCCCCCCCCCCCCGAAATCTAAAAACATGGGGGTTTGCTCCACGGTTGTTTGAAAGTAAATTTTAAAAAACTTAAATATTGACCAATTACAAAAAATGAAATTTACTCTATATTAATAAGGTTAGAAATTTTCCTTAACTCAAAGTTTTATCACTGACTTCAGCATTACTAAGATTTTACACGAGGAAAAATCAAATGCAAAACGTAAACAAGCTAGTAAAATACATTTCCTCCAATATATAATCCTAATTCTTAATCATATAATTATATATATAATAATATATAAATATACTAAACACATAAAATTTTTAATATAGAATTCTGTTCTTAAATAGCAGGTTTCTGTGTGAGGATAAAACATACTCAGCTGCTATGACTCAAGAACATTCACAGACACAGAAAAACTGAAACTGCCCTGAACTTTAGCAAAGCATTACCCTGATGTAATAATTCACTTGATAAAAAGTAGCTCCATATTAAATGAAAAAATTCTTTCTCCCAAAGTTAATATTTAACATTTTCAACATTCAGAGATCACTACCATTATCAGGAGTTATTATCAGAGTATTGATGGACAAAATCCCTTTCAAAATGGCAAGGGGGTACTTCTGTCAGTAATTATCCCTGCTAATTGGAAACTGCCCTCTTTCATTTAGTCTTTTCTAGTGAGTGCTCCTCTTATCTGTTTTTCTCCATGTGACATCAGCCAGTGCCTCTCTCAGTTCACCTGCTGCTTCATTTAACAGTCCTACCCCTCTATAATCACTTGTTTTCATTGCAAATATCTTCCAATTTGCAACATGCTTGAACTGAGTATTTCTCAATTTATTTCTTTATTATTGATCTATGAAAATACTGCAAAGATTTTTTTTTTTTTTGGTCACTTGATATAACTTCTAATGGTAGGTAAGTCAGGAGCATGTATGACAGGGTGTCAAGATACTCTTTTCTTTCAGCTTTGATGACAATGTTTCACAGACGACATACAAACAGATTTTACAAAAAGGTATTACCTGCATCTGTAATCCATCTACAGCTCTTTAAAAAGCAGTGTAATTTTAGCCCCCTCTCCTTTTTCTTCAGGTACCCCCAATCTTCCCTGTCCTTCTGTTGTGATTTTGCAAAAAACCCATAACAAATAGTAGAAATGGGAGGCAAACTACAAGGAATTAACAATGGTAGTTACAAAAGAGAATCCTGAATGTATAGCTTTTTCCTTAACCACTGCATAATAAAACTCTATAGCATATAATCAACAAGGAGTTTGGTGGAAAATGAACATAAATTATTTTTTTAATAATTTAAACTAAACACATAATTAAAGGAATATAAATAAAAATCTCATCTCACTAGATTTGTATCAACTATTATTGATTATATTATAATCCTACATAACTTTCTAACACAGCTCTAATTCAGCCATCCCATTATTTTACCCAAGATTAATGTCAGGCCAACAACCTTACACTTACCTACCTCAGTCTTCCTCTTTAATACATTTGAACATCAGCTTTACACAATTCTCTGGAATCGCACTCCTATGTCACTTCTTATTAACCTCGGCCAGGGAACTGTTTGTCTAAACCATTAAAATTCTTAAATATGAGCTAAACTGAGGATGTTAAAAGGTTTACAGTAATGTTTACCATTCTCCTTAGTGACTACTGGAAGCTATTACATCCTTTAATCGGAACACAACTTTTCCCTTTAGATCAATGAAGAATATATATTCAGCATTTCTGCTTCTTGAAGTTACTACGTCACATCACAGCTGGGGAAAAAAAAAAGTCAATAAAGCAACACTTCTAATGGGAAAAAAGTTTCTAATATGAATGCACCAGGTAATTGGAACTTTTCAGAGTCTTGAAGATTTAAATGCAAAATAATATTCTAACATCCTTGCTTGTGGAGTGGCCCCCTCATACTGACCCTTATACATACATTTCAAAACCCACCAGAAGAAAGCTGGAGGAAAAATATGCTATAAACTAATTAACTTAAACAGGGAGAAGATCAAGCAGGTTTGTTCCCTATTGTGCTGTGGTCTTTCATCCCTATCTTCTGTTCTCAACCTGACTGATACTGCTTTGAGACACATAAATACCTCTGCAGGAAAGAAAACCCACACCTGCACTAAACATATTCTTAGAGCTTTTCCTTTAATCTGTGTCACAAATGTAATTACGACAACAGAAATAGTTGTTAATTTTATAACTTGTATTTCCTTCCATTCCTCTCTGCTTCAAGAGCATCTGACACTGCAAGTTTGGTAAGCAAAATATCAGGCCATTTGCTTGAAGTTAACTCAGTAAGGTCATTTAGAACTCATTTTTCAAAGAGTTCAGTTTACATACATAAAAAATGTAGATTTTATTAGCAGTGTGTTCTTAGATTTCATACAATGAGAAAACTATCTCAGTGTGTATACAGATATTTTCGTATGTAAATACATTGTGAAATCTGTTTGAAAGCACCAGTGGCATTTATAACTATAATGCTGATGTACTTGTCAATTTGCTACAAGATGACAATACTATCAAATAAGTTATTTGATGGCTGTAATTAAACTTTCCACCATAACTGACATTACATAAACTTTCGATTATATTACAAAAGCTTCATGTAAACTGGAAACATGCAGGCAGCTATGTTCCACGGTGATACAGCATCGTTCAATAGATGTTTGCTTCTCAGTAAGGGTCAGATTTTGCTTTTAATCTATGGCCCTCTAAATTGGCTGAGACACTAGTTTTACTCAGGAATTGTCATGGGTGTTAAGGTTTGTAGAATTCAACCGCTTAAGGACTCCGGGGTTCTATTCTTCACAGCTAGGGAGAATACTGGGTAGGATGTTTATAGAATAGGATATTTTGAGAGAGAGAGAATATGTATATTCTCTCTATATATGGAGAATACATATATTCTATATATGATACAGAAAAGGTTATTTTTAGGGACACATCTTCACTGCTGAAAATTATTCTCTCAAGAAAGCAGTTAGCATTTCATTTGAGTAATTGTCAGGCAAAACATGAGACTTCTCTGTCTGGTCCTATTCCTAGTAATTTTTAGGAGTCAAATAAGTAAAGAGCTTTTCCCTATATCCCATCTCAACTACTTCTATTGATGTTCAAGTAATTGGTGATGTGACAATAGGCACCAATATACCTGTCAAAACAAATACATTCCACATATTACCTGAGTAAGACCCCTATAATTGAAAGGCTAATGCATTAACCCATGGTGCCATGTACTATGTGGGTAGCAAGAAAAGCATATGTTTTTGTAACAGCTTCACCACTTTCTTTCCAACCTTATTCTGACTGCTTGCCAGCCCATCCCATTATTTAAATGTAGAAATGCCCAATTTTAAAAATAAATTGGGCTCTTTAACCTTTTTCCATAATGTATTGTTTTAGTTCAAGAATACAAAAATTAAGATCAGTAAACTCCCACCGCTTTTTTCATATCACTACTACGACATTGTAGCCTGAACTACTTCTCATTCTAACACAATTTGTAATTGCTTTAGAATGCATTACTTGAATGGTCTTTAATTTGAATCATTAATCTGGCTAATTTTTACTGTGGTTTGTTATATTTTGTAAATCTTAGATAAGGGTCTTCTGTTAATAAAAGGTATAATTTTATTTTGCTTAAGCTTACTTAATTATCATATCCTACGGCACCAAGACTTAAGGGCAGTTTTATGACTTCATTTCCGTAAGTGATATCAGCTCCTTATCAAAAATTTTGTGTACAAGCTTAATTAAAACATGATGGCAAACAAAAAATAAGTTGATTTAAAATGCAAATACAAAACATATCCAAAGTATAAAGCACAAAATGCACATCACTATAGGCTATATATATAGTATATATAGATATATAGTATATATAGTATATATATATATACACACACTAAAATACAACTCTTCATCAAATTATTTCAGTGTGCAGCAAAGAATTCTTTTTGCAAATAGGTCAGAATCCGTGCAACTCCTTAGAAAAAGCAGTGATCATAAAGGACAATTTTACAAGCAATGGTCCTCCAGGCCCATGAGGCTAATCTGAATGGCAAATACATTCCTAACAGCATAAGATGACCTTTACTGTTTCTAATTGGGTTTCTAGGTCTTCTTCAAACCAGTGAAAATTCTGTCTCATTAACCTGACAAACTTTTACAGCCACCTGGTTCTGATGAACAGGAATATTCCATGTGAGAAACGTCAGTGAACTTCAAATAGTACATTGTGCACTTTGACATCTGAACTCAAATGCACATGCAAATAAAGCCTAGAAACGGTTCAAGAAAGCAATTTCTACTGGTGCATATTAAAATGCAAATTGCAGGAGATTAGTCTAAAAACTCACGATTGGTGACCTTAAAATAATTTGCTTCTAATCCCCACTTAAATTTAAACCCAAAGATTTTAATAAAGACTCTTGATCAACTGTTTTCCCCATCAAAATTTTTCCCTTTAACATCTATACTATTTTTCTAATCAGTGGTGATTTGATTGTATTTTCCCTTCAATGGAAATTAAGCAAGGGTTGCCCCTGTACTACTAAAGAAACAGAAGACTTTTTGACTGAACTCCTTTCTCTATGCATTTAGCTGCCTTCACACTTTCAGAACAAGTCTTACTACCTTCTTTTTAATCTTTATCTTAACTGAAGAATTTGATTTAGTAGAAATGTTGCAAGCTCTTTGCATCTCAGGTGGAGAAAAACAATGTCACTGGGCACATTTTCTGCTTTGTCCTAGTTAGCACTATTAAGACCTTTTTAATTAGTATTTTAACAAGTATATTCTTCATTCCACACCTTTATCTTAACTTGTCAACAAGCTCTGCTCCCCATGGAAACAAACAATAAAAAGACTAACGTGATGTCTTTAACAAAGGCTCTGTCCTTCAAAGACACTGGGGTGAAGGAGCAATTTAATTAAGATAGGAAAAGAAGCTGCCAATCAAATTTTAAAACACCATTCATCAGATGGGTTAACAGATAAAAAGAGCGCCACAATTTCTGGAATCCAATCTCTTTCACTGCTGCAAGCAATACCTCACTGAACATGAATTGCTAAAAGGATTGACATAATATATTTTGGGGGAGGAAAGGGTTAGAAATGTTCATATATTCCAGCGAATCACTCTGCCATAATGCTTGAAAGTAACACTGGTGTGTTCCCCTTGGGCAAACACCTGTTCACGAATTGGGACATATCATTAAAAGTGACTTCACCTTCTTTTATGCTCTATGCCAAATTCAGTACAACTCATTTGGGTTATGCCAGACCAGCATTCCATTCCCATGTTCTGGACAATTAAATGCAACCTCCAGTTTGACTACTTATCTAAGGTGTTTAAAACAGTGCCTGAAAACAGGGAAAGAAACTGAAACAGCTTTGAGATTCTCTGCCTAAAGAAATAGTGGCACTAGCTTAGTTACCACAAACTCACCCTCGAAACCTATGAATGAATGAGGCAAATTATTAACTCTCAAACCGTTCAGCACTTCTCATTTATTCATTGATGTTGTTATACAATTTTACAGACAAACCCTTCTTAAATATCAGAAGAAAAACAAACACGTCAGCACACAGCAGAGAAAACATTCACTCAAAGAACTAAAAAACAGGCTTTTGTCACCAGAAGCATTTTTGCCAAATTCAGGTATGCGAATTTTTTGCACAGATTTATGTTTTGTAGGTTTTGCTGAAGATTAACCAACTCTAAGAAACAATAAAAAAATACAACGACAAAGTATCTATTCCTTTGAACAACATCATTAAAAGTCACACATGCAAAATCAGAAACCTAAATCAGTAATACGTAGGCTACTGATGTACCATAGATTGATGTTGAAATGCACCAAATCTCTCCCAATAATTTTGGAGGATACAAATACTCTAAACACCTGAAAGTTCATTTTTATTTTAGGTACCTAAAAAAGGTGAAGTAGCCTACAGTAGAGTATGTGAATTTGAAAGTGTAAAGACCGGTACTTTTAATATTAAAAAAAAAAAAAAAATCACCCATCTGACATTTATTACCGTACATTCTTATTTTTATTATTGCCATCAGTCATCTCTTCTTTTGATTTTGCTGTATAACTATAGGTAACAGTGGTTAGAAATAACATTATAAAAATTGAAGGAACACCATAAATACACGGTTTTAGTTGTAGTGGACCACATCCCCATCACTATTTAGATGTTTGCTTTCTGCTAACACACAGTAAATGCATACCACCTAAGCCAAAACAGGGTTAACTTCCTACATCACTTGCTCCAGTATCAGAGACTTCAAAGCAGCAAAGCCAGCTCTGTGCCTGTAAGCTTCCCTACTGGCCTGTGAGACCTCTCCCTACCATCCCAGTGAGCACAGCATGCTCTGCCTTGTACCTGCTGGACCGCCTCACACAGAGCCCGTGAGGGGCTCCACAGCACACAAAGCCTGCAAGTAGTCCCAGCTGCCAGGATCTCAGTGTGCTGTAGAGGACGTTTGGTACATGCTGGCATGTTGTCCCTACATGCTATTTTCAAGGGAGCGCTGGAGGTTCTCTTTAAAAGCAATATGGACACAGGGTCTGTAACATGCCCCCATACTCCATCCCAAGCACATCTGTCCCCAAGTAATTTTGAGTGAAACAAAACTCCCTTCAAAGCCCATGACAGCCAAACAGAAGGCACAGGCTTCCCAAAATGCCTGTAACAGGCTAGACTGGTCTTTTTTCTGATACTAGATTTTAAGAGGCAAGATCTAAACATGCTGGCTAATGCTCTTCTCAAGTTTCAGGCAAGGCCAAAGTCAGACAGATGTAAAGGATTGCATACTCAGTATTCACTATTAAGACACTACACTGATCTAGTAGTTTATACTGAACATTTACTTTTAGATTCTTTATTTACTAATGGAAATATAAATTTTAAAAATTTTTTTTAAGCCTGAGAAAACTACTGTCAGGTTATTTCTTAAAGACACTCAATAAAATCATTCATCAAAAAAATCAAGATGAATTTATAATACAGTAGCCTCTCAGTAGTGTATACCTGCCAGTTCCCCATGTGTTTCAAAAATATTTCATAATAGTCAAATCAGGGAAATATTCACCTTATATATTAAACCTGTAATGAGAAATTATTGCTTGAATTATGAGACTACCATAAGAAAATAAACTTCTATTAACAAACTTACTTTTATGGAATTATGAGTAATTTCAAAAGATTCCCACTCTTCACATCCCCTTCTCCATCCTAGACAGACTAGAAAATCTACACATTTTGTACTTCCAAATAAAGTAAGGGTGGCTATGTCTGGTTGGTCTTGTTGCCTCCATAGTCTTTTTGAAAACGTCAGGATAGGTAATAAATTTATGAAAACTATATCAAAGTATTACAGTAACTGGGACTTCTTGCTTATTATTTCAGAGTCATCTTATTTCATGAGAATGGCCAACTGCCAGTTTACCTGGAAAACTGACATAGCCAATGCACCGGAGTCACACAGGCAGCTGGGATTAACCCATCACTCCAGAAACCTTCACACAGAAATTCAATTGCTGCTGCAGCTTACTCAAAGTCAGATAATTAATCTCAACTCTTATGACTTAAGATGGGTAACTTTCAAAAAATATGACATCTAGCTAAATCAAATTAACATCTGACATTCACTAATTTGAAGGTTGGTCAACCTGTCTAAGTCTGAGATTTTAAGACTGAGCTAAAATATTTTGAGGCCAGGGGAGTTTTTTGAGACAGCAGCATTATGCCTGTGTAAGAAATTCAAGGAAAGCTTCCCTCATTCTGCATACAGATGGCAGGTCTACCTCAAGTGACTGAATTCTCATTAACTTAATTATGGGCCCTCAGCAGAAATTTAACACTCTCTCAAATGAGACATTGTATCCGATATGCTAGACCTTCTAAAACATCTCAGTGCAAAGCATAATTCTTTAGTCAAAAATTCTGTGTATATTAAACATCTTTTTGTTGTAGTAGATGAGGACTGATCATATATGAAACCAGAAGTAACACATGTAAAGGGTAGCCTCAGAATGCCAGTATGCATTAGATCTTCTTAGACTACACCATAAATAATGTTTAAAAAAATAAAAATAGAGGATCTTCATTTCAGAAAAAGTGTTGGTTATTTGAAATTAAAATTCAAAGTTCTTAGCTGAGTTCTTACCTTATCTGAAGAAGTTCACTCATCTTTGCCCTTAACCTTAACCTCCAGGCACTGCATCTTTTAAGCTTATTACACACAGATGTCTACCACTACCCTCTTTTAAAATTGAGTACTATAGACTATAGGATGTAGAGTATTCTTTGTAAGACCTGTTTAACAGTTGAAATCCATTAATTTAAATCCATCACTGAGAATCCAAACAATATTGTTTTCCTCTTGCAGCTCTGACCTGAATATTAGGGAAGACATTTCACCTGGTTTTCTGGTAGCTACTTAATAACATTAGAAGGGGGAAATCACTTGCACTTAATTTTGTTTTGGTAACTCTAAACATTAAATGATAACTGCACTTTCAGAAACTATGGGAATTAGTGAACCTTGAGGAATACACCACTTGGGGAATGAAATTCCAGTAGTAAATGCCATTTGGAAGTGTCCTCAGAGGTTATCAGTAAATCATGTAAATGTAAGAGATGATTCGGTAGGAAACTAAATGGGTCTGTCTTAATACTGCATTTCACATTTTCATTAATCACCTACAGCACGGAACAAAAAAATATACCCAGACACCAACATGCAACACCATATCATGAGGGTATACCAAAGAACAGGATTAAACTTTCAAATAATTCTGAAAAATTGAAGGTTTAAAAAGTTTGCTATGCAAACAGAAACAGAGAAAAATTAAGTATTGCATTTAGGCAGAAATAAGTAACTATGTAACATAGGGGAGGGTATGTCTAGGGTTATGTAGCAGATCTGCAGAGAAGGATCTCAGCATTACAGCAGATCAAACCTGAAAACTATTCAACAGTATTCTGCTGTCACAAAGAAAAATCCACCAACAGGATAGTGCAATGTATAAACAGTGATTGTGTGTATATGTACACATAAAATAAACTTTTTCTAAAAATTGGAAGCATTTTTCCTTTTTGCTGGAAATAAGTCACAACCAAAGAACTAAATATTAAAGTGAAAGACTGCTGACTAACATTAATCTTTTCCATGCCACTCCATACATAGTATTTTCCTCTAGATTTTTTTTCTGATATCTATGGCTGATTTGTTGTGCTGTTCATTAGGCAAAATCTAAAATTTGCATTTTAGATTAATGAGTTGGGAGGACATGACTAGATCCTTTACTTGTACAGCTTAACTGCAGAGTATTACAATAGTTAATTTTTTCATAAAACATGGCAAATCAAAAAAGCCAACAATAACTTTTTCCACCAAAACCCAGTATTTCTTTAGAGGTAATTTCACCCATCATCTACAAGCTTGAGTATGTAATTATACAAGATCTGTAGGTCTGAACCTAAGAATTCTGCAGGTAACTTACTACATTATAAATCTGACAGACAGCACTAATACGTTGCAATACTGCAAAACAAGCAGTCCTGTTCTCCGATGTGGCTGAGCTTTGTGTAATTGGTGCATTACGCATGCTGTCTTTCAGCAGAAACGAACTGAGCCACTTATATTCAGTTATGTGCCACAGAAACCACGCAGCTAGTCCCAATTTATCTAGTCTCAGGGATACTCGAGCTTGACCCTATATAGGGATCTCATAAGTAACTGGTATTTCTATATCTTCCTAAAAGGATCTAAAAAAACAAATCTAAGAAGGTAAGTACAGACAGCACGTGATTCTCTAGCCCTTACCTGAACAGATCAGTGAGGTGCAACTCAGCTCCAGCCCAGACATTTTACTGAGGTGTTTTTAGCACTGTGCTAACCCAGCAGGATCGGGCACAGCACTTCACAACTTCACAACTGCAACACAGCCAGAATTAACTCATATCTGCCTATAATAAACGTGTAGACATACCCTATCAAAAGCAGAATTCTCCCAGGGTCATTTCTGATACTGAGACAGTATTGTTGCAGAGCCAAGGATCTTGCCCAACAGATGTAATGTTGAAATGTAAAATATATACGATTGCAATCTTAATTTCAGTTCACATCTGATCATTATTACTAGAGGAAGAAACTGGCTCAGTGTTGAAAAACAAGTGCTTCAGCTCTGGGCTCAACTCTCTGCCATCAATTCCTCATGTGCTAAATAACTAGAACAAAATCTCACACCTCAGTCTCAAATGACAGATCAAAACTACAGTGTAAATTATCCAAAAGAGAACTCTGTTCCACCACATTTCTGCCAAACCATATAACATATTAGGTCTAAACAAAAGAAAGTGTAATATCCAACTTGGATAATGTACAGCCATGTCTCCATCCGGCCGTGGAGACATGGCTATCCCACCTGTTTTATTACAAACACTTCACATGTAAAACACATTCACATGTAAAACATCTGAAACATTCTAGAAATCAGACTGAATTTATACTGCTAGAGTGTTCTACAGTTATCTTTCTAACCTCTGTGTTTTATATACATACAAATACACATTTGCACGTACTATATATAACACACTACACACTATGTAAATATACATCCACGTATCAGCTATGTGAAACAAGCGTGAGGAATCTATGCATTTCCTATGCACTTTCACAAAACTGTTGTGAAATTAAGCCAAAAATTAATACAATTTTCCTGAATTTTTTTCTTTCTAATTTTCCTATTTAACAGGGCATACCGCCTACACTAAACAGAATTGGCACTTTTCAACAGGGACCAAAGCAGTGTTATAATACTGATTTTTCAGAAGTGAATTGTAGCATAATGCAACTAATACGCAAAAAGCACACTTTCTCAGGGCTAGTATTCTGCTGCCAGAGCAAGGGAGGCCCACTTACTCAGCTGACCTCCCATCCTGAGAGGTATTAGGACTCCTCCTCAAACTACTGAGTCTCAATCCTGGCATAACTCCAGTACTGCACTCGTTTCATAAATGTGCTTTCAGAGCCAAGACATCTGTGTACTTCAGTGACATGCAAGTTATAAAAGGAGTGTTTATATCCAACTTCAGTATAATGTGAAAGTTTAGCAGCCACAAGACAGCTTTATACAGTGAATGGATGTTACTTAAAGGCTTCATTGTACTTCCAATGACAGTACTCGGCAAAATAACTAGAACTCTATAAATTAATTACACTTTCTTCTAATAATTACTAAACTCTCCTGGGTTTATAAATAAGATGGCCCAAGCATCAGAAAACATGGCAGGAGGCCCAAAGACTGATTTAATATTTATCCCTACTGACCAGTACTTCCCATTATCATTGTTCACTGCAGGAAACAAGAAAGTAAGCTTCGAATCCTACAAAATGAAGCACTGCAGCTGCTGAGCTGCACAGCCTTCTGGGTGTGCTTTATCCCAAGGGCCAGTATGCGATGGGGTAACCTGACAGGACGAAACTTCTTTCAAGCCCATGAATCCTGTTCCTGATGTGGCACTTAAAGCCTTTATTTCTGCTCCCTCACAGTTCAGTCTTCCTACATGTATCATTCACTCTGGTAAACTGAAACTAGCTAACACCATGTATATTCACATATTTTCCCAGTGGTTTGAAAGGAATGGAAAAAACAGTATCTTGAAACATATGTCTAGCTCTTTCAGACAATAATGGTACATACTGCTTGCCTATGAGAATTAATTATTTGTCTTCCAAATAAAGCTGGACACACAGAAGGCAACTCATAAACCGCATTATTACAGTGTTTTTAAAAAGCCATTGCAATGAGCTGACAGTGCAAAATATGTTTTATCGTCATTCATCATCATCTGAATCTGGGTGAAAAAGTCACAACTACTAACAGAGATACCTACATAGGATATATATTGGAAAAGGAATACATGAATAAGGATGGAAGGAAATATCGGAAAAAAAGCACCATTGGTACCTAATCTTCCATGGAAGATGTCCCAACATTCCATAAGAACCATGCCCACTCTGCCTTTTACTTTTATTTAATGTTCCTGCTCTCATTTGCTAAAAAATCTCATTTTAGATTCTTAAATGCATAATTTATTAAAATCAATAGTGAAACATAGGAGTATACCTTTAAACAAGTGAAGAATAGAGTGGTCTCAGGACTTCAGCAATTTGATAATCTACATAATCTTTGCTGACTAGAAGTTATTTTATATTTTAGTATTATCAATCATACTTCCCTACTTTTGCTTTTCCTTTAATGCTTTTAAGGCCAGAATCACTGGGACTTTGACTCATTTTCAGTACTAAGAAGAAAAGCAGAAGCATGCAGTACCCATTTGGAAAGGTTTACAGAAGCTTTATTTCCTCAGAACAGCTAGAAAGCAGATTCCCCTTCTCTCTTTCACCTTACAGATTCCCACTGCTGCTTGCATCTTCCCATGACTTTCTATACACATACCCCAAATTCCCTGCCTGGTCACTTTCACGCTTCCCTGCATAAATTTCCTTTCACTGCACACATTCCCTTGTACTCCAGAATTAATATATGTCCAATACACCACTTTATATCTCCCTTAACCATTTACTTTCTTGTGGACAAATATCTGAAGGGATAAAGCCAGCCTGATATAAAAATTTTACATATTGGGAGTTCATCACTTATCAGGTAATATATGTTTAAAATTTAAGATTTTGATCATAATTCTAAGGAAAGTCTGTCAGCAAACGTTGCCAAATAATTAGTGTTTTTCAGATGGTTTACAAATTAATAAAGATTTGGCAGATCTCTTCCCCCCCGCCTTGCTTCACTGATTGTCAGGCAAGATGGTAAACTCTGTCTTTTTCCCAAACAATTAAAGAAAATCCCCATCTTAAATGTGTAATTCAGTTCTACCTTAATTGCAAAGCTGCAACTGGCTCCTTAAGATGTTTTATGCCCTTTCTAGATGTCCAGTGCTAAGGCAAGTGCAAATAAATTCAGAGTTCTTCAAGAATACAATATTTAAATATAGTACACAAAGCTTCTTCTGTGGAGCTGGGGTCAATACTCAATACATTACATTTTCTGAGACAGCTCTGCTGCCTCCTTTCCATAAAGCCTTACTTGTAGAGGGGGGGAAAAAATGCATTTTCCTGTCAAAGAGCTCATCTGCTAGCACTGCAATGAATATGACATTTTTAACTACAAGATGAATGTAGTGTGAAATGAACACAGGTATCTATGATCCTCCCAGCTCTAACTGCAGTTATGTTATGAATATTTAAATAAACATCTGGATTCCCTTTAGAATTTAGCTGGGAAGGGAATGTTATGTTGAGAATTGTGAACTGGGAACAAGGATTCAGAATTCTAATGCAAGAAATTATTTGTTACATGGTTTCTATATCTCTAATGAATATAAAAACACACCTACATAACAGCTTGAAAAATATAATTAACAGAGAAGGGCAGATTTAAACATTTTCATTTTGCAGAATATTCAGCAATTTAAAATCTCAGTGCAAACACACAATATTAAAACTTCCCAGTAGAATTTTCAAAACTATTCCATTTTCAAACCATTTAATTTTGTGGGATTTGAGTTTGAAATGGTCATGCACTCAATATAGACAACACAAAATCATTTGAAGAACAAAAATATGAAGAGTGGAAAATAATAATTCAAGTGAAACATTCATTTAGCTTAATTTCAAAATGTTAGCTTTCCAAATTTCTCTTTTAGTCTTGGGAAATACAAATCAATTTAAACTTCAACATGAACAAGAACCCTTTACATATGTTCCATGTAGAAAAAGTTTGAAGAGAACATTCTGAAAACTACAAATAATTCTGAAAACCTGGAAACTGGCTAACACTAGTTAACAGGCTAATTTTAGTGACTCAGCATTTTCCAGTGAAAAAAATACTTTGTCAGAAAAAGCTAAATAGCTCTGGAGAAGAGACATAATGAACTCCAGAATAATGAGTAATGCTACATGTGTAGGGAAAACATAAAAAATGCAAAAGACTAGCTAAATATGGCAGAAGAAAAGAAAGCAGAAAAAGTAAGAGTAAGAAAAATGAAAGAGACTTACCTGCAGAAGACATTCAGGATGCCAGAAAGAAGTGGCTCCTGGATATCTAGATTTGTAGGTGTTAAAAGACATAGAATTAAAATAAAACTGTAGAAGAAAATATTGAAAGTAATTTTATTACTTTCATTATTCAGGCTCAAAATACTTCAATAACTATTCTTTTCAGATGACAACTTGTGCTATGAAACTACTGAAAAGTTTCCTTAGAGTATGCTTTCAACATAGCAATAACCTGAAGCTGGAACAAAACATCGAATACGGTAGCAGCAACAGCTTTAAAAACAGTGATTATGGAGTAGAGTTTCTCCTATTTCACCCATAAGGCACTATAGTACAGTCTCAGTATACTTGCCTTTCTCTTCAAGAGAAAAACACGTGAACATAAACCATAACAAGCCCTCAGCAAAGCTCAAGTACACCCAAATCTCCTCAAGGGCCACCTTAGTTCAATTATTCTAGTAGTGCTCTACTGCTTCCTCATAATTTATTAACAATCCTCACAAAGACTGTTTTTGCACCTCTGAGTGGAATATCGATTACCACATTGGCAAACTGATGCTTGTGTTTAATTGAACATCTTTCTTCATCAGTCTTCCTCCCACTACTTAAACACCCCACAAGTTTGTAATGTGAAATTTGGGAAGATACCAAAAATTCCACTGCTTTATGGTTACAGGTTTACGACTTCACCACTAAAATCAACTAGCAGTTTAAATGGATGATGAAACAGGAGTCACACGAGGTTCTTAATCTACATTTGAAGGAATACTCAACACTGCTAGAAGAGCATGAGCAAAATGATGTAACACTGCCAATCAAGTTTCTACATTAAGAGGATAAATTTCACAGATTAATCTGCTGATCTATTATTTTTCCAGATGTCATACACAGCTGTAAGCCTCTGACTCTAGTACCTTTGTCCTGAAATGTGTAAGGATCAAAATTTAGCAAGCCAACCTGGTAAAAGTATGACTTGAAACATACTAAAATACGCAGCAAAATTTTGACGCCAAAACAATATTTGTTCCTGTTCCTGGATTTTTTCCATTTTTTTTTTTTTTTAATTATCAGTGCAATGTTTGGGTTTTGTTTCCAGAGGAATTGCAAAATCAAATATCTGGACAAAGATCTCAAAAAGGATTATCAACTGCAACAAATTTATCAAAGCAATAAAAAGGCACTTAAAAAGAATATTTCAAACATTAACATGGAGCACAGTTTGCAAAATTTACATTAAAATAATTTTTAGTAGGAATAGATAGTTGAAAAATTGGAAAGAGAAAGAAAAATAGATGGAGAAAGAATTTCTTAAGATGACAAAAATTCTTTCTTTTACTCAGTATGATTAAAGAAAGATTGGGACTCCATCCCTTAAGAAATAAGTACTCTTAGTACGCTATCATTTGCAAATAGCATTTACCACTTACATTGCACTTTTAGTGCACACGTTAGTGATATTTACACACTAAAATGTAGCAACTTAAGATTGTAAAGCTGAAAAGACATCCAGATCTTCCAGTACCAGATCTCATAGTATATTCACTGGATCACATTACCCACAATGCAACTAATTACATGTGATAATAAATCCTAAACATCTAAGTCACAGAAACTGCCTGCTGGACCTAATTATTTGTTTTCAACTGCTGTGTTATCAGTTTGAAGCAAGCAAGGAAAATCTGGCCCTAAGTGTATTAAACTTGAAAGAAAAGAGAAACTGTTTACAGAATGAACCCAGAATTTTATACTAGCTGGTGAATTCCCTTGCTGTTATTTGGTATCTGTTAAAAACATATTCATAAGGTTTGTATGCAATCAGCTTGTGTTACACTAATAAGTTTTTACCTTCCTGGAGCTAGAAATAATTAATATTTTATCACCTGCCATATTTTTAATTTATATCTAGCATAATGTTGTTGTGATGCATATACTAATTTTGTAAGATTTCTTTAAAAACTAAACACTAATTTTCACTGAGTTGAGTAGTACCTAGAAAACATCTCATTTACTGTACTTCATACAAATTTTACTTCTGTACCGATCATGCCTGAAGACCGTGGCACACCGAGCAGTTTGTCATCCACACACCAGTTCACCTGCAGAGGACCAGGCCAGTGCTGTGCCGCAAGCCTCCGTGGCCTTCAGGCCTGGACTGTGCAGCACAAATCCCTTTGCCACAGGACATGTGCAACCAACGTGTTGTCAAAGAGGAGCTTGTAGGCAGCTCCACCTCCATAGCAGCAACTACACCACTTGCAGGGCCTTGCCTTTACCTGAAAGTGCAGAAACATTGTTCCTTTTTGACTGTAGAAACGAGAGTCATTCCCCTGTTTTCCTAGAAAATCTTTTAATAGCTTGAATGACCAAAAAGGTGAATCTCTTCTACAGATGGTGTCTGCCCAGCCCACTGCACGCGGGTTTGGAGGTACATTTGGTGCTACACCACCTGGGGTTCCCAGCATCTAAAGGGACATAAGATTATCTGTGCTTCGTACAGCATTAGCTCCAATAAACAGCATTGTGAATGATACCTTAGAGAGTCTGAGTGCCTTTCTTACTGGGATCATTAACTGACCAGCAGCTTAGAGTGCAGAACAGCATCTCGTGCCTATATTCTCTCATCCTACTGCTTGCTTACCACACTGCAGCTGGCAAGCCCGTGGTAGCTTGGGGCTCTACAGTAGCTCCTGCTACCCACTCAGAAAGCCAAATCCAGGAAGGCATCTAACTGAATCTGCATATCTTTACACAGGACCACTCAAACAGGGGTTAAAGCACTGTCCTAGGAAGTGTGATATCAGGTCCCAACCCTCTTTAATTCCTATTAAGCTCCCTAATCATTGGGATGAAAAGACCCTGGGATGGGACCCTGCAAAGCTGGACCCAAAAGAAGTAGCGAACGCAAAATTTATAATGCCAGAAAATAGAGGATACAAACTGCAAGCCAGTGAGAAATATCTTATAATCCACTGAGCTGTTTGGCTATGGCATATCCTACTCTGGCCAGACTAAATTCTTTCCCCATAACTGTCCTATTCACTGGAATGCATTCAGATGTAACTGCTCTTATGAAGGTCAAATACCACACAATATATTGTAAAAATCTTTTTTCCTCATATGCTGGATATTATCAGGTAAAGGGGGGAGAAAATACACTAGGGAGGGGTTTCACTGATTTTTGGACCATTTGGTTGAAGCCTCTTCCCTGTTTTTTGCAAGCAATGATCCTTTTGCAATGCAAAACATCCTATACTCTTTTATTTAGGATTTTGATCAATTATTTAAAAATAAGTTGTTATAATTGTCTGACATTATATACGTGCATGCTGCAATTAATGAAGATTAAATATTTTCAGCACTCAGTCTACCCAAATATGTTTCCGAAAAACTAACATAAACATGTTGGGCAATGAATCAAAGTCTATTCTATAAAAAAAAAATGTAAAAATCAAAGAAAACCTCTCACTGAAAACAGTAACTTACCCACGTTTTACACTAAAATCAATTCAACACCTCACAGACAAAATTTTACTACAACAAAGACACAATAACACTGCTGTAAATAACTGAGTTTTCCCTACCTCATTTGCATATAAGCTCTGGAAGTGTTTTATTGACATAAATTCCAGCATGCACATTTCCTTGTCAGAGAAACAGAGAAAAATCTGCACATATACAAGACAAGTACTTTTCAGAACATCCAGAGCTTGTTAAAGAATGCTAGCCTTCTCAGCCTTCAAAAGGCTGTGCAAACCTTGCCCCCAACCCCAATGAAGACCAAAGGACAACCATACCTCTTGGAATTAGCACACACTTAAAACCAAAAATAAGCACCCTCCCTCATCATCACTGTTATTCTTTCAAACTTTTATTTTCTATTCCTTTGGTATACTCTTCCTTAACTATTGAATCTATTTCTTTTGCATCCCAAGCTGTCCGTCTCCCTCATTCCGTCTTATTTATCCCTTAAAATGTGGAGACTCTTTGCCATCTCGTTTTTTCAGAACCATGGGAGTCAGTTTGGCTGATCCATGACCTTCCTAATACTCAGACAGCCCTCCCAGCTTTGCTCAGGCTGTCCTTGTTCTCCAAAGACAAAAATTCAAAGAAATATGGTTTCACAGATGCCAGCCATTTCTCCTTCATGACATATCTACCTTAAAGCATGCGATTTTTTTGTAAGTATTCATGCCAGGAAGAGACTGTTTCATTGTTTACACAGCTGTTTTAAAAAATGAAAACATTTGGAAAAAACATTCTTCAAACTTTTATTTCCTTGTAATTCCACATCCTAAGTATTTTGGAACTAAGATATTGTTTAAATTAATCTTCATTCATCTGTCTAGAGATTTCCATTTTTTATGGCCTGGTTTCTCAGAATAGTGAATGGAGATGTCCATTTATAAAAAAAAAAAAAAAAAAAAAAAAAAAGAAAAAAAAAAACAACAATAAAAATAACAAGACAACCCC
>JAVJGI010000050.1:92865345-92921921 GCA_035590275.1 Ibycter americanus | reverse complement strand
TTGTCCATTTATAAAAAAAAAAAAAAAAAAAAAAAAAAGAAACAAACAAACAAGCATTCACCTAACCAGACCAGCCCCAAATCATTAAGTCAGTGAACAGATTATAATTGAATTTGATGGACATTGGGCTGGGCCTATTGCACATGAAAAAAGTTCCTGTACTAAATGTTAAAGAAGCAAATATTAAAGGTTCAAATGAAAAAGTTCTTTTTTTTGTACTAGCATCAGGCAGACCTTCATAGCAACATGCTGCATAGTTGGCTTTAGCATATTTTTAAATCAGTTCTACACACAACAATTTAGATGATCAAAATTGTACCCATAGGATCATACATATGGACCAAAATGCCAGACTATTTTATCTGAAGGCTGGTTTTAATTCTGTTCTTGTTATTTTTGCAATGTGATGGGTTTAGTTCTTTGGCTCTTCTAAAGACATGAACTATCAGGAAAACAAAGACACAATACAAGAACTAAAAATAAACCAGTTCTGATACACTTTATGCCTTTCACAATTTGGTTTATAGGTCTACAGTACATTTACAATTCTCATTGCATTGGGGGGAGGAAGGGGGAACAAAGTCTGAGTAGTATCAATAAGGTGCTGTTGTTCACGCTCTCTTGTCACTAAATGTGAAATGGGATCTGAACCACAGCACAAGTCGCTGTACAAAGACTCTTCACACAAGATTACCACTGCAGAATTCAGCATAATGTTGGCATTGCTAATGGGATGAAACTAGAACAGTATGAATAATACATTACATGCACCAATCAATGTTACACTGTAATGGACTGATGGAAAATAAATACTCTTCATGAAAACCAAGGAAGAACTTTCAAACACAAATATTTTATGATTATTCATTTATTATCTTTAGTAGATGAAAAGAATCAACTGTGACAAAAGTCTAAAAGCAGCATAAATGTTGCTTTATCTTTACCAAATATTTATTATTGCTTTCAAGCATGACTAGCTTCTGTACTTTCTGGGTTTTCTTTCTCTCCACCCTCCTTTCCCCTCCTAATCAGGGCACACAAAATCTAAATGCCCACTCCTGTTTTAAATAATTTCTAGGCCTCTATAAATCAATTATTTGGATTTAAAAACTAAGACGAAGTAGTATGTGTAAAAATCATTTGTCTCATTTTGTCTGGAAGTTCCAGATTTTCTTCCTCTCTTCAGTGTGTCATCTTACCCATCTCTTCTTCCAAGTACAACCTCTACTACATTCTTCCAGCCTGTAGTCTTCCTAAACTCTGTATTTTCTTACCTAATAGCAACAGCCATCCACACAAATACCTCCCTTGAGCTAAAATTGATCTTTCTTAGTCTCACTAGCACTGATAACTAAATGTAGAGTGCTTTCCTACACAATACCTTACTTCAAAATAGCCTGCACCCACCTCTTCTAGGCTTCACAAATCCATCCAAGGCTCAGGTCTCCTTCCCTACTGCCCCAAAACCTCCATGAACAGACTCCATGCAGATCATAAATACCCCCTACGAGTTGCAGTGCCTGGAAAAGTAAAAACAAAGGCTGCAAAGCGTCTGGTATCATGATAACAAAGACAGCTCTGTATTCCATGGCCCTGAATCACACCTCTCTCTGCATGCAGTTCATGTGCTATAGTCAGTCCAGGAACATATAGTTTGTATCATCACTGAATCAAGAAAACATAGGCACATTGTATTCTCTTCAAGTTATCACTGCACCTTCTTTTTTCTCCACCTCAAAAAAACTCAAACAGTGAGCATGCTTTTCTTAACCACTATCTTGCTGAATTTTTGAAACCTCAGTTCTACTACTTAGACAAAGTGGCTCTCAAAGACTAATGACTTCTTCATATATTAATTTCAGAACCAACCTACTGACTCTCATCGTTATAATTATCAAGGCATAATTATCAACCCAGCGTCTCCTCAATCCAAAGGGCTTTTATGACTATCTTCAGGTTATTTTATTATTATTAAATCCTGGCAATGACATCTCTATCTCGGTCATCTGTATACTCTGCAAGCTTTTCACTCTGTGATATCAGATCTATCGGTGGTCTTCCTAGCAGAATTCATGAAGCAACCAGCAACTAAAAATACAAATAAAAACTACTTACACAGAAGTCCCTCTCAGCTGGCAGGTATAGAGCTGGGCCTGCCAGAAGGCAAAGTCAGAGGCCGGCTCCTGACTGCTCTCAGTGCCAATTTAAAATACCTGTTTTTATAGCATTAAAGCAATGCTTCTGTAAAACAGTGAGATGCTCTTTGTCTAAATTCTAAGCACTTTATTTGCTATCTTTCCTTGTTTCCAACTTCAAAACAGCCAGGGAAGATAAAAAAAAAAAATTAAAAAAAAAAAATCAATCAGTGTGAAGGTACCCATTATGTTAAAAAAGGACAGAGAAATAATGTATTAGATTGTACAATATTTGAGGCAATGATTGGTATTTTAAGTTTGGACTGCCTGCAGAGAAGTGTTCCAGCTTGAGTGTGGCCACACTGTGCTACTACCAAAAAAAAGTTCAGAAAAGGAATACCATAGGGCAGGCCTAAAATTAGTCATTACCACACGTCCCACACTACTCAGAGATAATTTTAAGCTCTTCTTCATGATCCTTATGGCCTGTATTTGTTGACCACTTTTTCTTTAGTTTACCAAGACTAACAATGTCCTCTGTAAAATTAAGCATCACTTTCACAAGAATTATGACCGTACCAACAATCACATTTTCTCATTAGTGAGTGATTCATAAATGTATTGCCCTTTGTCTTCTTGTAAATAAAGTCTTTACAAAGCTGAGGCAAGAAAAATACTAGATGAGCTTCACACCATTCTTGCTGTTAAGATTTTCTGGTATGGGAAAGGTCAGTAAATAATTCCCTTCAGACTGGATACTGAGACTGATCCAAAAATTTAAACAAAAAACAGTATTAGAAAAGCCAATAAATGAACCCAGAATCATCTTATTGTGTAACAGCTTTCCTAAATACCTCCATGTTCTTATCACTTTGACCTTCATCCTTACCCAAGGATGTTAGATGTGTTAAACTCAAATCTTGGTTAGGATTTGGTGTACTGAAATGGTAACATCTTCAGAAAAAAAGAAAAAGAAAAACTTTATTCTTGAGCCTAACTTGAGTCTATAGGTACTCTAGAAATTTAGAGTAACTTCACACTGCATTAAAGATCCTAATCAGAACCAAACCCAGGCATTTTCAACTTAAACAGAAACCTTCTTTTACTGCAATCTGAGAGATTAAAGGTCACAGTAGAAGGCATATTCAGCATATACCAGAGGCTGTTACCACCAGCTGCTAGAGCCAGAGGACATTGGAAAATTAGGGAACCTGGTTGCAGCAGCCTGGAATGCCAGGATAGCCTCCTAAAAGCCTGTTCTGATTTCTCTCCAAACATCTCTGCCCCTTCAGCATGGCAACATTAATTTCTCCATAGGTTACTTCTCTTACTTTGCCCTGGGGAACTGTCCTCATCTGAGCAATGAGGAGGAGGACAAAGGGACCAGTGCAACAAGCAATACCTCACACTTCTACTGGGCAAAGATGTCAGGGAAGGAGCATTTGTGGCAAGAGGGGAAGAGGACCCACTGAAGGATGGGAGGGCATACTGTGGGGATGATGGGTCTCCAGTGCCCACAAATAACTGGATGGGGATCCCAGACTCACTCATCCTCAGTCTCTCATTTGACCTGTTCCTGTTGATTAACGAGCTGAGAATGAACTCGTCTGGGAACATTTCCCACTTTAACTTTGGCAGTGCAAGGCATTTTGAAACCCAGGATCAGGAGGACCAGGGGATCAGGCTGCAACTCAAACAGTGAATACATAAGCCTGCTTAGGGCTCTAAATCCAGATTCTGACATGGGAACACCACTAGAAACTATTAGTAAAAATGTATGGCTTGACTCAAATTATATAAATTTTAACAGATGTGTTAAGGAAAACTACATTCCTTTGAGATTTGTTAAGAAATATTTTACATATCTATTTTAATTTTCAATCTCTGAATAGACATATATTCACTTTTTTCTTAGCTAAATACGTAGCTCTTACACATTAACATGTTTTAAGACTATATTTCCTCTTTTCAGCTACTGAAAACTACTACTGGCTTTAGTGTTATAAAAAACTATACTTCTAGGTGGTCTCTTCGCTATTCTTTTATATTGCTAATATCCAGCAAAGCTATGCCTATATGAAGAAAAAATATCTTAATGTGAATTTAGACATGCAGACATATATGGAACATGCAAGAATGCTTATGCATCATTGGGAGTTTTCCTCAAGATTAAACTAGAAGACTGACTCAAATTGTATACGTTATCCAGAAACCAGTATTTGCACACTACTCATATTTACATTTTGGAGGGTCACGGTAACTGTATCATCTTTTCTTAATGGTGTAATTTAAAGTAAGGTTTCAAAAAGCTAAAGAAATTTTTTTCATGTTATGGTGAAACAAAGGCAAAAAAAATAAGGCTTTTTAACTTCTAAGCAACAGATGGGGGGGCGGAACCCAAAACATTAGTAGCTAAAATTATAAAAGGCAGGGGAGTCTAAAAGCTTAATTAAGTATGGGGAAGAAGGGAATATCATGAACTGTAATCTCAACTCTTCCTTCCACCAGCCTCAGACAAACTACTATACAGTAGAATATAGCTACCTACAATTCAAAGTTCTGCTTCTACTTACCAGAACGTTTGAGAGATCTTAGACTTTACTTATTCACTATATATTAACACTTAATGATTATTTTCCTAGTAAATTCTACCAATGTCTCAGACTTGCAGAAGAAAAAACCTGCAGAAAGAACTTAAGTAAACCAGGATGTTCTTTTAAAGTTCCTCCATATTATATTTGGTATTTTATGAATTATGAGCTCCTTATCTAAGTTCTTTCTTTTTTACAGCATACCAACTCTTGACAGGAAAGCTAAACATATTTACAATATTTGTCTTTTGCTGCACTCTGCTGGAACAATCCATTTTTCAACTGAAAGCAACATTGTTTCGTATGCAATGCAAAAGTTAACAAAAGAGAGAGGGAAAAATGCAGGATTCTTATTTCTTGTTAAAATGTACTCTTTTGAAGTACATGTATTTTTCAAACCAGAATTTAGACATTTAAATCCATATTTAGCTGACCTAATACAGTGGCCTATTTTCAAAGATAGAGCACTTGAGACAGTCCTAGATAGAACAGGATTAAAGAGGGCTCCCTGCTGCTAAGAATAAAATGCAACAAATTAAGTGCCTCAATAAGGTATTGGAAAGCCTCTTGAAACACAGATTGGAAAAGTCCAGACTTGCATGCATTATTTCAACTATCCTTCACCTGATAAACACACTATTTTTAAAAAGCAACATATGCAGGGAAACCTAACCCCCTCCATTTGATCCCTGATCAAAATACAAATAAACATTAAAAGAAAATATAGGTTATTATGACATACACAGAAAATGAGACAAGACTTTGAATCGCTTTAAAAAGTTTACTACAATTTACTGGACATTTTATGAAATTTTAACATTTGCAGTCCCATTCGTTTCATTAAAAAATTAAGAAACTTACCTGCGCTAGAGAACAGACCTCAGCTTGGGCTAATAGAACTATTTAATCCCATGATAATTTATTCTGGTTGAGGATCTGCTCCAGAATCACCCAAACAGGCTACACAAATCTAATGTGACCTCCTTCTAGAAAAATGCACCTGTCATCAGCATAAAGGGTTAGGACTTTTTTCTTTCCTTCTCCCCCGCCCCTGCTCCCCAAGAGTAAACTCCCTTGCAGTGACAATACACTTTAAAAAAAAAAAAAAAAAAATTTCAAGGGGAAGTAAATATCACAGATGCAACAGAACAGAAATGTCACAGGCTTGTTCTAGCAGTCTTCAGAGGGCAATGAGGAAAAGCTTTCACTCTTGGACCTGCCTTGGGAGTTGCAAATACAGATGTTGGCACCAGTCCCAGAACACAAAGCATACTTTTCAATTTTTACTAATACCTGCTAAAATTGTATCTTGGCATTTTTGCTCAGAAAGAAAATTAAGCAATGACCCCTCTTAATGCTTTGTAATCCACATAAATCTCAAAAACTCTTCTTGGGAAAAGCTCTCCACAGAACTTCTCCCCTCCACCAAAGAACAACAGGGCCTCTTAGGCAGTCATTGCCTTTACAGATTGCCTTGCTGAATTCAAAACCAGGAATAAATACAGACAATAATCAATAAATCACTCAAACTCTCACATGAAGAGTGAAGTAATGATTTCAGAGCTTACAGATATAGAATGTATAAACAGTGACATATGAAACAAAACATGAAAAGAGGTTTTCAGAGAAACCACCTACTTCAAAGGCCAACCAGTTTCTCTGTAAATGCACTGCTGGTATTCCCCACCACCACTACCCTCAAAAAAGTTTAATAAAATAGATTTCAGAAATTAAAACTGGTTTTCATATGAACAAATTTATACACTAGAAGCCAAATGTTTCACTCTTCCATAGATGGGTTTCCCACAGAAAAAAAACACATGAGCAAGTCGAAGACTTGTATTAATGTGTTTTTCTCCATTTGTCTCTGGTGCCTTTGCTAAAAATAAAACATCAGTTATATCACAACAACAGACATAAATCGAGAGTTATACTTCAAACTGTGGCCATGCCAGTCTGCAACTTTTAATGCATAATGTAACAAAACATATGGAAAGAATGGGTGAAGAAACTTTTTGGAGACACTGGGCTTCCAAAAGCAAATGGATGGTGCAGGCAACAATTTAAGAACTAGATAAGGAGAGCAGTAGTTAAGTACTGGGTAGGAATTAAGTCAGATAAAGAAATCTGTGGTAGACAAACTTCCACTACTGTGGATCTCAGAAAAAAAAGTAAAAGAGGAAATGAAGCAGGATATCTTTGCATATGATGGGGAATTTCACCTGATGGAATTCTAACTGAATGCAATTATAAACTACAATTCTTCACATGCTTTGATATAAAGGAAAAATAGCAAAAGATAAAGAAAAATAAAATGAAAAAATACAATCCTGTAGATATGACTAAAATACTGAAGATTAAGTCAACCTGCAAGCTGTCCATAACTTCTGCAGTTCCTAATTTCTGCATACAATTGAAAAAACAAACAAGAGAAATGATCTTAAAATTTGTCAGAAAAGACAATTCAACAGATGTTTCAATGAATCATATTGTGATTCTTGTGATTCTGATCAACCAATACAGACTCCTTCCCAAATGAGGGAAAAATCTGAAAGTTAGCTATTAGTAGCCAACAAGTAATCTGTTTCATATTTGTTTCCACAATAAAAAGAGAAAAGAAATTCAGTGTATCAGATGCTCATAAAAACTAAAAGGGATAAATGTAGCTAGAAGACATAGAACATATTGAAACACAACAGTGGTCTTGAAAATACTTATCCTAAGACAGACTTTTAATTTCCTATTGGAATGTAACAGACAGCTAATGCATGATGAAATGCTCATTAAGGAGAAATTAAAAAGTAAGGAAAATGCAGAAAGTTTACTTTTCCTCCAGCAAAGCACGGAATTTTCTTAAAACTCTGAAAGCCTGTTCAAATTAGAATGGAGGCAAGGGCTACTGTTTTCTTTAACATGACAAATCTATTTAGCTAGCAAATATTTAACCAACAGCTAGAGGTTGCTCTTTAAGTACTAAATAATGAGTTGTAATTAAGGCAGCAAAGGCAAAAGGTTACTAATTTAGGGCATTTCTATGGTGTAGTGTTTAAATTATAGGTTTTATACAAAACGCATGGGCCAATGCACAAGAAAAAAATCCAATTTTAACGGAATGCAGAACAAATTAACATTTTAACATTATAATACTACTCAATTGTATAATGGGATTTTGCTAAGTGTCACAGAACAGAAAATAAAAGTAACACTCCAAGGTATGCTTGTTAACCTCTTCAAGCTAAATATATTACGAGCCTTCTGACAGTAGTAAATAGACACGTTGTAACATGAAAGACTCTGAATTCAAAGGCTTTAATAGGTGTTGCTTTTTCTAAGTAGATTGGCCTTAAGAGTATAAACAATGAAGAAGATAAAAATTATGTTGTCCATACCAAATATTTTCAAATTTCCTAAAGGGAAATGGAATGAATCCTTTAAAAATACTATTTAAAAAATTCAATTCCTGTGATATATAATATCTTTTACTCTACTTATCCTTCCCATGTTACAGGAATTTAGCCTGGCAAGTCTAGTTTTCAGCACCCATACATAATGTTTTTCAGGTTGACCAAAAGGCTTTCTGGAAAAACAAGGATAGCTCTATTATGGTCTAAACCTGCCATCTCAACATTTCAGTGTCCTGGTCATCCATCCAGCAAACAAAGAAAACATTTAATTTTAAAATATCTAAATAATACCAAGTCTGTATCCATAAAATTGCCAATATTAAAACAAGAAATTGGCAGCCATAAAACTTTGTCAAAGAACTCAAGGCAAGCAGAATGGGCACAACATTCTATTTAATAAAAGCCTTAAAAGAATACCTCTGTAGTTATGATATTCATCATTACTGTCTTCATCCTTCCTGACTTCTGACCCTCTTCATTACACCAACTTTTCCTGCATTAACCACCTTTTTCCTTTTCCTACTGGTTTAGATTATCCACAGCAGAATAATTAAAGGCTTCACAATGTAGAAATACCTACTGTGTGGAAGTTAGTAGTTAAGCACAACTGAAACATAAAACAGACCTGTTGAGATGCCAACTGGCAAGAAGAAATGGAGAAGAAAGTTCTTTTCCCTTTTGTTTTTGTCAATTTACAGATTTAACCAACAGTTTAGATCCAACATAAACCGTACCTTTTATTAAAAAAATCTAAATTGAGAGAATGACCACACAAGTTACATTTTTCCTCAGAGAGGTAGTAGAGCAGCAGCTCCGAGCTGACTGCAAGGAACATATACATAAAGTAACAGATTTTTTGTTTTTTAATAAAGTGTCTATACTATTTTTTAATTTTTTATTTCTTCAGGAATCCATAGTCCACTACTATACTGTCTCTGGTAAGTAATACCGAGAATTCTAACTCAGCTGATCATGAGCGAGCAACAAATACATAAGCAGTATTAGATATACTGGGGAGAGCAGGGGACTGATGACCTGAGGTCCGTTCCCACCTCTGACATTGGTCTATAGGGTAGACCAACGGTCTGTATAAGCCATTTTGGGCCAGTCATGATCAGTGACTAAATTAAATGTCACACCTTGCAAGAGCACCAAAGATCAACAGAACAGTGATTTAGATGCTCATTCTCCACGGAAATAAATAGTTGTAGAGAATGATGTAAGATGATTTTAGATTAAGTTAGCAGACAAAATAGCTTGGTGTTGCTGGGTTTACAGTAAAGATACAACAGGAACCAAATCCACTTCAACCCACAACTCATATCAAGATCTGCAAGCATTAGATGAGTAAGTAATTCATTTAATTTGGCCCTCAAACATTTATTTCCCAGGTGTTGGGTGGGGTTTTTTTGAGGGTGGGGAGGTTTTTTGTTTTGTTTTAAATCAGTTTGGCATAAAATGCTATTAAATTACATGATTTACACAGCTCTCCCCCTTAATATTTGTTAGTATAATGAACATGTAAGTCGACACAAACCCAGCATTTCAATGAATCTGAGTATCAAATCTCTGAAATACTTGGCATGAATTTGAAACCAACATATACTTGCCATCCAACCACAATGCAAAATTATCCTCTATTGTCCATCAAACAAATCAGTATCACCTATTGTGAGCTTACACCAGCAAATGATCTAGTTCAATATTATTTCAGCTACCTGAGGACACAGCACCCATTTACACACTGGTTAAACAAATACTGTAGCCACCCAAAAGCAAACTATTAAAATTACATCGGAAGCCAGCACAAATGTTCTTAGTACTGCATGCAGAAATTAACCAAAACTGATAATTTAATATTTACTTCATTCATCACATCTGGTCCACTCAAAATGAGCCATTTCTCAAAGATCATGTACCCCAACTCACAAGGTAATCATTGTATCTTCAACCACTTACAGTCACTACTTGTTCTCAGCCGTACAGCTTTTATGCCTCAAATGCTTTTGTACTGCATGATTACAGGGCTGATATAGAAAACTTTCTAGGGAGCATGAAATAATAGTGTTTTCCATCCTTCTGTGACGACAGTATCAATTTTTTTTATTCAAGTTTTGATTACACTACTGCATAGCACTTCCTGTCTTGCCTATGGAGTACATTTATCCCAGTGAAAGAGCCTGTCAATGATTTAAACTTCAGCACAGGTATCTGATATTTCAGATTATCAGATATGACATTTTTTTTCAAAGAAATTAGATTTATCAGTATTCCTTTCTTGGGGAATTGTAGCCAACCAGTTCCATTTCACTCATTCAAATGCACACAGGTTCTTTCGGTCCCTACAGAAAGACGTCATATACGCTCTGGTGAGCACAGGTTAGGCTGAGGATACAAGATCTACCCCTACAAAGCAATATTATTTTTTCCCCTTCAAAAAGGCTTTAGCCAATGAAACAAATGTCACATGAAGTGCCAAAGAACATTTACGTCACAAGAAGTGACATAAATCACTTCCTGCCATTGGGTTTATACATTAGAGGGTACAATCTGCCTGTTCCCCTGAGGACTGAATCAAAGTTTGGGGAAACCTCTGACAGCTCACATTGGTGCAACAGCTCTAAAGTGGGAACCACGTCCAGGGTGAAGTAGGGAGAGGGGAGGGAAATTAAAATAAAATCACACCTCTGGTCCTTTTTTGAATTATTTGAATGGAACAGTGGGTGTTCACACCTGGCTATTCATAGGTTCAAGGGGATAATTCCATAGATAGAGCTGTATGACACAGCAGTGTAACTGAAACCCTCCATGGAAAATGTGACAGGCCAGACTGAATGCAGTCCAGCAGACCCATTTGAGGTGCTTTGTGACACATCTACACACACAAGGACATTTTACTTCCAACCTCTTTATCTTGTGATGACTGTATTGCTTCCAGCTTTTACATGCATCTAACTGCCTACACAAAAAACCTTACTGAAGATTCGAGCAGTTTTACCTATTTGTCCCACAAACTGGCTGACCTGAAGTGAAGACTGTCTCACACCAGAGCAAGCAATTGCTACCACAGACCAAAATACAGAAGGGTTGTGCCAGCAATCCTAATATATGCTTCCCAAGCACAGCTAACTACTTTCAGACATTTTTGGAATACATCTTCTAATAAAAAAGGGGCTTTGATGACATTGTAAGTATTCCACTGTTAAATGACTAAATAAGTCTTACGGAAACAGAAACGTAACACCATTTGAACACCAGTAAAATAGAGAATTTTAATTACATGTAATAGCCAATAAGCTACTTTTAGTGGCTATGAAAAAACTACATTTAGCAGAAACAGCCATAAAACAAGAGAAGTTAAATATAACTCCTCCAAGGAACAGCACATTTATTCAAGCCAAAAAGAGCTAATTTATACTATGGGTGTAGTTCACACTGACATTATCTGGGGAAAATTACTATTACATGAGCGGGTGTGATATATAGCCTTTGAGTCATGCATGATAAACCCTAATGGTTTTGCTTTGAGGTAAAAGTCCTTACTAATCAAGTAATGAATCATTCCCAAAATGCTGAGTTCCTGAGGCCATGTGTGTCAGAATACTCTGAAGAGACTACTCAATCATTAATGATCACTTTTGAGATTTTTATCAACCGATTAATAAGCAAGGAAAGGAGTTAAGGGCTTGAACAAAGAGTTAATGGACCTTTAATGATATTCCACGTGTTTTAGTGAATAGAACATAATGAGTTTTGTTTGCCACTGACCACAAACCACCAACGATCGAACTGCTCCGCACATTGTGAGTATTAAAATAATGCATGGAACAGTATTTATGCTTTCAAAAGATTAGAAACTTATGTTTGCTTTAAAAATTGTAATGCCCATACTTATTTTGTATTACACCTATGCAGTAGATTATGGATTAGAAATAAAGAGCCTAGCTTCCTAAATCAGTAGACAGACACGAGGCAAGGAGAGAAATGCAAAGATTTTTTTTTCCTTTAGTATATTAGGTACTAGACCTGTTGGTATCAACTATCATGGAAGACAAATTCTGGCTCTTAAGATACTCACTTCTAAAAAGACATTCAGGAACAATTCTGAAGACTAAAATGAAGATGTGTATCTACACATATATATGCATGAGGACATGTACACAAATATATATCCTTTTGTACTACTGTCTATAAATCACTTACATACAATGAGAGCAAAGGCATTTGCCTTCAATATATTCTTCATCTTTGTGCTGAAATCATTACGGAAATATCAAAAGAAATTACTCCATCTAACAGCCTGAAACCACCAAAGATTACTAACCTAGAGTATTTCCAGTTCCCTAAATCAAAAAAGCCAATTATAGGAAAGTCAGTTCAATCATGTGTGTCTGCAACCAAGTCCCAGAAATAATAGACCCAAATATCAAATGGGAGGGTGGCATTTCATAGCTGGGCAAATCTTACTCTGAGAGCAGAGAAAAACAGGAAACAGAGGCAAAGAGGGGAGATTGTGCTTCCTTTCAAAAGGCAGTGATAAAATCCAAATCTCTGGCGGAACAGATGAAAATAAGTTAGAACATTCCAATTAGGGTGACTCTGTTTTCCACACACAGCTGTATTTTTCATGCTGTTTAACAACAAAATGCACATGCACATTTAAAAATTCCTTCACAGAATTTAATTATAAATTACTCTAAGTGTCAAATACACATACCTTTAGTAGTAGGGAAATTCAGTGTCAGGAACTGGACAAAAATAGAAGAGCTGTCACCAGTTTGAGTTAACCGGACCCCAGGAAATTCTGAGCAAGAGAGATACCAGACACGAGATCGAACCTAGAGTGTGTGGCTAGAGATCAAAAGACAGAGAGCACCTGCAGTTCTCCTTGTCACAGCACCCACAGCAGAGAAGGGTGAGGACAGTCACAGAATTGTTCCACACCAGCTGAAAGACAGGAAATGGTGAACCATCTCCAACTGCGAGCTACATAACTACATTAGTGCAGCGCTATATAGAAGGTATATTAGTATGCTTTTTTGTTCAGCTTTGACACAGGTGCAAGCTTCCAGATGGCATCACATTCACATCTAGCTGGGGCTGAACACAAGCGAAGTAGGTGTGTGACAATGCCCCCAGGCATAGGGGCAAGCCCTTAAACACTGGGCCAGAAACCCATGTCTTATAAATCAGACTCTCTGGAATAAAGGTGGTTTAAATCAGCTAAGGATCTGTTCTGAAAACTGATCAAAAGTGTTAGACAAGAAGGGCAAAATATGCTTACATTTAGATATTTGTCAACTGTTAATGGGAATATTGGTTTTCATTTCAAGTGCCAAAATTTCAGAGAGAAAATCATATGATTCAGAAGATACAATTCAGAATCAACTAGTTATCTCAGTCATGATTTACACCTAAAACTAATTTTGCCTGATAGTGTCAAATACTATAAAATGGGCAATTGGCACATAGTATGTTAAAATACTGCTTGACAGTTTCAACACTCTTGCTTGATCACAATCACAAACCACAATGAAAGAGGCACATAGCATGCATTAACATCAGCACTAAGGTGAAACTTCCTCACAACTGTCTTGTTAAGATGTGCTCAAAGGGATTCTAACTATGTTCTTTTAAGTTCTATCCAAAATTCAGATTAATTACACTTTCTGCTGAAACCTCAAGAAACATAAATATTTAGTGCACTTCCTGTGGCCCCCTAAATTATGTCCAGGGATACAAAAGATTTGCTTTTTCTCCGTACACTTAACTTTGAAAGTTTATTGTATCATAGCTTTCTCTTTTCAGATCTTTTCTAAAAAAAACATTTAGTTAACACTTTAACATGAGCTGAATGTTCTTTTTGTGTGTGTATTTTAGAGTAAAATTTAAACAAAGCTGCAAGTCAGATCCTACATGCTTTAATAAGGTGTTGCTCTAATTTTTTTTTCTTTCTTTGAGAAAAAGAATGCTACAAAGTTAGCTTCAGATTTGATTGTTTGAATGTCAACTTTCAAGACTAGCATAGATCCTGTCATGTAGTACCAGTTACTCAGTGTCACTCAGAAAATAACACGGGATTGAAGTGTTGCAAAAGGATCAAACAGTTGCAATAAAATTTATCCATAAACAAAGAACAAACATAAGGACACCTAAATACCAATTCTATGCTCTGGCATGAAACTGGGCCAGTCCTAAGTTTTAGGAGCTGGCATTAATTCATAGCACAATTGATTAAATTCCATCTCAAAAACATTAAATAGTCCATCTTCCTGTTCAAATTAGGCTATGAAAAAGGAGTTGTGTAATGAAGTTCATAAAGTTCTGAAAATATTAGAAGCACCTTTCTTCAAAACCATCATATGGAAGGGCTACTCCTGTGACATTACTAATTAAAAGAACCAGTGCACTCATTTAGAGATATTTGACTTCCACATCATTCACAAAATTCATCTGTTTCTCCAAAAGTCTCTACTGAATGCTCAAGATCCCCAGATAACATCCAGGGCTGTAAAAGTGAAGGACAGCTCAGATCACAGACCTCAGGGAAAATGACTACCCTTACATGCGGATAAAGCTTTCTCAGTCACAGGCAACAAATTCCTACACAGTTTACTGCCACATAAAGAATTAAAATTGTTCCTCCTGATGGAATTGCCTTCTTTATTCTATATGAGTAGTCATGGTATCTCTGCTTGGAAGCAATTGTGTTTGTTGACCCCTTCTAACAGGCTGATGGTGTAATGCTACACTTGTCAGTGCTGCTAGCTATATGAATAAGACAATACAGGAATGCTGAAGGTAGAACACATGAGGGCAATTACACTGAAAAAATCTGTAGGTATTGTGTTTGTTCCTATTCCCTGTAAACAGTAACCTATGAGCACCTTTTAAAATCTGAAAGACTATTTGAATACTTTTCCCCCTGTTTCAAGCAGAGTTTTTAAGTGAAAATTTTCTATGCATGTGAATCTCTTCAAGCTGCAATTCATATGCAGAATTCACAAGATGCAAGACCAAGACCAACCAAGATAAATACAAACCATATACTAAAGACAGCAGAATGACCTGGACAACTGCCAGTTGTTTACAGAGCAAGATCTGAAAATTACGTTGAAAGCCACTTTATTGCAGTTTACAGCCACGTATTTCTGTGAGACAGGTTATTCAGTGATAATATAAATAAGATGACCATGACAGAATAGCTGAATTAGGAGAAAATAAAGGGAATAAACTTGTAGCATCAATTAGTTCTTGCAGTTCTGTTTAGAAAAGTATGTTAGAACTTCTTACTATAACGGCAAGATGTTCTCAAATTTATAAAGTACCTTAAAGAAAGAAAATCTAAAATGAATCACCAATCAAAAATACCCACTGTTGCAGAGCACATAGTTACTAAGCCTAGATGTCTAAGGTTACGCAAGTGCGCTGACCATTTCTGTCAGACTTCTGTCATAACCATTTCTAGCAACTGTCATTTCCAATAACCACACAAAACTTTACAGTGACGTGAAGATGCAGAAATCATTCAGATCCTCTATATGTTTTTTAAATTAGCATACTGGGAGGGGAGAGACACTATTAGTATTTCTACTGAGACAGGAGACATCATCCATCTTGTCTGGTTAGGTGACTACTGCCAGTCAACAAATAAACAACTGACAGGGGAGTTGCTGGGGTCATGGGTAAAAGTTGAGATGTCAGTATTAGAAAGCATAAGTGAGTTAGTGGTTTTACAGGATGGGGATGAAGAAGCCTCAGAACACAGGGAAACAAGGTACTGTGCAATAGTGGCATCAAAGAATAGGAAGGGAGCTATCCTTACTACATATGATGGAAGTGTGGGGATACAGGACAAATCTGCTCCATGATTTGTCTTAATTTTGCTACCTTTTACTGTGATACAACATAAGGTAGAAGGGATTGATTTGTCACTACATTTTTTTGTAAACTTGAACTGTTTAATCTTGTCTCAGATTCATGTGTTAAGTACTTAAAAATGGTTAAGCAACAGTTAGCGCCCTAGAACTCCACCTCATGGTTCAAACTCATCCTTCCTCCACTTTACCTAAAAATGCAGCTGCAGTAGTCTTTTGAACATGGTTACAGGGTAAACACAGCTTACAACTAGACACAGCTAGTATTGCTTAGATTCACTAGGATAAAATCCATGCGATTTGAAACAAGAAATTGAACCACCTGATTTTTATGACACTTGTTAATCCCAGCTTGTACCTGGAAACCCAAATAATGTATGTCAAGAGTCAATGTATGTAAAATTATAATTCCAGGGCAAGCATCTGCAGCTACTGCCAAACTATATATTTTTTAACATCACAGAAAACACATAGACATTAAAGATCATTAAATTACAAGCAATAACATGTCTCCAGTAGGTGAGCATTATACAAAGTACATGCTGTTTACAACAGCTACTACAAAATTTGCTGCAATTTCATTTTTCAAGTCCTTAAACTACAAAACATCTATGCAATCTCAACTACAGCTCAATTTCTTTTAAATTTATCTCATTAAATTCCTTTCTTAGAACAATAACAGCATGTCCAATTGCACTGGTTGTTTTTTTAACCAGACATCAAGAAATTAAAAAATCATAGGCATTCAAATAGCATATATTGCAAATTGATTTTTCCATTATTTTCACCCTCTTACAAATCATTGCTAAACATAAGAATAAGACTTCCTTTTTATAATATATAAGACTACTACATATATAACAGTTTTTCTTTCCCTTCCAAAATGGAACACCTGATGTCACTATTTGTTAACTGTTGTTAATACTCACTCAAATCTATTTAGACCTATAATATTACTTCAAAATGACAAATTCTAGAAGAAAATAGTAAACAGGACTATTTAAAAAAATTCCTAAGCTATAATAGTTATTCTATTAGGAATGTAACATATAGAACCCAAGTCCTGGAGATTGTCTGTTAAAATAATAATAAAATTACATACTTACACTAACTGGAAACTCCTTCCTGTTGATGAAAAGGTTTGAAATACACTATAAAACCAAAGCATATACATTTCCCTTCTGACTGTGAAACCCAACGTAAAAAGTAACAAACCTCTTCTTTGTACATAACAATTGCTTTGGTGAAAAATGAGGGGATAAAGCAATGCAAATTCTTCTTTTTACATTAGAAAAATATTTAACATAAGGAAGGAGATGAGATTCTCAGGCAATGGTAAGAGAAAAGAAAATCAACTTCTTTTCTAATAGAGCATTTTATTGTGGGATTTATCACATCCATTTTATTATCAAAAATCCTAAAACTTCTACATCACTTATTCAGAATTCAGTCCAACTTCCACGGAAGAAAATAAGAATCATTTCACTAACAGTCTATGGAGTATGGATCATCATTCTTCATTGAATTCATTCTCCATTAGGAAAACTATTAAACACAACCATGGTGCTCAAAACAGACAATTTTCCAAAAGGAAAAATAGAGACAACTTGTTTGAACAATTCTTCTGAAAAACAGTATCCTAAAAAATACTGTCATATTAACTCCAATGTCAAAAATGCTACAAGCTTAAAAGAATTTTTGGAGTGAGATTTTATACTGTTCATATTTATTTGGCCTCATTATTCCTTTAATGAAAACACATGTACCACATTTTGAATACTTCAACTATTTGCATTAGAGATACTTAAGACAGAAGGTGATACTCAATAAAGGAAAACAAGGTCTTTTCTAATATAAGAAATGCACCACTGAGCAATTTCATTTCACTCACATAGAAAAGAGACAATATTAAATCCTACCACAGTTCTCACTTTCAAAAAAACATACGCAGCAGTGGGGTCTCTATGGTAATTACTATTTTACTACACTTTTGTTTGTACTAATGTTAACAACATTTCTTTGTTGCAAGGGGGTTCACATGAAAAAAAGGAAATCTACCAAGAAAAACAGGAGCTTGCCTGAAAGTTTTAACAAATGTGGAAAAATAAGCATTTGCTCTCTAGAAAGAAATCTATTTCCTCATTCTCCTTTCAACTACACTAATTCTAATTAAAAAAGCTTACAACAGTAATTGTTAAGAAAAACACCTATCTAATTTTGGCCTGAAGGACCTTATAAAATAAGGTTCTGCAACATGCATCTATTTCAACTGCTTGATTTTTGTCATAGTCTCAGAACTGATCTTTCAATTCAATTGCATAAGAAAACTTTCAAGCACATCCCAGTTGCTTTCAAGTTTAAAGGCAACGGTTCTATACAAAAAAAGCAGACTCAAGAGACTCACTTCTCTTTATCTTTAGGGCTTATTTAGTCATACCATTTCAAAGTGTTAAAGAATCACTCATCTACCACGACAATACCTAGTATTTCTTAAAGTAACCAGAAAACTTTCAAACTTAAACCATCTCATAGTTAGCTCGTTCACAGTAAAGATTGAAATAAAGGCAAATCGGACTCATTTGTAATCATGCATGGAAAGGCAGTTTTCTGCAATTTAGAGAAATGTTTTCTTAGAGCAAACAGTAAGGAAAAATATTTTTCCTTAACACCTTTAAACAAAGGTTGTGATATACAACAGCACATAAAGGTAAGTCTTTTTTCCAGCAAGGAATCTAATTGTGACTCAGCTTCTCTAATAAGGCATGTTAGAAAGTAAAATCAGATCCTCCAACAGAAAAGCACAAAACACAACATAACTTCTTAGCAAAGGGGATGCATTGTGAAACAAGAGTTATTCTGAAGCAATTCTGAGGCAGGAAAAGGAAGAAAAACTGTTTTATTCCTTGTGTACTTCCAAGTATGGGGATGGTTTAGGAATAAATTTTTTTTTAACATTGTTCTTCTGCAGCTATCACATTCTGAAATGATTAGAACAAAGTCCCCATAAGGAAGGACATGGTCAGCCTCAGACAATTTTGTTGTGAATGTTACACCAGCCAAACCATTCCACCAGTTTACAGTGTACCATAAAATATTTACACAAGCTATGAACTATAGAATATTTTCACATGAACTATAAAATATTTATACTATCAACATCAGTTAGGAAAGAATGATGTTCTGTCAAGCTGGTGTGACCCAGGAGTACAGATTTTGTGGTCGTAGATTAAATAAAACTATTGCAAATCATCTGGAAAGTTACAGGGAATATTAGGTTAAACAAATTACTGCTTCCTGGTCTCTTGGATGGTAAATGTAACCAGGAAAGCATAGCTTATGTGCTTTAAGCTAAGTTTTACCAACAACATAAAGAAAGGTTAGGCTCATAATCAAACTGTACTGACCTCTCTGAATGTTCCTTCTAGCAAGGTATCCAGATGTTGAAGAGGAGCAGGAGTTTTGTCTTTGAATCGTGTCAGCAATCGCCGCTCAATAGCTCGAAACTGTACAGCCCTTTCAGATAACAACTCCCGAAATTTTTCAGCATTCAAACGTAACTGCAATTTAAGGGTTTTCAAGGATTCCAGTTAAGAATGTATGCACATTCCAAATGAAATGGGAGACATAGTAAAATTTTTGGGTGAGTGTGTATTATTCAAATATGATAATGTCATTTACACCAATTTCATATTTTACACTCCTCATGAAGCTTCCTAACATTTTGACAAATTCTCATTTGCCACTGAGATCAAAACTAATTGTCAATAGCCACAACAACCTGTGAAAATGCATAAATATCTAATCAAGAAGCCTAATAACATGAGTGAAACTTCACCACCAGGATCTCAAGGCTTCTTGGTTTGGTGTACTATTTATGACAGATATAAACAGTGTATCGTACTTGATACTCATTGCAGTAAAAAGTAAATAGTTACTCCCTTCAGCATGAATAGAAGTACTAAATTCTGCACTGTTTGAATTACTGCCTTTTTCTGAAGTAAAATCCTTTTTCCTGTTATATATACTGATCAGCTATAGCAACAAACTTTCTTGAAGTAGTCACAAAACTTTGAACATTGTATATCAAATGCCCAGGTAATAAGAATTCTTATTTTATCCTTTAAACACCTTACCATTTCCTGGTACATGCCCCTAACACAAAAATCACTAAAGGTGAGTCTTTCAGAAAGCTGGGACTCCTCTGTACAGGTGACATGCTGTAACTAGCAGAAGTTATCAGAAAAAACATTAAGACACACAGCTTTCCAGATGTGAGCATTATGAGACACACCCATTTTAAAGTGTTTAAGCATTTTTAAGCAAATGTACCATTCTGTCAATACATGATTATGAAGGACAGTTCAGGGAAGCTAAGAGAAAAAGAAACACTATTCAGCTTTTCTAGAAGTAGGAGGAAAAAAGGGACATCCCAGGTAATACTCTCCCAAGCTTGCCAAAAAAAGTGTGTTGAAACTAACAGAGATGGGAGCATTAGGATCCCCTTGACAGATCATTTGCTACCTTTTAGACCAGATAATTATTGTAAAATTTCAGAAACTTCAAAATATCCAGCTGCAACATAATTAGATCCTAAATTAGCATTCCAGCAATCACATCTATATTTCAAACGTCAATGTATTTAAGCTTGTGATGCAATCTAATGAAGCCTATGTTTAATGTATTTCTACAATACCAGTCACTAAAAAAAACCCCAAACTTTTTGATTTTGAAATTAGTTTAAAAACTAACAGAATAACTACTCCTGAGCTTGCAAGACAGACCTGGATCGAGGATGACTTCTTAAAATATCCTAGAGAATCCCAACTACAACTTCCATCTTTCTGTGTGGTGATGCCTCCACCGCACAGAAAATTTGCCAGCATAAAAGAACACCCAGTAGTATTTCTCACTCTTACACACATAAATTGTGCTTTTGCCCATTACACGAGTTTAACAGAAATTTTCAAATAGCTCTTCTCTTTTTTTACTGGAAAGGTAGGGGGGGAAGGAGTGCATCTATTTTATTTTATTAGCTATTTCTACAAGCTAGCTGAACTACTGGAGATTTTTCATTGTCATCTGCATGACCAAACAGGAAAAAGTAATTACTTTTGTTTTATATGTGGTCTGGTAAATTTCCTTGAGCCTCCAATGCTACTTCTACAGGGGCAGACAGTTTTTTAAGATCTGAAGGGACTTTTTACATAATTATGAGGATGACTCAGAAAAAAAAATGCTCATAGCTTCATTATTTCAGAAGAGTAAAATAGCCTAAAACTAAGGACAAATTTCAGAAACATTTTACAATTAACATGACATTAGTGAATGAAGAACCCAGGCTTCTGTACAGGCAGCAAGCAGAAGGACAAATACTAGTACCATAATTTGTATCGCTTGCAGACTGCACGCTAGTTACTTGTGCTCTGCTAATCACGAGGACTGTTTCAGAGGCAAGGCATATTCCATATGTTAAAAAATAAGTGACAACATTTTTTCCAGCACTACCTTAGATGTAACTTCCTATTTTCTGAGAAACAAATGCCTGTGATAGCACAGTTATGATGTGATTAATCACAGTACTAACATACAAACAATTTTTAAACTAGCAGAACATTTAACAATTCACATACTATGTAACATACCTCAAAATGTTGATCAATTAGTTCAAAATATTCTTGCAGGGGAATTGAACCAGAAAAGGTACATGCAAAATCCTTGCAGTTTTGCTTCTTGAAATGTTCTTCAAGTCGAAGCTTGAGCTGTTTTGTTATCAGCCAAAGGTCTTCTAACTGATCACTCTGGATCCTATATCGTTCTTTGAAAACAAGGACAAACACAAGACTAATAAACACACATTTAAGCCACATACATTCACTATACAACATAGTTTAAATAACACACAGATTTAACTTGCTAACTGTATCCAAAGTCTATACGAGATTTTCGTAAGAGATACATGTTCACTAGTGTTAAAGAAATACTTGTATTTTATTGATGTCAGTCCTAAATACTCTCTCTTTTATCCTAATTTTAACAGACAATTTTGTAGCACAAAATGCTACTATTTATTGCTTCAGGGCTAGTTCAGAGTACGGGCCTGTTCATGAGGAACAAAAGGCTATCAAGAACTACTATAATCTGGAAACAAGAGAATTACTGGATGATATTAAATCATAACAACAGCCTGTCTGCAATTCTCTGCCATAACACAACCTTGTGAACTTTTCTGAGTGTTGGAGGCAGAATCAGGCTCAACTCACTTTGGACCATGACAGAAGCACAGCATCCTAAATGTCTGGTAACAGTGGTAACAAACAAACTGCAATCCACTTAAAAGTCTTGAATGCCTTTTGGAAACAGTTATTGAGTTCTCAGATAATACAATCAACAATTTTTATTACATCTCCACTTCCAGCTATATCTTCGAGTAGGAAAAGTATTACTCTAACTAGTCACAGGCAACAATATTTAGTTTTGATAGTGTTATGCTTCACTCTAGATACAGCTAATATTGGTAGAAGGTGATTTTTATCCATCTACACACTATGGCTTTATGGCTTCGTAAAAATGGTTTAGTGTAGAAATGAAAGTGTTAATACAAACAAAAGTGAAAACACAAATCTTGTTAGCTAGTGTTATCTGTCCCAGCAAATTCATTTAATTTATCACATTTTAGTGAACTTCAAATTATCAAGCTAGTGGAAAGAGATTTTATCGCTGTTGTTTCTAATCCATATTTGCATAATATTCTCTTCATTTTCCAGGAAATCAGAATTAACTAAACGTTGAGAGGAAAACGTTGTGGAAAATCATAGCAGCGTTTTCTTTCTGCCCCCACAAACACTTTCAAACAGCAGTTCTTTATTTCTTTTCATTACTCATCTACCAGTACGTAATCCAAAAGGGTAGATGGAAATGCAGCTATGAGGAAAAGGAGTTGCTGGGGTTTGATACAAAATAGTTCTTTTTTCTTTTTGCCCTTGTTAACAAGGTTCACAGTAAATCAAATTAACCAGAATTCTTTAGAACTTGAAATGTACTTATTTAAAATTTTCTCAACATTAGTAATTCAAGATTGTTTGACATTACCACTGGCATCATTCCCAGGATACGCATTTCACTGAACAGAGAATGAAAAATTCTGTTTACAATGTAACAGGAAAGAAGCAAGTTTTATTTAAAAACATGCCTGTTAAAGAAAAGAACACCATCTGCTAAAGATAACATTCAACCTAATACCCATTTCTTAAACACTCACAATGTAATGACTGGACTTAGTTGGATGTATCATCATGCTTTCCCTTAAGTGATTTTTCCTTGAGGGAAATTAGCTCAGATATTTTCAGGACAAATCAACAGTCATCCCATTTATAATTGACATATCTAATACATTAATAGTTTAAAATGGATAAAATTAATTTCCTCCAAAAGGCATATTTAGTTTCCATACATTGTATGCTGGTCAATACAAACACAATCTAATTTTACCATAGCCTGAGTAGAAAGCATTGCAGTCATTTGCTTTACATGATCTTTCAGCTCTCAAAAAAGACAAATTAGTTTTAGAAACTGTACAGAACTGAGAATCTTTAGTTGTACTAAACAAATACTTTAAACAGAAATACAGTGAAAAAAAATAAAGAAATAACTGTGCTTCTGCTCATCCTGTGCTTTTATAATAGTTAACTTGTGTTAGCTTTTTTAAAAAATAAGCTCTGTTAGAGGAAATTACAACAGATTTTCAGAAAATTCTCAAACAGATAAGCAAGACATTGTGGAGCACCAATAGGTTACATAAGTTACAAAGGCTTTTAACGCTACAACAGGTTGTCCAGCTAGCACAGCCTGCATTAAGAATGGTTGCCCTGCCAGTAGGTTATCTAAGGGAGTCTAGAAGACTCAGCTCATTTCTCAGCTAGCAAGCCCACATCAGCTGAAAAAAAAACTAGCCACAATTAGCAGTCAAGCCTTCTTTACACTTCGATTAAAAGACTGTTAAATTTCAGCTAAAAAAAACCACCTTAAAACCTTAGTCTACATGAGGCAAGCTACTTTTTAATGCATATTAACTGTCAAAATGAATTTCAGGCTGGGCTTCTATGCAGCAGTCCTCTTGACAGGCTGAAGTAACATGTTCAATTACACTGTTCAAAATGGATTAACTAACACAATTTTATAAAAAATGTGAAAACAGATGTCATTCATATTTGCAGCTTCAGCAGTGAAATCTAACTGAACCTGGAGACTTTCATTCCTACATGCAGTTCTTCTCATTCAGAATTTAAGGTCCATATGATAAGGGACATAGAAAAAAGAGGTCTTCTTCCATTATCCAAGATTAACTTATTTCATGGAAAACCAGAAATAAGGATAGATCAGTCCAAATCTACTTATTTTCTTTTCTGAAACACCATTACTTTTAGTCACTATTTATGTACGCATACAATTTTCTTTTTGAAGAATATTTCCACAATGATAGTGTTGCATAAGCACTTTTACTAAGTATAAACTCAGTGTTAAATTACATAAAAGAATAAGGACCTCCCAAACAACACATAATTTCATCTGCATTCATTAGTTCCATAGAATATCTGTCCCCTCAAGCACAATCATTTTAGTATCATGAAATTCTACCAAACTTTTATATGATGGATAGTCTCTGTTTACAAAAGTATTCTCAATTATGTTTCAGTATCAGGCCTTTTACAATTTTATTTTTTTAAATAAGTTTTACTTGGGTAACATTTCAAATAAGTAAACACCCACCCCTCCCAAGAAATTCTGTAACCAACTCAATCCAATGCATGAAGTGGATGCTGCAAACAGGTTGCTAACATAGAAGGTGGCATAAAACAATGAATTCGTTTTCTGAAGTAAGGATTCCCAGACACAAGAAATGAGTAGTCACACTAAGAGAAACAGATATTGTGAATCTCCTTTGTAAAGTGATCTTCACAAGTAAAGCAGTGTGGGAAAGTTTATAGTAAGCCTGCAAGCCTCATTCCTAGCTAGTGAATAAACAAACCTGAGAGGAAAAGTTTGAGGGTTTGGGGTGAGGGAATTAAAAGTTATGGCCTCACTAGAAGCTAAAATACATTCATTACATAGACACAAATTTGTCCCTTACACAGCATCAGATTTAACAACTACACAAAACAAAGTCCAAATGAAAGATTTAAATTGGAATCCAGAAAAAAAGTTACTTATTAATCCTTTAAATTCTTTAGCGTTCAGAGACTATCAGTGCACATCTAGTTAGTTAAAGCTGTTTAAGATCTATTTAAACAAATATTAAAAACAAACTAACAATAAAACAGCATGCAAATAATGCACACACAAACTAATACAAATGGCTTTGAACCTTACAAGTGTAAAGTGATTCTTGGTACCATGAAAGTTACTCTCCAGATGGTTTCTGTTTTTATCACATTTGATTGCACCAGAAAAGATATTAAATATTATCTCATAGCTCACAGCTGACGCCACCAATATTTATATAATCCATCATGAATACTGATTTTTTAAAACAGTGAGGCAGATTATTTTTGTGTCAAAAGAATTCCACGTCACAAACTAGATTCTGACTTCTCACTCCAAACAGTTTTCATAAAGCATTCACACAGTGTTCCATTTGAACCCTCTGCAATGCGCAACAGGTACTCTAGCTTTTCAATTTGTTAGTCTGCTGTAGTAAATGAAGACTTTGTGCTCTGCTGGCATGGCAAACGCTAAACACAATTGAACTGATTTGGTTCCAATGCACATGCCGAGAAAGAGTTTAGTGAGTTGAGTAGTTGTACAGAGCAAGACCATAAACTCTCTGAAATGAAGACAGCCAATCTTTTTTGAAGAGCACAAACTCACAGGTGGCTGGAACATGACTACTTAATTCACAAACTGCTCTATACAAGAGACACTGGACCAGGTAACAGTGTATCAACATGCATGTTCATACATTCTGTAAGCATAAAAGGAAGGATACTGAATCCTTAATCCTATACTTACAAAGATATACAGGCATCTAAGGAGATAGAGGCAGGCATTTACTTAGGCGTAGAGAAGCAAGTAAGTAGGGTCTGATGCCTAATTAAAGTCAAGGATTACTGAAAGTCAGTGGAGAGTTAGAAACCTGCTTTTTAAACCCTTTCAAAAATTCCAGTAGATGACTACTTCTAAAAACTGGTGTTGAAATACCTTTGAGGAAAAGAGGGTTTCTTCCATTATTATAATGACAGTATTAATTCATGAATAAAAACATTGCTAAAAACTTGAAGAAAATATAATTTCTTCAGAGAATTGTCACTGTAGTGTACTATATTTTGAGCACAGTTTTTTGTTTTGTTATAAAATTTTGTGCCTGCCCTAGTAACATAGTTAGATACTTGAGAGGGGATAAGAAACAGTCAGTTAACACTTTGAAACTCCTGTGTTAATTCTCATATAGCAATTATCCTTCTTTGTAACGATCCGCATTCTCATTTTGTACATATATTAACCGATGATCAGGCTTCTTTTACATTAATATTAACAGCACTTACGTGATGTTTTTGAAGCAAGAAGAGTGGTTTTTGAACCAGTTAAAAACTGAAATCCCAGAACATTTGTCTGGTCATCCTCAGATGGATCAACAAAGTCTGAAAGAGAAAGTTAAATACAGTTTTCTATAATTCAGCACTGACGTTTAACAAACCTCAAACTATAGCCAGGACAATATTAACCTTTGCACGAGCAATTTAGGAAAGGCAATCTGAATGAGACTACTCCCCTTCTTAGGGCTCAGAAGTAAAGAACATCAGCAGTAGTTTGGTATACCATCCCTTCATTCAGAGGTGGAAGCTGAGCCACACACTGCTGTTCTTCCCCAGCCTGGAAACGAAGGGTAGATTTCTCAGAGCCTGTACCATCTAAAAAGAATTGTGATTAGTGTACAGCCCAAAGGCTATCACCTTTTACCAGATGCAAGGTCACCCTTAATTCAGATATTTATGTGGAAATTATGAAAATGTTTAAGTGCATTCTCTTAGCTTTCAGCAGAATGCAATAAACATGTAGCTTGCTAAAAGTAGCTACTCTGCAAAGTCCCATAAATGCCCACCTTTCTTTTCATTCCATGTAGTGGATCATACCAGGTTAAAAGGCCCAATTTTAGAGTAACATATTTTAAAAACAATTCCATGTCACCTCTCCTCCCAACTTTCCCCTAAAAATAAGGCAAAACAGGGAGTAGAAGAGATCAGATTTTTATTGTGTACAACAAGAATCCAAAAGTTCTCTCACAGATCATATCATAAACAGCATGCTTCACATACACACGTACCCTGTCTGTCCCCCATCACTGAAAACTGGATAAACAGAAATGAGAAGATTTTAATACCTTCTTCTGGAATGCCTTAGGCCTATGATTTCTGTTATATTTTCAAAAATGCACCCCTAAGTTAAAAATAAAATATAATGCTCTATTTTGAAAGTATTGTTGCTTAGCCATAATGGAAACCTGTGATTAAAACCTCAAAATGTAGACCTTTGAAAAAAACATTTTCTGTTTCGAGTATTACACAGCACACCCATTTGAGAGAAAAGGTATCTTTACCCTCAAAATGAAGAAAATTGTGCTACCAAAAAACCCAACCATGCCTACTCCACTGCTCTCAGACAAATGTATTATACAAGCTTTTCAAAAAGAGATGCAGCTCCAGCTTAAAAATATCATATTAAAGTTGTTGGCCCATACAGCTCTCAGAAAACTGTTCCAGAACCTTAGTCCTCTGAAGTTCAGAAACTTAATCACTGCCAGACTGAACTTATTCACAATCACTTTACAAGCCCTGTTTATTCATTTCTTCTTGTGTTAATATGATCATCTAGATCCATGATACAGCCACAAAATATTTACTGAAGTCAACTGTATTCCCTTTCTTTGCCTGTGTTTTATTAAGCTAAATGAGTCACCTCCTTTTAATTCTCCTCTTCAAATCCCTAGACAATGTTCATAGACTTTTTCTACACTTTTGAGTTTGAATTAATTTTTATTTAGTATCAGCAACCACCACTCAGTGTGCCAGTGCATAGTAACATGATACTAGTTTCCTGCATGGAAAAATTTTGTCTAATGCATTCTCAGTTCTTATTTGTTTGCTTATGATTGTACTATATTGTACCACAGAGTATTCCTGTGGTAACCTTCCACCTCCTCTCTCTCTTCCAAATTATGAGCACATAATTACAGCAGAAATTATTTTCATAACATTACACTTTAGAGTACTCAATTTCGTTCTTCTTTTTCCAGTCCTAAATGGCACCCAATTCCTCCTTAATACCTTTTTGATATTCTCCTGAATATAAAATGTAGCTCAGGTTTGCGCATCAGAAAATATCACGAAGTACATGTCTTCTTTTTAGTCCAAGAAGACTAATGAAATTATTTAATAAGATCAGCTCCAGACTGATATATCAAGAACTCCACAAATCTTTCTCCAAAGCAACTGTACCCCTTACATACAACATCTACCACTTTTGCTTTGCCTTGCTTATCCTTTTTTAAATGAAAGCCCATGTTTTCCCCATTACACCACCACTTGTGCAATTTTATGTAAAATGCTTTTCTAATAAAAATTAGATCTACATCATGCCCACCACGTTAAAGAAATCTGCAATTTTACCAGAGACAGATATACTAGCCCAGGTGGATTATTATTGAATTATTATGCCATCTTTTCTTTCAAAACATACTTTTTAAACATTTTAACATTAGCTTTGTTAACTACCTCATTACTTCATGGAGACAAACAATCCTGTTGGAGCTCCTGATACATTACTTATTATAGACATATTTAAAAACCTACCTGGAAAAATGGTGAGAAAACTGATGGGAGGTTTATTGGTATCAATAGTTAGCTTGTGGTTTGCTGCTTTTGAAGGTTGAGCTGGAAAGCAAATTAATCGCAAAGGCAGACTGAAGTTACAATGTGCAACTTTTGGTATTCCTACAATGAAAGAACACAGACTTATCTTTCATATCCATATTCTGAATACAAGAGGCTTCATATTGCTGTCCTCAAAGAGGTATAACAAGATACTTTTAATATTTTAATTAAGGAACATGTTAAAAGAAAAACTATGCAAAATTCTCAATTTTTGTTAAACTTTCCACTTGAAATACCTTTAAATATATTACCTTTTCAAGTAAAGATTTTCAACTGTATGGGAAAGCAAGAGTTATTAGCCAAATTTCTAAGACCTCAGGGGAAAAATGTTACTAGACAGCTTAGATTCATCCCTCTCGTCATCAATTCATTAGCTCCTTTGGCTGGCTGTTAATGCCTCCAAGTAACTATTCTGCAGCAGCTTGTAAAAACCAGGATCAGTGTAAAACAAGCGGGAAGCTTAAGACTGGTCCTCAAAACTAGGATATCCCTGGGTTCCAAGGAAAATTCCTGAAAAATACTTGACAATAAACCTATGACCTTTTAGAATGATTCACTCAACTGTATCTTCATCATCTGATGGGAAAATTAAAATAGTCTCTTAATGACAACATAACACAAGTATTTTACTATTGAACTTAGATATGGAGACTTATCAACAGGAAAAAATCAGTGACAAAACTAGCCAAAAGGATTTTGAAATATTTTTCTATCTAAAACAAGATGTTTTTCTTCTTGTTTCAAACCAGCTGTTCCTAGATAGGCTGCTCTCAGCCTGCCTCATCATAAACATAATTTTTCAATATCTCAGACAAAGGTCAAATCAAAACTAAACGAAAGAGTATCTGGCTTTGGAGGGGACTGGGGAGACGAATCTAGTTGATGAGTCCAAAACAACTACACATAAGAAAACCAAACCAAAAAGTTCCAATAATATTTATCACTACAGTGAAAAACTCTTGCTGGGAAATGTTTTCAGAATATTTCAGAATTTTAAATGGTAGTAAAGAAACACAAATCAGTAGCAAAGTGTGGGAGTGAGAACTTCCTCAGTCCTTTGGTGTTGTCTAATAATGCATCTGACTTTACCTAGAGTTGTGATACATTGCACAATATACAATTTTAGCACTGTAATAAAGGAAAAAAATGTGGAAAAAATCAGATTCTAATCTGAAACACAAGTTTTGTAACATTCTCTAATAAGTTAATACTAAAGGTATGCTATGCACTTACCTGATAAAACTAATAAAAGTTACATGCACTGTAGTTACAATTTCACTTCCAAATTACTTATGCATTCACCTTAATTATATTTGAAACATAACACTGATGTACATGATAAAAACATTAAAGCTCAATTCTGTAATTTAGGATGTTAAATATTCAGATAATTTATGCTTTTTCTGGTGTTGATGACTCTGAATTTAACTAGTTCAGTGCACCTCACTGTAACCCAAATAAATTTTGTCCCAGAAAACTCCACAAATTTTACCATGTTCTACAATATTTCCTTCAGTATCAGATTTCCATGTTGATTAGGAAATCCAAATCTTCTTTTTTAGAATGTTACCCTTTCAAAACATGTATATTTATTTTTATATAGTTTATTTATATATTTACTCTATTTTTTAATAATTTTTAAAATTACTTTGTATAGTATATACATATATATATATGTGTGTGTGTGTGTGTGTGTGTGTGTATATATATATCTCAATCAGAAATCTGCCACATGGTGACAGCTTCTCTTGTCAAGAGTAGTATTTTATTGAGATGCTTCAAGCATGTATTTCCTGTATGGCACCTCAAGGTCCCCTGAAATATCCAGAAACCAGAAAAGGAAGGGAACCATTAACAGAGTTATGTACTTTTTTACTTCACTTGGTACGTTCATAAAAGTGTAAGTATTGAAAAACAAGACTCAAATATACATACATCTGTATGTATAAATTCTGTTTTCCTAAAAAACTGAAATAACCCTTTCATTTGATCTCTAAATCTATGACAAGCAACTTGTTTCCCCTCCACAAAACATGAGGGAATTTGTACTTAGTATATATTTTTAAAGTCAGTAAAATATCTCCTAAAGGACTCTATCTTTTCAACAGATGTACACAACTACACTGCAAAACCTCCCTTCTCTCTGTTTAGTCTACCTATACATAAGCTAACTTTCCCGTCCTGTTTTGTCTTTTAATTGTACCTTTTGCGAGTATCATATCTACCAGAATCACAGCTATGTTTTGTATTACTGGTATTCTTGGTTAGAAAGCAGCCCTTTAGCCTCGAATAAGATGTTTCTAATAGGAATTGAAATGAAGAGGGATTAAGTGACATCATTCTCAGAGCTACGCAGAACACAGATCATAGTATTAGCTATAAATCCTTAATATTTCAGTTGCACCAAAAAAGCTATAATTTAGCTGCCTAAGCTGAAACTTGGGGGTGAGGGGGCAGCTAAAAATATGGTAAAGAAAGAACATAAAACTGTGTTTTCCATTTCCAATCTCAAAGTACAAGGTACCTAATACTTTACAAAATTCCTGTTACATATGAGAAAGTGTAATACACTTCACCAAGAAATGTCTTTACTACTTTCTATTTTTCCCATGGTAATTGTCTTCTTATGTCTAAGCCCCATTTACCTTCCATTTTCTCAAATATTCACGCCTTCATAGCATCAAACCAAGGGTGATAAGAACTCATAGAAATGACAGATGAAATAACAGCTCCCTTCCAAATCTGTTTTATACAGCATATGCTGTCATTCATGAAACCATTCAAACTTTGCATGTTTTCCATTCACTCACCTTCAGGATTGAGCTCTACCGTATAATCAGCAATGGGACAAAAAAAAAAAAAAAAGAAAAGAAAAAAAAAGAATACGTGAGATGCTACTCAAATAAGGAAAAAAGTAATGTAGTAAGAGGTTTTAAAGAACTTAAGTCACATTTGCTAAGTAGACAATACATAAAGACATAATACTAGCCAAAAAACAGACATGAGACCACATTCATCAATAGTACAATCCCATCCAGCTGACTCATTAACCTTCAGCTGTATGAAACCCACAGAGATACGCTGAAGACTGAGTTGTTCACAAATATTGGTTTCTTAAAAACAAAAGAGGAAGAAGTCCCTACTCAGATAAAATGAAGCTACAAAAACACATAAGTTTTGCTTACTAGTATATTATACTTACGGATTTTATTGCCTTGTACAAGTAACACTAGTATTTGTATATAATTGGATAGAATTATCCCAGCTTAACAATTTAAATGAATATCCAAAAATCTACCAGGATCTTAATTACGCTCCTTTATTTAGAAGTCTTCCAAATTCTACCATTAAAGCTAAGCTGTAAAAATTTTTTCTACAGTTCCCCGATTCTGTTAGATGTCATGTCTTCTAGGGATTTTTTTTAATTGCACATAAACAATCAAACATACTTAAGATACAAGATTCCTTTACTTCCTTAACCAAATGCTCACAAAACCCAACCTAATATCTAAAATATAAGCGTAAGTGTATGTTTTAAACTAGTATCACCTGAAAGATATAATTCATTCATTTGCCAGTGAGAAATACCCTTTAAGTTTGATACTCTGGTCTTGCAAAGCAAAATCACAGAAGCAAGATCAGCAAAACAAAAAGCAAGCTTTCAAAATCAGAGGATCTGAGATACTCAGTAGTGTACTACTTATACAGTCATACCACAAAACCTGTCTAAACCCAACCATAAGTTGGAAACTTATGAAGGTACAGCTTCTTATTCACAAGGAACAAGCAGAGTCACAATACTGGGGGACTGAAGTTTGTACAAGCTGTTTGTGCTGGCTCTCAAGAAAAAGGGAGACGCATCATTTTCTCTCCCACCCTCTGCATATATCTGCAAGTCTTGTTTAAAGAGGGTAAGATCAAGTTCTTTAAAAACACAAGTTTCAGTTTTGTCTAGAAATAAACATTTTGGTCATCACATAGTCTACACTATCATCATAAGCACAATGTTTCAAGTGAGAAGTGAAGTAAATGCTTAAATTTACACAGGATAAGGTAGTCAAGATCACCACCCTTCACAGAAGCCCTAACTCCATGTGCATTTCCTTGATGCCAGTCTACTCCATGTCACCCTTCCATTTGTGCAGGCACAGCTCTGTCTTTGCACAGTGAAACAAAACAGCATATCTGGCTGAGAAATAACTGTTGATTGTGTGAGCACAACAGGTGAGTAGGTGCAAGAGCAAAGCCAAGCAGTGAGACACGAAGAACAGACAGCTTACATTGGTTTATGCCACATTTAACTTGACATGGAATCCATGCCTAAATACAGTTTCTCAGTAGCCTGACACATTCACAAGGCTGTGAATAGAAAACTAAGCTAATCAGTCTTCAGTTATGGACTACAGGGTAAATTTACATATGCTATCACTAGGGTCATTAGGGCGTTATAAAAAAGAATGACTTAGTTGTTCCTTTGTGTTAGTTTATTTGTTTAGAACGAGTATGTTCAACTGTCAAAAGGGACATGAGGAATAATCACTCCCAATATTTATTCAAATGTCCTCCTCTATGGGGAGACAGTTACTGTCAAATTTCTTGGCAGCCCAGAAGGCTGAATAGTCATAAAGATGTAATTAACTTCTCCTACAGCTGGTCACTTAAAGAGCAGAACAGAAGCAAATTGATAGGACAGGATGGGAAAGTTTGTACAGCTGCTTCCCAAGCCATAAGCATATGATTTTACCTCTGTAAGACCAATTACATAACTTAATGATGCTACATAAAATATTAACTAAAACTGAAGACTAGACTCTAATACACATTACTTCTTTAACTACTATGGCCTTCAATATATAACAAATGAACATTTATAAGAAATATATAAACAAAAAGACCTCAAAAAAGGCAAATCAATCCGAAATCTCCAGTGACTTACCTGTTGGCCTATTATATGAAACCACACAATTTCCTTCTAGTTCTGATGGAGAACAATTCCTCTTCAAAAAGACAGACAGCACCACAGTTTCAGATGAATCTGGTTCTAAAAACAATACAAAATTAAATCTAGTAATAGGAGCATCTATATGAAAGCAACATACTTTCTAGCACTTTGGGAAATACTCTACTAAATTATGATAGTTGTTTCTATCAGTTCACCTTTATCAAATCACTGGACATGCTTTTTTTAGTTCTGTAATTTGTAAAAGGCAAAATACTCTCCCCAGCTTGTAACTATCTTGAAGCATAACCAGTAAAACAATTCAGCACACTGAACACAGAGAATATCAAAAAAAGAGCAGTTTTATATTGTGACTTTAATATTTTACAAAGCCATCATCCCTTTGCTCCTGTCAGATGTTGAGAAAAAGTAAGAACTGTCCTTTCAGATGAGAGCAGCAGTCAGTAAAGCCCAGTTTCAGTGGGGATCATTACCGCATATTGCAGGGCAGAAATGATCTGCGGTCCCAACTGAGGCAGCAGAAAACACTTCTCTGGTCTTCAGCTCCCTTTAGTCTTCAAGGCAATCCCACCTGAAGCCTTTACTCCACCATGAAGCTGCCACCCTGCCTCTCCTCACCTGCCATGCATCATACTGTAATCAAGGAAGCAACCTCCCTTCCTTTCTACTTCATCTTCCTCCACCAAGCAGTATTTAGAAGCTGCAGCGTGCAAGCAAGGCAAATTTGTAATTGCTTTAACTGCTGTATATCAGCAACAATACACTTGGATGGAGGCTGGAGTGTATCTTTCAAACATCCTCAGAAAATGTAATATGATACAATAGCTGTAATGGTACTATAATAGTTTACCTAAATCATCAAAGACGAACTGGTCACAGGTCACTGCTAATGGAGCTTGTACACATACTGCCAGGTGTGGTTTCTGTGCAGTCACTCTGCTCTGTATTGTTATCTAAATCAAGTGACATACAGAAGTATTTAACAGAAGCAGCAAATTCATCTCTGTATAGCAGAAAACAAACATAATCAGCAAAAATATATGAAAAAACTGCAATGAGCGATTCAGCAATAATATTTAAGAACTTCAAATTTCAACTTCAAAACCAGTATTTTCTTTTACAATTCTTATTTACTTACAGCCAATAATGGTACAGAGTAACTTGAAAGGCTGCAAAAACCTGAGGGGATTCTCATGTTCTTTGTGATTTTAACCCAAGACAAACTAATGTTAAAGTGTTAATTAAAATGTTAATATTTGGCAGATGTCATGTGCATTTTTTCTGTTGTAAATAATAAAAAGCTGCCTCTTTCAGGTGACTGAAATAAAAAACAAAAATAATAAAAACAAAGCTAACCAAAGAGATTACTTCCTTTAACTGCAAAGAGCAACGCATTGTCTTCTGAACAACTTCAGAGTCAAGTTCTATTTGTTTCTTTACGGCAAACAAATTCTAAAACTCCATATACAGGATACCCAGCACAACAACTCTGGATTATGACAGTTGACCTAACCATAAACCTGGAGTGGCCCTGGTTGCTTCTGTTGTAGGCGTTACTTCTTGGATATCAAAAGAATGTCCTTAACTCAGATCTAAAATGAAAGTACAGGAGTGACTGAGATCTGAATGTGGCCTGCATATACACAGACCGTATCTCTGCTATCTATTATCATCTGTTTTGTATTGCTGGTCTACCAAGGAGTTCACTACAGCCAGGTAAAATCAGTTTAGGAAAATCTTATTAGTTATAAAATGAGTCAAGTGTTAGGAAGTTTGATTAACAGAATTAACATCAACATTTATCTTGGTTTAACAATATATTTGGGCTGTAAATAGGCACTCAGAACATCCGTCACTATTAATGCTAGAAAGGAAGAATCACGTCTACCTCTGTACATACATGAGGTAAACTTTGCCCCATTTTCTGAAGACAGAATCTCAGTAAGATGAGCAATGAAAATGGAATCAAGAGCTAAATGAGCTAAAAACATGAAGACATGAGGCTGCACACTTCAAAATGTCATCACGGCAGTGACATTTAAAGTTACTGGCAAACATTACTTCAGTGCATTTCTCAATTATGTTTAGCTTTCTGCCACGCATAAGAGCCTGAAGTGAAAAATCCTCTTATCCAGAAACTTTTGTCAAAAGTATCTAATTTTATTAACTTTTCTGATGGGCCTGTCATTGGTGCAAAAATAAATTTAAAAATTAAGTTTTTAATATAAAAATAAGTGTGACAAATTCTGGACTTTTTTTAGAGCACAATGCATTGCCTGCAGATGTTGCCGGTACAACAACCACCATTGCAATAGCCAAATAATATTCATTAGTAGCATATACTTACTTTGCAGAAAACATGCAAGGTATACATATGCACTGATTGCAGTTGTGCAAATCAAGAAAATATTTAATTTTAAAATTTATCAAAATTGTTGTTAACTTGTCCAAATTCAGTGGTTAAGTTGAAATTAGTCTGCCAGGAGTTACAACATGCAACCATATCATACAACTATTTCTTACTTACATAAGAACCAATGCTTATAACTTCATAAATATTAAAGAGTTGAATCCATTAATTAAAAGGACTTTTCCATCAACTGCAATTAATTAGAATGGAAACATATGAAGATCAGTTAAACTAAATTACCACAGGAAAAAATATCCTGGAAAAAACTGAATGCATGATAAACCCTACATTTACTATTTTTGCTTCATTAAAAGGTATAAGATTCATAAATAAGCAAACAGAATGGGGAATTCTAAAGTCTTCCCACCTAAAAGCTTATGAAATATATAAACACATCCATGCTCATTTTAAACAGTGTTTGCCATTGGCCTTACAATAGCAATAATGAGCAGATGAGGGAGAACAACGGGAGTTACCTGTGTTCCCAATACTGAAATCATTACCACTCTCCAAAAATCGAATTTGGTAATTATAAACACAATACTTTTCTCTGTAATAACTCACTTACACAATATATTGCCTTCAACGTAAACTAAAAGCTGATAAAGTCGTACCTTTCTGGAGGTAATTTAAATTTACATTACATATTCTAAGGTACCCTTATATTCACAAACAGCCTGACTGAAAGTCCAATGCCGTTCATCTGAACTTCTCTGAGGAAAACCATCACAGACTTTATCAGGATTAGGATTTTATCTTATATCATTTTAGCATTTAAAAATGCAGAGAAAGATGTTGGACCAAGTACAACTAAACCACATTAGTGTAAAGGAATCTGGTTCAATAAACAGTCCAACTACTCTCTGAACTTTTCACTCAGGACAGAGGGAGAACTTGCAAGGTTCTCAAAAATAAGGCTCCACTGATATTCCTAGAAGATCCTCCCAAACCCAGAAATAAAAACCATGACCCTTTTTTGGCAATACTGAGGAGAAACTACACTGGCACACATATGCATGTGCACGCACGCACACACTCACAATTTCTTTAGAATCAGTTACAGACAGCAGCTCTCATGGAGGACTGCAATGATGTCAATTTTCAAAATAGATTTTCCTAGATTATTTTTTTTCACTAGCAAAAACTATGGAAGTCTTCTTACAAAAGAAAGTCCATTTTTGTTTATTGACAACTAAAAAGGAAGCTGAAGATAACAAAATTCACATTTCAAGTTACCAAACATTGCCTTTTAAAAGTGTTGCAAAAATTATTCCTGTAACTTCAAAAACAACTTCATTCCATCCTAATAATGTTTTTGTGTCTGCTTCTTGATAAGCCTATGAAAAATAAAACTCTAATTGCTTTCTGACTTCAGCAGAAGGCTTTCTAGAATGACACCTTCTCATACTAAGGAGAAAAAGAATTAAGTACATATTGCATTTCAAATTTTACTCATTTTTGTGATCTAAGTGAATGACACAAAGTGACAGGTTTGTTAAAATTTGCCACCACTATTTGAATGCTACTGTTTGAGTTAGGCACAGTACCTTTACTGTGACTGATGGTACTGACTCTGCTTTTACCTCACTGTCAATGGCTTGCTGTGAAGAAAAACATGAAAACAGAGCAAATTCAATATTACACATGAATGACTGAACACAATAAATGCAATATTACGTTCCTACCATCAACTTGGTAAACAGGGAATTAATGGTAAAGGACTTATCATTCCTGTGACAGATTAAAATACACAAAATACATTTCTGAGTTCCTTCTGAAAATGTAAAGCCTCTGTTTGAAATTGCCTGCAAAAAGGATAGCAAAAGGTCATGAATGTTGTGTATATAAGAAACTAATACACTCTGATGTATATATGAATATTTGAAACTGTTTTGTTTGGCACACTACTTTCCTCTGTGTATTTATTTAAATTCTGAAAATACCTTCTGTTATTCAGTAGGGAAAGGTGACTTCCAATCTGCCAATATGTTACATACATACCATAGTATGTACCATGAAATCATCATACAGTATCTTAAAACCAGAAATATATTTTGAAATTCAAAAGAAAATTGTAGCAGACATCTTGCTACTCCTGCTAATTTCTATTTCAATAGGCAATTCCATCTAATTCAAAATTCATCTTGACCTTGCAGTTTATTTTACTGTCTTATTTTATGCTTATTTTTCATTTTGCAACAGGTCAGTTCCTACAGTTTAAGAAAATGTTCCTGCTTGTTGAAATTTTTTTATTTTGAAGACTTCACTTCTGCTATAATACCAAATAACTGACTTGAACTTATATCTTCTCATGATAAAAGAGTAAACTAAGAAAAATCTGATGTCCTCTAACCTACCCTGCTTTTCATCCCAACATGCCAGTGCACATCTGCAAAGTTCCTAAGCAGTCAGGAAGCTGGTAGGCATTCTGGGTTCTAGAAATAGGACTTGCATTTGTACATTGTGTATCTTTTTCACATAAAAAACAGATAGCTACTGTCATACTGGCTTGTCATGCCCACTGTCTCTGGTGACCAGTGGTTGATCCTGAAGCACTAGCAGGGGTGTAAAGAGATTGATCCTTTACCATATTCAGCTTTCAGAAATCAGCTGGACTTTGCGGATCAGAGGCCATACACAGGAGGTGGTGTTAAATAACCAGAACGGTCCTCCACTTGCTTATCTAATCCTTGCTTAATAAATCTGTAACCTCTCTGCTTTTACCACACACATCGCAATTTCAACCTGTGCAGAAGTAGTATCTGCAAGCTTGTAGTTTGCAAGATCACTGCTGAAGCCCTAAAATTGTTCTCACATTTGCTGTATTGATTCTTCCCCATGAAGCATCCCATCAGATTTTTCCTTTCTAGATGGCCACTGACAGAACCTCCAGAAAAGCCAACCACACAGGAAACTAACATATATGGACAGCCTTGGGAAATAAAGATTCAAGGCTGTGGTTTTATTGATATATTGAGTTACTTATATATGAAACAGACCATTTGCATCTGGAAGGTTGAGCAAATAAGCACAGCAGCATTAGAGCATTCTGTGGATCTAACAGTTCTGCAGTGTTCTGAGCAGATTATTGCAGCTAGTCAAGACCATGTCACACCATCCTTTTTTCAGCAGACAAGTGCTAGGACACTAGCATACATTATAAAGAGGTGTCTTTATCAAAGAATAATAGTAGTAGAGGTAGCAGTAGTAATAATAACAGAATTTAAATAAATACATCAAATATATATGTAAAAGTGTTAAAAAGCAGCTCCTTGTGTATTTTTTTTTAAACAGTAAGTAGCCCTGAAAATCAGTTTTGCAGAAATTTGTGGCCAGAAATGACTAATTACACATGTTCTGGTTCAATTAGTATGTTCTGAAATGTTTAACTGAAAAGTTTTAAGAGACAATGTAAGCTCTCTTGAACCTTACTTTTAATTTTCACAAACTACATATATATACAAGATGAAAAAACTAATTAGGCTGCCACATCAGAGAATATTGAATGATGCCTTACCAGAGAAAGATTATTTGTTACAACACATGTTTCAGTGGTTCATGTATTCCATCTTTAAAAGATCCACAGGGTAACACTTCTACTGTTGCCCCCCGCATTATTAACTGCTCACCATTACAAATTCTCACCACTACGAAGTTATTCCAGATCCTAAGTTCTTGCTCACTTACGTTTGCTTAGCCAAGAATCTAAAGGTCCCCAGACAGACAATACTAAATTATTTTCATAATTCTAGTTAAAACCATTAATAAAAGTGCATTTTAATTGATGGAAAAATGGGGACTATGCAGAAGCTCAGTCCCACAAATATAAATATGTAGTAGTCACTATCCATGATCAAACATTATTTACTCATGTATGAAACCGATGTTTTCAGAGTAATTTCTTTTTTATACAGGTACATACTGATTCTGCATCCAGATCAGGTGAAACTTCTGCTGTGACAATTACATCTCTGTGTTTTTCAGATTTGGGCAAAATATCTGAAAGAAAAATAAAGTAAATCAGCTCTCCTTTAACAAACATGCAGCTACATTTCAAAAAATAATACAATTTCAACAGCACCAAGTTTCAGACTTACATCATTACACCTGCTAGTGTAAAGGAAAAAAATAACAATGCATATGATTTTTTATGAAAGAAATGTCCCAATTTTATAAATTTTGACAGACAACCTAAACCTGGGTTTTAGACGCATTCTATAACAAGATTTTATACCTACTATCCATTATGTTCAGAGACTGTAAGGAATTTTTAAACTTTTGTCCTCACATGCATATACTAATATACCTACAATAAACAACTATTTCCAAAATACACACCACACATCTCATGGCATTTTCATCTAAATAATTTGTTAATGAATACGTGAGACACAAAAAGATTCTGTGTGCCTAATAGAGTAAAATTAAAAAAGATTTTAGAAATTCCTCTTCATAAGAAGGTATATGAAAGTTTTACATACAGAACATTATATGGGGCTTGGTTACAATACATTACCTGATGATTTCCAGGACTGTCAACATACAAGGCAAAGAATGCTACAAACTCATTTATATCCATAATATAAAATCTGACGCAGATTCACATACGTAAAAAAAATTGTAAGGATTAAAAGCTAGGCACTTAAAAACCATGAGGAATCACATAATCTGCTCTTAAGAGCCCAGAAACAAGCTCTAAGGTATATCTTTTTTTGTATTTTTTTTTCTGAAAAGGACATTTATTTCTTAATACTAAATATATTGGAAAAAGAAAAACCCAAACAGAAAATGTATAGTTCCTAATGTAGCAAACAGTAAAGACTTAATGTAAAGGGGAAATTTAACACATTAATTGAATAATTGAGACCATGAGCACATTCTGAAAGCTGCAAGAATTTCATTACACATAGGGTCACGCAAAGGACCCAGAACTAGTAGGCAGCACATTATCTCTTTCTAACAAGAGGGTCAAGGGAAAAGATTTTTATGAAGACAGAAAATAGGTGTTCATTTTCTCCTGCTCAGAGAAAAATGCCTCCCTTTACTAGAAAAACATGTTCTTCCAATACCACCTACCAAAGAAGCTTAGGCCTGTTTCATACTGCCACAATTGCACACAACTGGTTCTGCCAATTACGCATAGCTCAGCACAATCCATTCCACTTGTACAGATAAGAAAATATCTTCCTTTTCTATCCCTTCCTAACCATTTCTATTCAGGTTACTTCTTCAAGCAAACTATGATGCAACTTCTGTCATACAGTCATTTTTCTACTAGAAACAGGACAGATATCACAACCAATGTTTACATATAAGCATCAGCTTTTTGTTACTATTAAACTGAGCCAAAACACCTATGTTTAATCACTTATGTCATCCAGACTGATGCAAGTAACATTAGACTTAAGTTAGTATAACAGTTAAGATTTTAAAATATTTCTTCAGTTTATAATGTAAATCACTATTCTTCAAAATGTATAAAGCAGCTTAAGTTCAACAGTTTAATGGTCAGCACTGGACAGAAATACAAGACATTTATGGAAACAACTACTCTAAGGGGTTTTTTTAATATGATGATCTAATTCTAAATACCTTCCATGTTTGGAAGACAAAATGAAACAAAGAAAAATTATTTCCATATAAGGGTAGATATTTTCAAAACAACACAAGCTCTTACTGCACAAACGTGAATCCAAAAGACAGAAGAGTCAATGGCTCATTTTAAAGATCATACTTATGATTAACTTCATGGTGACCAATGTTCAGAAGTGTTTTGTATTCAACCAGAGATGATTAGCACTGTTTTTAAGACTTAGCTAAAGTTCTAAGAAAAAAAGCCAAAATGAAACAAAGCAAAACACCCAAAATTTAAAGGCATTTTTCTTAAGTAAAATGTTTTGTTGAAAAAAAGCTTTTCTCACAAGTTTTACGTCCAGTTAAAGCCAAACACAACATTATTAGAGCATCTCCACAATGAAAAGAGCATTCATAAAAACTCATCTGAAAACACCACTGTAACATCTTAGATCAGTTTAGAAAGATTGAGAAAGAAAAAAAATTAAGAAAAAGAATGGGGAAAAGATCAACAATATTCACAGTAAACTTCTCAGTCATACCATGACAGTAATTAGAAAAGCTCTGAAGGACAGCTATGTTTCCTTTCTCTCTCTCTCTCTTGATCTTCCACACAATATGTTAAAATCAACAAAGAGAAGTCAAATCACTTCAAATGGATTTATTCTTTCCATCATGCTTTTCTTTCCTTTGGTTAGGATGGCCAGACAAAATAGTCATATACTTATAAAGAAGGGTTGCAGTCAAAAATCAATGGAGTTTACTCACATCTATATGTTTAAATAACCAATTACTGGATTTGTAACATTAAAAAGCTCATATTAGTCTATCACAATAATGGACAAAGTTATATGCAATTACAAAAAAAGAAATCTTGGATTTGTAGAATCAAGCTTATGACTGCAGATACATATTTCTTATTTTCTATGGATTTCAACTGCGAGCTTTTTCACTTTTTCACACAGAAAGCCACGACTAGTTCTTTAACGTATTTTAAGATCATGCTAACTATCATACGGAAAAGATTTTAATCGGTTCTTTCTATTAATCTAAGATTTTTCCATAGTTTCCTGTAAAATCACATGCTTCCAATTCCCTGTGCAAGTCAGATACACTGTTTAAATACTCAGTTATGAAAACACAAACTTTGAAAGATCTCTGTAGGAATTATGGCCCACCCTTGACAAAAATCAACGAAAGTTATTAGCAATGCATGTAAATTCCAGAATTTATCATGATCAGTCATTTGGGTTTGGATATCTCTCATTATATTCTTCAAACACAATCACTTTTGAAAGCAACAGAAAAGTTGCTTTAACAAAAGTCATTCTTTGTTAATTGCATGACTTAAGAAACCATTTGTAATAATACAACTTAATTTGACAATACTTTTTCTCTCCTTGAAGTCTAAGCATATCAGACTTTGCTGTGAAACTCCTTGTTTTATTGCCTTTGGGTAGTACACGCACTGTCTCTGACCCTTGCACTAGTGAGAATTATCTGCAACCTGACACAAATATCTTGAAATTTTCAACAGGCATTACGAAAATACAAAGAAAAAGCTTTGTATCCAAGGGCCTTACAGTCTAGGATTTTGTTTGTACATTTTTTTATTAAAATCTAAACTTTATTAAAAACTACATTTCCTACAGAAATGTAATTATGGTTAAAGTATGAAAATAAACTAAAATATTTTAAAGTGCTAAAAGGAAAGTCAGGTGGTTAAAATTACATACAACTAGAGAAAAGGGAGAAGTATACCTTGTGTTTTTGTGGCCTCCTTGATGATTTTCTGAAGCTCTTTCATTTCAGCATCAAGTTCTTCATAGTTTATTTCCCTAGAATCAACCCTAGGAGCCTGGAAGAGTGAAGGATCAGTTCCAAGGTAGGAACACTGAAGATGCCCATCATCACTGAGAGTGACTATAACACCCTTCAAGTCTCTGCATTAAAAAAAATAAAGCTCATTAAGAAATTGGGAAGAATCACAGCAGCAATAACATTGAATTTATGCTGCTTCTACCGTTCCATCTACAAATATAATAGAACTTCCTGTTTTTAATGAGATTCTTTGACCAAAAGGAAACAACAATATTTATTCTTTAATTCAGATGTGTTTATTAATATTACTCCTAGTTATTGCAATCACCCCTAAGAACCAATCTGTGCTAGACAGATGACTAAAACATCACCCACGTATCTCAGAATCTGTATAATCAAGACAGGTAAAGGAAAGGGTCACAGCAAACCAGCTGAGTAGACAGTACAATTGTAACCTTTTTTATTCACAAATTGTTACTTAAGTTTTTTGAAGTATGGATATTTTAGGTTGGTATGCAGGAAAAGGAATTAGCTAAATGGAACACCAAGAAAGGGAAGGGAAAGGATGCATTAGAAGAAATCACAAATGGATGGAATATGTTCACAGTGAAGACAGCAGCAGGACTTTGATGGTATCAGTACCTCCCCATATCCATTCTTTGGCTGCTACTGCAACTACTGTGCTGGCTTCAAACCCTGGCTAGCTCTTCCCTGCAGTATCTTTCTGAAAGAAAGCCATGCGGATTCAGAACGTTCCCCTTACACCGCTCTGTATCAATACAAACGAGTGTTTTATTAGCTACACTATAGTCTCTCTTCTCTCGAGGGAACAGTACTTAATTGAACTTATTCCTATAAGAATCTCACTCATTTTGTTTATCTGATCACGTACCATGCAAATGCAAGATTTAGAAAACTATTTAACAACTTACGAGACAACAGGGAGTACTGCCAACATCTTGCTTAATTTGAAGGTTATTCCTCTACAGAAGAGGAACTGAACAGTAAAGAAAGACTAGCACAGATGCAGATCTTAACAGCAAAAGTTAGGAGACAGAGAACTTTCATTTTATTTTTAAATGCTTTAATTAAACTGAAAGTTCGTATTTATTTTCATAATCATGAGGTGACATGTTCATGACAATAATTTGCTCTTATTCCATAGTTAGAATATCTAACAGCAAACACTGTCTTTGAATCAAATAAAACTGTCGTATAAAGCCAAGATAGATCAAATTTCTTAGATATAAATCTCAATTTTTATAAGAAAGCCTAATGCACTATCCCACTAATTAAACCCATGTAAAACATTTCACTTATATGTGTTCAAGCGATAATTCAGAAAGAATTAACAAAGAATATTTTAATTTACATACACTGATACCTTTCAAACACCTCTTCTAGTACAATCCTCATTAAAAAAGAGGTAGCTGTATAAAAAGATAAAACTCTTTCTGGTTTCCTATGTTGTCTTGTAGCATTGCTGCAGTACACACAGACAGGAAATCTCATTCCAAGATTTTCCAGGGTAATAGCAATGTTGAAGGCAAACAGGTATCACAGATTAATTTGGATAACTGATGGCCCAATGGGACAGTCCAAAATGCCTTTTAACAGAACACTAAGGCCACAATCCCAGTGTTGGTTTCACAGCTACAATCAAACATTCTGGAAAAACTAAGCTGCAACTGAGATCATCTCAACTCTGTACAGTTACAGCATAACTGCATACAGAAATGAAGACCCCCACTGGCCACTATATAAACAAGTAGTTGCTGCAGGTAAGTTTCAGCTTTCTCTTCCTACAGAAATTGATTTTTACTCAGTGAACGAAATAAATCTGCTGGCTGAACTACAAATGAATGGTTGGGGGTTTTTTTGGACAACAGGTATCCCCAGTTAGTCCTTCGCTGCAGGTGGAACATGCAAATCTGAACTGCCTTCTGGAACAGAACACACATACCAGGGATCACAACAAACTGTTGCCCTTATCTATTATATAAGCTCATCTTAAACAGAAACAGTCTTGCCTTTTCAGACTACTGTTCCTATTGAAACAGAAACAGTCTTGCCTTTTCAGACTACTGTTCCTATTGCCACAGAAAAGCTTCTAGCTACCACCGCAATTTTCAACATATATTAACATTCACTACAAAAACTAAGAAAACTGTAATAGCAAGCTGTGTTTGTGAGCACCATAAGGCTGGATATGCCAAGTCTCTCCCAACACATACTTTAAGAAAAAGAAGTAGAAGACAATACTGATTTTCATCTTACATATCCAGCACCTGTTAGCCACAGTCCTGTGAATGTGACTGCCTATTTGTGACCTGTAAGCTTGGGGGTTCCATCCATTATTTCTGACAAATTGTAAACTCTCAAGTCAAAGTGAGAGCAAGTGGAACTAAGAAGAGTCCTGGTTTCTCTGGCTGCTTGAATATTTGTTGCTGACTATAGTTGGTTTTCTTGCACAGGACTGAGCCTGTTGGGATTACATGCAGAACTGCTCATCCTAGTTTTCTTATGTCCAAAAAGCTCTGTAGAACACATATCTGTGCAATATTTACAGAATTCTGGATGGCACATGGAATAAATACATTGGGCTAACCCTGAGATCCGTACACAAACAACGCAAGGAGACAGACTGTTGTGAATACTTGGACAGTAACACAGTCTTGGTAAGGTTATGCAAAAAACACCAAATGTATAGGGTTTCTTAATGCTTGCCAAGTGTTTGCAAAGAACTTTGCCACACTGGCCATGGGCACAGTAAGTCTTTAAAAAAGGGATATTGTTGAAACAGATGCTACCATACTATCAAATACACTGCCCCAGTGTACTTGGTAGCAAATAAACTTTGCTATTTAGTTAAGCAAATAATGAAGTTACTAATAAATAAAAAAATAAATGGGACATGAGAAACTGCATCATGAGCTTGTTCCACAACCAAGGAACGAAAACCGACACCTGAAAACAAGACAATTTGTAAAATTCTCCAGCAATGGCTTTGGACCATCTGAAAATTTCTTTCCTGTTAAGCTAAGAAGGAAAGATCTGTGAGGACATCTGAATGTAAATCAAAGGGCAGGAAAAAAACATAGCTACACTGTTAGCAATAAATCTTTGAAGATACTCTACTAAAGTATAATACATTCAAAACTAGTTTGTAAATACAGTCCTTCCTATGTATCTTTAAGTTGGCAGTGAACTGCAGGTAATCAGACTACCAAACCAAATTAACTCAGATCAGTGAGGTGATTTTCCTATATGAATTACACTTTTCTTAACTTCTGAGTTTATGTCAGCATTACAGAATGCACATTCAAAACCTTCATCTTAAAATAAACTCATTTCAACCAACTTTCCTGTTAGTCATGACATCCTTTAAGTCTGCACTAGCTCAGAGACAAAAGCATTGGTTTACGAAAGCAGCATTACAAATGACACTTTTCCTTTGCTTCAGTTACTGTTTTGTTGGGTCCTAAGAAAATTGTTCAACATAAAACATAATACAAACATAAAACAGCCTTTTTCAGTAATCTTTCCTTGTTAAAGGTGTCCATGAATTTGCACATCAGTAGAAACAATAAGAAAATTTTGGGTAACCAGTTATAACATATGATTTATAATACATTAATTTCTCTTTTGGAATGTTTGTCAGTCAGTCAAGATTGCTTTATTCTCTCAAGTTTTTATAACCGTGGTTAAAGACAGCAGGGGGAGGGGGAGCATATTTAACAGTTTTATAGTAGTTTCCCTACAGCTACTGCAGTCATACAATATCCCTGCAAATACCATTACTTCATTTGGCACATTTTGCACACAATCTGGAATTTCAATTACTTGTTAAATTTCTTTTATTGTAAACTATTTTTTTACTATATATCACACAATAGTCAGAGTAATAACAAATCTAAGGGGACACTTTAACAGTAAGGAACTCAAAGTATGAAACAAATTATTCTGGTATCTAAAATAACTTTACAGTACAAAGCAACTCCTACACACATAAGGTAATAATTTGAAAAACTATCTTTTATTGGATTCTGGGTAATAATAATGGCATATGCTTTTTGTAGGTCTTCTCTTACTAAACAAATTGTTCACAACATAATTCTTGAAGAAATTAAAATGCTTTGCATGTTTCCAGTTATATAATACCAAACTGATCACTCAAGCAATTGACTTAAAAGCTGAATCTGTAATTCTGAGTTCCACTTGAATGACACAAGCTAAGCCTTGAGTTCTACTTGAATGACACAAGGTAAGCCTTGGACAACTCTTAGGACAAGGTCTGGTTATTGACACCATTTACATCTTTAATTATTTATATTTATAATAGCACATAAAATTATACCTCGATTTCAGAAGTAGTCTTAATTCATATTACTCATACCAATCATTTTAGAATAGAAGATCTCTGCAATACTACTTTCAGTCCTTTATTGATAATGTACCATTTATAAACTACTAAATTAAAAAACTAATTCCTGAATTGTGCTGAAGCATTTTGAATCCAATTCTCTCCTCATTTTATCATCCCCTGAAGTAATTACATGCAAGAGCATAACTACAATAGCACATTTTAGTTTAGTGCTTTGGAAAACCCAAATTGTTCTAAGTCTCACTACCATTTCAATGTCATTTTAGCTGTAACTGTGTGAAGTATTTGATAAAATGCTGAAGAAAGATCAGACTAGGAGTAATAAACTATAAGAATTTTCTAACATGAATTAATGGGAGCAAAAGTCAAAAGCCCATCTTACTCTTATTTAACACACACTCCAAAATCAGACCTTCCGCTGAGTATTTGAAGTATACGTGGTGCAACTCAGTGCCAGCTACGACCAATTTTTAACTGGTTTTGGGTATCTGTGGAGCACCTTCAAGCTCCTTTGAACATCCTTTCCTCATTAAAAAAAAAATATCTTTGGTCAACTTTACATCAAAAGTAATACTTGTAAGACTTCCCTATTCTGCTGTTACACATGAAAACAGACTATTTGTTTGCTCTCAGAAACCAAAATTCTTTTAGGGCTATTTATGCTATGTATTTAACATACTTTACATATTCTGCAGAGGACACGCAAGCATAATGTAAATATAGTGTTCAATTATAATTGTTCAACAATATGTAATTATATTGAATATCATTAAGTGGTAAATAATCTGTGCTGTTGCATTACAGAAGAGTCCTCATGTTTCCCACTTGTGTGATAGTTTAGGATTGCTGATCTTAATAGAATACCAGTTAACAAATCTAGTTAAAAAAATAATGAAATGCATGGAAGAGGAAGAGGGAAACAAAACATGATTTCAACTTGATAACCAGTGGAAAAGCAGTTAAAAAGAGAGAACTTATTACTAGAACAACAGGTCAACACCTATCCCCTCTTAAAAGCACTGAAATCCACTGAGAGTCAGAAATTAATAAAACCTGAAGTTGGCCAAAGTGATACCATTTTTAACGCCTGAAGGATTCTCCAGCTTTCAGGTCTTATACAGTACTTTCACTCTCTATTTGGTAGCGAAGACATTTTCACTAGCACCTTTACATGGTGACACCACACCACAAAACAACAAACTAGTGCCTTACTGCACAACAGATTCAGACAAGTCTTTAGCTTGCATAGTTTTCTCTTTGAAAGCGACTCTTTGCCTTAAAAAGCCAAACACCATCCAGTGATCAAATAAAAAGGAGCACCTTCTGTCAAACAACAAAATTAAAAAAGCAATGGAAAATAATTGTTTTTACTTTTACTGTCAAGTTAAAAACAAACACTACTCACAAAAGTTTGGGTCAGGGGTCTTTTCTGCCAGACCACTACTGCCATCTGCGGGGCAGCACAACAAGGCTTGCATAGGCAAGCCAAGCAGAAGAGCTCTCACACAGAATAGCCTTAAAAGCTATCATATCACATCAAATGAAGCGGGTTGGTTTTTTATTAACAGGGTTAATATAATAGTTTGACAGTTTAAATGTAAGGGAATGTTAACAGGTTAAGATTTAAAAATGCATGCAGAGGGACAGACATCCATGCATGACATCAACTTCTGGTTCCTTCAGGCAGGGAACACACATACTAGTACAGGCAGGCTAGACACACGATTTAAGCTCATGCTACAAATTACACATTAATTTTTATCTGAAGGATTAACAAACAGTTTCATGTTTTTTAAAATATAAAATCAAAAGCATTTCAAAACCAGTGAGTTTTATTGAAAATTAAAGTAGCCAGCAATACAAAATGCAGATTTATATTAAAATTAGTATTTGTCACAAGTAGAATAAAAACAGAACATTCGGAGTGATGACAGAGGCCTCCAGAAATATATGACCTTGCTATAGGCAAAAAAATGTAAAAAGCTCTGAAGCATAATATATTCAAGGAAAAGTTCATAACTTCCACGTTGCACTACTTATTATCACAGTTCCATACCTAAGACACTTAGTAGCATTATCTGAATTGAAAATGAATGTGAGGGCTGATAAGAAAACCCGATTACTTTAAATAAGAGTGCAGCCTCTAGGTCAGAGCTCCAAATAACAAGAAACAAGAGAAATTATGTTGTGATTGCATTTATGACAGTACCAGTAAGAAAGAAATCAAGACCAACTGTGACATACCTAAAACTTCTCCATGCTTCATTCTCTCTCAAGAGCTACATGAAGAACAACCTGTTTTTTCATTTGCACCTCCTTCACCTGAAGTCTAAAATCTGTTTCAAGGCCAAACTCCCTCACTGGCAAGACAGGTATACAGCAGCTTCCAAAGACTCAAAGGCTATACCAAAAGGTAGCAGCTACGGCATCGTGATTATAGGATATGGCGGGCCTCAAAAGTTTATCCTTCACCTAAACCTTCTGTTCTGCCACTTCAAGATAATGGTTAGAGTTCATTTCACTCCAAGCAAGCTGGAAAGACCCTAGCACCTCTGCTTCCAACAGTAAACAAGAGCAAGGTGCTATACTGATAAAATCTATACTCTAGTAAAGTTTATTGGTTTAGATAAAGCTTATTCTATACTGTTGGCTTCATACAAGCTAATATTACACAGTACACAAGGAAAATTAGACAGACTACAGAGGCTAACAAGAATAACCACGATGTGTCTTTACCACAGATTTATTCTGAAAGGATTGAATAATTACATAACTCTAAAAACATTCAACTCCAATTAATTTCCATCTCTTTCTCCTCACAGTTTAACAGTGATGTTCCTGCAAGCTTCAAAATTCGCCAGCATTTCAGGCAGGAAAAAGTGCATACACTGTTACTTTTAACAATACCTATCATTGTCCCTTCACCCTGTTTTGTAAAGAGCAAAGTTGTTCTTTAAAAGCATCTCTGGCACTTCGCATTGCCAGCTGACTCTCATCTTCATACCTTAACATAAATGTCCCACCTACTGGTCCTCGTAAGAAAAAATGTCTTTCGTGTTCATAGCATAATAATCAAGATCTTCAAAATCAACAACCTTAGACCATTCATAGTAACTGTTTTTCAAACAAGACGTCAAGCGCTTCCATGGGCAGAGCAAGTGTCACAATAGATCCATAAACTCCAGCCTACTGCTCAATACCCAACGCCAAGACTGAGTTCAGAACCTGATACAGTTATACTGTACTCTGTCACAACATGAACAGGCACAAAGAAATTGCAGGTTGGCCACAAAAACCCATGTTATTTGTTTAAAAGCAAGTGTTTTATTTTCAGTACTAGAGGGGGAGTTACTTGCCTTCTTGTTCTTGAGCAGTTAGAATTTCCACTTTCAAGGCTTTCTCTAGAACCATGAGGGTAGGAATATTTTAAGTGTTATTCTAAAGTAGGTTGTTGAAACACTTACAAAACCATATGACTGTAAAAAGTAGGCTTTTTGAAAAAGCAACTAAGTGACATGTAATAAAATTAAGAGAACTGGCAGTATGGGCATGTGCTTAGTATCATACAGTAAATATAATTCGAAACTAACTTGCTAGAAAGCCCAGTCATGAATCACAGTATACGCTGGACATAGTATTTGGCATATCTATGTCTTTTGAAGGATCAGAATCATACTAAGATAAAAGAAATACAATCACATTCATATTTTGTGGGTAATCTACACACATTAACATTATTTCTTAAAAAAAAAAAAACTTTAAAAAGAGTAATATTTTGTGTTGCCATCTCTTGACAATCCAGTGGCAATTTACTGATGAAAAACAAATGCAATCTTTTTTTTTTCCCTCTATAAAAACATTTTTTTTAAATGTAGTTATGTTTAAGTAGAAAGATTCTAGAATTCTCTGCACTTAACTTCTCTGATCTGGCAACATTCTTACAGAACACTCAAATATAAATTTATATATATACATGTATATAACTGAACGGTTCATACTGTGCGTCATAACTGGCATTGCTTCTATTACAGTATTACTGTACAGAAAAGGGAAAAATCTTTCAATAAACTATAAAGTTTTATTCCTGCAGTTTTCTTTCCATAAAACCATGTAATAAGTGCTAAGTTTTGCTGGGTTTATATGTAAGTTTTGCCATTTTTATACGGTGATTCTTTAACAGTTGTGGTAGCTGTGGTGATGTCAGTTATAATAAGGAATAACAGATGGGCTGGAATGAAGAACAAAGTATTTTCAAGCATTTGGATAGCTAAAAAATTCAATGAGAGGGGTTTCATTTTGACTCCACCCACTATTACCCTAGATGTGATTGCACTTTTACACCTTGTATACTTAATTCAACTACAATATTTCTTCATATTTTTTCCAGTTAAATTCAGTTCCTGTTGCCTTTCTACTGTTTGGAGAGCCCAGCTACACAAAGTACGTTCATCTAACCACCCAATGTACTACGATTCTGTGCCAGAGCACAAGTTTTAATTTCAAGTTCGTATTTGGACCAGGCCAGTATTTTCTCACTTGCAAACTGATCGCAGATTTTAATTTTCTTTAACAAATACTGGAAGCTAAAACGTCATAAAGCACATTTTCAACCAATGGCTACACACCAGAGCTCTGAACTGCAATCTTTTGATTCACGTACCTCATTTAAATTAAATTGATCATTCTGTTGGGCTACATATGAGTTCAAACCTGGGACTTAATTTTGTGTCAAAACAAAGACTTTAGACACTAAGTCATGTTCTTTTCTTTACAGAGACATGTTGCTGAATCAGAGACTTCAGATATAAACTTATTCAGATAAAGTGCCATGAAGTTACAAGCATGTTAACTATGTCGGGCTCAAACTATTACTCCTATACAGAAGACAAGTCTTGGTGCTATGAAGGCAGCAAACAAAAGTCTTTAGGGACTTTATACCTCATTAGGCAAATAAGTATACAAACCACATATTTCTCACTAGTCATTCTACTGTTATGAAATACTAATGAATTAGAAAATCCAAAAAGAGTATTGTATTATATATTTTTCTAGAAGGCAAAAAAGTTATTCTCTCCATGGATGTATGCTGCAAACACTGTAAAATTCTTGATTTTTTGGTGTTGGCTTGAAGATGGTATTGTTTTTAAATGCAATAAACACGATAAATGCATCTTTCAGTAGCATGTTTCCCTTCAAAATGCAAACTGATTAACGATCCTGAAGTGCAGCAGCACATACCATTTGGCTTATGCTTAAAGTGCACCAGAGATGGTGTAGCGACAATCTCTATTGGTCACAGTCACTAGAATAATACTTCTCAGCCTTGCAGTCAAGCTGCAGACTAATGGGGAGAGACTAGACAGGAGCAGAGTATTAGAATACACAGTAAGCTACTAAGCCATAAAAATCACTCAACCCTTCCTCACGCATCCTTTTGAACCTAGAGCTAAAGCACCAGGAATTTTTTTGCAGGCCTTCATTGTTGCTCGTATGGTCCTCAAACAGCTAAGGCCAACAATAACACTGACAGTTCAAAGGTGGCACATCAGACTGTCAGGCCAAGAATCCTTCCTATTTTGATCTGCAAGTATCCTTAAGTGGTCATCTCTGGTTATTAAAGAATGAATGCCACATGCCTGTAGTAGTATATGGTAAAACAGAAAAGTCAAAGACAAGTAGCAAGAAATCATTACCTTCAAGCAAAATGGGCTGGAAATAACTAGATAATTAAACAACACTGTACACATCTTTTTACACTATTCATCTGTTATGCATGTTACACATGCTTTTATTAGAAATGATGCAAGAAAAAAGGAAAGAGGTAGCTAGGAGTAAAATGATAACTCAGGGCACAGCAAGACACTATTGCTTCAGTAAATTAGAAGTTACTGTCTCCAAAACTAACTTGTAAGTATTTAAAAATATTGTAAAATACTCTCTTCTAATGCACCTGTATAACCATAACACAAGTGAGGATCTTCCAAGAGACAGGAAAGTGTAGTAGCCATGGCTATCGGCACCATATGGGACAATATAAATATTCAAACACTAATTAAAACGATTACATAGAAAATTATTTTAAGTACCTTCATTAGTCAGTCTCTGCTTCTTTATTTCCACAAGGGGAAAAAGGACTCATACAAGAATAACATTAGAAATTTTAGACCTACTGAATTACTTTGTCTTACAAGTAGTAAGAAAATCAGACACTATTATAGCATCTTAAGTCAGTAATTCTGAAAGTGATTCAGTAAGCCACAGTATTTCCTGCATCTCAGCCTACACTATGTGACTTATAAATTTATTACTTTAAGTCTCTGATTCAGTAGAATCTATAATGAAATACATAACAGCGTAAGTCAAAACATGAACACTGATAGCCTATGGGTAGCTGGCTTTAATAGATGGCTGATAACTACATTATTATGTGGTACAGTATTAATAGGCTGGTGATTCATAACACTGATGTTAGGAGCTCAGGCATCACCCCTATAGTCAACCCTGTAGTGACCATACCTAGAGAAGCAGTAATGAAAATTACCTAAGTAAATTTCAAATGCCATAGTCATTTTTAGTGCTAGCAATTAGCAGAAAAAAAACCCCATTTTTTGATCGCAAACTGAGCAAAACAGAACCAGTGGTGAAGACATGGGACCCTGTGATATTTTTACAGGATCATTCCTTAGTATAAACCTAGGCAGACTTGAAGTTCATAAAGAGTTAAAGTGTGGATAAAGCTTACTAAGTAGCCCTGCTTGCCATCTTGAACATATAAAGTCTACTTTTATTTCCTGGATTTTCAACAGTTACTTTAATTTAAAAAAGAAAATAATTTTTTCCCCATCTCAAATAATGAAAATCTATTTAATAGCTTAACCCAAGCTAAAAAGTTGGGTTCTGGAAATTTAGTATTTTAAGAAACTCAGAAATTCTTATTCTTTAAAGGTGATAAATTACTTCTGTACAAAAAACCTTTCCAGACTGCTTTATATTTCCTCTTCAGAAAACATGCTGTTTCATTACCAAGTAAAATGATATTTACCTGTCAAATAAATGAATGTGAAAGAAAATAGTCTAGTAACTTTTACCAACTTGGTCATATCTGTCAACCCCTTGTAATAAAAGGAAGTTCACATTTTACAAGGCATACACATTATTGTGTGGGTTATTTGCTTCAAGAATCTTTCTTCCATGAAGAAAAGTCCTTCTGCTCACAGATATAGTAGTACATATAAACGCTCACGTAAGAAAGGTGGTTCCCGTATTCTAATCCCAGATGTAGCTCCTAAAAGCAAGAGGCATCACATATGCAATGCATTCAGTTATCTATAGACAAGCACTACAGGTGACTTTAAAGTTTTTTAGTTTGGGTATTTCTAATCAAATTCCAATGTGACTGAATGTGAAAATATCCTTCATTTAAACATGAAGCCCATGGATATACTGGTGCCTAAAGTCGTAAGAGTCCCCAGTAGACTGAATAGAGAGGAAAAGAATACCTTTCCACAACACATCTCCTAAACCTTGAGAGAAGGTTAGTTTACTATTAGGACTCTGCCTGCTGATAAATTCCACGTGAAATTAACATTTTTTTGCCATATAGGTACCACCAGACTTCATTTCTTGATGGACAGCTGAAAGCACAAAGAACCAAAATCAGGGACATCATGAAATACAGACTTGAAAAAAGAGGTATTTGAGGAAGTTTGCAGTCTATTTCAGTTTCAAAGAAAAAAGTCAGGCTACCTTTTAGCATTCACAGGCTTATCAGATATAACTTGAAGGCTGCGTACAAACAAAACCAAGTATTAAAATTAAGACTACTGAACTTGAAAAATGTTCAGAAGAAACAAAGTCCCTGATTTAAAGGCTTCGTGCTTTCCTATCACAAAAACAGGTTTGTAACTTGGAAGTGATCAAAACAGAAATCCCTTTCCTGAGATTATGTCCAAGCTATAATGCTCTATGTGGTTTTAGCTCAACCCACAGGGGCATTTCAGATGTTTGTGATGGAAACATCCCTGAGGCTAGCAACACGAGCTATTTTGCTTCAGACTGAAAGCACCTTAACATAATGTTCTAGTTTCAGGCCAGCCAGGTCAGAATAATACTTAATGCAATCAATCAACCATTAAAAAACACGGTACTCCTAGGAACAGTTTTGCCAAGTGAGTTAGTGTCAAATAAATAGAAAAGTAGTTGTCTAAGTATTTTAATCTACTCCAAGAACCTTTTATGGTCAAGCATATGGAGACAGGATAATTCAGGCCCAGAAAAACAAACACAACTTGTGATAGGCCCTTAAAAATGGACTTTCTGCTACTTTCTGAAGAAGTTATTTCAGATGATTCAGACAAACATACCCCACCTTTTTGGTGGGGGACTATTAAGTCACTTGCCTTTGCAGGCTCAAATCCCTGCTTGCTCCCCACACAATTATCTGAATTATGAGGGGGAGAGAGGGGAGGGAAAAACTAGCACATTTCAGGAAGCATCA
>JAVJGI010000050.1:92823489-92865245 GCA_035590275.1 Ibycter americanus | reverse complement strand
TGATTCAGACAAACATACCCCACCTTTTTGGTGGGGGACTATTAAGTCACTTGCCTTTGCAGGCTCAAATCCCTGCTAACAGGAAGAAAATTACTTTCATATGAGGCGCTTTAGCTAACAGGAACTCTGTGTAGGAACCACAATCCTATGGCCTTGCTCCCCACACAATTATCTGAATTATGAGGGGGAGAGAGGGGAGGGAAAAACTAGCACATTTCAGGAAGCATCAAAAAGTGACAAATTCATGAAATTTATAATGTATGAACATAAGAGATACTGCTCATGAAATTTCCTTCACAAAGGAGATGTGGAGGTACAAGGAGGGTCTTAGAGATGAGGTCTCTGATGAAACAGAAAAATGGAAACTAAAGGGCAAGAAAAAAGGGAATGGACTTTGAAGTCAATGTTAAGAAGATATTTATATAATTATGGTGGATACCAAACAAACACTGCTGATCACAATTACCATTTCAACACTGAAAATTTGAGGGGACTAGGAATTCTTGTAACTCCTTTGTGTAACTTCCCAGATTTCAGCTGTTATAACTGCAGCATATGGATAGTTTCTCTTCAAACTACTTTAGAAGGGGGTTTTGGTTGGTTTTTTGGGGGTTGTTTGGGTTTTTTTAATCAATTCTGGCAGAACACCTACACCATTTTCTTCACAAGTTTCAGCATCAGTGAGAATGCTTTTGCACAGCCACAACTTTAAGGATAACAACAAATCATCGTGCAAAATCAGCATGCAAAAATGTAATTGTGCTAGCAAGCTTATCAATGGGAAGATTAATTTGTGCAGAGACAAAGTCCTAAGCAGTTTAATCCAAATTGTCAATGTAAGTGGTTATATCTCTAAAGCAGTCTAGGCAGTTTTAAGCATGTAGGACCATTCAAGCAATGTCATAAACTCCTATACAATAACAGAACCAGAATATAAACTTCTAACAAAACAAGGGGCAAACTTCTACAACAATGATTAGAACTGAACTTCCAGTTCAGTGATCATTATTATAGAGATCTTCAGGTAAAATCCAGAATAACTTTAATCTCTCAAGTTTTTGCCTCTACTTCAAGTTTCTGATCACAAGCTTTTATACAAAATTTTCAATTTCCTGACAGAGAGCATTCACGTTTTAACAGAAGGCAAAAAAGTGTAGTTCAACAGCTTAAATATACACCACTTTTAGAGTGCAGAGACACCTCACCAAAAATGTTATAAGTAACCACTTATTTTTGATTCTATTCTTTCTTGTATGTTTCTGAAAATGTTACAGAAATCAAGCAGTTTATGCTGGAATTTAGTCCCAAATGTTGTAGTGCATTATTATCATTATTTACATACTGGTATTGCAATAGGGAAATACTGTATTTCACATTAACGTAAGAGGAAAAATCAAAGCATAAAGAATAAGGAGGGACACACACTAGAAACACAAGTTACTTAGCTGGAATTCTCCAAAGCACTTGAACAGCTGATCTTAGAAATATACTATCAAGATTATAGGATAAAGTATATGATTGTCTTTATGAGCCAACCACTACCCCTGCACCAAGGGATTTTTATAAAATAGCTTCTAATAATGCCTTTCTTATCCAGCAAGCCAGAGTCATACATTAAAAGTAACAGACATCATGCCAACAGGAAAATACAGATGAACATATATGATCTGCAGAGACAATTGCTTTCAAAACGCTCCATTGACTTTTTAAGTATTATTGCAATAAAAGTGGAAAGGATGTGAAAGTAATTAATTGACATACAACATATTTAAGGCACTTCAATCTCTCAGCAACGTAGGATTAACAACTCTATGCTTATTAAGGTACTTAATATTATTTATGTTACAGTAGTGCCCAGAGGCCCCAACAGAGACTGAGGCCTCTCTTGAGTGGAGTATTAGAAAACCATTACCACATTGACCCACAAAGAATCCCCTTTCCAATTATTTTTCTTTTTTAATAACATATGTTTTGTTTAAGCCGAATTACTACCTCTATAAGCTTTACTACAGCTTTTGCCATTTAGCTCATCTTTTTTTGATATCAGAAAGAAGTACAAGCATATGACATTTTTAAATAGAAAGACAGAAGCATAGGTCTGAAACACGTGCGCTAGACTTCTCCCTGCCTTTCAGGCCGCTGGGTCTAGACACACAGACGCTCCTTCATCTATCAGTACCTGTATAAAGAGGTGTGTAACTAGATTGCTGTCTCTCCACCCCCAACAGAACAAGACCCCAAATCAAACCCTAGCACTAGTAGGTCTGTGGGAATTCTGAATCTAACTAGCAAAATGATCTGGGACAAATTAGGAGGCTGTCAACATTCTCACTAAGATCAAACTACCGAGTGTTAAAAGTTCACGTGGAACAGGCAGAATCTGCATAAACTTCTTAGAGGCATTTTTGAAACAGCTGGTTCAATAATACGAATTTCCAAACAAATAATTGTAGATATGAATGTTAGCACAAACTGCTGTTGTAAAATCAATGTTTTTTTCAATTTTTTTCTGACAAAAACATTTTTTCCAGACTTCAAATCTGTACGATCATATCCTGCATAATTTTGGTTTACACTAACGGGCCCATTGAGACTATTCATTGTGTTCCACTTGTAAGACCTGTTGGATGAAAGCCAGCACAATTCTTGCCAGAGAGTCTAAAAAAAAAATTTAAATTATAAATTATTAAAAAAATATCAGGTAACCATTAGCATCAAACAAAACACAAACATCCCTCAGATTACTCTCCATAAGTCAGTAAAGCTAGTTAGTCAGATGTTGCATTTTCATTTCTCACGAGATAAAACGCACGACTTATGATCAGGTATTCAACAATCCCGTGTATGTTGGCACAGCAACTGCAAGCCTGCTGGAGATCAGAAGTAATCTACCTGACAAGGACACTCCTACTGCATCCCACGTGGTCACAGGCACTGGGCAGCCAGCACCCACTACAGCTCTGGTGGCACACAGTACAGGCATAAGATGGACTGTAAAAACACTAGCCGAACTTTTCTGTAGTTTGCTTGTTTCAGTGACAGACTCAGCATCAGTTATCAATACATCATAATTTTTCTGTACTTGATCCCCTGCCCAACCAGTTCTTTCCCTGACCTGTCTTATGCGTATTTTACAAAAAGTTTTAGTCTGTTGCAGTGCAATCCTCAGCAATTTAAACAGTTCCTTGATTTCCAAAGTTTAACATTGGAGTTTAATAATCTGTTCCAAAAAATCATCTCTGGAATTCATATGCTCTTAAATGCTTAATGAAGAACAGATTTTCAGTGAGATTCTCTATTTTCCTGTCTCAGGGAAGGATTTTAACCACATTGCAAGGCTTTACTTTTCATTCTTTTAAAGAAGAAACTACTCCACCGGAGCTATGAGACCCCAGTTTCTACCTTCACCCAAAAAAGACAGAAAATCTAAAGCACAGTATAGCAGTTCTAGCACTCTTCTAGAATTAACAGTATGCCATTAATGAAAGGAATATTTTACAAAACAAACCAAAAACACTTTGAATTTTCCTTTTACGAGCCACCTTATTTGTTACATACCTCAGAACTGTTTGTTAGGATCTAGAAGCAAATTTCACAACCGGAAATTAAACTGAAAAAAGTAAACTTTAACAAGTTACTTACTGTAAATTCGCTACTTTTATGGATACAGGAATATAGGGAAGCTGAGTGGCCCATTTCAGTGTGACATCTTGATAAACATTCAACATTTTACTATGGTTTGCAATTAGAGTGTTTATTGTTCCTTCTTTCACTGTTAAAGATATAAAAACAGTTTTAGGATGAAAGGTTTTCAAAAGCCAGTACTTTTTTTGAGGCTTATATCATTACGTGATTTTTTTCTTTTCCTTTTAAGCCATTACTTGTTATAAATGAATTTAATATAATTAAAGCGTCAAAAGTTATGAAAGTTACACTGACAATAACCAAGGACATATGCGATTAATTATAGGTACCAATTTCAATTGCATACTATACAACACATGCCATAACTTTCCAAGGTTTTACCCAACCATGGTTGGTAATTTAAAACATGACGAACAAAGACTCATTAATTGCCATGTTGCCATGCTAGGATAGATATGACAAAATACTTGCTGGGTAAATATCAGCTACTTACAGTCTTCATTAATTCACTGACCTGTCAATACTTATTAAAGGTGTATGCATTTATAAGGTTTATTTATAGAACAACTTAAATCAGAAAGTATCAAGTGTGAAGACTGTTAAGATCATATTTATAAATTCTAAAATTAGATTTTAAGTCTAAAATAAGACATGGTGTCAAAAATTCATCAGATAAGATTTTGAAACATTAATAAAGAATAGGTATTAAGAGTCTATAGTTCTATAGTAGCATCCAACCAAGTTTCTTCCACACAATGTATTAAGTTAGTTTCATCTCCTAGCAGTAGAATTTGATTATTTTTTTTTAACTATCCATAAATAACAGAACATCCTCAAAGACTATTTTACTCTTCCAAAATCTCTCATTCTTCCATGTACCTCAATTTGGTGATGAGAAAATATCTATTTAGATTCTAAAAATCATGACACTTCACCCTAAGTAAGATGTGAAAATAAACCTGCCTCATCCAAAAAGAGAGCTCTGATTCCACGGATTTTCTACAAATCAACAGCTTATTCAGAGAAATATATTTATTCAGTCAGTGGGGAAAAAAAAAAAAATCTTAGCTGTAAAAGTAACCAAGCTAAAGTTAAGTTGAATTTTCCTTTTACACACCTGAACAATAAGGAATGAAGCAACTCGGGTTGTAATCAAGCTTTTTCATGAATCGAATTTGCCCATTATCCTTAAGGCAAAAGAAGTTTCTCTCACCAAGCACAAAAACAGAAGAAACTGCCTGATTAAAGGAGACAACGCATATATCCAGTGCTTGCTCTCCGATGTTTAAAACCCAGTCCACCTTCAGAAGAAAAAATATGTTCCAGAGATCAGTTGACAACTGCATATTAAAGACAAAACTTAGAGAAGGTTCAGAACTCATCAAGTTACATGAGTATCATTAACATAGATAAAAAAGCAAAATCAAGGTCTTTTTTTGAAGGAGGCTTATCTCTTATTTTGAAGACAGTTGGTAACTTTCCTTACTGTGAGTAAAGCAGCAAAAAAATCCGCTTTTTAAAATAGTCATGAATTGATGGCTATGCAGTTCACTTAAGTATATTTAAATTTTAAAATATATATCCCATACAAAATGAAAATGCTTTATACTTTAACTATTAAATCCAAGAACAGAGTATTAGAATAATTTAAATCTGCCTCTGTATGCGTCCCTAGTTATTAAGGGCAAGGTTAGACCGCAAAAGGTGATAAATTATTCTACAAATACATGTAAATGGAAAAATAGACAAAGTTTTAGGTGCATAAACCAATATTCATGCTTGTAGTCACTAATGTACACCCTTCAATCTGAAGAATGTGTACATCATAGATTGTCTATTTTCCAACTATATACATTGATATAATAAACAACTATTTACAAACCCTGCCCTGCCTACAACTGTACATCTTTAAATGTATTTATTTCTTATTGATACATTTCATCGTTTTCTTACTTCAGCTCCTCTGAGAAATTTCAACTAACTCACACATGCAAAAATTGCTTTTGACTTCTGCCAAGCTGGTTAAACTGAAATTCAGAATTTCTGAAGTTAAAAAATAGCAAAGGTCAACCATCAACACTTTCTATATGAATAGCATCCATCATTTTGACTAAAGAACATAGAAAGTGTTAGTAAACATACTGGCATTATCTGATATCTGAAGCTGGAAGTGCCATCTTAAAATTCAAAGGGAAAAAAACCCAGGCTTATTAAATATGTCTTCATGTATGCTTCTAATTTTAGATTTTAAAAATATATTTAATTTGCAGCATATCTGATGAAGCTTCCAAATTTCTTATTTAAAAACTATGTTTTCTCCTAATTCAAGATGTAGGATTCTGACTTAACAGTTTGAAAAAATTCTACAATTAGCCAATGGAAGCAAGATGCTGTCCCAGTCTTTTACTGTCATACCTGAAATATGCTGAATCTAGAATTTTACACAGTATATTTAGCAGACAAGCAATTCTGCTGCAGAACCACAGAGAATGACATTCTCTTGCTCTTAATAGGAGGCAGCTGAAATATTACACAACTCAGTCACAGAGACCTCCTGAAGACCATCGAATCCACACATTTGTGACAAAAAGAGTCCAAGATACTGACTGTTTATGGAAACATTTTTCACTGCTGAGTTTTCTCTAAGTACAAAGGATTTCCCAAGTAGAATGAGGTTAATTTTGTAAGTCCAGTACAAAGTCACAAATATACTTAAATTAAAAACACAAGCAATATTTCAGATGTACCTATTTATCTATTTTACTGCAGTTTCTGTATTGCAAAGACAGCCTCAGAAATAGTTCTTTCCAGTACACAGTTGGGGTTTTTGGTTGGTTTTTTTCCCTCTCCTTAGAAAAACAGTGAGTTTTAAGGCCCAACCTTAAACAACTGAGGCCCAAAACAATCTTAATAGAAATCTACTGGAGTCTTTCCATTGCCTTTGATGGCAATTGGATCAGGTCCTTTGTCAGCAATGTTTCCACTCCTAACTTAGCATTGGTCTCTCTAAGATGTATGCAGTGTACCATACAGGTTATGTAAAACAAACAGGTTTTACCGCAAGTCTTTTTCCAGGATTAAGTTTTTGCTGTTCTGTTTCTTGTCTTTCATCAGCATCTGTCGCAAATGCCAGCACTTGGTATCTGTTACAGGAAGTTTAAAAAATTTTAAAAATAAAGTATTATCTTTGTAGTTAATACTCTTACATTAAGTGAAAAATAAAATGTAATTATCATAGTATGAGTATACATACACAGTAAATGCACAGTTTAAAAGGACTGTTAGAAAGCCTGCTGCAACACATCTATCATCAGCAAAGATGTTAAGATAAATATCACCATAGGGTAACAGCTAAGTGTAAAGGTAGAAATTAAAACAAATATTTCTATTCAGATTTTATCTGGTGTTAAAACAAATTCAACAGCTAAATATATTAGAGGATAGAAATCTAGATCACAAAGAAAAAAAACCACCATATTTTCAAATTCTGAAATTAGGATTCTAATAAAAAATAAACTTTTTTCTCTTATTAAGCTTTAAAAAAACCTCCTAAACTACCCTAAAATATAATCTGCTATATCAAATAGTTACACTCTCAAGCACATCCATTAAGTGGTTCCAATCCAAGAGATAACAGTAAACTGGCACCAGTAGATGGCTCATCTAGCAAAAGATGGGAGGTTTGTGGGTTTGGGGTTTTTTTATTATTTTGTAACTGCCAACCAACCATACCAAGAAAAATTTGCCATGAAAACATTAGAACAAAAGAAGTCAACTGCCATAAAAGCTCTGCACGTTCATCTGTCCTCATTTACACCTATGCAATCTTCAAAGTTCCATCTGTGTCCTCATTGACTCTTCTGTAACTATTTCTTTTCTGAATTTGTGCTGGTGTCCTAACTTACTAAACTACCCTGTTTCCATGTATGCACACTAGATACTACCCTGTTTCCATGTATGCACACTAGATAATATGTAAAATACTGAAGTTTCCTACAAAAGTGAAATAAACAACAAAAAAAGCCAAAAAACTTATCCGAAAGATAAAAATCAATTCTGGAAGTCATGGAGTGCCATCAGCTCCTAAGCTCAAACCAACACAACTCTGAATCTTCCAATTCAAGTCTAACAAATAAAAGTACATATTTTTGTATATTCTCAAGGTCAGAGATTTAAAATTATGACACTAGCAGTTCTAACATTTCAGTCCTCACCTCATATTGTGGTGATTGCTATTGAAGGATTTTAGTTTCTAAAATTATTTAACTTACAGAAGTAAACTATGTATTTGGAGTAAGAAATTTAATTGCTTAAGGTGAATACTATAAGCTAATTAAAAATACTAATTAAGCTGCTTCTAGTACAATTATTATGTCTTTAAATGTCCTCTATATGAACAAATTCACTTCCCTTTTTCAGTTTAACACATTTATAAAAGAAGTTGCAGATTCTTACCTAATAAAATTTTGTCTTTTCACCATATTTTATTGATAGTCTTGTCTAGCACATTTTCATTTTTTTAACTAATCAGGGACTAATACACAGTTTTCAAACCAAACTCCCGCTGAACAGCAATATGTGTTGCTGTTTAAGTACCAACTACCAGCATCCAAGTCTTTCACCACAAAAAAACTCAAGCCACAGATGAAAAACACAAACTTTCAATTGACCTATCACATCACATATACAATCATTTAAATAAGAGGCATTTTGCTTTTAGATCTTGAAAGAATTCAGAATCACACAGGAAATACTGCTTTCAAATGAAGGCATTGGTCTGTATGAGCTACAGGAAGACAGATGATTTGAAATTTGGCAATTTGTTCTGCTACAAAAACTAGATAAGACTGCTATATTTTTCATTTACTATAACAAGAAAACAATGTTTAACACTATAAAAATAACTTCTTCTCTCCTTACCATGTCTATTTCCTTCACTTTAGAAGGATTATTTAACTTATTCTAATGTCCTAATAGTTCAGACACACACTAGATATTAGTACTACAGTGTCTTAACATTTGCCACTAAAGACCAATAAACAAGTGAAGAATTCCTTTAAAACTACACCTTCCTACAACAAAGACAGCACACTTGTAAATCAGTGACAGACTGAGGAAAAAATTTAGCCAAATCTGTTGTAAAAGTCAAGAATCTAAACATAATGAAAACGCATTAGATATTCATTTTAATGAAAAAAATACTTCTTTATTCCTTACCAATATTAATAAATTCTATTCTAATTTATTTCTCAGGGGAAATATGAATTTTCTATTAAATTACTTGTACTTGCAACACATACATCTTCCCCTGTATCAAGAAAACAATACGCAATGTCTATAATCTGCTCGTGCAATATACAGAATCTAAAAACCATTTGATCAAGCTTAAGCAGCATAATAAAAAAGAGTATTGCTTGAGAAATTCAGGTGATAGTGTAGTGTGACAAAGCATTGTGTCAGATAAATGTTCCCCAGAGTAGATTCCCAAAGCATGATCTATAAAATGTGGCATTCTTATTTCATTCAATATGATTACCTCTGAAAAAATCCTTAAGGTACTTGCTAACCCATTCCTCCAGCTTGATAAGATTCCTCTGAATGGTAGCCCTACGCTCTTTATATTAGCCAGTTCCTACGATTTGGCATCATCCTTGAATTTCAGGAGATGCGTTCTGCCCTATTGTCCAGGATTAAGATGTTAAAGAAATACTGGCTCCAGTATCAGCTCCTGAGAAACCGCACGCATCTTTGGCTGCTAGTTGGAACTGTGGACAACTACTACTCTGTAAGCCTGACAGCTCTGCCACTTTTTCATCCATTTTTTAGGGTTTGTTTGGGTTTTACCATCACAGGTAGTAGCTCTGCCCCAAACACCTCCCACCCCAATTTACTGCAAGGCCCAGAGATTCAAAAAGCCAAAGAGCAGACCTTGTCAGTTTTAATGGAGAAAGGATGAAGCAAAGCAAGTATTAAGTTCCTTGGTCTTTTCAGACCTCGGTTAAAGTTGCCCAGTGTTCAGTAGTGGGTCAGTTTCCTGGATCCACCTTTTACACCTAAGGCATCTGTGGAATTCCCTGTTCTTCAGACCCTCTGCCAGTAGAAGTTTTAACCAAGATTACACCTTCTCAATCCATGCAGGTATGTTTTATATTCCTCCTTAGTCCGTATTAACTTCCATCTCACACATTTTCTTTTCCCATTTGAACTCAGTCAGGAACCACCTATCCAGTCAAGCTGCTTTCTGCTACTTCTTATTTTCCTGAATATAGAAATCGATCATTCCTGGTCTTTGCTAATGTTATCCATGAAGATTCACCAGCTTTCCAGAGCCCTTCTGCTCTTCAAGGCAGCCTCTCACAGGATCCTACCTACCAGTTCCTTGAACAAGCCCAAGTCTGTTCTCTTGAAATCTACACTTTAGTCCACTGCTTATCTTCCTCACTTCTCTTAGCATCTTAATCTACATAATTTCATGGTCACTGCAGCCAGTGTCTGCAACACTCAACAGCAGATGCTGACTATTACTCCTCCAAAAATTTCTTTCTTCTTTCTGAGATCTAGGCACCTTCCTTAGCCAGGCTGTCTAGCACCTACATCAAAAAAGTTTTTCCTAATACACCTCAGAAACCTTCCGCATTGCTGAAGTCCATTATGTTGCCCTCCTAGCAGACATTAGTCCTCCATGAGAACAAGGGCCTGCAATTGGGACTTCTTGTTTAAAGGCAGCTTCATAGCAGACATCCACCGCAACATCCCCTTCCTCAAGCATCCATCTGATTCTAAACAGATAGATTCTTGATAAAGACTCCACATGGTGGTTCAGTATTCAGGCTGCTCCTACATGGTGAACACAAATCCTCCCTTGTATGTCTTTTCTTCCTGAAGAGCCTGGAGTCATCAATTATAGCACCTTAGTCATGCAAGCTACCCTGTCACATCTCTAAGTGCACACAAAACTTCTAGCTCTTCCTCTTTGTTGCCAAGGCTGTAGGTGTTTGTAAATATGCACTTAATATGGGCCCTGACTCATCCCACTTCATCTGAGGTACTATGAAAGCATCCCCCTTTGTGCACTTGACCTTTATACCCTATAGCATCATACATGCTGGATTTAGCACCTATCCCTCAGTCTAGCAGTCAAGGAGGTTAACAATCCCCCTCTGCCACTTTATCAGGTGGATTCCATCTCTTCCCCCCTCCCTAGCTCTCATTCCTTTGAGAGGATCCTATAACCACAAAAGCCAAAGCCCAAGCCCTGTCTCTGATCTCTTCTGAAAACTGAACAGATTCATCAGACTAACACCTCTTTGCATCAAAATAAAAATCCCATTGAAACAACTGGAAGGAAGATCTCGCTCAAGCAGTATAGCACTGACAACACTGAAAGCACAGATTAGACTGAACTGAAGCTGGGAAAAACCTAGCATTTGCAGGACAACATGATATGTCTTGATAAGCTAGTAAACTTAACACATTTATACAAATAAAATAGGACCATAAAGTCCTCAGGGGACACAGTTTGCTTTCTTATGTGACTGTACAGAGACAGTAATCATTCAACAACATACAACATTTTATTTTTCTTCTTTCCTGCAACTGCCTATCACCTGCTTTGGGATACAATATTAGTAAAGGCAATAAAAATAAGACATGATCACTTTTAATTTGTTTACATACTAAATGACAGCACCAAAATATGCTATAATTACTGAACGTGAATACATACTTGTAACTCTCAACCTGTCGACAGGAAGACACTGTAATGAAAGAATCTGTCCGAGAGCTGTAAGTCAAGGGACCAGGCAGAAGAAAACCAGGTAAAAAACGGCCAAAAGCATAGCTTTCCTGTTCAAACAGCATGAGCATCCCATCCATGGACTGTATGCATATCAAATCTCGACCTAAGGAAAGCAAAAGAAAGCAATACAAAGGAAACAAAGTAATTATATTTATATAGTTTTAATCCTGAAATTGTTAGTAAATTAGAATTGTACTCATAAGTAATCCTAACAAAAATAAAAATAAGATTAATTTTAATTTACATGAGTGCTTACTATGAGGAAGAACATTAACTATTCCAAACTCAATAAAAGCTTACTAAAATAAACAGCCTAGATTTGGGGGGGAAAACATTCAGAATATATTAAGAGCAAAAAAAGTGTTAGATATTTTATTTCAAACTAAAATTCCTAAAGATATAACTTTTACAATTTCAGTTTAAAGAAATGTTTCAATACTCCTGAAACCCCAAATTTTCCTGGTTCTTAAATGCCTCCATACCCTGCAAGCAGTCATAACAACTGTGGTTTAAAAATAACCTATTCTACTCTTTCAAGCCTACTTAAGCAACATAACAGAGTCCTACAAATATGTATTGTTGTGAAAATAATACAATGGTAATGTTTTCCACGCTTTACATTCACATTTTCTGTCTTCAAGGAAAGAAAAAACAAAACAGGCCTACTCCATGTTACCAACAAGACTAAAAAAGAATAAAATAAAAAAATTAAGCTTGGAGCAAATTAATTCAAGCTTTGTCCATTATTCAGCAGCCTCCAGACATGACTTGTCATGCCTCAAGTACACCAATCTAAATTCAAAGTCTCATTTGGAAGACTTCTGAGATCAGAAGCTGATTATGCAGTTTGCATTTCATATGCAAGGGTAACAGTTCAAACAAACAACGTTTTTTCATGCATTCAAAGACAGCTATACCAGGAAGACTAATACCTTCTGAAGTTGATAGAAGTATCTCTCCTAAATTCAGAGATAAGCCCCTATCTTGCAAGCACAACATGAAATAGTAATAATTCAACATGCCTATTCACCTCCATTAAAATACTCCATTGTGTTTCGGGAATTTATGTATGGAGGACCCAAACAAATTGTCTGTTCACTAAGCTCCATCCTCAATCCTTTAAGAACTGTTTTCTAACACAGGAAGGTGAAGCAAAACAAAAATAGGCTAAAACTTCATTCTTACGCTTAGATAAAGGTAACAAAGGTCAAAGAGATACTCAGTATCTGAAAAAGCAACAAATGTAAAGTACAGTGCAAAACATTGTTCATCTCCACTATGATTCTTCATAGAAACTTTACCCACTTCAAAATAAATAGCAGTGTAATAGGTCAGCAGTACATCGTGTTACTTGTCCTTGTGATTAAAACACAGATGAAAAATTTAGCTTAGGCTAAGAACAGAAAAAAACAAAAGGAAGGTAAAGCATCCGGGTCCCTTCTACTTGCCCTACTTCATCCCTTTTTCAGATTTTCCCACTTTCTAAAAATCAAGGTCTCCCATACTTCTATAATTTAGTACATGTAAATGTTTACTGCTATAAACCATATTGCAAAGATCAACCATTTGACAGGAAGGACATTTGAAAGTGTCATTCATGCTGTTCATCCGGTAGAGGTAAAGTTGAATCTTTCAGTTTCTAGTGAAAAAGTTAAAATACTTCAATCCTTCACACCAATGATTATATAGACAAAACTACAAAACAATTTCAACAGTGTAATTTCAGGAACACTGATGGCATTTCAAGCATGTAATCACAACACCTGTTTCTTCCTTTATGTCCTACGTATACCTTTTCTGAAAACCTTAAAGGTCATTCTTATTTAGTGGAGTTTTGTTGGTTTTATCTGTTTGAAAACTTCTAAAGTGCATGCGTTTTGAAGGATAACATTAACTGACAATATCAAACACACATTTTGCTTTAAGAAGGTAGTAAAAGCATTTCCAACTGACTAATTAATTAAAATATAGAAAATAATTTTATTCAACGTTAGACAAATCTCTTATTCTTTATCAAACATGAGAGAAGTACTCCACTAATCAAGAATCCTTGGTGGCTTCAAAAAGAAACTTAGCTGAGAAACAAGAAAACCTCATCTTCCCAACCTGAAAAATGTCAGAATCTGTGCTAATAAACTAACATGTTATACAAAAGCAATTCAATGTGGAAATCATTAAAGTACTGTTCAAAAGTAGCCAGACTGAGATTTTGCCTGATACTGAAGTCAAACCAATATATCTTTGGGGTTTTGCTACTACTGCAAGTGAGAAAATTTAAATAGACCATCTTTATAGCAGCTCGTTAAACCACTAACCACTTGTCACTAGCAAATACAATTTGATGATTGTTCTAGTTTGTCAGCTGATCAAAAGTGAGTTGCGTTCAGATCCCCAGATCCAGAGTGGTGGAGACGGGCGCCATGAGGCACTCACTGCAGCGATGCAACCAGTCCTGGAGAAGCTGGCGGGAGCCCCAGGGAAAGTTCTCTTTTCTTTGTGAAGTTCAGCACATAAAGCTGGGAGAAGGAGGAGGAAGTGGGGAACATCCGAAATAAAGAGACACAACCAGGACAGCTGACCCAAAGTGGCCAAAGGGATATTCCATACCATATGACATCATGCTCAGTATATAAAGTAGGGGGAAAGCTGACTGGAGGCCACTGCTTGGGAACTGGCTGGGCATTGGTGAGCAGGTGGTGAGCAACTGCATTGCGCATCACTTCTTTTGTCTGTACTAATTCTTTTAGCGTTGTTGTTCTTGTTGTTATTATTATTATCCCTTCACTTTCTGTCCTATTAAACTGTCTTCATCTCAACCCACAGATTTTGCTTTTCTTTCCAATTCTCTCCCCCATCCCACTGTGGAGGGGGGAAGCAAGCAAATGGCTGCATGGTGTTTAGCTGCATGTCAGGTGAAACCACAACAGTCCTTTTTGGTGCCCAATGTGAAACTCAAAGGGTTCGAGATAACAACAGATTTGAATGGAACATGCTAGATCAAATTTATAGCTGGTTTTGCTGTTTAGCTATTAATTGACAGGCTTCTGTGCTTGCCATGGGGTGGGCTTGCCTCACTGTGTTACAGCCTAGTGCTTGTTAGTGGATGTTTTCTGCTTTCGCTGCTTGCTGTACTGCTTGTGATCTTACTGTGCTGTGCCCAGGAGCATTCTGATAACAGCCATGGTGATGCACCTGGGCTGCCAGATGGCCAGGGCACGGCTGCTGTTTCTGTGCTGCTGTACTGGACAGGCTGGAACTGCAGTATGAACTCAAGTCAGAGGGACTGTGACCTGTGGATGAGTCCACATGGGAGCAGGACACCCCAAAGCCGCTGTGGCTGTGAATAAGTCCATGCCACAGCAGGTACATCTCAAAGCATCTGTGGCTGTGGTTATGTCTGTGCTGCACCAGGTATGCCTCTGAAGGGACTGTGGCCCAAGGACAAGTCCATGTTGGAGAAGGTACACCTCGAAGCACCTGTGGCTGTGGGATAAGTCCCTGTTGCAGCAGGTACATCTTGAAGCATCAGTGGCTTGAAGTGGCTGTGCATAAGGCCATGCTGGAGCACCTCATCGCATGTCGTCATGATGACTTGCTCAGCATATAAAGCTGGAGGTAAGAAGGAGGAAGGGAGGATATTCGGAGTTACGGCAATTGTCTACCCAAGTAACCATTATGCATGATGGAGCCCGGCTTTCCTAGGGATGGCTGAACACCTGCCTGCCCATGGGAGGCAGTGAATCAATTCCTCATTGTGCTTTGCTTGGACACACAGCTTTTGCTTTACCTATTAAATTGTCTTTATCTCATCCCACAAATTTTCTCACTTTTACTCTTCCAGTTCTCTCCCCCATCCCACTGAAGGGGGGTGAGTGAGCAGCTGTGTGGTGCTGAGTTGCCAGCTGGGGTTAAACCACAACAATGCTTTAAGTCTCAAAAGTTTAATCTATAACATTCTGAAGTTTGTACCACTACATTGGAAACTTGAAACATTTTAAATGTTTCCTCTTCTATGTGCAGATTAAATAAATTCATGCAACCTGCTAGGAAGTGTAAACTTTTTACCTCTATTAACAGCAAGTCAATGAAGAAAAGTTTCCTGTGACTAAATGCAATCATTTTTGAGAGAATTATGGGTTTGACATAGATCTCCGAAAGCATTTTCTAAACAGACCAATTGTTTTAAAGCTATGATTTTCCTAGGATTTTCTACACAGGCTTTTTAAATTATAAAGCAGGGTCTAGGGCTTCTGTTCAATCTTAGAATTCGTTGTTTATAAAATTAGAAACATATTCTACAGTACACAAACACGTTAGATACATGCATATGTGTACACACACTTTTTAAATGTGCATCAGTAGTACATTTCCTCTGAAATTATTTTAATAAAGCAGCTTTATTAAGCCTTTAAGAATCATGCACCCTCTCCTCCTTCACAAGAGAGAGTCCAGGATTGAGTTATTCATGACTTGTAGCTGACATCCTGCACCTGAAATATGTGGTATTCTAGAGGTTACAGAAACTACTGATCATAGTCAGAATGAACATTTGGTTTGCTGCTTATACTGAGTCTCTGAAGTACTAGCCAAGAACACTGCAATGACTTTACTAACACACGATTCAGAAATTAGTGAGTGATCTATAATAAGCACCTTATATGTTTCAATTTAAAAATAAGCAAGATGCACATATGAATTTGAAAGTTTTTTAATATTAACGTTCCTACTATTCTGACCATCCTACTTTTTCATCACTAACAGTTGACTATCAACTAATACTACTGTAAATAAAAAAAAGAAAAACAATGTATTCATAAAAGAATTGTAGCAACTATAAGTTCAAAGAGTAGTACTTGAAGCAAACTAAGGCCGTGAGTAGACAAACGAGTGAAACTGATTCAATGCTTTGCTACTCCTGGCAGGAGCAATACTGCTCACCTTCTTCCCTGTGGGCCTCCAGCTTCCCTTGCTCAGGTCACAGAGTTCCACCCCACTCCCAAGCCTGGTCTGGTACTTATCTGATGGCCGTTAAGCTGATAGGAGAACTCTGTCCTGAATTTGTAATTTTAAAAAAGTTTCAGATGAGTGAATCATTACCCCACATAAATAACTCCATACAAACTTTGCACTTGCCAGGGGTGACCTGGAAAGTATCAAGCATGCCATGGCCCTGTGGGTGATGGTTAAGGCCATGAGGGCCCAGGTGGTTTTCCTCCTTGATCCTGCTGAGGAATGGGAAGGGCATGAGGAAGAGTGGATGTATCCTGTGAGCCAACAACTGGTTGTACAGCAGGTATGTGCAGCAGGGCTTTGGTTTATGACCATGTGACCCTCTTTGAGGACTGACAGCTGTTTGGAAGAGATGAGATCCTCTGACTAAATCCAGCAAAAGTATCTTTGCCAACAGGCTTGCCAACTCAGTAAGAGCAACTTTAAACTAGGAATTACAGGGGAGGCAGAGATTTTAAAACAATCAGGTGAGGGAGTGGTAAATAGGGTAGGCAAGCAAAAGACACCAGGATGATGTGAACCAAAGGGATATAGCAACCAACAAAACAGGGCTGAAGTGGAATCACCTCAAGCACAGGAATCCAAGTAAGGAAGTGCTCATGGAACAGCAGGCTTATGGAGAAAGCTCTCATGGCCTTTTTGAGTGCCTTCCTGAAATGCCTGTACAGTAATGCACATAGTATGGGGAACAATAGGAAGAACTGAAAGTCTGTGTGCAGTTACAGAGCTATGACCTCGTTGGGATCACACAGACATAGTGGGCTAGCTCACATGACTGGAATGCTAAGATGAATGCATCTAGGCCCTTTAGGAAGGGCAGGTCAAGATGGTGATGAGGAGTTGCCCTTTTTAGCAAGAGAGCACCTAAATGCACAGAGTTCTGCCTGGGGACAGCTGATGAGCCAGTCAAGAGCTTATGAGTCAGGATTATTGAGAAGAACAATATGAGGGTCTGCCATAGGCCACCTGATCAGGAAGATGTAGATGAGGCACTCTTCAGACAGCTGGCAGAAGCCTAACATTTGGTGGCCCTGGTCCTCATGGGGGACTTGAAGCACCCAGATATCTGTAAAAAGAACAACAGCAGGGCACAAGAAATCTAGAAGGTTCCTGTAACACATTAACAAAAACTTCCCAACTCAGGTGACTGATGGGCGAAACAGGAGGTGCTCTGCTAGACCTGCTACTTAGAGGCAAGAAAGGATGTGAAGGTTGGGGTACAGCCTTGGCTACAGTGACTATGAGGTCAGGAGGAGGATAAGGATAAGTTCAGGAGTGTAAGAGGAATGAGCAGGGCATAAAACAGGACCACAGACCTCGACTTGAGAACAGACTTTAAACCTCTTCAGGGATCTGCCTAAGAGTATCTAATGGGACATGGCCCTAGAGAGAAATGGGGTTCAAGACAGCTGGTTGACTATTCAAGGGTCACCTCCAAGTTCAAGAACAGTCCATCCCAACAAGCAGGGAGTCAAGCAAAGGCAAGCAGCAAGACACCTATGAAGATAAACAATGAGCTCCTGACTACACTGACATGAAAACAAAGTGTAAAAAAGGTGGAAGCAGGGGCGGATGACCTAGGAGGAATATAGAGATGCTGTATAATCATTCAGGGATGGGGTTAGGAAAGCAGTAGCCCAGCTGAGTTGAATCTGGCAAGGGATGTGGAGGGCAACAAAAAAGGATTCCACAAATACAGACATTCAAACAAAGAGCAGGAAAATGTGGGATCACTGCCAGGGACCATAGTGACAAAGGGCACACAAAAGTCGACAGGCTCAATGCCTTCTTTGCCTTCATCTTTACTAGTAAGAAAGGTCTTGAGGAACCCCAGGCCCTTGAGACCAAAGGGCAAGTCTGAGCAAAGGAAGACTTACCCTCCCTCAGTGGCAGGGGGTCTGGTTAGAAAATATTTAAACAAAGTAAACTTCAATTCATAGGGCTTGATGTGATGCACCCACAAGTGCTGACAGAGCTGGCTGATGTCATTGCAATGCCACTCAAATATCTTTGAAAGGACACAGCAATCAGAAGAAGTCCCTAAAGACTAGAAGAAAGCAAGTGTCACTGTCTTCAAGAAAGGCAATAAGGAAGATCCAGGGAACAGGCAAGTCAACCTCATCTCAGACCCTGGGAAGGTAATGAAGCAACTAATGCTCATGGAAACCATTTCCAGACACATGAAGGACAAGAAGTTAATCCGAAGTAGTCAGCATGGATCTAGAAAGGTGGTCTCACACTTAACCAATGTAACTGCCTTCTACAAAAAGAAGACTAGCTTTGTGGATGGCAGTGGATGCCATTCACTTTGACTTTAGGTGCTGGCTCCCATAGCATCCCCATACATAAGCTGATGAAGTCCAGGCTACATAAGTGGACAATGAGGTGGACTGAAGACTGATTAAACTGCCAGGGTCAGAAGGTGTGCTGCTATTCAGAGGGATCTCTACAGGCTGAAGTAGGCAGGCAGGAATGTCATGAAGTTCAAAGGGAAATGCAAAGTCCTCCCCCAGGAAGGAATAACCCCAGGCATCAGTACACACTGGGAGCCAACCAGATGTAAAAGAGCTCTGCAGAGAAAGACCTGGGGTCCTCCTGCATGAATTATATCATATCCCAAGCCGCATCAGGAAAGTGTCACTAGGAAGTTGAAGCAAGCAATCCTTCCCCTCTACTCAGCATTGATGAGGCCACATCCAGAGTACTGGATCCAGTTCTGGGCTACCCAGTACCAAAAAAAATCTAGAGAAATTCTGCAGCAAGGGCCACAAAGATTATTAAGGAACTGGTGCATCTTTCAGGTGAGGAGAAGCTAGAGAGCTGGGACTGTTCAGCCTGGAGAAGAGATGTCTCAGGGGGAGTCTCACCAATGTGCATAAATACCTAATGAGACAGAACAAACAAGAGGGAGATGGACTCTTCTCTGTGGCATCCAGTCACAGGACAAAAGTCAACACGAACAAACTTTATCACATGAAATTTATCTGAACATAAAAAAGGGGTTTTTTGTTGTTTTTTTTTACTGTGAAGGTCATCAAGCACTGGAACCCATTGTTCAGAAAGGTTGTGGAGTGTTCTTCCATGGACATATTGAAAACAACACTGAACACAATCCTGGGCAACTTCTAGCTGAACCTGCCTGGGAAGTGGGATTGGACTAGATGGTGTCAAGAGAAGAATCACTCAAATAAGTCATTCAAAGAAGGCATTCTATCTTTCATCTCTGATCTACTCCAAGGCACTATGGTAGATATCTGTTCCTCTAGGGTGTGAAATTTCAGAGGATTTAATCCTATCACATACTCCCGATCAGCAAACAGTGGAAACCATTAGAGAAACTTAAGATGTTTTGCAGTGGTATGCCATCAATGTTAATGATACCCAGCTTCCACTTCCCAACAGCTGCTGACATTATTATCATACTGTTGATACAGTCTAGAAAAAGTATGAGTCAGCCAGCTGTATAAAATTATGAGTAACCAGTAAAAGTACTCTGAGAAACTTGTACAAACACTGATAACTAGTAAAAGGTGGTAGCCCACTGGTTGCCACCATAGTCTCTTAGGCATAGTTATCTTAAAATATAGTTATTGGCTACTAGAAAATAACTAGTGGCATTTTTATTTGGCTTGCAAGAAAATAATGCTTCATAATCCAGGTGTCCATGTGACACCAGTAATTCTACATCTGTTACCTCCAAATCACATATGTTCACATTCCGTATTCAAAGGCATACTGAAAACCCTCTCAACACTTTACATTAGTTAACTGTTCAGTTCTATTTCTATTTTACACTTTTATCAAGAATACAACCCTGTAAGTCTGGGTATAGAGACTTTCCACAGACTCCTATGAATACTCCTACCATCAGCAGTGCACTACAGAGGAAATCTGCAGCTGTCTGCCCTATTTCCAGAACCTTAACTTGCAATGTCTAGCTTCAATAGAACTCCCTGGTACCTGAAACCTGAAGACAAAAAGATTACAGATATCATCTTGAAAAACCTTTTTTAAAGGCACAGTAGTAGAACACATTTTTACTTTGTTTCTGAAGGCTTCTTATTTTTCATCTTTTCTTCCTTAGAAAGATAAAGAAAAAATCAGAAAAACTCAAAAAATTAAAATTTTGCATAAAATAATTCAGGTCACCAAAAAATTATAACAATAACTATGTTTAAATTTTTGCCATGTTGTTATTCTACTGTTTTGAAAAGTTCTAGATATTGCATAATATATCATAAGATTGAAAGTAAAGGATATTTAATTGTCAAGTGAATGCCCTTACTAACACCGAAATCTCAGATATTTTGTAATAGAATTAAATTTCAGGTACTTCTGGTTATACTGATGGTAGTGAGAAGACTATCTTTTAGACAAATACTGACCACAAACTTCAGGGTTTAAGCTTGTATATAATAAAAAATTTAGTTGTTAGTTTATATTCTTCTAATAACATTTAAAGACAAACATTATACCAGATATAATTGATATGCAGTGTTAATTTAGTATACATATTACAATTCAAGTAACAGAAAAAAGTAAAGGTCAGTAGAAGTGTTGAGGTGTTATTGCTTAAGTAATAAGTAGTAACAGTTTCTGCTCTCATGTATATTATGAATAGCAATCTTATCCTTACCAATTTCATTACATCATGAACAGAAAATTAATAGAAAAACTATAACACCTTCTACAATATATTTGAAGCTACACATCATATCAGACATGCAAGCATTCATCTTTAACATTTATAATCCCTACTCACACACAAGTATCATTGTTAAAATATCTATTTTAACAGTAGTGATATGATTGAATACGACATGATGTAATATGACAAGTTCTTTAGAGCACTCCACTGATCTCCAAGCATACCGCAGTACTGAACAATACTGTCAGAAGAAACAAATATAAGTAACCCAAGACTGAACTAGTAATGACTCGTTTTGCCTTTAAAAGCACAGCATCACCTCTTAATACACCTACCACTTAGTTCATCATATTTGTGTTGTTCTACTCACTAATTTTCAAATTTGGATTTTAACTAGCTTGAACTACTGCATCAAGCTCCTATTATTCAAACTATTACATGTAAAGCATAATTAAAGAAAACTAAATTGTGTATGAACTCTTATTTCCCAGCTTTTTATAGGTCAATGTATTTACTTTGGCCATTTGTTTTTAATGTGTAGCTAGTGAACAGAGTTTTTATGTTTCACTTTAAGAAATGCATCTTCCAAAAACTCAGCCAGAAATGTCCATTTCAAAAAAGCTTATTGCAGCCAGTTGGCTTTACCAGTGACATATTTATAAAGTGAAAATATAAACCATAGTGTTTTCTGCAGATCAGATGGAATCACTTAGTGTACTCTACATAGTTTCAGCAGCTTGTGTCTCAAGAGGAATGTCCCTCAGCCAGAAAGTGTTACTTTTAAGCACAAGTCCAGCTACTGTTGTTTTGTAGTTTTGTTATTCTAGCATGATATGAATACATTTATGTCACACTTTTAAACCACAACGTATTTTTAGAGCTAATGCAAAGCCAAAATGAGAGGCAGGTGGTAGCTCTTTGAAATAAGCTTCTAATTAAAGCTATTTTGGAGCTCCAGTTTTTTGCATGTTAATGATTTCCTCTACTCTGAGCCTCCTCTCTGGCACCAAATCATTTTCATAAGTACATTATGTAATCACAAGGCCTGAGCATCATGTGAAATCATGCAAGGAAAACAACAGTATCAAACGTGATAAATTAGAAATCAGAAAAACCTGCATAAAGTTACAGATTTTAGGGAGATGTCAGCAGAGATAACTTTACTGCCTTCAATGGTAATCAAAAGCTTCAGTCAAAAGCCTCATGTGGAAGAAAACATCAATGAAATAAAACTAGAAGATAAACTGGCATTTATAAGACACTCAGGAACCTAAGAGCCCTTTAATGATACATGGGAAATGTTTTCCTAATATGATAAAAGTTAAATCCACAGTGCATTGACCAGTGAAGCGATGCACACAAACTGTATTCCCACACAGTGGAACAGAAATTATTGTCCTGACTTGAAATAAGCAAATACATTTCCCTTCACCATTGAAATGTGCCCCCAAATATTTCTCCCAGCATAGAGAACAAAGCTCCTCCAGTTCAAACCCATTTTGGAGAATTCAACTTGCTGCTGAGTGTAGCTCCTGAAGCAAAACAGATCTGGGTCAACTGTGAGAAAAGCACTTCAGGAATCACTTCTGACTAATGGAAAAACCATTTGAAAATACGTCGGGTAGTACTTAAAACAATGTATGCCTAGTAAAAGGCAAGTCTTAGGTTACTTCCCTAACCCAAAGCAGGAAGCACATGTCAGTGTACATTCAGAGAGAACTCTGAATTGACTAGCTTGGTGGTCTGGTGGCTGCGCATTGCATTACTACAGAAGGGATCAAAGTTCAGGACTTCAGCTGCAGCCATTTATTCTAGGCCAGAGGGTCTGACAGCACCATGAAGGCAGTGCAATACCCTGAACACATATAAAGAGGAAAAGGAAAAATGCCCTGCATCACTCAATGCTAATGCATGTACCCATCCCAAACGATGCACAAAGCATACATATGTTCCAGCTGAGACTAAGTGTTTTGCTGCTGGAATTGAAAAATCACTCCAACAGGAAGGAGATAAAAATAGAAGTGGATAGGACTTTAAGAGTAACTAAGGAAAGTGTTTAAGGAAAACACTAAATCCTTATTCTGCTGATGCTAGCTTTAATTATTTTCTAATCCCTTCTGGATGTTAAAGTATTGCAGTAAAGCATATTCACAAGTCCCAACACAAGAGATGCTCTCTTTACAACAGCCCACTCTGTAAGAAGCCTCCCTGGTCAAGACACAATAAAGCATGCAATCAGAGCTGCCATGAGAAAAAGAATCTTTTTGCCTCTTTCAGCCATCACACTGTATTCTCTCTGCCTAACCTCTTGCAGATTTCTGCCTGCCATAAAGCACAAGGAGGATTTTAGCTGGAAAGGGAATCTTGTACTATGAAAGTATCTCCAAAGGCCAATCAGTCCTCACTCACACAATCAATCCTTTAGAGACCTGTAATATACTCCTTTATTCTTCATCCAACTCTTACCAGAGAAGATGACATAGTTAAATTATGCAACCTGGGAATGATCCCTTTAAACCTCATATTGACCTGAGGTGATGGAAGGACCCTTAGGAAAAACACTAGTATGGTTCAAAGGAGCACAAAAGACTGACATGCACAACAGAGATCCAAAAGTATCATAGCTGCAACATCCAGCACACAAAAGTTCCTACTGAAAGAAACCTGGTATTTTGCACTATGTAGGCATGAGGGGTAAAGTCTCCTCCCCCAAACAGATTATATTACTAAAATTTGTTTATTACAACCTTCATATTAAGCAAAGCATTTTTCCCACATTTAAAAGTAGATGTTTTTATCTAGTGCAAGAAATAGTCTCAGGAAAAATGTTCAGGAGGCTGTGAAACGGTATCACACAACGGTGTTCTTTTTTCAATACAGCATTACAGACAATATAAGTAGAGTTCTTTTTCTCTTGAAAAAGAATATTAGCTGTGCACGGGAGCATGGCTATATGCATAGATGTAGCCTCAATAATGACAATTCAGGAAGAAATGGTGGAATTCTTCTTCCCAAAATTCTGTCTCTTGCCTTAACTTGTTGAGTAGCTACCTTTTAAGCCCTGGCAACTGCACAAATTTTTGCATTCATAGAGTCATTATAATACTGACATACATGGTTTTTAAAAGCAGGAGAAATTCTAGTCTGTGAACCTTTCCAGTGTCAGGCTGCCCCCATATGAAGCTACACACCTATTGCACATTATATAAATATTACAGAACATCTTACTGAACTAGCAAATCTCCCACAAATAAAAATGAAATAAAGACAAGTACCGTCAGCAGTTGCCCTTTCAAATCAATAGGCTTTGACTGAATATTTAAGGCACTTAGATGTTTTTAATGAATCACAAATCAATAGCAGACCTTTCATTGAGCTCAGCTGAAGTTGAATATAGGTCCTATTTTGCAGTATTTTAGGTACTTTCAAAAGTAGGGTCCTAAGACACCACCATACAATAAATCTACTACCTTTAAAATTCCATTTAAAACAGACCTGCAAACTTCTAACCAAACAAAATAACAAAACCCTACTGTTAAAACCCAGTGAAATTCACCATCTTTTTGCCTACTTGTCCATTTCTAGTCTCCTTAGAGTAAGAAACTTCATGATTCCAAAGCACTTCCATTCTTTACTAATTTTTTGAGCTAGAGAATTGTTAAAAATATTTGCTGAAGAACACTCTCCAGAATAACTGAAGTTACATCCAAAGAACTCATTAAAAAGAGTTTTTAACAAAGTCTAACAGTCTGAAGCTTACAAGAAAAACTGGGAGTTTACAGAAACTTACTTGGAACATTTATACCTCTTCAAGAAGTTTGAAATATCCCATTAAAATTAGAAATAAATATCCTCAGAAACACCAACAAAATACAGCTACTTTTCACATTCAGATCATTTGTCTATATATATCCTAGGCTAGTAACCAACATACAAAAAGGACTAACTCTTACTCTGTGGTCAAATGAGTCAGTGCATTATGTCTATCAAAAAAACTAACCATCCCTATTGGTTTCCTTTTTGGCAATCTCAGAAAAGACCCCATAGATTTAGCAAGCAAGAACAATTTGTTATCTCGCATTTTAAGACTGTTGGAAGCACACTGCAAATACTCAAATGATCTTATTACTTTGCCACTAACCATGCAAAACATTATTTTCATACTTTTGCAGGTAAGCAAGATGACACACATTTTCATTCCAATCAATCATCATACTAAAGAGTAGTTACATACATTTTATTTCTGCTGTAATCCTTCCTTGACCTTTTTATTCACTGTAGTCACCAAATACATTTTAGGGGGTTATTCATATTTATGTTTATGGTCAGTTTATTAAACTATATGCATTTATAATATAATAATATTTTTATATTGTTACATTATATATAATACATAATAAACTATATTCATATATAAACTTCATTAAACTATAACCAGACTCAGTCATGTTAAAGAAATGCAAAAATTTAGCAAGGCTGCAGCTTTATTTCTTTAAGTTATGAACACTCTCATTTGATCTGACCTTATACAAGGGGCAAGAGAGCAGACGACCACAGCAATGCATGGTGAAGTTACAGATTAATTTTTAAAAAAAAATGTATTTTGAATCCCGTAACTCAAATTTTTCTTTTTGTTCTGCTAAACTTTAAAAAGCTGGATTGCTTTTTCAAACTCTTCAGCATTCTCCAGTTTTCCATAACACTTTAAAACTTTGCCACTTGAAATGACAGCATTGTACAGCACCAGTCCTTAAACTCCCAGTAGGCAGAGCTCTGTTACTTAGCAAGAACTGTGATCAATGGAAGCGCAAATCCCATTGACCAAAGCTTGCATTACCACCTAGGTGAAAACATTGCAGTCCTACACAAGACAAGATACATAAAATGAAGTCTACCAAAAATTTTCATTTTTCCAGCTTCTTGGATTTATAGTTATTTGGTGACACTTTAAAATCCTATTCTTCTATATATGCATAGCTGTCCAAGTTGCCCAATGATAAACCTATCAACAAGGACTAGAACAAGTTGTGGCCATGATCAGCACCAACTGCATACCAAAAAGTTAGAATTCTTACGAATCTGAAGGTTATCTTGTCACATTTTCACTGATTTTTATCTCCTCTTGCTGGTTTGTTCCCTCTCACTTTAGATACATGCAAACTGTATCTTTGCTTTGCATTCTTTTCTGTGCTCAGAGGACACACACAGACCCACTCACCACTGCCTAAAATCTCCAAGAAAACCTCTCTTGAATGACATAGTAGAGTGATTTCTAAGAGGAATGATTTGCACCAAACCTAATAACCCAAAGTACTATTAGTAGAAAGCAGCATAACCTGTACAAGATACATTTCATCTCTCTAGGAAAAGCAACTAACAAGGGTTTGGTGACCTTTCAAATAAATTCCTATAGGTCAGACACTTTTTTGTAATGGAATAGTTACAGATGAATGCTAGAAAAATAAACAAAAGCTACATACACACATTTCTGAAAGACCCTTTGAGAAGACTAAAGAGACCAAATAGAAACTAAAACTGCATTCTTTTGGATGAAAAAATATGGGGCAGCAAACAAATCTGATAGACAAATGTATCCACATGAAATGCTGGAATGTTTAATAAGAAAGTACATATGTAAATAATAAAGCTGTACACAGGTTTGAAGTAACAGAAAATTCATCATGCCAAACTACTTACTAGACAGGGTAATAATACATACTGCATTTCTAAACTTTAGAGACAGAATCTCTATACTTGAGTAAAACATCTGATATGATCTCAGACAACTGTCTCACAGGAAACCAGAGAATGGCAGGCAATAGCACTAAGAAGAAGAATCTGGGGATTAAGAGTAGGTTGATGAATTAAATATGAGTCAACAATATGTCACCAAAAAGACAAATGCAAGATTGGGTCATTATTAATATACATGTGCTATTAAAAACATATGAGGTAATTACTGTTCTGCTTGGCACTCACTGATTCTTGGCAGAAGTAAAGCAGAAGCCATAACCCCACATGCAAGATAGAAACCATTTTATACTACCAGTGCACGATGACCACAAACATTTGGGTACCATACTTCAACAAAAGAAATTAGAAAATGTATCACATGAAATCTATCAGAGTTTTGAAAAACAAGTCTTTCACTTACACTACACAACTGCTCCCAAAGTTATGTATTTCTGCAATTGGTTTTACTTCATTTTAATTATAGTGCTTTTTTAAAATGAAATGCAGATTAAGTGATATATCTAGCAATTTATAATTGAAGTGAAGTCTGGCATGTTGAAGGCAATGGGAGTTTTTACTCCAGTTAGGCTACAATCTTACTCATTACTGTTAAGAGATGTTGAGGAAGGTGAAAGGAAATGGATGGTAAAAGGTTCAAGAGATCTTTTTCCTTGATTATTTTTTCATTCACACGTTCAATTTAGAGAAGAGGTTCTAACTCCATTATTTAAGAAAAACACTAATGTGTTTCCAAAGTTATGTGAGAAACCATTTAGTAGTCATCAGCAGATCTATTCCATGAAAAAAAAAGCCATGAAGCCCAAGTCTTTCAAATAATCTGTCCTTATCCAGAAGCAATTTCACAGGAAGGTAACAGTTAAACATTCTACTCCTTAACAGAACTAGCCAATAAATCAAAGTCCAAATTTATACTGCTGCTGTATTTAAACATAGTCATAAGAATCATTTAACCTTACAGCATAAAACTCAGCTGATAATTTTTTTTCTGACTAACACCTAATAAAAATCATTCTTGCCAAATTGTGGAAAAGTTAAGCACAGTCTACCCTTCTTACAAAGTTTCCTGTTACAGGGTTGCATGGTTTACACATATGTTGTATTTCATCATTAAAAAAATTCCTCCGTATAGCACCCTCTTTGTTGTAACACTCAAACACACTTTGCCTCTAGGCCAGTGCTATAATAAAAGTAAAATGAATTCAAGGCCATTTACCGAGGAAAAGATCGGTTCAAGGTACTTTCACACTTTTTTGCTTGTAACTTTTTCATGTCAAAGCTGTATTTTCTTTTTTCCTTCTCTTTGGTATTGTTTTATTATTTCCTTTTATTGGTACAGTATCCATTGAACAACTTCAAATAAATGTGAAGTATCCTGGAAGCCAACTTAAGGCACTAAGGTTTCAGATTAAAAAATAAAATTCCAAACCCTGTGCATTATTAGGAGGATACAATTCTAAATCATTTATCAACTTATTTGAAGAGGTTATATAAAACCAGGATGAATTCACTGATTATTTAGCTATTAGATAATGCAAGTATATTTTGTGGAATAGCACAAAATAGTAATATTGCTTTTGCAGTAAAAATAAAAAGCCATTATCTATAAATGAACACCACTGAAAAATAACTCAGCAACTAAGCAAGGTTATTAAACTATGCTTTCTCTCTGTCACTATATAAAATTAGTATTCTATTCAAGAGCAAACCAATGGCTTGTGTGTCCCACTGGTAAGCTATCAATATGCTGTTTCTTTAGTTCTTAGTAGAAGACCAAATCTTCATAACATAAATTGAAAAAGAAAACTGGAAATGTTGAGAATGTTCATACACCCACCTTAATGCACCACTCACACCCTGGAGAACAATCGCAAAACCCAACTCTCACCTGGGAAAGGTCATCCTCCTGTTGCAGAACGTGATCATTCACACACTGCCTAAGTACTTCAGACAGTAGCTCAGGAAACCTGCACTTCATACACCAGTCCTCAAAGCATAGAATTTTAATATTCACTCTATACACTGTTGTTTGTTCATTTACGAGCTACTATCCTGCCCACCATTCAGCCTAATGCACAACTGACCACAGGAAATTTATGTGATAATCTGTAAAGCTACCTAAGCTTCAAGTAACAGTGGTTTTGTTTTTACTTCAAAGCACTTCTCCACTTTTTTATATCCTTTCAGCAGAAATTTATTGCATATACTTTCCTCAAACATAAGTCACATCTGACTCAAGGCAAACAAGGCAAAGAATGAAACTGTGGCCTGATGTGCATGCTTTTTCAAAGCAGTAGTAAGGGCACTTTTCTTTTACTACATAAGAGCATAATACCACTATTTCTTATAAGCAGGCTCCACATCAGTAAATCTCTTTTTAAGAACGGTCAGGCACAAGTAGTATATTGACTCTTTCTCAAGATGTTGAAGGACTTAGGCTAACAGCTAAAGCTAGCTGAGTTGTAATCCATTCAACAGAAACTGGTAATGTAGAAATGTGAGTGATTTTCCACGTTAGTGTGTCTCAGATTTTTCTAAGGGCAGGACAACGCACCATGTCTAAATATACTCAATGTGAACAAGACAAAGTCAAGGCACAGGACAGTTTATTTCTATCTCTTTTAGGTACAAAACTAATATAACTTCAGCACTAATTATCTAAACATCACATTAGAAAAAGGCTAGGAAATTTGATTATGAAGTAATATGAACTTATTTGCGCTGAGTCAAATATGAGTTTTGCTTAGTGCCTATTTCCTACAAATTTCTACTGTACCAATACGCAAATTCATGAGGTTCTTAACTAAGCAGTTGATAATTACCTCAAGCATCTCTGAGTGATTATCTATAAGAATGAGGATAGTTCACTACTATTGTCTCATATAATTGAAGTTAACACTGGTAAACTGATTAACCAAAATTCCTGCACAACTAGAACAGATCTAATACAGCACTATTTTAATTAAAAGAATTAGACCTACATGGTTTTGGTGGGACTGTAAACAAAAAATTTAAAAATGGAACAAAACTATGATCAAATTATGTCAATCACAAAATTCAACAATACTGGCTCAAAATCTAATCAACTACATATTTAAATCTAATAAACTACATAGCTAACAAAAAAAATCTTCTCACTGGTTTTCCATAAACATTGTTTTAACTTCAGTAAGATCAAACAATATGTAGAATATTGTTAAACAATATGTAGAATATTGCTTAATAAGACTTGATGATTTCTAGATTAATATCAGATTTATGCCTTAATAACTGAACTGGAGACACACTGCTACATAAAGAATAAGAAGAAGTATTCTTAACTAAAACACTATATCCAATTTACTTGTTTCACTCTATTCCATTCCTTTAACAATGTCAAAACACATGACTCGTTTATCAGCAGTGACTTTCAATTAGCCAAATGAAGTTCCATCACTTAGGATTTACCAGCCCAGTACAACATTTTGAACTATTTTATTTACTTCTCCTCAAAAACCTTGATACATCACAGAAAGCATTTGCAAGATGCTGTCCAGGGTACAAAGTAGAGTTCTAAACCAGCACATCTCATGCTGCATCTAGTATACACATTGTTTTCAAACTAGTGCAGCCACCTCTGCACCACATAGCAACAACCAAAGAGGTGTAAGTATATCCTCATTCCCACCAGAGAAACTCAACTCAGATCTTTGATAGACAGAGTAATATGGAGAGAACTTTGCATTTGGGTGACCACAAAATCTAAACAAGCCTAAGATGCTGAACAACTTTCTTATTCCTCTCCCAAACAAAAATATAAAACAGAGTTACGCAAGCTACACTCTTGTTATTACAAACTCATCAGGTTCTTTAACATAATCTTACCCAATAACTTGGTATTTGATTCAAGTACCTTATAAAGACCCAGAATGACATACTACAGACATGAAAACAGAAAATACTTTCCAAGATATTGTAAGCTATCAGCGAACATCAGTTCATATAATGAAAGTTGAATTGTTAACACAGCAATCTCTGGTGGCATAATTGCGTGATGCCATGATAGTATAACTTGACCTTATAACAATTATGTGATGAAATAGGTTTATATAAAGCAAAATTCTTGTAGAGCTGAGTCCTCACCTTAGGTAACGATGCAATACAAATCATAAAAGTGTATGCTTTTTCACCTTTTCTTTAAAATTATTAAATCAAAAGAGCTTTACATGAGAGTCACTTCGAGTTCTTTAAATTTTGTATCTGAAGTAAAACATAAGACTGTACAATCTGTTCATTACTTAAGGGCTGTGACATTTTGTGGCTAGGTTAAGAGTTCGCTTGGTTGAAAAACAGTGTTCAGCACTACTAACTCATGATTTTATCATGAATCATCCTTTCTAAAAAGACCCATATGCTAGAATCAGAGCACTGCAGGACAAACTCAACTTACAGCTCTAAGATCTTGAGGAAGAGTTCAGAAATATGAAAAGCAGATATATGCATTCTACATAAAAAAGGTGGTAACTTAAAAATTAAATTCAATTTTTGAAAGTCTGGGCTAACAATACAGACTTTTTTAAATATAAAATCATTAGTTGATCTTCCTATGTAACTTCTTGATAGTTTCACGCTTTCATTTTAGCACCAGTGTTCAGAGACAGCAAGGAACAAACGTAAGTTAAAGCAACAAAGAAATGCAGAGTTCTGTATTATAATCCTTCCCTTTGCCACAGATTTTTAAAGTTGTAAGTCACAACTAACGGCCTACACTGTGCTTGATTTATACTTTGATCTTTGTAGGTTTTTTCCATTTACTTTTTTTTAAACATTTCCATTAGCTTTGTTTAGGACTCTGGCTAAACATATAAGGGATTTCCTTGTTATTTCCCACATCCCTGTTCCCTTAACAGTTTTACTGAAAGTAAATCAAGTTTGTTTTGCCTTTTTGCTAAGGTTCTACAACCAACAGAACACATTTTGGTTTAATCAATAAAACACTTTTAGCTATACAGGTTTCCAGAAAGTGCTTCTGTGTTTTCTATACTTCATTAAATCTTGCAGTAAATACACCTGTAGAATCAGTTCAAGTATAAATACAGCTTTAGAGATGCAGCCTACTAAGCAATAACTGTAATGAGAGGACCATCTAGTGGTGACAACCACAATTCACACGCTGCTATTTTAAAGACAAACACACACTGTTAATCTATGCAAGTCACTGGACAATTTCTGTCTTTGGCTTTTTTATTCCGTAGCTTTAGTCATTTCTTTAATTTAGATTTCGACCTTCTATAATGATACTAAATAAATGGGTTTGTTGATTTTCTTCATCTGTTCCAGTTATGAAAATATCTACGTCAATTCTTCCACGTGAAAGTTGCTCATAGCATCAAATCATAATCTGAAGACGCTCGCAAGAATGAAGCTGCTAGCAACTAGGCTATAATATAGGTTTGTTCACCTCACAATTCTCTCCTCAGAGAGATCTGTAATACCTTATTTCTTAAAACAAGAGACAAAAACATCACCAGTTGAAAAATGCCAGTTGTACTTGGTATGTTCTACATGTCCATCACATTTCAGCTAAACAGATGTAACAGACCAAATTACAATACAAGGGTCTAAGATTGCCACAAACTAGCAGGGACAGAAGAGCAAAAAATTACATTGGAGGAAGCTGACTGAGGATGTGATACACATCTAGTGCTGTTGATTTCTTCCCCAGCTACCACAGTAATAGAAGCTGTAAGAAATCCTCCTCCCTAATGAAGCTGCAGAGAGTAGGCACAGGGAGAGGTTTCTACAAGCACACATTTAATTACTAACAGCTGAAGGAAGCTTAGTGAAGCTTCATAACCAAAGCAAAACATAAAACAGTAGTACAGCAATTGCTTGTAACAGCTATTCTGCTTAATTGTGGAAAAGCTCTGACAGGACTCTAGATCAATCGACAGTCCAGAGAAAAATTTCAGGCAGTTTCTCCTCAAAGACAGGCATCCTAAAGACACTAAGCTGCTTTGTAAATTAGAGAACTAGATTCTACTTCAATACAATCTAAACCAATTTTAATATTATAAAAACTGAAAGTTTGGTCTGAACAAATCTCTGCCTCTTCAGCCCCTGTAAGGATCTATAGGGAACTGCAGGATTTTCAGCAACTCAAAAAGTTAAAGAACTGCTGGATTGAAACAGAGTTCCCTTCCATACCTTGCTGCCTACTTAAGGGACTGTTTCCCAGTTTTAGTAACAGTCACCCAGACTTCCATTCCAGCCTGTTTTATGCACCTCTTGCAACCCTACCTACCCCATCCCACACTGTGGAGGGTTCTTGAGGACAAGAGAGCTCTTTCCCCAGCAGGATTCTCTATGAAGCAGGGGGCCGCAGTAAGCCTCAGCCACCTTCACTGTTCAACCTTCCTTTCTCAAAGGAAATTAAAACTTTTTCCAAAGGAATGAGCAGAGGCCACCACAGAGGCCAAAGGAGATGTAGGATGGGAAATGGAAACTATGTGTTGGCTTTACATCCCAATTTTCAAAATTGACTATGCAACCTTACAGCATCAAGAGACTAACAGAGCACCTGGCACCTCAGTTAAAGCCACAGCTGTGGTGGCCCACTAGACAGCACAGACTGCATCTGCACACGGGTAGAAATCACATTATAATGATTACAGTCACAATCTAAATGCCAAGAGGCAAGTATTTTATCTGAGGTAAGAGCAAGCAGTAGCAAACTGATCATTTTTGGCAGAATCCATTAAATCGACAGGCAACTGTTTGGAAGCAGTCCAATAAAAAAGAAACCAAGCATTAACTAGAACCCAAATAACTGTTTGTCCCAAGAAAGCATAGAAAACCCTCAAGAATATGGTTACAGGACACCACTACAAACTAGTGTACACAAACTCAATTCCATTTTTCTTTTGCCAGTGTTAACTGGTATGGCTGGGTAGAATGAGTTTCTTTACCACTGAAGGTATAAGATTAAGAGCTCCATAAAGAGAAAAAAAACAATCTTCAGCAAGAGAAAACTGAGCAAGACCGAGCAACTTCATGGATCAAGTGCTCTGTGTCAAGTCCTGCAGCATTCTTTGCTTCCTCAGATGAAAGATTATGTTCCTGGGGCACTGACATTCACCCTTCTCCCCAGCACCCTCACAGCATGCTTTCCCTGTGTGCATGTTTTCCTCCTCCTGTTCAACTGCCACTCTCCTGTGTCTGCTTCAGTAGCTCTGTAAACATGACCTCTGAAGTGCCTCTTTCACCTTCACATTGTTTCAAGGATGCCTCAGTATAGCAATAAGACATATATTAGTCACACTATGTTTGTTCGTCTACTTCCAGAGCGTGGTGTAGAGGTCAGACTGTTAGCAAAGCAAGCTTACTGCTGCGTGCTTACAGCGCTGCCACCATCACAAATTAACCTCTGCTGAGGGTGGGAGAGACTGTTAGCAGATGCCTTGCAAGAATTCCAGAGAAGCCTGTGGAAGGCAGATAGTAAAAAAAATACATCTTTATTTATTTAAAGACTAGTTGGCTCTCAATTGCAGCCCACAGCATCTGCCAAAGAAACACACAGATAGTATGGCAGGCCAGATCAGGACAAGCACCTGTTTATTACAATTAACAGCACTTGATAGACATCCTTTCTGGTTCACTCTGGCTGGTCTTCCAAGATGGAAATAAAACCAAACCCTGTCATTCATAAGCCTCAAGGAGCAAACAGGGTATTTAAGATGATACTTAATATACCTGAAATAGATTCACTGCAGAAGGCTAGAGGCAAGATTAAAAGCACATCCTTGACAAGAAATCCGATGAAACAGTCCAGGAAAGCAACATTAAAAGGGCATTTAGTCCAGGGAGTCTACAAAAAAGAATATTCTTTCATTTCCCCAAAAGAACTTTCTCCAGTGTCCATTTTACCTATTTCTCTGATGCTTCAAGCTACCAGGTACTTGAACATTCACTATAATTTTCCTAGATTTTGGTCTTAAACAGCAAGCTTCTTCATCTTATGATATGAACATATATTATTTATTACACAACACAAATCTCTGTCTTCCTTGTTTATTAACATTTTTGCCACCTCAACACAAGACTTGAGGTCATTCTTTTTCCATAGCAATAAACACACTAACATGAACAAGAACATGGGGAAGAAAGAAAAAGGAAAGCAGCTTGACATGCTGGGACAGAAGCGCAACTAGAAAACAAGAAAAGTCTGCAGAACCTAGCAGAGTTCCCTCTGCTGTTCTTGCTGCTCTGTCAGGATTGGCCCTCATTTTGACCATCCTAGGTGTTGAGAAGTGTTTGGCTGGCTGAGCAGGTTCTGAGGTAAACATTACCTTCTGTCCTCCTAGCCTGCAAAACATTTGTTCCATTACATCACTTGCATCCACCACAGCTCATGATAAGATATATAAGAGACAAGTCCGGCATCAAGATTGAGCTGGCCGCCAGACCTCTATTTGGATCTCCATGGTAAACAAACACACATGTCAAAAAATCCAGAGAGTTTATTCTGCAGAACTGCATGGTTGTACATGAGTGTTTGTTTCATTCTTCCATTCTGAACCATTCCAGACACCCACAACTTTTAGCTTATGATGCCCTCAATACATCTGTTATGGCAATTCCACTACAGTATGTCAGGAAGCACACTATTCTCTCTTCTCAGATTTAGGAAACTCCGTATTGTCTTCCTGCTGTTAATAGGAATACATCCATGCCCTATACACTCACTCCTTCAAGATACCCACAGCATAGATACCTTCTCACCCACATGAGTTGACTGTTTTTCCCAAGGCTGTTGTGCAAGATTAGTAGGTCAAAATCTTTCCAACCAGAATGAATTTTGGTCAGCTGAATTTAAGCCTGGGGATAAGCTTGCATTTAGGGTAAGGCATTGTAGAATTATTACAGACACTGAACTAAGGGATCATCTGCATATATTTGCCATATGCACACAGAAGACTTTCAGCCTTGCTAAAGTGTTATCACTCTGCCAACAGTTTAGGGACACTACTTGTTTAGATGACTACCACCTTCCAATATTGTTGGGAAAACTTCACTTCTGAAGAGAAAGAGCTGACATGTGGAGCAAACCTAAATGCTTCCACATTGGAACACAAAAACATTCATAATTGTGTCACAAGTTCAAAAAAAGACAGATATCTATTAAACTCATTCAAAACTACAAACACACCATAAATATTATTTTCCACTGTTATGTTTTTCCAATCAAAGTTTAAATATTTTTTTTAAGTCTGCATTACATATCTTTAAAGACACTTGATATTTCAGGTTCAGAGAATGAAGATGTTAGCTTTTTTCTTTGTCCAGGATAAGCAAGTTTCAGAAAAGCAATACAGAATTAAAGCACAGAAGAAAACAGTTATTTTAGATGTTAAAAGTATTTTACAATGGAAGAGCCAGGGTTTTTGTAATGTTTTTTAAAATCAATATTATCCTTGTAAATTCATATCCAGTTCAAGATGTGAGGAAACAACTATTCTGCATTTAGTATTCTTTGCCTCATTTTAATTTCAGTTATTGTCTATACACATCAGATAAAAGGTACCATCATTTATAGAAAGATGATTTCCTCTAGACAGCAGCATCATCTTGCCTTTCAAAATTTACGTCAACCCTCAACTGTTCACAGCTAAACAACTAATAATAAAGAATATGCAAACAAGGAGCTTACCTTTTACGCCACCAAATGGACCATAAGTCATATTACAAGCAGTTCTCTGAAGATTGTGCTCATACATCAGTTTAATCTGATACTGGTTCCCATGTTCCACATTTCCCTGAGTTCCTACAAAAAACAAAGGATATAAATATATATATATGATCCATGTAATGTGGAAGAAGGAGTGCCAATTTAAACAATATGAAAAAAACCTATAACTTAGTCCTAGGGACTTTGAGATATGAAGGCTCACGCTGCTGCTTTCTTTAAAAAAATCACCAAGCTACAAAATTCCTAAAGGACAGAACCAGAAATATGGTCTCAGTATACTAAATATGGTATGAAAACTTAGCAAGAGGCTGAGATTTCATTACTGAAATGTATTTTTCTTCATGTTATGCACACATCTAAGATCAGAAAAAAGCCTGCTCAAAGGGGAATTCTTACGATTCTCTAGTTATTCAGTGAATGTACTATATCCAACAGCCAGCTTCAGCTGTAATATTCTTTGTCTCAAATTAAGCTGTAAGTTAGTCATTAGCTATAATTTGACAAAGTTATGCTTAGGGCACATTAATCACTTGCCTTTACTCTGTCTGAAATACAACACAGTGATCAACAATGCAAAGATAAGAGACAAACATATGGCAACAAAAATAATTTTATGATATGCATCACATTCCCTGGAAAGGTCTGCATGAACTTTAATTTCCTCTCTCAGGGAACTAGAAGAAATTCAAAAAGTCCCTCTAAAAGAAACTGAAGCTAAATCTCCCCTTTTGATAATCAAAAGTCTTTCGTGCTCCCGTGAAGAAAACAAAACTCTTCATCACACAGAGCAACACTTAAGGACTAATATTAGAAAGCAAAAAAACCCTTTGAGAACAGTCACATCAGCAGAGAAAAAGGCGGTTTCAGTGAATGATATCTAAGCTAAATCCTACCACGGCTTTAAGTATACAAAGATTATTCCAACACCATCTTAAATCACATGCTATGAAAGATTTGTAGCTTATGCTAACCTTTTAGGCATTATTTTCAACTAAAATCCAATATAGCTTTTAAGAAATTACCCCTAAAGCAGGCCCACATTACATTAGGGAAAGGACTGGAACAGACATGAGGAAAAAAGCCCTGGCTAGATAGATAACTAGCTAAGTAGCAGCATCAGAGGAAAAGCAAGTTAGAAAGCAATCAATCTGTGTATACTAGCTGTAATACAATATCCAGGCCATACTTCAGTCAGCCCTGAAGGATACTTCCATTTCTTGTGGAGAAGCATCATAGTTATTTTATTATGAATAACAGATATGGCAACATGTATAAAGCAAGTAAAGATCCCACTTCATAAAAGTGTAATTTGCCATGGAAGCATAAAGAAATAGTAATTGTTATTTCTCAAAGGACTTTCTTGTTCGAAAGTACCTGTTCAGATGACAGAAATTACCATTACAGCATGAATGCTTACAAATCAGTATGAAAAGTCTGTTACAGAACTGTAAATCTTCACTTTTATTATTACTTAAATGCTTAAGCCATGTAGACCAAACAGCAAAAATTTGTTTTTTAAGCAAAAATTATAACTAGAAAAGAATTCTAGACTTATTGTTGTATGTTGTTAATGCAAATTTTACAATAAATTGTTTTAATAAAAACTGTACTGGTAGGCTACAGTCCTAAAACATAGCACTATTACAGAGAAGGGAAAGTATGAAAACTGCAGAACTGCAGTACATCTCAAAGGATCACCCTTCAACAAAGACCAATTTTAGAGATGTCTCCAGAAAAGATAACCAGAAGGCCAACAGAATCTGGAAAGAGTACACGTGTTTGTAACCTATCTGCCTACAAGGCTGTGAACAGGAAGCAAGTTGCTTCGAGAAAGCCATGCTTTTATAATGAAAGGAGCCACAGCTGTCCCTGCACAGAGAAAATGAAGTTATAGTTGTCTATTGAATTTTGAAGAGGGGGGTACAATCAATAGATCTCTTATATCTGTGCTTTGCTTTAAGCATGTATTAGAGAGAATTCAGTGCACAGAACAGGTATTTTGTGACTTGCCTCCTCACATACAGAGAGAACACAGTATCTAGATATTCCAGACAAAGGCAGTAGAAGAAAGAGGATTTAAGAAAAAACACACTGAGCAGATCAGCAAATCTCTGTTAATCATTGGGAAATATCTAGACCTAATTAACATTTCTTCTTCATACATGAGTCTGAGTGAGAGAACATGACTGCAACACGACTGCAGGGATGACAAGCAAAACACTGCATATACCACATTTTGCATTAACCTAATCCAAACTTTAGAATACACTTAAAATCACTGGAAAGATCGTATCTGTAAACTAACCTGAAACAGCATATACACAGAGTTTTCGGCAATGCAACACAGCCAGATGAAGTCCTTCAGTACCACTGTAAAGAAGGTTAAAAAAGCACTGTTTTCAGATAAATTCCAGGTACAATGTATACAGGATAAAATTCAAGTAACATGTTGAAATTACTTTTGGGTTTGGACCGAATCCAAAGGTTTAGGTGTTAGATGCTAGTAGAAAAACTCAGAAGTACTAATCTTCCTAAATTCATGCTGCAGTATTTTAAGTTAATTTCAAAATAAAAACAAATCCTTTAATATGTTTTCAGATTTAAGTATGAAGAGCAAGTCAACTATTTTCCCAGTTTAGCTTGAAATTCATTTCAAACAAGGTGCTGTTAATTCTTTCAAAAACCAAAGGGATATGAGAATCTTGCCTCCAAACAAGTACTTTTCAGCAACGATATACATTACTTTTTTTAAAATTCACTTTTCTACTAGCTGCGTAGAACCTAAATTAATTAAACTATAAAGCAGAAGTCATAAACTTAGAATCCTATATTCACATTCTTCTTCTCCCAAACCTAAGTAGTATTTCCTGCAGAGAAAGTTCTTGTACTGTAACTATAGAAAATTTTCTAGATCATTTCACAGGATAAGGCATTAGAATTCCTGCACAGGGCCACCCCACGAGAACCTGAATAAAAGAACAGTTTCCAACTGATGCAGGCCTCTCAGCTTGTGGCCTTTGGTCTCAGAGCACAAGTCTCTCCCATGGGTAGTACAGGTTTTTCTCTCATTTTAAAATAAAGTTTGTGCTGCAATATTAGAAGTTCATTTCAACAATTAAAATTAATCCTTTAAGATCATGTATTTAATTGGCTGTAAGAGAATCTACTTAGGAGAACTTCATTTTAAAAATGAGAGAAAATGAATCCTTTAAGAAAAAATGAAGTTCTCCTAAGCAGATTTTCTTACAGCCAACAAAATATGAGGCATTTTCCTTAGACTCATAGTATCTCTCCTCTACCTGACCACTTATTGCCACTAAATTCATTGGAATAAAAGATCTTCAATCTATCAAAACCAAAACTGGCCAATATTACATCTTAGATAATAACAAGTTACTCAAGTTTTCTTAACACCTAAAAAAACTTTCAATATAAGGTTTTTTCTGTTCTACATACTTCTAAAAAATCATACAAGTACCTTGAAGATTATCCTCCACATATACTTTAAGTAAAAATACTCTCGTATTGAGATGATTCAAGAAGAAGATCAAATGCATATTACAGTATTCATAGATGTGCTTAATAGTTGTCCATCTGGGAACTGAAAACTCAGCTCCCAAAACAAAGACAGACTATCACATTCAAGCCTTAAATAAACTGCAACATAGTCTGTTGTTGACTTACGAAACAAATTTTCCCACTTCCACCTGCAATATTGGTTCTCGTAACTGCACTTCCAAGAGCAAGTCTTCAGGTTGTACTTCATCTCCAGGTTTCACAGGATGTGGATTAAAGATTCGGAGATATCCCATATAACTGCCCACAATAATCTTATCTAAAAAAAAAAAAAAAAGGCCAAAGGAGACTACAGAATACAACAGCACATGTGGATTTCAATTTGCTGCAGAAGTGCTTCAAAGAATACCCCATAAAGGCAGAATATTAATATGATTCAATTAATGTTGATTATGCTCTGTTTTCTAAGTTAAGATTAGCAATTAGCTTTTTTGCAAATCCATGGAAACCCTGTCAGCAAAGGGTTTAATATGGCAATTATCATGGTGGTGGCATTATTCCATCATTTGAGATTGATATTCACACTTCTTAAAAAGTCCCATTCTGGGTTTGAAGAGCACTTCAAACTTCCAGCTTCTACATCTTGGATTTCTGCATACACATATCACGCCAGCAGAAGTGTGGAATTTTAAAATTGGGACTGATGACAAATATTATTTGGTTTTTTTATCAAAATTATCAAAATAATTATCAAAATACAAACTAGAGCCAGGTAATACTACATGAGGTCAACAAAGCTAGGCCTTGAGATCACCTGATCTTGAGACAGATCTCTTATCTCAAAGGTTAATGCAATAGTTACATCAGAGTTATTTTGGAATTGGTATTTTAAACAATTAGTCATTTTGTTGTTAGTGATTTATAAAAAAATATTAATGAAAAAAACACAAAGAGGTGCATCCTCTAATAACTAACCACTCAAGTTGGTTGCCAGCACTTATTTCCTCTAGATGCAGATCATCATATCAATGCAGATCAAAATCAAAACCAATAAAACTTTCCCACAAGTCAGGAGAACACACAAGTACTCCTAAACCAAGTTGAGCAGGCTCTAAAGGCTTGGCATAGTTCCACAGGACCCCATGCAAAAGCTCAGAACAGCTGCTTCCTTCTTCTGCCTCAAAAAACTTGCACCTCCATATCCTTCATTCAGAGAATACTGACTGACTTCCCCACTCTTATATTTTCCTCAGTTCAGTAACAAGTATTCCATCAGCAGTAAACTAAATCCATTTTAGCTATTAATTCATTAAAAATACTTCAGCTTAAGTGAGGACATTTTGACCTGTGATTAGGCAATTGCAACCAGCTGGTTCACTTTTGGTCCTGAAGTCTGGAAGAAAAACAGCCTAGTCAGAAAACAAAGAGAAAGTATAACATTGAGAAAACAAACTAAAGAGCAGACTACTACTCCCACAACGCTGTTTAAGCCCTGCTTTTATATCAATCACATTTTTTTTCCACTAGGAAAAGACTATTCAGAACTCAAGCAGCATTTTGGGGTTTTTGATCATGGGTCAGTCTACACAACACCAGGCCTGCTGGCAACAGACAGGGTACACCTGTCTCAGAGGGGTTAAAGGATCTTTGCACAGGGGTTA
>JAVJGI010000050.1:92804026-92817341 GCA_035590275.1 Ibycter americanus | reverse complement strand
CTTGTCCAACAGAGAAAAAAAAAAGGGGGCGGGGGGCGGCTGTATGTGTTCAGCCATCCGTTGAAACTTGGAAGCAGTGTCTGTTCCCAGTTACTATAAAAGGAAGACGGAGCTCGCTCTCTACTGCCCTTGTTAAACTTGTTATTTAGGGCCTTATTTAAAGATCTGCTTATCAGCGACTGGGTGGTAAAAGTTCTGAGTTTGGACAATATGCTGGTTACATTGAAATCCTTCAAAATGTGTGTTTATAATCTGGACGCGGCTGTACTGAAGAACTGAACTGGAATCAAGTCGCTTGATGTTAGCCAACGGGTATTTTGTGATTACCCCCGCAAAACATTGCTAAAAGCTCAGATCTATTTTTTTTTTAATTACACATGCAAACATAGATTTTGCTAAGAACTAGGATTCTGCATGTAAATTGTGAGCTATCTAACTACTCGCTTGGCCCTGCGTTGCAACACTTGCCGGTGGAAATCAGTTTGTGATAACATGGATCCCGAGAAGAATTCCACTGTGCGTTTTTGCTAATCATAGAGTCATCATACTTACTGTTGGACAAATATCTGAATGCTGTTTCTAGTCATCAGTCACATCGTTTAACAATTTGGAGAGGTGGTTCTTGCTTTTTCGTTTTTGTGAGCCTACTTAAAACAGCTTGTGGGAGAGCAGAAAGTTTGGATTGCCACTTTAGAGAAGTTTTAGATCTATTTCTAAAAGAGAACTCTGGACTTTATAGTAGGTTTTTACAAAACTAATTTCAAAAACTTAGTGGCATAACACTGGTTAACACTAAATAATAATAATAATAATAATTATTATTATTATTATTATTATTAATTTCTAGTATGTAATAGTCAAACTTACTTAGAGTTATGTGGACAGTAAAATGACAACATTTGAAACACTGATCATGAAAACACTCAAAAGGTAGATCCAATAGTTTCACTAACTCCTATTCATAATATCCCATTTGAGCTGTAGTTCAGAAAGTGCCTAATAATTGCTAAAGATGTATTTGTATTAACTTTCTGTGCAACATTTAAATGGTGTTTTGGCTGGGAAGACTTTAACTTCTGTCTTTGTTGCAAAGATTTTGCCTTTGGTAGGGAAAAAATCGTTACAACAATGTTAAATTCATGTCTGATAAGTGAATTTCTTAAGTATGTACTTCAGATAACATTTTCAGAGCTATGTTCTTGGATACAGATCTGTGATCCTAAATAGATACTTCCAAAAATTCTGCTTTTATGATCAGAGCTTTTCTCAACTTTACATTGCAAAGGAAAAATAAAGCTTGTTCAAAGCATGTCAGCTTTCTCATACAGAAACATTTTACCAGCTGAATGCAACACGTTAATACTACTGCTCAATGAGAGAGCTAGCATTTCAATCAGTATTCAAGTTGGCATCTTCCTCAGCTAGCAAACATCTTTAGTTCATCAGCTGCAAGTTTTCTTTCTTCCTCATCAAGTATTTTCAATAGACACATAATCAGGCTGTGAAATTTCTTTGAAATAAGCTAAATAGTTATGTAAACTTTACACCAAGGAGTTTGGTTTGTGAAATAAGGGCAAAAATGTGTTTTACTTGATTATACTGCATTCTAGAGAACTTCCTGAAATAGTTTTATCCGCCAGTGTAGATTTGATTCAACTTTTGTCATTTACAGAACACTGTATCTGTTTCAGTTTATCACAAGAGAGACATTCCTTTGAACTTTGGGGAGAAGGTGCCATTTTCCAGTCTGTAATTTAGTGTTAAATTAGGGTGCGGTTTTGAACAATACTGCTTTATTGAAATGTATTTTTTCTCATACACAATACTATACCAGGTTGGTCTTCTGTGTTAGATTAAAATTACAGGATTGTTCTTGTATTTTCAGCAGATTTTTTTGGTTCAAGTTTTCTTTGGGGAATATTACGCTTTGGTTTTATACGCACATTTGATTCAGAATTACCTCGATTTATAACTTTTCTCAAAATCAGTAGGGAGCAGGCCTATTTACACCTTAGTTACATGACTTTAATCCTCACCAATGAAATACTATTTCATTATAATTAACTGCAGCAATAATTTTTTTTTACTTTTTTTTCTTAGTTAAAATAAAATTAGATTTATATAAGACCCAAATGTAAGTGAAAAGCTGACTTATAGCAGTGTTTAAATGCTAAAAAGACAATGACCTTTACAAATCGAATAGAATATCTGTAAGACAAGTTAAAATCAGGTATTATGACAACAAAAATGTTCAGTGTGAAGAAGAGTGGAAAGGATTCTCAAGCACTGTGGAAAATATAAGAGTAACCGTATTTCCTTATTGAATAAAAAAATCAAGAAATTCTTAAATATATATCTCACATTTCAGTAGATGAATTTTTAGCACAGTCATTAGCCTGATTCACATATTTCAGCTTAATAAAGACACCATAAAATTACTGCATCTTATTTGGAAGCAAAGGTTTAGTCTTGGAATTCAAGTATTAATATTGTGTCTTTATTGACCGTCTGAAGTTTGCAAATAGGAGGTTTCCCTTAGGCACTGATAAATGTAAACAGAGTTACTTCAGCTCCACTTCTGAAGTAACATAGGCATTAATAGTAAATATATAGCCAGCCATGTGAAGTTTTACTCTGTGTGCTAGGAATCAACTGTCTCCCAAAGTCCTCTGTATTGCTATGCACAGCCAAATTGCCATTTCTGTGAAACTGTGAAAGTATTCCTACAGTCAGGTGAAGGTAAAAGTTAGCCGCAAGGTTGCTAACTTTAATTTAAAGAGAAGGTTAATAATTAATTAGATTCTTAAGGTAATTTATTAGATAATGTTTGATAGGTACTTTAAAAAGAGATTAAACCTTATAGTAACACTCAATCCTTTGGATTTTTCAGGCCCCAGACAAGTTTGCAATGAAGTTGTGGATCCTTATACAGCAAATCAATTCTACTGACAATAGACTTCAGTTTCTTGCTTAGTCTTTGCAAAGCCTTTTAGAAGCTCAGCAGACAAAAGGTGTTCACAAACTAGAGTGAAAAATGTTGCCTAAGTCTTTCAGAAACACTCATCTGTAAGGAATAGTCCATATTAAGTAAAATACGGGGTTAATATAAGAAAAACTGCTTAACAGAGTGACTATTTGTTGTTGTGTGTCTGTTTCATAAACACAGTTGTGAGAACCTTGGATTTTTTTCAGCACCTTGTCCTCACTCTTTAGTTTTGGAGCTTTTTATTGTATTTATTTTATAAGGATGAGAAACATAATAGAGCTTATTGAAAACAGAATAGTAGAATACCTTGAACTGGACTTACTCTGTCAGGTTTGTTTTCCAGAAAACTAGGCACTTAGTTACATTTGTCAATTTCTGCCTTCTGTCCTGAAGTGAGAGGATCTAATTGCCTGAAAAGAGACTTTGTATCAAATTTCAACAACAGCAAATTAAATATCGACTTAAAAAGTAGTTTCTCATATTACAGGAAACTTTTCAACCAGCCATTGTTAAATGTCTCTGGCCAGTTTCCTTTTTAGTATGTTGGGGGAGGAAAAGAAATGCATGGATTTTTGCAGTATGAGAATTTGCCTGGAGAGAAATAAGCAAGCAAGTAATAAGTGAAGTGGCTGCTATTTCTCTACTTCCCTAAGAAATAAAGGAGCATATTCTGTGAGTGTGACTGTCGTAGGGTTTTTGTGGGGAGATTTTTTAATTATTAGTGTTGTTTTATTTTACTTGCCAGTCTCTGGTAAGACTGGCTTCTTGTTTCATAGGGCATCAGAGCATTTGTGCCACAAATGAAGGATGCAGACCTTTACAACTGGCAGCCATCATATACCACTCCACTTCTTTATTCTTGTCTTGTTGCTAGTAACTAGTTGTTGTAGTAACTGTGACATTATTCTGGCATGAGACTTTAATGACCTCCAAGTGGTGAATAAAGTAAAGGAGTATGTAATATGTAGCATACATATTCAAGAATCTAAATGGCTGTTATGTGAAACTCCTTCATACATACTTTTTCCCTTGCAAAGATGAAGAAGAGTTTAAGCCTGAGCAAGCGGGAATCAATAAAAGGGGAATAGAAGGGACATGGACTTTCTCTAACGATACCACTGCAGGACACTGTCACTTTCTTGGTATTGCAGCGATAATATTTAAAATGTCATGGCCTTGAGACCTATCCAGTGATGTGATCCATATGCAAATAATATTGTTCCAAAAGAATGGTGCTGTGATATAAACCGAAGTAGTGAAAAGTGAAAAAACTCCTGAGACCTAATACTGCCCTGCCTAACTGTTAAAATCTTAAAACCAAGTTACATTTGATATGAGTACTGAAGTTGTCATATAACTATTTCTATAAAACTTGGGTTTTTGTTTAGACTGTATTCCTCAATAGAAAAATCACATTGGCAGAATGATAAACACCAGTATTACTAAAACAAGGTCGTGTTGCCCGCAGGCTTTTTGCACAGATAATGATGATGATTATATATAATGACCTAGAATGTGGCTTGTAAAGCAAGTTTACACAGGCCAGGAAAAACACTTTAAGCATAGTTTGTGTTGATACAACCTAGATACTAGTAACAGGTTTTTATTCTCACTGTAAAATAATTCAGCTGGAAATTTTAGAGATTTGTATCCTAAGGTAAGAAAAATTGGCTAAATTTCAGTGTTTTCTGCTAACACTGCTAAGAATCAAAAAGTCATCTACTATACAGATTATGTACATACTAATACTAATATTTTACTTTATTTAGTGTAATAAGCTGATCCTAAAATTTTAACCATCTGTTTCAGAAGTAGGTTTTAATTTTCAAAAATTGGCCCTGTCTTTTTTTTCTTTTTAAATTCAGTAGGTCTTGAAACATGTATCCTTTCAACGAATGGGTATGGGAAGATCAATCAAATCTTTAACTCTGCATTAGTTTCTTTAGAACTCATTTATCATAGTTATAACAGTTCTCAAAAATGTGATGATGAACTACACCTGAAAATTGAGCTCCAAGTAGTAAATATAAGTCAGGATACAGCATGTATTGTAGGTATAGGCTCAGAAGAGCTTGTTTGCTGCTTTCTTTTAGCTTTTGTATAAAGTCTTTCTCTAAAACAGAAAAGCAATCTTTCAGTGAATCATTCTGCTCTGGAATATGTTTACCTTTTCATAAATGCTTGGTATGTGTTAAGTTGTATTTTCAAGTGATTTTCTCCTCTCTGCAGTAACTCCTGATTATTGATTGAGCTATAATGGCATCTGTTCTATTAAACTCTTCTTACAAATTAAGACCAATAGCAAATACTGCAAGTATTAAACATGTTACCTTTAACTGCCAGACAGTATAAGCAGTAAGAAGGATTTTTGATATCATTGCAGATTTGCTCATATTATGAATTAAATTGGCTTAGCATTCCAACAGTCAGTCCTGAGTTAACAAGAACTATCAACTTCTATGAAAAAGACCTAAATTGATCAATATAGGCATCAAAGATACCCTGGTATGGACCCATGCATTTTTAGGCAGAAGGTACTAGCTGTAAATCCAATATCAATTGTAAATGTACCTGTAAATGTAAAAACGTCACAATTTTTCTAAGTCTGGAAACTTTTTAAAAATACCTGAACTTTTGAAGTTCTTTCTTTAAAAAAACAGAATAGCTGCCTCTTACCTTTTATTTTCACTTGAATTATTGCATAATGCAAAATACAGAATCTTTTCCTGTGTTGGCTTGTTACAATTCACTTTACTAGCCTTCAAGCCATCAGCGCTCTTTCCTTTTGTCCCTCCATGTGTGCATATGCAAGCATATATTGTGCAAGTATACTACAGTACACTCTTCACCTACTGTGAAGAGTCAGTCTTGGTGAGAGTTTAAGGAAAAATGTTGGAAGAGAAGCACACTGTTAGATTATATTGCTATAATTTGGTGCATTTGTCAGATGGTAATTGATTTTCAAGATTTAAATTTTAGCTAGTTGAGCTGCAGCAGACAGTGTAGAGCAGCAGGTGGCACTAGTGTGAATTTTGTATCTGCACGGTAGATCTCTGAAGATGGATGTGCACTATTTTGTAAGTAACCTGTCATTTAGGAAATCCTGTCCCACAGAGACTGGCATTTCTTGGCCACTACCTTACTCCAGGTCAGACACGTACAACTGAACTACTTCTGCATGCAGAGAGCCTAGAGTAGCAGCTACGTCTCTGCTGCCTGTCTGATGCCCAGCACTGAAATTTGGCTGATCCCATCACATACTAAGTGGAACTGAGAGGCAAGAATAGCTCACAACTGTTCTTCCTGGCCTTCTTTCCTAACCAGCATGCGAAGAGCTATAAGGCCAGATAGGACTGAGCAAGAGAGTTGGGTAAGTATACGGTCAGAGAGAGTGTAGAAAATAAAAGTTAGGACATGAAGTCTAACTTTTCCCCTGCCAATCTTGCAGCAGTTGATCTGTAGTGACTATTTCTTCCTGGGGCAGAGGTGTTCGTATAGCAGTTATGTTGACCAGTTGCTGGACATTAGCCACTTTCTCCTACCCAAAAGTAATCAATCACCAATGGTCAGCTGCTGTAAAACATCAGAGAACTTATGATGATTGCAGTAAATAGATCTTTAGTCCCACATCTATGACACAGCAGCTTGGGCACTGTGCCATTAGGTTGGAATCTGTGACTGTTGTGTTGGTTACCTCTATCTTAGGTTATATGTATGGAGTTTCTGTTTGGAAAAAAAAAAAAAAAGAAATAAGTGCTTGTTAAAAGTCCACTGGATTTTTCTAATTTGGCTAATCCTTTTATCAAGAGTGTTTTACTTGGATGTTAAAGATGAGGTATTTTTCAGTACAAGTGAACATGCTTAAGGTTGCAGTACAGATCAAAGACAACACCATGTTTAAATACTAAAAGTAATTAGATTCTTTTTGTTCAGTAAAAATGCCAAAAAAGAATACAGAACTGCACTGAGACAATAATTACAACAATAATTTTTAATAACATTTATATAAATTATGTAAATAATGCCTGTTGCTAGAAGGAAATGTGGCTTCTGTTTTCATGTATGCCAAGCTTTAAAAAAAAGGTAATTTATTCAATCTGTAATTCATTTTTTTTAAAGGGTTGGGGCAAGGCCTAGGCTTGGACACTGAAGATTCACAAAAAATACAGAATTTCAGACTTCTTGGGCTGGTTTTGCCACCAAGAAGGATTCCCATTCAAATGTACTTGTTCTTACTTGTTTCCCCACTCATTAGCTGTGGCTTCCTTCCTGCACCCTTATATAATGAACTGTTTGTCTGCTTTTCAGATTGGATCACTGAAATAATCCAAGTTTATTAGAGGGGTGGGGTTTTTTACCTAAGAGTTTGTTTTACTCCACCTTAATGCTGACAGAATGAATACCACTGAAATGTACCATTAACCCTGTTGCTTTAAAGCTTAAAAAAGCTACAGAAACTTACTAGTTATCAGATTAAAAGTGCATGTTACCATGAAAAAATTGTATGTGAAACTGAAGGGAAGGAATTAGTACAAAGCAGTAGCAGTACTGGTACATTAGCAGTAGAAGTAGTATAGTACAAATCGTAGTAGTGGTAGTATTATTACAAATGGGTTTTGAACACGTCCTGTATCACTTCCAGGAGCAAATACACAAGAGATACAAGATATAAGGAGCATCCAGTTGCATCTTTGACAGGATCCAGCAGTCAGAAACACCCATAAAACAATGCAACGTAGACATGAAACAATCCATCACACTTCAAGTCATTGTGCTGCTGCCTGTTACTTTTAAAATGAGTGCGTGGTAGCTGTATTTCATCTTTAGACTTAATGGATTATCTTTTCAAGAAGTCTAAAGAAGGGTCTGTGCTCAAAGAGATCCTAACAGTTAAAAACCTAATTAGTATCAATATGTAACTTTAATTGGAATATTATATTAGGGCTGCATTCTTCCATCAGCATGGTAGTGTCTGGTAATGCATTGTAGATTAAACTTTGTCCTGCTGACTTTGCTTTCAGACTGAGTCCCGCAACTCCACTATTCAAGGGTCAGAGTTTATTTGACCTAGATACAGCAAAAAAAATCTAAGCAGATGTTTTTGTCTTAGAAGCAGATAAGAGAAGAAGAGAATCAGCAGCAACTGATTCAGTCCAGGCCTTGGGCTTAATGCAAATTCCATTCTAGATAGTGTTACATGAGAAGCTTCTAGGGAAACAAGCATTGTTTTAAGTTCTTTCAGCACATGTGCATATAGATATATAGAGAGAAAATATTTAATTATAAAAAGTATACTTGTACAGTTTGGGGGGAAAAATACTATAGGTCATCAAAATTACATTATGCAAGGTGAGCTTTTGATGGCTGATAGCTCATTAAGAAGTTGTAAATATACCACAGTATCTACATTCTGCCGGTTCTTAGAATTCTATACTGTTTGCCTAGATATTTTGAAGAAGGATTAGCTGTACCAACAGCCTCATCTGTAAACATTCTTTCAGGAAGCATTAAATTCTATGTACCTTGAGAGGGAAGTGGATCTTTCAGATAGCCAGACTCCAACATCTATCCTGTTACCATAGCAGTATTAAAGGAAAATGAGAGCACTAGTCAAATTCAAAAGTTCTAATTTGTCAAAAATTAATTTTCTGTATCTGTGGACTCTGAAGAACAGGTAGAAAAAAGGAAGAATGAGGTAAAAAATGAGATACTTGCGATTAAACTGAAGCACTATCATGAAGAGCAAATGATTCTCCCTGTCATCACATGTTACAAGCAGGGAGTGTTGCCTTACCTTCTATGAAAAGTCTTGCCTAGTACAGATAGTATCATCTGTCTAGCAGAGGCCCAGGGAAATCATAAGAATGGGGCAAGTTGTCATGATTTTTTTTGTAGAATGATTTCCCAGCCTCCAGCAGCTTGTATTTCAGAGACAGTGTCTGTAATTTAAGATGAGGTTTTTTCATGTCGTTATCCAATACCTTTTTAAGGCTGTGTAAACTTACGGTATCACCAGAAATGAATTCCACATTTTACTGCTTTACTTAATTGTGTGATCTGTAGCTGACTCCTTTCATTTGTTGTGAATGTGCCTCCTGTTCATTTTAGTTGATGAACTCTGCCTCTTACAACGGAAGATGTAGGGAACAATCTTTATTAACCTTTTCTATGCCATCCAGTCATTTCCTTTCCAGGCTGAAGAATTCTATTATATTCAATTGTTCATTCTACGGAAGCTTTTCATACCACGGCTCATACTTTCCTTCTCAGGGACTTTTCCAGTTCTGCTCTATCCCCTGTAAGGTAGGGAAATAAGAACTGCATTTGGTCTTTAAGTTACAAGTGCATAATGGATTTATAGAGAGTGCTATGCAGAAAGCGTTGGTAAGAATAGGCATCAGTGAAATGTAAGTATGAAGGCCAAGAAAAAAGGGTCCGTTTTCTTCTGCCCTGCATTGAGTGAGTGTCACAACCTTCATTTCTTGTTTCAATTCTAATGCTTTAGAAACTATTGTAAAATGTAAGCATAATATAGTATCTTCTTAGTATTGATCTGAACTTGCTTACATTTAGGTTTGGGGGTTTTTTTTGGCAAGGGGAGGAGAGGAATGGTTAAGAAAAACCCATCAGATTAAATTCTGGCTCAGGTCCGATGTCATTCATAGACCAGTATTTCCAAGATAAGTGGTTACTGACTGAAGATGATTTGATCATTTCCAGATACTTACTGATTACTAAACAATACATAACTTTTTTTTTTTTTTAACCTACCAGTTTCAAAGATTAATTCCCTCCAAAATGAGGGAGTACAAGCAAAACACAGAGATGAGGTGATTCCCCTGACATACAATCAGAGGTGAAAGATGCCTGCCCTGAGCCGTATTCATTCAATCCCAGAATCTTCAGAACTAGTTCTGTATGGTTTGTACCCCTTATATTCTCTCAGAAAGAGACTAAATTTTTGCCTGGAGTAATAACTGACAGGAGGAGGTCACATGAAATACTGGAAATTCAGGCCCTAGTTACTATTAGTTCTTCGTAGACTTCTATACAGGATTTGAAATTTTGCATAAAGTATCAACTTCTATTGCCACAGTTGTTACAGTTCTAAGTTTTGTAATGTGTAGCAATACCTCTGTGTTTGAGAAATATGTCTTTGATTAAATGTGTAAATCTGTCCAACCTCTTACTCCTGTGTTCTGTTACCTGGACTGCAAGATACCAAGTCAGCAATGCGTTTGGTTTGCCTTCATTCCTACTTGTAAGATTCAAAATATGTGTTGATTTATCACCGTCAGAGATCTCTGCTTTTAGAGTGTTTTTGTAAGCACAAGAGGAAGGTGCATAAGGGACAATGATGCTGCAGTATCTTTTATTCTGTCATCTGAACAGTCCCATATAGAATTGCGAGTCATGGCTTCCTGCGTGTTTGAAATTGATGCTAAAAACTCTGTTCATTTCAGATTTCCAGAACTGCAGAAAATGTTTAGAAAAAGAAGAAGGGGGGGAAAAAGAAAACCACCACACAAAAAAACCCTCCTAATTCTGACCTTATGGACTTTCATAGAGTAACCACCTTGAGAGATCATTAAACCAGAATAATTTATCTCACTGTGTCACCTTAGCATAAGCTAATCATTGTTCCTGTCCACTACTTAAAACCTTTGCTTAGTCCTAATGAAACTGATGATCTACCCCATGCTTAAAACATGCAGTTATCTTGCTGAATTGAAGTGTGTCTTTATGTAGCCTTATTTTTTTAATGAATGACAGTGGTTTTCTTGACATACCATTTTTCAATGAGTGCAACATCATAGGGATTGTTTTATTAAACACAAAAAGAATACATGCCTAAGAAGTTTAGCTGTTCTTTATATGTTTCAGTGTATGTGTTGGCACTAATAACTTTGTTATGAATGGTCAAACTGTAGATCATCCACCAGTTTTCTTTTGTATTTTAAAGAAAGATTGATCTCTGATTAGATCTAAAAAATCTCTATCAAATCAAGTTGCAAAATATGTCTTGTGATACAGTGTTTAGCTCCTCTAATTGGTTCTGAGTATGCATTTGTTTTTGCCTTTTTAAAATATAATAGCTGAGTAGACAAAACAAATTCTCAGCTAAAATGGCACTGCTTAAAACATTTCCGGTTAAGACCCTCACCTTCTTAGCATATGTCTTCTAGATTTATCACAGTTTAATGAATTCAGTCTTTAATATGTCTTAGCACTTTTCCATAGCAAGTGCTGTTCAAGCTCTTTTCTGTTTAAAGAATCTCTTACATTCGTCATGAGTCATCTCTAAAATACACACTTTCATGTACAAATAATACTTCTGTATTGTATTATACCAGCTGTAAGTAAGGCTAGCATTTTATATACCAAACCTGTACTGGAAAAATAAGTGGTATACAAAATTCCTGCAAGGTATCCTTCTAAATCGTTATTTACCCCAGCTTCATCAAACTGAACATTTATCTTATTTTCCTTGTAACTGGCACTGAGGAATATAAAAAGCTATTCCTGGAACCAGTGTGCTGCTAACTCAGTTCACTATGGCATGAATAAAAATCATGTTTGAGTAAAATGGGTTTATGTTGGTTCCTTTTTTCTGCTTGATTTTGGTACTTGAGTGTGAAGGTTCAGTTAGCTTTCCCTGTCTTGACAAGATTATATCAGGTAATCTGCTTTGGAAAATATGTACTAAGTAGACTTATCACAAAATCAAAATTAGAAAACAAATACAGTTCCTTAATATTTAAAATTGATCCCTGCAATAAAACAAGGTTTTGCTCAAGTAAATTTGGGCAATATGCTAAATATAGGGGGATACGTTCAAAGTTGTGCAGTTGTAGTAGGCTCATTAAACAAGAATAAAAGGTAGTAAGCTCATGAAAAGCCACTAGCAGATGTTTATACTGTAGACAGGATTCAGTCACCTAATTTTTGTAGCAAATATTCTAATTCTAATGAACAAAAATGGCTCATATATGACCTCTTTCTTGATCTTTAAAAGCTGATGTCAGTTTAGTTGAAGTATTCAACTATTTACTTAAAAAAAAAGAAATTCAGCTTACTTGCTTATGTAACTTATCTGTGCTGTGTTCATTTCTTTCCACAAATAGGTGCAACTTGGGGCAGAGGTGTGTAAGGACCGGTAGAACCAGTTTTTCTTTCCTTCAGACTAAAACTTCCAGTGCTTTATACTCTGAGAGCATCCTGAATGTCTACAAACCAAGTTCACCTAACACACCACCATATAAAGTCGAACCTTTTCCTAGTCTTACATGATGACAAATCATCTAATGTTTTCAGTGGTGCTGCTCTTTTCTCTCTCTCTCTCTTTCTCTCTCTTTCTGTGTAGAATATTCTGCAGTCGAGGTATGGCCCTCAGCCAAAGAGAAAAGGTTAAAATAGAACCTATCTGTTGAAATAGCTATACCTCTTTAGTTCATGGTTCTTAAAATATATTTAAATGACCTTCAGTATTGTGGGAGTAGAAATACCATGCTGGACTTCATTTGGTAATTTTAATTCGTCTCTTACCAGAAGTTAAACACTGTAAACAAAACGCTCAGCTGACTCAAATCAGCAGTAACAGAATGGTCAGTAGCAGCTATTGTAATTAAAGTGTTTGACACAAAGATTTCTTAAAGTTGCAAAGACAGTCTTCCTTGGTTTTTAGATGAGGAGTTTCATATACGGTATTTTCATTAAAGTGAAAGTACATTGTTGTTAGAGATACAGGAGATGTTTTTCTAAGAATTAGGTGTTGGCTGTATTAATGTTTACAGAAATTTTGCTCACGTCATTTTCTAGCTCTTTCACTAACACTGTAATCACTCATTTAAAATGCTTTCTAATGAGCCTGATATACCAAAGTCTGCAAAAGTTGGACTTTATTTCTACAACTCTTTTCTTCAGTCTTAAATCATGCGTAAATTTTAAAAAAAAAAAAACCACACACACAACCTTTTTTGTTTTCCCTACTTTCATAAAGAGCAAGCCAACTTTCTTTAAATCCTTGATAGCATTAGAAATAATTTTCTCACTGAATCACATCAGACAAGTACAAGAATATCAACAGGCCTGCTATACCGCCCTCCACATCCCAGTCTCACCTGTTGAGGTTCACAAGACTCATTTATATCAGTACCGTTTTCACCTTTGAAATATATGAAAGCTCAAAGACAGGTACTTTGCAAACTGGATGTATAAAGTGATGCCTTTACCTGAACTACATAATTCATCTAGCAAGCATATTCTACTTCACTGTTTGTAAGACTTTTTAAAATAGGAAATCCAGCACTGACATAAGCTACAGCTTTT
>JAVJGI010000050.1:92766249-92803926 GCA_035590275.1 Ibycter americanus | reverse complement strand
AGCAAGCATATTCTACTTCACTGTTTGTAAGACTTTTTAAAATAGGAAATCCAGCACTGACATAAGCTACAGCTTTTTGTTGTGCAAATCATTCATATTTATTCAAGACACTGCATTATACATATTTTTCTGAAACATTATTTTGGAGATACTATTAACCAAAAGCATGCTAACTATATCAAAATACTATAAAAGGTAATATTCCCTGTATGTTACCTGTTACAACAGCGTACAAATGCTGTAACAAGTAGATTAATGGGAGCTATGAATCCTGGCAAATACCAGTGCCAGGTAAATTCAAATTTACTGTATATAGTCTTTGCAGGGATTATGTTATATTCTGAAAATACCTGTCAAACTGTTTTGCTGCTTCAGGATACAGCAGACCTTAGCATGTACATCTGGGGGGATCTTGTTCAATTCTAAGAGGATTAGTGTTGATGAGACTTGCATGCTTTGTATCAGCTGAAGTATTCACTATTTGTTCCACTGGGTCAAAACACAGACAGCACAACTGAAAAAACTGAAGCATGCTGTGTAGGTGAGAGTCTGAGGAATCCTGGTAGAGTACATACTGGTCTACAGCTAGAATGCGGACACAAAACATCTGGATCCACTGATTCATTTATAAAAAGTCTAGGTTTTTTTCTAACATAGAAAAAAAGCACATCCTCCTTAAAAGGAAGTTTTTATAACTAATGAATTTCTGGAGTCCTGGTAACATGGGGGTGTTTTTATGGCATTAAGGGTTTTAGAAGTGCTACACTACTAACCTGCCCTTGCTTCAATTCTGACAATTACACTGGTCACATTCATGGCCACATATGAATTGGCCTGATGTTTGTGGTTAGTTCTGGCAGCCTGGAATAGGGATCATAAACCTAAGGTTGAACATGAATTATGGGATTGTGTAGGGAAGCTCGCACTGTTGCTATAACAAGAGTTAACTTCACGTGACACTTCCAAGCACTACACAACTTCAAAGTGTAAATATGATTAGGCAATACTTCCTTCATCCTCTCACAGTAAAAAAGATTCCTTTGAAATACATCTTCTGTGTCACCTTGTTACTGTCTTCGATCAGGCAACATGCCTAATGACAAACTTCTGAAAGCATGTTGAGTCGCCTTGTCTCTCAAAAATCCTGACAAACAAGCCTCCTTGATTTCCTGTTTCAGTATCACATAGATAATTGAAGTCAAAGCAAAGATTAATTAATTAATTTATTTGCTGCCTCTACACAAATAAAGGTGTGCTCCCTTGTAAGTGGTAATGAGACCATGTCAATGAGCTGTAAAATTTGTGGTGCTCTGCAACAGGAAATCCTAAAATACTTGGAAAGATTTTATAAAATGGTTAAAAAGTAACAAAGTAGTAAACTTCTGCTTTGAACAACAAGTGCCTTCCTGTCTTAGAGCAGCCCAAATTTGCCTGCTGCATTCATGAAAGCTGTTCATTCAGAGAAGGTCAAAGGTTTTGTTGTTAGTACACCAGCTGATCATCTGTAAGCCTGTCAGGCTGTACTGCTGAGCATAACAAACTGCTGTGCATTGCTGATGTGCGTCACAGGACCCTGGGGTTTTGCACGGGGATTAGTCAGGCTGTATTTGGAAACGCCCTCAACTGCACCTTGTGCTGCTATATTAGTGTTTCTCAAGCAAGAGGAATTTTCTTTTGCTTCTGCAGCTGCTCCTGCAAAACCCTCTGGTAAGTGTGCACAGCTTCTGTCAACAGTACTGTCTTCTGCCCACATTTTTAAGCCAAGGTTATGAGCTGAGGCATTACTTAGAGTTGTTTATTGTGACAAACTGTATTTTTAAAATTAAAAAAATGATAGCACAGAATTGGCAACAGCATTGAAGGAATGAATATATTTACGAGTTTTTATTGAACAGGTTAATTCAACTTGTTCCTCTGCTTTTAAATATGTATTGGAGTAGTCTGAAGTGTGGGTATTTTCAGAGTGACATAGCTATGTGCCGTGCATGTCTGCTTTTATTTCTATACAGCAGGAATAGCAAAGATCATATAATATAGCAGACCAATTCTTAAAAGGATTTGGTTGGTTTTTGTTGGCAGCCTGCATGCGAGCCCTGCGTCTCTGGACTCTGCTTGCCACCTATGCTGTTGCAGTAGGACAAAATCAAGGACAGAAGAATCAGGAGTGCCCTAAGCTCAACGCACAGGTACTCTCCTTTAAAAGCACGAGAGGAAATGCTATTGTCATGTTTTCTGTGAAAGCTCTCTCTCCGTATTTTTTTATATTTTTTTTCCAAATTAAATAAAAGAATCTAGCACATTAAATGCAAAAAGATGTAAATAATTAAACAAAATAAACCAGGAAAAATTATTTTTAGTACACATCCTATTCCATTTCTTAAAATAGCTCAGGTAGTGAAGCCACTTCCAGTTATTTCATATAACCTGTGCTGGGTATCTAGTTTTGCAGTAAGTTATCAAGCAACTGTGAAAATTCTCAAATGTTCTGTTGTTTCATTTCCATAATAACATTTGCCTATTTACTTTTTAGATAAGTAGTCCTAAGGCTATTTCTTGGTAAAACTACCAAAAGAGTAATTTGGTAATTAGTAGTTACTAAGGATTTCTTACCATATTTGAGTTTACATCATATGAATATAAAGCATACTATGTTTTTGGTTTGGGGAATTATAGATTAATAAATATTTGTCCTGAGCTCAGGTTATGCTAGCAGACTGCACGATCACTAGCGCAGTGCTCCTGCCTAGCTGCGCATAATGGAGCGACTGATGTGATTACACTCCCGTCCAGGAGCTTTTAATGTTCCTGCCTAAAAGATAAGCCTACGAACAGCTGGGGCTGCTAAGAGAAACCTCTGTAAAACTCACAGACCAAAATTCATATTGTCTGAATTAAAGCCAATCTTGCCTTATACACGTATGAGCATATGAGCACACATAGCTATAAAGGATCATATACAGATGGAGGAAAAGATAGGCACACGCTGTCATTCTGTGGTTTTTGTTGCAGCTCCCCTGCTTCTTGCAACTCAAACACTGCAAATAGCAGAAGTTACATGAAAAAAGCTTGCATGCTTTTGAAAAGTTTTGCTAAGCTTTGTTTCCTAGAACAAGTAAATGAAAGTAATACTCTTTAATAACAGCAAAAAGAAAAAGGAACTGGAAAACTAGATGTAAATTAAGGAGCGTGCCCCTTTTCTTTATCATTTCACCATACTCTTACTTTCAGCCACCAAGAACACCAAAACCGATTTTCTGTAGCTTGCCAGGGTCTCAAATTTCACAGCTATCACTGATGCCATGCCCTGCCATTTTTGGTACATGTCGAGAAGTAAGTATATGTGATAGCTAGTCTCAGACCTTGGAATTGGGCATCTGCAGTTCCCAAAATAAATGTAATTTATTCTTGGTTTATACGCTTTTACCTGGAAGACTAGAAACAAAATTTACAAATAATTGAATCCTATCCATTTTATCACTTCGATTTGCATTTTCCTTGTTTAGAAATAACATTAATAGTTCCTTCTCCTTGCCAGCCCACCCTTGTGCATCCTCTGTGTTAAAAGTTAATAGGCTTGGAACCTAGTCTAGTCTAAGGCAGGTTTACCAATAAAGTAGAAAAAAAACAAATTGTATGATAATTAAATTCACATACTGTCAATAGTGTTACAGCTATTTCTTATTCATTGTCTTAATCAGTTTTATGACATTATGGTCATCTGAAGATTTGTGGAATATTTTTTATGTTTGTAAGTGTGAGGACAGTTATTATTCAGAATTACTGACACCTAACAAACTACTCTATCAATCACTGAGAATTGTAGAAAAGTTCCCTTAAAATTTTACCCACACATAATGCAGGGTGTTTTTTGAGCAGTGACCCATACTAGATTACCCTTTGTAAAATAAGAAAACTTTGTATTTGCCAAGTAGTGTAGGCTTACAGAGTATCAGTATAAAAATACTTTGCCCCATTTTTTTTATGTCCTTGGTCAAAGCATTACTTGACAGATTTATGATTATAGCCTCTTATATTTTTAGTTATTACTAGTAGTATTTCAGACTGTGTATCTAGATTTGATTGTGAAATGAGACACATCTGCATGTAGTTAAGGCAGCAAGTCATTCATCAGCTCATCCTTCCCAACTTAAAATTACAGATAGTGGAAACAACAGAAGGTCCCACAGGCATCCTTTATATGAAGCTTCCTTTTTTATTGAACATTATTTTTAAAAATTTTTTCTATTTTTTTCTTTTTTAATCATAGGGACTTGTTGTTTTACTGGGTTGGGGGAGAGAAGTAACTGCTCTACCTCCAGCACTCAATAGATTCAAAAGTTCAGTATAATCTTAACTCCAGAATATGACATTACACCTTGTGCACACAATCAGTTATTAATTCCCTAGGATACCTGATTGGAAACACCTTCTATGGCAGCTGTGAATTCACTTAGATACATGTCTTTCTTTTTAGCAATTATCACCAACTCTTGTTTTATAATCAAACTGTCACAGCATGCACTTAGATACACACTGTCTCAAATACTATTAAAAAAATATATATAGGCAGCACCTAGACACAACATAAAAGCAGCTCGGTTTGCACTCCTGCTATCCAATTGTATATAAGAAATTTTATTTCAAAACTAGAATTCAATATGGTCTTTACAGTAAATACTTTTCCTCTTTATTTAACCCAGCTACGCAGATGCATGTCTCATGTACTAAATAGACTTGTAATTTTCAGAACTGTCCTTGTTGTAAATGACCCATTCTGTGGTTTGTAGGACTGGGGGATTTCCAAACCAGCGTGAATCCATTACTGTTCATTCATCAAGGTATGACTATAAAATTGTTAGCTACAAAAGAATTGTTTACATCCTTATTCCAGTTACCTGCTATCACACAAATAAGCAGATCTTTTTTTTTCCTTTTCATAAATCCAATTAAGATCAACCTTTACTATAATCTTTTTCAGTTTTGTTCTTGCTTCTCTTTGAAGGCTTCTTAAAAATGTCAGAAACTAGAAACTTTAATGTATTTGTGGTCAGTGTATATGCCAACCACAAGTTACCTTTGGGAGTTGTCATCTTGTAACGTGTTTTAAAAGAGATACTGGCCTCTGAGCTATCTCAGTAACATTCAGATGCCCGTGGTAAGAAAGCAAAACTCTTCTCACACTTTTATAAAATGACAGAATAAATAAGGGCACTTAAGTAATTGCATATGATGTACTTTCAGATACCGCAATGAATATGAATTCCATTTCTGTATGTATTCTGTGTTCCGTTTAGTTCTGTATGTAGAAGCTCCTTGCTCTGAGAAGCTTTCTTGCCCTTGTTAGGTGCTATGGAGGCTTTTGTTTGGCTGTTTCTCCATATGTGTTCTTCCCAGTCAACTGGTGCATACTCAGTTGATTCCTAGAACTTTCTCAAACAATCAATAGAAACACAAATTAAATCAAATTGACTGAACTTTTCTTATTAGCATTTTTTCACTCTTTGTTCTTTCATCTGTCTTATCAGTTATTTCCAACTTTAATCTGCTTGTCTCTTTCAACTCTGAAGAATGGCAAATACGCCACAAAAAAACCAACAGCTAGACTGGGCAGAAGCTAAGACACTGAAGGAAACAGTTTGCCAGAAGAGTGGTGGCTTATTAGACAGTTTCATTTCTTTCTAATATAATAATGATAAAGCCTACCTAAAAGAATTGTTACTTAATGTTCATGCAAATAGGAATAGAAGGAAACAGGGGTGGAGACAGTGGCTGTTTCAACCAACCGTATTTGTCTAATGCGGTATCAGATGCCATATCCATAATGAAGATTTGGGTTTGCCTATTAAAGTGCCTGTGAGATTGAAATTGTCTGGGTTATACTCACTGCAGAAGACTTTTTTCCCCCTAAATTACAATACTCTTCAACTGACATCAATTCTTGTGTAAAAATGAAAGATGTATTAGAAATAAAAGAAACTTAAAACCTGATCTTGAGTAGGAGTACCAGTTTACAACATCAAAGCAGGAAACTTTCATCATACTTAGAATCTTAAGCAATGTATTGTTTAACATCAGTGTTTTTCCTCAGGTTGTTTCAGAAACCTACAAAAAGCCTCAGTCTGAAATAAAACAGCAGCAAGCAATCCAGTTTCCTCATAGTCTCTCCAAATCGCCTTGCATCTCCCCCAACATCTGTTCTGTTTAGGAAGTCTGTTGCTTAGTATCCAAGTAAACCAAATAATGTTTAAACTACTTCTTACAAAAGCACACATTTAGATTTCACTTTGTTTAATTTTTGCATTCCAAGTCTAAAAATACACGTATCACTTTCCTCCTGAAAGTCAAAGGAATTAGTCGATTTCTAATGAAAAAATTACAAAATGGAGTCAAATTGCTTTATCTTTCCTTATAGACAAAAAGTGCTATATACCCACCAAATAAGTGCTAAGGTTACTTTTGTTTACCAGCACTGTGTAATATATAAAATACTATAAAACACCTTTAAAGAGTTGCAGATTGTTGATACTTTATTTTGTGACACTAGATCTGCTGATAATTGTGAATAAATAGCTATAAATACTTTGTAAATATGTTTCTCAACAGACTAGGGAATTTTTTTAATGGATATTTTCCAGGAATTTTATTTTTTGTTAACACTCATTAGCTTTCTCAATGATTCCCAGCCTGGGATGTAGCTGATAGTTGGGAGCCAATCCTAATGTACCTTTTTTGAATTTGCTGTGCTAATAAAAGTAGCAAGGCACTGCAACCACATAGGAGGTACTACTTTTACAGAAAATGCCTTTGCCATAGGATGACAAAGGAAAACCTTAAATCTTCCAAACTAAGTTAAATGAATCCAGTTTGTTTCTTATGAGACTTTCAAAGCACAGTAGTAGTAAATACCCTGGCACGACTTCAGAATTTTGTCAACATATTCTGGTATAGATGAAAGGTTTTGGATGGGTGGAAAACCTTGGCAAATTATCAGATACTTTTGGTTGGAGTTTTAGAAGGATTTCTGGTTTCTGTTTTGTTTCGTGTCTTTGAGGGTATCAGCCAGAAAGTAGCAGTAAGCACACTGGGTATTAGAATTATTTGTTACATTGAAAAATAGGAGCACTGATGTGGAAGAAAAGATACAGTCCAGCAAAGACTAAATGTAAAATTTAGCAATTTGTGCAACTACCTGTTTCTGCCTAGGAGTAGTTTTAAAGAACATTTGGTAATTACCAACTGAATTTGAATCATTATCACCCTCTTACTGCTAACAAAGTAAGTGTATTCAAATGTGTATGCGAAGATATTACCTGAAGACACGGGCCAAAGTAGCCCTTCAGCTGAGGTCTTTTCAGAGCAGAGACCTTACACCCACAGTTCTGGTTGCTGTGTTTCAAGAACGATATTGCCAGAGGTTTAGAAAATTGTGCGCTGCATAAGAAGGGTGACGAATCTGGGGTTGTTTAGTTCAGGAAGAAGGGAAAAGCATCCAGTGATCACCTATGAAAAAGCTTTCCGCCAAGTTAAACAACCTAAAATAACGGTAAGGAAGGTTAAATAGAGATTAAGCAAACTTTTCTGAACATAAAGATAGTTGAACACTAAAATGCACGGTTGAGGAAAGCGAGGAATATGGCAGTGGAGGCTTTGCAGAATGGGTTAGACAAGTATCTGCTGAAGCGACGTAGCTGTAATAGTTTGCTCCTACCTGAGGATAGAGTGGACTAGAGCTGATATTTAAAGGTATCTCCGGCTCCTTTTTTTCCCTGACACACAAATGTCTCTTCCATTCCAAAATCATGTGTTTAGAAGACTTTAAAATGTCATTTTTCTTAAATGATAAGGTAATTGCAATTTGACTGCAAGTAGGTTGTTATTAATAAACAAAAGGCTTAGTAGCATCAAGAGCAGGAAGAAAGAGTGTTGTGTGACTTATTAAAAAGTGGTGATATGAGAACTCTGGTTCCAGAAATGTGTCTGGAAATAGAAGCTGCTTTATTCATTATTATTATTATTTAATTATCTCATTACAGCAGATGTTACGTGCTAGGTATAAGAAAAGGAAAACAATGTGAAAAATGTAATTCCTAGCACTTCATCTCTGAAGTTCAATTTACAGAAAATAAAATTTACTGCTCGTACATGCCCATGTAGACAGATTGCAAATGTCCAATACCTTTGCCTTAGGAGGAGTACATACATGATTATAAAGGAAGGAAATACATATTAAATTGGGAAATTTCTGTCAATAAATAGTTATTTTACCATTTCTACAAGGTTGAAGAGAAACTTTTAGAGTAAGCAAAGGCTTGGAGGGAAGCATGTTGTTTGGGGAGGGGTGGGGGTTTTGTGGTTGTGGGGGTTTTTTTCTTTTTTACCAAATTCAGCATTTATTATAATATTCAAGAAATAGTCTTCATTCAAAAGGAATATGTGGTGTGATAACATGTTATTTCAAGTGTGCAGTAAAAGAGCTAATGGAAAATGATGTACTGGCTAGGGAGGAGGAATTACTATATGGCCTTGTATTGGAGTACTCGGCTGACACAGGCAGCATTCTCAACAAAGCAACAGGTGTCTAAAATCAGCCTGTGATCTTTATCTATGCCAAAACTTTATGGTCATATTAATTGCAGAAAAAGCCAATTTTAAGGTTCACCATCTCCCAGTGACATACTTGAACCACAGGGTGATCCCATATATCCTCTTTCTATATATATCCCTTATTTCCTGCAAATACGATTATCTTTTCTGTGGGTGTCAGCTTATTGAATAATTTTATATTAGGAAAGGAAATGAAAACAGATGTGATGTTGAAAGCAAACAGAACTGTATGCGGTCATCAGTTAACACATCCAGAGTATTTTCTATTTCTTCTTACTCTTAACTTGCCTTCCTGTCCTGAGCATGTCTTGATGTTACATGAAGCTTTATAGATGAAGAGCTTCCAATCTGATGGATAGCGGGTATTACCTAGTAAGTTTTCCTGTAAGTATATTTCTGTCTTTGTTTTTACTCTTCATAGATGCCAGAATTTCAGAAGAAGACTGTCCATATTAAGGACCCAGGGAGAGTAGAGGAGATTATTTGTGGCCTCATCAAAGGCGGAGCCACCAAACTTCAGGTAAAGATAGTAGGTGTAACCAGTTTGGAATGAAAGCAATCATGTGATTGTTGCTCTGTGCCAAAAAATTGTAAGAATATAAAGCAGAAGCCAACCTTCAAGAAATCTCCAAAACTTAGACATGTTAACTCTTTTAATAGCCCTTGTTGATTCACCTGTAATTCAGCCAGACACTAATGAAGTAAATGATATAAACATACAAGTTCAGAATATTTCCTGAAATTACTAACCAAAGGAATTAGAGAAATGATTTTGTTAGAAAATAAGTTATTCTTATGGGATATGCTAGCTCACGTTCAATAGAATAGGGAGATTTCTGTGACACACATGCTACTCAGCTGCAACTATTGTTGATTATTCAGAATTTCTAGCCATTCTTTATTTTGTCCCTCCGTGTTGTAAGACAGTTTTGCTTTTTCTTTCCTTAAATAGATTATTACAGATTTTGATATGACATTAAGTAGATTTTCCTACAATGGAAAAAGATGTCCAACTTGTCATAGTGAGTACTTTTTTTTTTTTTTTTAATACTGATTGGTTTGCTCACTCCTTTTAGTTTTTCCTGGATTTTAATTTTCTATCCAATTTATTCCCTAATATGTGAGATTTTATATTGACTTGTTACCTAACCTGTACATCCTAATGAAGAAGTATTTATTTATTGTCTATATTTGGGTTTATATATATATATTTTAATCACAATCTGTGTGAATTAAAATCAGATAAGCTGTCATTCACAATTAAAGCATTAAGTTCTGAACTATAAGGTGTAAGTAGCTAGTCATGGTAGGGCTGACTTATTTTTTAAGACGCCGTAGTGTCCTGATGCCTGCAAGATCAAGACAGTAAACCCAGAATACTTGACATTTTTATCCTATAGCCTTTTAGAACCAACAAAGGGAATCCTTTTACTAATGAAGTGGGTATCTTAAAACACATAGGATGCCTCATGATTATTTCAGAAACATTTAAATCTCAAGAAACAGATAAGAGAGCTTGTAATTGAGCTTTTAATTCAGAGATGAGGGGAAGGACATCTTCATGCTTATGAAGAAAAATGTGCCTTTTACTGGTTGCTGGTAAGAAAAATTCTGAGGAAACATAGTGGTATGTCATGAAACATTGTCATCTATGTAATTTACAGTGTCATAGAGCAAAGTAAAAGAAATATACCATCTTTTTTAACACTTTGGTTTTTTTCCACCCCCCCAGACGTCATTGATAACTCTAAGCTCATCACAGAGGAATGTCGGAAAAAGGTAAACAGAAAACCTACTAGCTGTTAGTTTGTTGTACAGACAACTGTTACTATTCCCTGGCTGTATTGGGTGTTGAATTACACAGCACGACAAGACAAGGGATACTTTCAAATTCTTAAGAAGCTCTCTCTCTGAGCTTTCTCACTGACTGCAAGACATCCCATCACTAATAGAAGTGAACAGAATTATTTGTATTCTTGATAGTAGCATGTAGTTCAGTTTAACAGCATCCACTTTTTCTTCTTAGCTATATTTAAAAGCTAACTCTTTGTTCAAAGAGCATTTCAGATTCCATTCTATCTAAATAAGGTAATCAGCATGAAGAAGGTTATTTTGATTGGTTAGATCAAATACCAAGTGTTATTTTACAAAAATATGTTAAACATCTGGTGTTTTTTTCCCTTCAGTTATTGCAGCTGAAAGAAACCTATTATGCTATTGAAATTGATCCATCTCTCACTATTGAAGAAAAATATCCATATATGGTAGAATGGTAAGAAACACCTCCCATCTTCAAATTGTACTAAGATTAGATTTAATAAGTTTTCACAAGCCAATTAGTGGCAGTAATTAGCTTTTAGCTAACACATTAACTGAATTAATCTCTTTAAGTGTTGTGCAACAACTCGTTCTGCTTTGCTGTTAACTTGAACGAGCAAGAATTAATCGTACAGGATGCTTTTAATCATGAGATTTAATGAAAGGTGAATCTTAAGTAAATTTCAACCTATTTTTTGTTTATATTCTAGGTACAATAAATCTCATGCACTACTCATTGAACAAGGCTTACAAAAGGATAAATTCGCAGAAATTGTGAGGGAATCTGATGTTATGCTGAAGTAAGTTCTTTTTGATTTGAATGATACTGTTTCAGAGCCTTTTCTGTAGATTCTTACTGAGCATTGCAGGGAGGGAGGGAGGAAAAAGAAAAGGGGGAGAGGGGGGGGAAACCCCAAACCAACATGTTCCTGAGAATGTGACACCCTAATCTTGGAACATACCGAGCTTTTCATGCTTCCATTTTATTGATATGTTGTAGCTAAATGCCTACAATGATCACACTGTATAAACTAGAGGTCTGACACTTTTTTTTTTTAGTCCCATCTCTACTAGCTTTATTTCCGCAGACTTTCATCCTCTTGAAATTGCACTGGTGACACTTCTCTTTTTTAAGGGGAATGTAGAGTTCAACTTTGTTCCCTTGAAGAATGTTCCCTGTAATAGTTTTATCTGAGATAAAAATGCAGCAGCTTGAGGAATACATTTCATATGTTGTATTAAGTATCATTCTTCCTCTGTGGCTAAAGGCAAGTTTAAAAGCCAGCAAAATCCTTGCTTGAAAATTGTCTCTAAATTTTGGACTAGTGAAACAGCATGTTAGAACTTAACTTTATCATACTAGATAAATTCTTTTTGTTTGTTTATCATACTAGATAAATTCTTTTTTGCAAAATGGACAAGCACACTGTTTGAAAGTCCATGTGGGCTGAAACTTCACTCACAGGCTAGAATTCCCTCAAAAACGTTCATAATAATTTTTTAAAAATATGTAAATTTCTACCAATCCATGTCTGTGTGGAGAAAGTATATAGAGATAATATTATCTTGTTCCTGGAATGCTATACATAGATTTGATTGGGTTCTGAAGAGCAACAATACATGTTTTCAGGATTTAAAAAAAAAAAAATTATTTGATGGTAATAACCCTATAGAAAGTCCAATATTTAAGCAAGGAAAATTGAAAGATGTACAGCCTCACAGTAGCTGGAGAGAATTCTACTGGTTGCTTCCTCGTTCTGGGGTGTTTGGGGAGAGTGAAGCATTTTTAAATCTTCAAAACATGATTAGATGTTTTGGGGGAAAAAATTGTCCAGACCGAAACTAAACAGCTTGATGCAGCAGTTTCTTGTTAAAACTACGTGCCTTGTGTTAGGTTGGTAAGGTTCTTGCTAACCTGAAAAGGTGAGGTAAAAGAAATAAAGTGAAGTGCTCAGGGAAAAGTAACTTTCTTTTCCAAAGATGATGTGAGTATCTTCTGAAAACTTGGACTTCACTTTGCTTGCTTTATTTGAGATTTGATTTGTATTTACATTCTGCGTTGCAGAGAAGGATATGAGAACTTCTTTGATAAGCTCAGTGAACATAATATTCCTGTGTTCATATTTTCTGCTGGGCTTGGGGACATTCTTGAGGAAGTTATCCACCAGGCTGGGGTTTACCATTCTAATGTCAAAGTGGTTTCCAACTTCATGGATTTCGATGAAAACGTACGTATGAAATAACACATTCGTATCAAACAAGAATGTTTTGTGGTATTTAGTAACTATTTATATATACTACAAGATGAACTTTTTAATGAAACTTACATAGCCATCTACGCAGCCACACAGATTAGAATTGCATACTCAGCACTCTCCCAGGTAAAAAACAAGCAGAGGATAACAGTTCAAACACTGTTAGTACAGTGTGACTAAGACACCATTAATTTCCTTTAATGACAACCTCATACTCAGCCCAGCACAGCGCTACTCCTCCTCCAAGCAGGGACGATTGCTGTCTGTCTGGTCTTAACAATGCTATTACAGTTATTTTGTTATTTAACAGTAATTTATCTTGTTCATCATTAGAGATTACATAGTTTGATGTTAGTTCAACAGCAGTATCACCTATTTCATTCTAGATTCTATCTTGTCTATGTGATACTAGAAATAACTTCAACGAGTTTTTTAAATAGGGAATATTAAAAGGATTTAAAGGAGAATTGATTCACGTTTACAACAAACATGATGGTGCCTTGAAGAATACAGAGTACTTCAAACAACTAAAAGACAACAGTAATATCATACTGCTGGGTGATTCTCAAGGAGACTTGAGCATGGCAGATGGAGTAGCGAATGTTGAACACATTCTTAAGATCGGCTATCTCAATGATAAAGTAAGTAGCCTTATATAACCTTGTAGACTTTTGAGTAAAACTGTGAGTTAGAAACAGGTTTGTTACAGTAAGCTTCAGATATCAAACCAAGTGTTTGGCCCTTATTTGTTTTGAGATTTCAGACATTTTTCATGGATTTCTTGCATCAAGTTTTTTCTAAACCATAAGCTACAAAAACACAAATGTAAATGGCTTTGGTTTTTGTAGTGAACTACTTCTGAAAAGGTATTTTGTTGAGAAGTAAGATTCAGAGGCTAGAGAAATTAATTCTCAAATTCCTGTGGCTCCTCCTTCTCCTTTCAATACTGGATTGATAATTGAGCAAAATTATAATCTTCCAAGTAACAAATTTAGGCAGTGTCTCCTTTTTATCTTTTTTTTCCTCTTTTGAGGTGACATAGAACTGATCATTTGCTAAGTTATAAGGCACATCCATTTGCATTCAGTTTTCTGTTTCTCTGTGCCTTTCAGGAAGCTGAGGAAATAGCTTTTCTTTCAGTATCATTATGTGTGAGATAGTGGAATAAACGTGAGGTATCATATCCTGGAATGCACACACAGTTATGTCAGGCCACTCCTACTCTGTCACCCTGTGGAATTCATTCATCGGAGTGATACATATTTGCATGGCTCATTCCTTGAATTTGGTGGAAAGACTGTGCAATATTTTAATGACAAAAAGTCTTTCAATAATTAATTCTATAACTAAATGGGTCTTTCTCTTTATCCTTTCTGCAATTAGGTAGATGAGCTTTTGGAAAAATACATGGACTCTTATGACATTGTCTTGGTGAAAGATGAATCCCTGGAAGTTGCCAACTCCATCCTACAGAAAATCCTGTAAATTGCAGTCTCAAGTCACTCCACTCCTTCCAGGAGGCAACTGGACAGAAGAGCACACGTGTGCTATCTTAGATGTGTTTATTACTCATTTTCAGAACTGTTTAATTTAAAACTTTTATTTTTGTTTTGGTATTTTGAGATATAGACGGTATCCATTGTCAATTAGAAGCTCCTTTTACTGCTCTTATGCTGTTCTTTATTGTCTCACACTCCTATTATAACTAGATTTAAATTGGATTTATAGATGTGATAAACTGCTGCTGATGGCATACTATGGTTCACTGTCTTTTAATCAGGCATTTCAGAAAACGTGGCTATTTTGTAAAATTGAAGATGTAAACGTTCTGTGAATAAGCAGCGTACGCATTTGTGTTGCCTTTTTAAAGAAGATATTTCAGTCTCAGCTGTGCTTTGAAGGATCTTACTCATATGCTACAGACTTTCACAGAAGTTTTTCATACATATATTTTTCTGCAAGTAAAAAGGCTTTATTCACCCAGTTCAGGCAAAGTGTTTCTTAACAGATTTTTGTATGACTACAAAATATTCTGTATCCTTACTGTTTCTTTATCCTCTGCGGAATGGAAAGAATGTTTTAAAGTAGTATATCTGAGGTAAAGTTTCTCATCTTTGTAACAACAGGTAGTTTCACAAGCTAATAGTACACAGCTGTAACTTCAGTGCCTTTTCAGATCTGATTTTATGTACTACTGCACTTCTAGCCTGCTGTTTCATGTCAAAGCTAGCATGGCTTATCTCAAATAATTTCTCTTGGAATTCTCAGTGAGCTGCTCCAGGCACAGAAAATCAAAACAAAACTACATCTTAATCTTGGATTTTAAAAGCTGACTTAGCAAGAAAACTTGATTTTGCAAGATGGCCAGCAGCCCCATGCCTCAGAGGCACTTAAGGGACACCTCTCCAGATCAGCTTTAGGTCACATTCCCACTCTGCAAATTGCAAGCACCAGTATCAGTATAGCATCAAGCTCTTCTAGCTTCGTTATATAAGTCCTCTCTGTTTAAATACCTACTGAAGCTTCATGGAATCACAGAATAGTTTGGGTAGGAAGGGACCTTTAAAGGTCATCTAATCCAAGCCCCCTGCCATGGGCAGGGACATCATCTACTAGATCAGGTTGCTCACAGCCCTGTCCAACCTGGCCTTGAATGTTTCCAGGGATGGGGCACCTACCACCTCTCTGGGCAACCTGTGCCAGTGTTTCACCACCCTCATCATAAAAAATTCCATCAGAAAGTATTTCCCATGTACTGAACATGCTACAGTACCTCTCAGCATCATGTACAGAATGATACAGTTTATATAGCTGCAGCTTTGTAACTTCTCCTGCCAACATATCAGAGTAAGCTTCAAGACGGTGTTGTGAGCCTGGTCCTAAGAGGTCTCAGCTGTACCAGCACTATTCATTAATAAAAAGAGGCAATCGTACAACTTCCCTAACGTGCAATATAGTCATTGTTCCCCTTTGCTTTCTTTTATACACAGCAGGAACTGTGCCATCTTCCATTCCCCCAAGGAACTGTAATGAAAATATGGGAGAGCCTAGGTCTGCATTCTCTCCCATCAACCAGTAAGACACATCTCAAGAAACGGTCTCTTTCCATCCAACCTGTGGTCTGTTATCTAAATTCTGACTCAGCAGCATCAGTCACATTTTTTTTCCAAATCAGCAGGTTACATCTGTTACCACACCCGCTGGAACTTTTCCAAGAAGGCAAGACAGAGGCGGGGGGGGGCGGGGTAGTTTCCTTACCCCACCCCTGCATCCTCTACAGGAAACTGAAATTAAATCATCCCCATATTTTGAGTGCATGGCCAGAGGCTTGATGCACAATCTCAGACAGTGTGAGCATCCTTCCATAATCACACTGTATATGCTGTGCTGGCAGCAAACTGCTGAGCACAGGGACCTTCAGAAATTCCAGCCTGCATCGTAACAAGCAAAGACTGACTGAGGGATTATGTCCTCCTTGTATAGAATGTACAGTCATGTAATTCCCTACTCCTGGCACAGGGACAGCTAGATACCCGGAAGCAGGAGCCTTAGAAGCCATCCATTTGAGCAGAAAACCACTTAAACCGTAAGACGACTGAGGAGAGGATAGCATCTTGGCTGCCTTCCATTTGAGAGTCATGACTCAGGCAGCAGCAGACTGGAGGAACTAAAAGCGCCCTGGTGGTGCCAGTGACAGCAGGAGACGGGAGCAGCAGCTGCTTCATCCCCAGCCTGCCAAGAGCCTGTCAAAGCCAGAAGACAGGGAGAGCTTGAAAGCAGTAGCGACAGCTGCTGAGTCAGCGGCACCAGAAGAGCTGCTGTTCACCCTCTTTCATACACACACACAAAACCCAGTGCCCAGCAGCAGCGGATGCTGCAGTTGATGTGTGACTGACAGGCCAAAGACTGGCTGAGTGGGAGGCACTGCACAGGCTGGGCTGAAGGCGGGAAGGGCTTGCGGCCGTGGGGCTGAGCAGGGCGATGCTGCATCTCTAGGAGCTGCAGGGTGAGCAGCTGCCTGGGGCAGGAGTCACAGGTGAGAGCAGCAGGCTGGGGCATAGCAGACCCCCTTAGAGCAGCCAGGGACAAAGCAGCTGTATACGAGCGGTCACAGAAGAGCAGGAGGAGGTGTACGAGAACACGCCAACCACAGTAAAACGGGACAGCCTCGCAGGCACCCCACCCCAAACACCCAGCCAGGAGGGATGTGGCCTCCGGTACAGGAGGTACACGCTTTCTCCCTTCTGCTTGGACATGCCATTGAGGCAACCTTCACACCCATCCCTGCGGGCTCTCTCCCCGCCTCCCCAAGGAGGAGACCAGAGCGGTGGTACTGCAAAGCTGTAAGGGGCCGAGCAGCCTTCTGCGCGGTCATCTTCTGCCAACGCTGGGGCTTCAGCACCACTGGCAAGATAAGCAGAGTGACGTTACATGTGACTCCCCACAGGACACCAGTGTGAGCTGCCCGCTCAGCAGCGTGCTGCGCACCACGCCGGGCACAGCAAGGTTCCCAGGGCATGCTGCAGCATCGCCAGGGAAGGTCAGCAGACAATCTCTTTAACAGCCTACGTTTTGGGTTTTAGACACCTACAGAATTTACATTAGCTGAGCTAGCGTCAAGGTTTAGGAGCGGGTAGGGTTGGTGGGCCTCAGTTTTGGTGGGGTTTGGTTTTTTTTAAAAAAGAAATCATGCTGACTCTTTTGTCATAGCTGCCAAATAAAAGTCCAAAAGGCAAAGGCTTTCTGGAAAACACCAAGGTGTTTGGATGCACTGCTTACTCAACCAGTCTCCAGTTGCAAGGGGCTAATTGCTAGGCATTACTCCCAAAGTTTACACTGGGACAAAATTTTCCCTTCACAGGCTGGTTACCTTTGGAATACAGATAACAGTTAAAATTTGGAGTAGGTGAAAAGTAGCTGATAGCCACAGCTCCACAGCACAAGGTACGTCAGCAACATGCTCTCTGGCACAAGGTCATTCCGGCTACGAGCATAATGGATTTCCACAACTATGCCAGCATCAGTGGAAAGGAGGGGTGCCACGGTTTAACCCCAGCCAGCAACTAAGCACCACACAGCCACTCACTCACTCACTCCCCCCATTACTCTGAAGAAAATTAACCCTATCCCAGTCCAAACCAGCACAATGGGGCAATTCTGGTCTCTCTGTGCAGTGTTTCCAAGAGGTGGGACTGTCCCATGTTCTCATCCAACTTTCCTCAGGATTTCACATGAACTCATTGATCCTTCCTCCAGAATTTTTCCTCACCCGACCCTGCAGGAAGCAAGCCATCACTCCTTCGGTGTGACTAGGATCTCACTGTTCAACCCACCCACAACTGGAAACAAACAAAAACCCTAACCAAAACCATATAGACAAGCACATGCAGAGCAATATGGAAGAGGATTAGGCAGCATCTTTAAAAGCAGCTACCAAAACAGATCTCCAACTACATCTTAATTCAAGTTACTGAAATTAGTGTTCAGCCTGCCTAGAGCCCAAGCACGCATCAGAAGCAATCACTTGATGTTTTCCCAACCATATGGGCACTTACAACTCTTTGCCTTGGCAGAGGACTTCAGATCAACCATCTCTCAAGCATTATGTAAAGAACATTTCCCAGTCTCCTCTCCAAGCAGACAATGAACGGTCAGTCACCAAACATACAGTCCACAATGACAATCACACAGAGTAAAGGATTCTTACCCTTCCACAAGGAGGCAGGTAAGTTAAGATCTCCAGCACACTTTTCTCCTTCTTTCACTAAATCCCGTCAGTCTCCGATTCTGCCTTAAGGGTCTACCAGCACAGTGAACCTTTGCTAGGACTTAAGAGCAACTAAGCCACCTTGCAGTTACCTGATAGAAGCCATTTCCTGTGCAAAGGGTATCTACATGCCAAATAATTTACTTCTCGAGATGCCATACATAGAGCTTTCTAGGAAAAACAGTTATTTACATGATCAACCTGAACTAGGAGGTCTGATTTAAAAAACCTGCATAGTGCTGTACAGATTATCGGTGTCCTTTCATCATCTCACGTCCCACTGCCAACTGTAACTCTCACTTATACGGTAGTAAAAGGAAAACACAAGATACACTTTTAGATGTCCTCCACCTTTTCAAAATCCCATCTTTTTGGTGCTACCCTGCTGGCTAGAAATAAGACTCGATACTATCAGTTGCCTCTTCAAAACCATGAAGAAAATTAACTGCGAACAAAACTAACACTACAGCTACAAATTAAACCATCCTTCTCCAGCGAATCGAATTCTTGTAACTGCTGTCCAAGTTCTGCACTCAGTTTTAGGAAAGAGATACTATTCACAGTATGCCTTTCCAAATCAGATTTCTAACCAGAAACATTTTGCAACCCTAAAAGTATATTTCATTTATGATTCAGTTTAGAAAGAAAGTTATACATTTCCCAGACCATTTTCCCATGGCCGAAAGAGTGTATCTGAAGTTTAAAGCCACAAATAAGCAGCAAAGTTAAGTGAGTTTATTACTTTTTTTTCCCCTCTACTCACAATATCTGTCTGTCTGTCTGTAGCAGATGTCCAAGGTCAAGTATTTGGGACCTTTATTTAGCTAAGAATGTTTCCTCCTTCCGAGTGGGTGTTGCAGCCAGCTCAAATGTCCTCTTACTGTCAAACACACACTAATAGTCCTGACCTGAGCCAAAAACTTGCACCAAGTACTAGCTCAGTATGCCATTTTTAAGCTTAAAGGAAAATCACAGTATTTTTTCATGCAGAAAAAAAATAATATTTGAGTTCAACAACTGCAAACTCTGATTCAAGTATAATTTCAGAATATACTTGGAACAGGCAGTCATACAGCAGAAAATGTCACTATCAAATTAGAATAGAAAAAAATCACATTGAAAAAAAATAAATACCTGAATTTTTCTGGGTCTACACCCATGTTCCTTTTCTCTTCCACTGAGCCCCTGACACTCCCGTAGGTAATTGCCAGCCTTGAGTGCAGGCAGCTTCCTTTCATCACCCAGCTGCCTAACAGGAGGCAGCTGCCCGGCTCCGAGCACAGCACCTGGCTGCTTCACCAGGGGAGCAGCAGCAGCAGCCGCCTGACTGCCGGGAGCCTCTCGCTCCCTAAACCATCCGCTTCCATCTAGCTATTAACGACCCTTGAACAGTCATCATCTGTTTTTCTAAATATGCTATCTCAGTTAAGTATGTAAGAACTTGAAAAAAAAATTTTTTTTCAAAATTCAACAAAAGAAAAAAAACTGAAAAATACTTTTTTTAAAATCTAAATGTACTTTCTGCCAAAAAAAATATTTTACACTTGGAGGTAGAAAACAGTCCCCTTATATCCTCATCCACCACAGACCACCCCCTCTAACAGGATGGTGACCCAGAGGGATTTATTGATTGAGGGAGCTAGAGGTGCAGGGGTGGCGCTGAGCTCTCCCAGTCCATACCAGCACCATTCCAGTTCCCAGCCAGCTCTCCCTGCCGCAGGCTTGGTTTGGCTAACCGGCGGGCAGGCTGCCCTCGCTGTTGAAGAGCTGCCACACGTGCTCGGTGAGCAGCAATGGGCAGAGGATTCAAGGTAAGTGGAACCATTCTCACAGAAGGAAGGTGGCCTGAGCATTCCCTTGAGGGAAGAGCCAACAGCTGCCAGCAGAAAGGAAAGGAACTGACATCATCTATGTTAGTAATCAAAAATTCTGGATTTTACGCAGTTTAGCCTGATGCAGCCAGGTAGTCCTGGCTTCTCCTGCCTTTGCCTGGGTCAGCAAATGCCCAGCATAAATACCATTATTTTGCAGCAAGTTTTTCCATTTATCCTGTTTTCCCCCAAAGCTGTGTTCTCATTGCCAAAATGACAGCCTCCAGACTTCGGGGGAATGAGGTAAGGGGACAACAAAAACTTCCTCTTGACAGAAAAACATTATTTAGGTGGATGACAAGCCATGTTTGCTAAGGCCTAAGGAGCAATGGAATGAGAATTTCAGATGTCCTTACCCTAGCTGGTGGAACTGATAGTCGTACCTGCTATCTTGTCACTGATGTGCGTTTCCAAAAAAATCCGGCGTGGCCATCTTTGGAATTAGACTGCGCTTCTGTGCGCGGTGCGGCAATTTGTCTGGCCATCTGCCCCGCAGAACAACTCCGCTGTCCTGGTTTACCAGGAACCTTTCAGACCACCTCCTAAGACCCATCTAGAATGATCCTCCATGCAGAATGAGCTATTCACGAAGATTTTCTTGGATAAAACAGTTCTGGATAGCCAGGAGACAGACTTGGGATCTGGGGGTGCTTATGAGACCAGGGCAGGGAGTTGCTCTGACGCCGAGGACTGCTGCTGGCGGCACCCGCATCCCAGCTTGCTCCCCGCTCCCCACCTCCACTCCGTAAGCGCGCCGAAGCCGTGCATTTGAGCCACAGCAACAAGTGAGCAACCTACTTCCCAATAAAACAAAAGGCAAAATTTTGTGCAACGGCCTTCTGAGAAAGCTTTCACAGGATAGCAATGCTTCCACAGAGCCGTTCAGGACATCAACCTTTGGGCCGCAAGCGCCGTTCACGGATACCCGCAATACTCACACCTGGTGTAAAGGGCTGGTATTTACATCCAGCCCAAACCAGACCAGACCTCCAGCGTTTCACACGCAACGCACGTGCTTTCTGAGCTGCAGATGAAGTGACAACACCAAACCCCAGACACAAAGCCTAGGGAGTTTGCTTTTGCTAGCCCGGGGAACGAAATGTTGTTTATTATTTCATTCAATGAGAGACTTAAGAGTCCCCAACCAAGAGAAATGTCACCCTCCCAGCTGATGGTGGTATGGGATCGGTAATTTGGGGAATGCCTCCTAAAGCCAAAGAATGACTTCACTTCACCTGTGTGAAGTATGAAAAAAATTTTTTTTATTGTGGTTTATTATTTTCAATCATTTTGAATCAAATCCTCTTGACAGAAACTTACTTAGATGGATCACAAGCCACATTTGCTAAAGCCTAAGGAGCAATGGAATCTTAGTTTAAAATATTTTTCATGATCAATAGCAATATTGAATGCACTCAGGATGAGCCCACTTCGTGCAAGAGAAGAGACCTGCATGAAGGGTATTTAGTTCGACTCAAGTTCCCAACCCATCAAAATGTGAGGGAAAAAAAAAAAAAAAAGAAACTTTAAGAGTAATAGTTGATCAACATTTTATTTACCAAACAGATCAGTTACCCAACATTTAATGGTATCAAACTCAAAAAAATATTTCACTGCGCTGTACTTTCTGTAACAACCGTTTTAAAAACTGATACAAAATGTTTTCGTCCAATGGAAATACCAGTTTTTAGAAAAAGCGTCTCGGGGAGCTTAACCCGTATGTACAGATCAAGAGAAGCAAGAAACTAGGCACAAAGCACAGAACAGAAACACAACTCCCTTTCTACTTGTCTCTAACAGTGTCTCACTATACGTATTTGTGCTCTTTACATATCGTGTACTGCGGGGGGATCACACAGCCTTCCAGAAAAATAATGTCTGTTCAGTGTATGTTCTGTTAAACAGCTTGTTACACTTAACAGATCTCACAGGTGATTGTCTCAAGAGTTCACGTAATCTAAACAGCACTCCCAGGGCTGATTTCGTACTGGGGGATAGGCCGGAATGTTTGCAGACACGAACAGATGGGTCTGTTTCTTGATTCTATCACTGTCTTTTTGTTTGTTCACCGTGCCAGACTGCTCTGCTGCGTAAACTCTAAATACTTACTCCTTAGTCTAACAATTCCCAAAATAGGAGACAGAAGTCCAACACAAAATCAACTGTATCCAGTATTCATGACAGTATTTGGACCCCATAATACTAATATTTAAAGTCTAACAAAACTATAAATAAGGTTGCAACTAGAAAGGTTTGGGAATCCCTGATGGGAACACTGTTTCAACACTCCAAGAGTCAAGGCTATTAGTTAAATACAATACAGATGGCAGCAAACTTTTATTTCGTAAGATAAAAACCCAACACAGACACAGTTACAATTCTAGGCCTGTTTAATTCAATTCACAGCTTATGGAAATTTTGCAATGGCATAGCTATCGTTTGCACGGTCTGCAATTTGCAAATCGGAGTTCCTGCTGGCAAATATCCATATGGGTTTGTTCCGTGACTGGAAAGGGTGCTCGTGCCTTCTGAAAGGAACGGGGCTGAACGGCTGATGATTTTTACAGGTTATTTTCATGGGGAATATTTTCTGGTTTGTCCTCCTGCACAAATATTTCGGATACAGAAGGTTTTTTAAAACTCTTTTAAAAGCACATGGTAAGTTTTCTCCCTACTATCCATCCACCCATCCAAGTGAGTATGTATTGTTCAATGAGAACACTGGATCTTCAGCACAGAAACAGACCGTGTGGTTCACGACACCACGTATGGCAGTACACTCCATCTGTTTATACACCCTATCTTGAGGCACTTAACACTTTTGCTCAAATATACCTAACAATTCCAACTGAAAATCTCTTCCTATTTTAACAGCCTGTCCGCACACAGGCACGGGCAGACGCAGGCTACCTATCTGAGGCCCAACCTTTCAGAAACACGCTGGCCGAAACCCCTTCCAGTACACGCATTTGAACAGTAGCTCAGCTCAGGACTCTTCTTTTTTTCTTATCTTTACAGTTCATCGTGTTCCTCTTTGGCCTCCTGGTCTTTCAACTTGAATTCTTCAGCGGTAACTTTACCATTTCCATCCCGGTCTTGATTGGTGAACATATTTTTAACAATCTTTTCAAAATCAAAACCAGGAGCTAGTTTTCCTTTGCCAGAATCGACTTGAGCTTGAATGTACTCTGAAAACTAAGTGGACGGAAAGGAGGAGAAAACAGTTCACAATGAAACAGACATTTAAAACTTAGGAGTATTTACAGAAGTAGCATTTATTTGTTGCTGACTATTCAGTATTTTCCTGCTTATGAAGCGTATGTAAAAGTACACTGTTACTATTCTATGAAGCTCGCAACCTAAATCGGACTAATTAGGACAGACACTTGAGGTTAAATGACTCTTTGTGAAGCTCAGCAGGGATTTCCTTGCTTATTCCAGTGGGTCCTGGAAACAAGAAAAGTTCTTCTTCATAATTTAGGGGGAAGATATGTTGAACAGAGAGTGACACAGGAACAGATCCGTATGGACAGAGGGGGCTTAATTTCACATGCTGATACAAAAAGCTCATACTGTAAAACAGACATCCACCTGCGCCTTACAAGAAACAACACACAAGAGGAAAAGATGAAACACAGAAATGAGACTTTAAGTATCAGGATACCATGAGATATGTTAAAGTAGCTTCAGGCATTACAACTTCTGTGTGACTTCATGGTGGGGAAGGTTGCAAGGTTATAAGGTTAGTTTTCGCTAAAAAATCCTTTTCCTGATACATATGATGAAGCTACTCAAGGTGATTAAACATCTGACAGAGCCATACTATTGGCTTGCAAAAACCAGAAAGTCCACAATCAAAGACAACTTTTCCAATTACTGTTATCTCTGGCGCTACTTGTTAAACAAGCTCCAGCAATGACAGCTACTGCTGGCACTCATTTACACCTCTTAGGCCAAGCATCCTCCCGTATCTCCTTGGCTTCTCCTTCTTCTCCTTGCCCAAAAGGATGTGGATAGCAGCAGTTACATCCTACCTCACTCATTCTCTAGACTGGTAAAAGCTTTTTTCTTCTCTGCAAGGGCAAAAGTGGAGGTAAACACAAGAGAGAAGATGGAGAAGGAAGGAAAACAAAGAGGTGGAAGACAGTGCTAGGAAAAGGGAAAACAAGATTTTGTTTTTACCCCAGTGGCTTTTAAAATGCTCAAAGGTATCTCACACTGTTCCACATGACCACAGCCTGCCCCTTGAGCGCTGCAAGCAGTGCTGCACCAGCAAGGAAGGACACAAAACAGAATGATAGAGAAACATGACAAAGACAACTTGAGAATAAGAAAATAGAACTCCTCAGTTAAGAGAAAATGCAGAGGAAAACCTCACAGAGGTTTACATTGTCAGAGACGGTGTGGCAAAGGCAAGCAGCTTTCAATCAGGGCATCCCAAGACATTCTCACACTGCAGATTTAATTTAAAAGCAAGCAAGGGGCAGGACTTGTTCACACAGCACAGAATTCACCTGTGGAAGGAGCGGCCGCAGGCACTGCCAGGCTTCGGAAGTGGTTAGACAGTCCCTGGATGCACTGCTGCAGGCTCAGCTTTGGCTCAGGATTTCACCGTAAACTTCCAATTACAGACACTGAGAAGGCTGATACAGCGAAGGATCGTTGAATACTAACTCTGCCTCCTACACTTGTGCCCTAAGCATCTGTGGTTGACCAAGGAGACCACAATAATAAATGATCTTAAGTAGTATGGCCATTCTTATATCTCTTTTTGGTTCTATCTCTAAGGCTAAATAACCATGTTTTAACTGACACACCGCCTTCCTGTTACCTTGACAACAAACACCACGTCAGAAGGAGAGGGGAAGAGGGGAGACCCCATTCTTCAACACCATTGATGGTGGTAGGAGAAAACATCTTGATGGTGGTGGTAGGAGAAAATGACTGAAAGTGTTTTCATTGTTTCAGCTTACCTCCTCCAAAAGAACCTCTCCATCATGATTCTGGTCTATTTCTTCAAAAAGATTGGGAGAGACTTCCCCATTCCATACAAACATGTACCCTTCAGGCAAGCCAGACACCAGCTCCAGCAGTTCGATGTCAAAAACTAATACAGCACTACCAGGCACTTCTCCTTCTGTCACAAAAACAAACAGCAAAGAGGGGTATTTATCCTCACTTACGCTGAAGGGCATACTTCCTTTTAATCCATAATTAAATTTCTCTTCCTGGTCCAACAGGTGCTTCTCTACTGTTCTCCCCAAAAGCCCTGTGATGCCAAGCCTGCCAAGTCTTCCTGCTCACTTCAGCAGAGGTGATCATAGCATAAGAAAAGCTTTCATAATAAAACTACACCCATTTTTTTATTTATAAAGGTAAAACTGCAGGAATTATTCCATTTTCCATTATCTCACTGATACACTGTGTATTAAGGTGCTACTGACAGACTCAACAGTGTTGCAACAGCTGGGGATGTTACCTCCATGAAAGCACGGAAGGAGCTAATTTACCCTTGAAAAAGAAAATTGAGGTCGCCTCTAACTTCTGTCCACTAGCAAACAAGCAATCTCTGCAGATACCTGGGTGTATATCAAAACACTAGCCAAGCAATGTTTCAGACCATCTACAGTGAACGTAATTTGAATTATGGCAAATATCTGTGACAGGTGTTTAACACAGCAGACTTTTTATGCTATGAGGAAATGTTCAACTTCTTATATATAACTATGCAATTTGATACAATCGTATAAAATGTTGCATATATAAAAAATACTCAATTTTTCATGGAAGACAGACACAAGTGAAAATGCTTCTTTATCTCTTTTATCAGAAATGAATTCTCTATTAAGCTTGGCACGTGATGCCTGACAGACAGTCTTTATAAACTTATGCAACTGTTTCCATACATATCAGAGTGTGTTGATCTTGGTGATCTCCTGATAGACTCCTTTCCCTCAAGCCTTTCAACTCACAAGACCACTAACAACTCCACATACTGGGATATGGAAGTTCTTGTTGCTTCTATATTGTTCTTTTCATTATTGTTGTCCCTGTCATTAAAAACTGGTAAGACTCAATGCTCTAAAGCGGAGCAAAGGGCCCTAAATGTATTGAAGTTGGGGTTTCAACAGCACCAATACACTGTTTCACATCTTACATTCAGTTTATGCAGTTTCTGAATTTTGAGTTCTCTTTGAATTGTCTAACATTTTAGTCCTGAACAGTCCCTTTCAATTTTGTTTCCTGAATAACATGTCGCATGTCCAATCATGACTACACAATTCCTTAGATAGAGTGTTTACATGGAAAACAGTGTTTACATCCCTCTGCAACATCAGAGTGCCTGGACCTTTCTGTCACGACAAAGCAACATGACTGGGGGGGAGGGTGCTCCCTTTTGTACTGGGATGGTCTTTCTACTGGGCACAGTTAACAGTATGACTTAAAACGCCACATAGACAGTATGTTCATGTCACTGGGGAATGTGGGAGGTTGTCTAAAATTACAAAATGAAAAGCCTCTGAAAAAATCCCACTCGAGCAGCTAAGAGACCCTCAGTTTCTGTCCTAATGCACAGCAAGTAACAAAACATGCATACTTGTGTTTCAGTTACTCAAGAGATGCTTAAGTGGGTGTGCAATAGGTTTCATTCACTTACCAACTCCATCTTCTCCATAACCAAGATGAGGTGGAATAACGACTTTTCGTCGTTCCCCAACACACATGTCTTGAAGGCCCATGTCCATACCCACCACTACCTGTCCAGATCCCAGAACTATGTTGTAGGTCTTGCCAAGGCTGTGTCTGGAGAAGAAGGGAAGAAAAATAAAAAAAACCCTCAACATATAATACAGAACTTCTGTTGTTCAAAATTACCACAGAAATAGAAGCTTCTAGTTAGTGTCCTGTCACTGCCAAAAATTAACTTCATGCTCAGTGCTCTGTTCTGCCAAACAGTTACCTGAAGTTGTTCTCAAGGTAGCAAGTTACAGCCAACACCAAACAGAAGTGTCCCTACTGTTGACAAGTCCTCTGCTACTAAAATTACAGGCTTCTGCAATGAAATCTAATTAAAACCATTAATCCTGCCAATTAAACCCCAAAGTGTTTTGTCTTGAAATAAGGCCTTTTGCCTTTCACATATTTTGAGCGAATGAATTGGACTTTTTAGCAGATGTAAAAATTCCAGGTGTTCATTTGTCCCAGAACTACCAACTTATAAGGATCTGGGTGCATTCACATGGAGCAGCATCCCTTTAATGAAATCAGTCACTATAATGTAGTAGTCACTCACCCAAGACAGCTTGGAAGTACACTACTACTACTACTATTTATATTATATTTTGAATTATGCCTTGGTGCTGGTGGCTAATTTCTAGAATTAGAAATTACCATGAGTTAAAACCCCAGAAGTTAAACATGTATTGTAACTCCAGAAGCACAGCGTACAGTGCTAAGACTTTTTACATGGTATGTGTCACAACAGCAGGACCCTTTCTTCTGTCGGTCTCCTTCCTTTGGTTATTTGGCTTGGCTGTACCACTGCAGGACATGCTTGTACAACAGAGTATTATTTGGAAAGAAAACAATTCAGTGGCTAGGAGGTCAGCCTCAAAATGAGGAGCACAAGATTCATGATCTTTGATTCTCTATAAACTGCTATGAGTAAGACAGTCTTGACATCGTTTTGTTTCTGCTACAAAATGGGAATTGAGCATTCCTGCCGTATGAAAGGTGTTTTGAATCCAAACACGTTACTTGTGTACGTATTTGCCTACACATCACATCATGTGCTTTAATGTAAGCCAGCTTTTCAGTTCTGCAAGCTATTGTGTAACACTGTGAAAACTATGAGCTGCTTCCTGTGTTAATTACAACCTGTTTAAAAATAGCTTTTCCCCACTTCCCTTCCAAAAATAAAATACTATTTAGATGACTCATGCTATCCAAAAGGTGAAGGCAGAAAAAAAGCTAGCAGAAGTATTCTTGTAGCTGCAGTGATCAGTGCAGTGGGCTCACTTTAGTTCTATATGAGACAGACTGGAGCAATCTCTTGCTTCCCTCATAAACCTACTGTCAACAGGAAGGAGGAAGAGCAACATTATCAGCACAGTCAAGACCAAGCCCTCTGACAGTTTCTCCAAGCTGACACCACAACACTACAATACAGGAAAACTTGCACCATGTGTGGTACAGACATGACAGGGCACCATTTACTATAAGCCACACTCAAGACAGCTTTAACAAGACACCACCAAGTAACCCTACCAGACAGCTCTCAGGAGCACTGAATCAGCACAGAGTGCAAACCCTACCTAGGAAACGGAATAAACTTGGAGAACTCACTCATGGCAGGCCCTGTGTCTTTCTAGTACGACTGGCCCTGACACCTGAATTAGCCCGTTTAAAGAGACCGCTACACAGACAACCTGTTTCATCATTCCACCTGCAGTGTTTACGTTCTTCTCCAATACACTCCTACATCCCCTTTGTTCCCAGTTCTCTCATCATACTATGACAGACTGCCTTTTTCTTTTCTTCCTCCTATATATCTTAGGCCGGCAGACATAGAAAGCAAAACACATTCTACTTAAATACTCAAGTTTTTACTTTAAAATTCTTTTTTCCCTGCAAGCCCACTTTGCAGGCAATTCATTCTGCCTTCGCGGCTGCTAGGGATATTTTCTTTACCAGGCGACACACTTACGTTGAGTCTAGCAAAGTACCATCCAGAAGCGAAGCATTGTAGTGATACTTCAAGTAATCTCCCTTCTTACTCAGTACGGTGCAGTTGGAAGGTTTGTAGTTAACAGTAATGCTGACCGAATCTGAGGGGTTGTGGAAGTCAACCACGTGGATGTCAAAAACCAGCACTGCAGATCCTGGAATCTTTCCTAAATAGGAAGCAAATTAGGCAAGTAGAGAAAGAAATGATACCCAAACAGGCTGATGATGACCAGGTGCTGCACCCTGTAGGACTATGTATTCCCACTGTCTCTGCTACGGAGTCATTTTGCTCTTCTCATTCAGAATTCAAGGATTACATCTCTGTATGCAACAGATGCAAGCTGCATCCAATGTAGGAAAGAGAACCAGTGGAAAAGCACTAAACAGGCTCAGTTCAACAGCGAAGGAAAAAATTTCCATTATTCTGAATTTGAAAATTATGCAGAAATGAAGCAATAACCATATATTTCCTGTGACCATCCTAAATAACTGATTTGTGTTTCATGTACCAATCCATTATCGATCATCAAAATTCTTGCAGGACTTCTCATGCTTCAAGGAATGCCATTATGCCTAAAAGGTTACATTTCCTTAAAACGTTCTGACAGGAAGAAACTTCTCCCCCCTGCCCTTCCCAGGATAATGTGCAATTGCATTACCAGGACTGATAGACACATCCAGACCCAGCGATCAGGTTTGTTGGCAGAGGAGTCTAATTCCCAAACCAACAGCACAGAATTTGCATTCCCAGAAGAGGGGCTTTTCTTCTAAGTCACTTCTTCCAAATAACATCCCAGGAGGTACCTTTTAAAACACCAGCCATAAATCTGTGATCGGCTAAAGGGTTATCATATTCAAGCTCTCCCAGCAACCTTTTTAGGTACTGATGAGTTCTCCCAAAGCAATGTTAATTATATGTTATACATACACAGACACTTTGCTGTTACATGCATCCACCGTTTACCGAGGCGGCTTAGGAGTCCACAAAACCTGTGGCGGTGGAAGGAACGGGGAAGAAAACTTAACACAATGAATTCCTTTAGCATACAGAGCTCGTTAAGACACACAGGAAGGAAGATCTCACACTGCAGAGCTCCTGGCATCCAAGTACCAGTCTGAAACACTGATTATCCAAATGAGTTCAGGTCACCAAGCACCAGCCTGCCTGAAACGCTAATTATCCAAATGATTTCAAGTCACCAAATTACATGTGAGATTGTTCTGCATTCTTATTGTCCTACCTATTTAGCTAATCAAAATAATTTTACAAACTCTAGGTGTAATCCTGTCAGCTGCATGCTCACAAAATAATGAAATAATTCACAAGCCTTTCAAATGCCAGAAAAATGGAACTACATACAGATGCACTGAACAGTAAAGGAAACATCATTAATTATGGATGACCTGAATGAAAAGTCAAGCTCACCTCTTCCTTCTTCTCCATATCCAAGATGAGGGGGGATTATTATTCTTCTTTTTTCACCAGTGCATACACCTAGCAAACCTTCATCCATTCCAGCAATCACATAACCTTTCCCGACATAGGTGTCATATGTACGGTTTCGTGAATAGCTATGGAAAATATTTGCATTTTAGCAGTGTCAGGTGTGCTCAAGGAAACACAGAATCTTGCAACAGGTCTGCAACACAATTCTTAAACAAGTTAAGGTCAAACACACGGTCATTAACTAGCACCAGAGAGGCACAATGCAATCACCATGTTCAATGAATCTAGGCCACCAAGTTTCATCAGTCAGTGATGCATGCATCAGTTATTAACCAGTACAGGGACCCTGCAGATATGTTTCTACTATACCTTAAAAGAAAATCTCACTTATTTTTGTATTTTAGACTAAACAGAAAACATGTTTTGATAAAGAACTGAAAAAAACCAGTTTTCTCCTTTAAATTGTCCTCTGCCCTGACTCTAAAGTGTTTATCAACTAGATATAGTTTGCATTCATTTTCATGAGACACCCTTCAGACTATCTCATTTTGCAACCACAGCTATGTAGTTCAACTACTACAAGGAGGAGGTGAAATAAATAAATTCTCCTGGGATGCACAGCATTAAAATGAGTCATGACAACAAAACAGTATCACTACTATCTGTCCCTTCCAAACTATGCCAATCACTTACACGTAGGTTGAAGGATCTGCTTCAATACCTAACTGTAGGCTAAAACAAGCCTACAACAACAAATGATGTTTAATACAAGGATGTGTCTGCCTCCTGCCTTTCTTTAAGGCATGCTACATGAAGGCACAACCCAAGGAAGGGAAGGTTTTAATTCATCTTTACAAGGTAACTCTGGCAACAAGCAAGACCAGTACAGACCCTGATGTAATCATTAGAGCTCTCAATCCCAGCCATTTGCAGTGCTTTTGGCATGCTCCCTGTACTAGTGTGAAATTTTCTCCTGAAAAATGCCAGGGCTTTCAATAACTATTGTGAGCTGCTCTATTTCTTCATAGATACTTGTTAGATATTGGCTTTTCTTGTAAAATCTGCAGGAAGCCAGGATACAATGCTCTAACCAATACGCCTTCTAACAACTGTCAGCCCTTCAGAATGATGTAGACACTGCTGTCTACAAAGCATTTACTACTTTATTGACAACAACCCTAACACAAATACTACTGCCATTTTCAAAAATTGTTTAATTACTACAGACAACATCTCAAAAAAAGAGAGATTCTGGGCAGGTGCACTGTGGATAAGCTTTAAGTTCTTAACTTACAAGTTTTCATAAGCTGTAAATTAAGGTCTACAGTGATGGCTGCTCCCACCAAGCTGGATAGCTGAACGGGGAGGTCAAAGTTGATTCTGAACCTTGCCACACCTCAATTCAATTACAGGAGATGCAATTCCAACTCCTCCTCATGGGAGGTAGCACACATGGCACACTAAGCAGCTTGTGTTTGCAAACTGATCCTGATCCTCAGCTTGCAGCAGCTGCAGCAGTACTAAACATTTTTCCGTGAGTTTATTTCGTAAAATGTTTTACAGTGGCTCATTTTCAACTCTTTCTAGCTACTTGTGACAGCTGTTCTGAAAGCTGGAGCGGGAAAGTAAAGTACTGCTGATTAAAGAGCAATCAAAAGTGACAGGAAGCTTTTATATTCATCAGGAATATTTTTATATACATCATATAATTCTGTACATGAGGCTCGTGCTCAGAGAGCTTTCAATTTGACGTGACAGCACTCCCTCTTCCTTTATCAGAGAAACCCCACTGTTGAATTCAGTCTTGAAAGACATTAGTCTTCAAAATGCAAACAGTTTTCGAGTACGAATGGAAAGACTGTCTTGAGATGAACCTCAAACTAGCCACTAGCACACTGACTCACAAGTCTCAGGACATAAAATGGGAATCATATTTATTTTCTCTCTTCAGTAGCATTACCTATTTGGCAGACAAACTCTGCGGCGCAGTGTCCAGGCATGCGTGTCTAAAGCATACACAGCTTTACCAGGTGGATCACCACCCCTAGATGGCGTCTGTGATACTGTCATAAAACAAAACAGGTCTGTCTGCCTTCCCATATTGAAAGGTTTTCTATGAGTTTTTTAAGAAGAGTCCAACTCCACTCAAAAACTTCAACAAGGAAGAAAAAGCAAAGAATTGCATTTGGCGCATTATCAATACAGACCAAGTCAAACCGGAAATGGGATCGGTAGGGCTGAACAGTTTGGTTACCTGGAATCAAACAATGTGCCATCCAAAAGTGTGCCGTTGTAATGGTATCGGAGAAAGTCTCCCGTTTGGCTTCTCCGCTCGCAAGATTCAGGCACTTGTTGGTTCTCAATAGCAATACCATCTTTGGGGTTATGGAGATCTAGCAAAACCACATCAAAGACGAGGGAAGCTTGGCCAGGGATCTCCTTACCTACAAAAGGTGTTAAGAGCAGACAATTCGTAAGCTCTAGAAGGAGCTTAAACATGTTTGTTGAAGAAAAGCAACCTACTGCCGAATATCAAGCACCTCCCCTCCCAAAACAGATCAGCGTAAGCTGCTTCTAGTCAGCCATTTCTTTGTGTCATGCATGTGTTTGTCACTCAATTCCCCAATTCAATTATTGCATTCTGTTCCCATTGTGATGGCACTGCCACACTGAAAACAACACCCATCTCAGCCAATACGCCCCAGCTCCACCTGAGCTGCAGGGTTTAGTCTACTAGTATTCTCAACACACTCCATGAAAGTGCATAAAATGTTAGAATACAAATTAGGTACGTCTGCTCCCCCCATCCTGTTAGTATCAAAACAGGAGACCACATGATGGAAGTTGAAGAAGGGCAAGTTGAGTATCTCAGTGAGAAAGTACCTTTCCATCAATACACAAGTTATAGCGTGGGTTGTTTTGACTGAGAACCATTAAGCTCAAGAACGTGACAAAATTTTACAACATAACTCCACAAAGTTTTGTTATGCATGAAGCTGGCTATCACAGTCAATGGTAATGAAGTCATGGAAGGGGTATGAAACCTTGCACACCACAGACACATCCTTAAACATCAGAGCAGAGAAATAATCTAAGGATTATTTTCTAGTTCCAAACAACATGTAACTGCCCCCACATTTAATATAGGGGCCTCTGTGGGGTCATGGGGGACCTATGACCTGCAGGCTGCACACAGTCTCACAGGACAATTAATCCATCTTGTAGTTATTAATAGGACATTGGTTGCCAAAAAAAAACCCCAACCCCCCCAAAAAAACCACCTAAAAACCAAAAATACACCAGAACTGGAACTAAAAATACATTTTTCTGTTTCCAAAAGTTTTCTGCTCACTGTGGCAGTCATTGAAAGAATCATGCAGTCACCTGACTTCAAGTTTTTGGAGCCAGTAGATATTAATCACAGACTATATTCTCTGAATGAAAGAAAATTTCTGTATATAAAGATTACAATTGTATCAACAATGTGTCTGTTAAGCAACTTATCGTTTAAATTTTTTTAAAAATCTTGTACTTCCTAATCAGTCTAATCCTCGATATAATACATTTTGAACCATTCTTTCCATCACTTTGATCCATCTGTCTGAAATGGGTAATAATGCTGCCCATAAATTTAAAATACACAAAGTACAAGTTTCTTTTAAAATATGGATGACTTGGATTGAAAAAAAAATAACTTTACCATCTCCTTCTTCTCCATATGCCAAGAAAGGTGGTATTGTGATAATGCGCTTCTCTCCTACACACATTCCCAAGAGACCCTGGTCCATACCAGGAATCAGCCACCCAATTCCCACATAGGTATCGTAAGTTCGCATGCGATTATGGCTAAAAATGAAAAAAACAAAACACAACCAAACGTCCTTAAACTTTAAAAGCCATATGCTACACACAATGTAACTCACAACCAGCCGCGCCAAATATACTGCTCTTTGATTTACCAAGGTCTGGCTAGGTAGTGTTTGCCAGAGTGCTTAGCTATTTCTGGAACTTAACAGACGTTTTGAAAAGTGGCTCACAAACATAAGGGCAGACATTATTAAAGCATCATTTTCCACCAAAGTTTAACAAAGTACACATGCTGTAAACATAAAATCTGAGCATGAAAGTGTTTGTAGCTCAATTTCATTATGAGTTCTGCTTAGTTTATAAAGCTTGTATATAACTTGAATAGCTATACTGCAGTGGTTATAGAAAATTTTAGCTGACTGCAAGAACTGGTAATATAGATAGAAGAAATGGCATTTAAAAAAAAAAAGGGGGGTGCGGAATCTGGGTTGGTAATGCCCATGCAGAAATAATGTACTGTTTTATTGGTTTGAGTCAGTACCGCTGTCCTTTAATCCTTGAATAAATTACCACCTGTGATGCCGGCCTTTCATTTTCTGTGTTTCTGAGCAATTAGCATTAATTGTTGTACCAGTGAAGGGGGAGTAAATGACGGGTTTAAGTGACATGAGATACCTATTAAAATACACAAAGACACAAAATCCAGTAGCATACCTTGAATCAAACAGGGTCCCATCTAAGAATGTTCCATTGTAATGGTATCGTACGAAGTCAGACACCTGGACTGTCCGAGGACACTTCTCCGGTTTGAAGTAAGTCTGAACCTGCACTTCGTCCTCTGAGTTCCAAAGATCTATCAGGAGCACATCAAAATGGAGCACAGCATTGGGGGGTATCACACCAGCTGCAAAAGCAAAACAACACAACCAGTTTTATTTCCCTTTTTCTACATGGCATCCACGAAAAGGGAACCAATCCATGCATACCCTAAAAAAAACCCCACATAATGCATACCTTACTCCTTGTGATGCTTATATCCCCCTGGCCCCTCGTCACTGCTGCAGCTACTTAAGGGGGGGTATTTGGCAGCATGAACCATCACAAAATATGTCTATCCAGCAAACTGATCTTGATTTAGCATTTGTTGCCTCTATGAGTTTGTAGCACAAGGCTGGTTTTGGCACTGAGAAGACCTTGTGCAGCACTGCAATGCCAAACCACAGTAAGTATTTAACAGTGAGGTAGGTACAAATAAATAGTTCACTTCAGCAGCAAGGTTCGTTTGCTGAAGGTCCTCTACAGTCAGCAGCAATTCCGTCAGCATGCAGAGGGAGCCCGGAGAGATTGGCTAGGCCACAGGCTTAACAAACGCCCCTGAGCAGGGCAGAACCTCTCTGAAATTCACTGTTTCCAATCCCTACCTTTCTCTTCTGTGACTCTGTTTTCTGTCTGCTCTGCTCAATCACCTGCACAACCAGCTACGCTCCAGCCCGGTGTGGTACTTACAGACGCCTTCACTTCCATAGGCAAGCTTGGGAGGAATTTTCACGAACCGCCGCTCATTCACACACATGCCGACCAGAGCTTTGTCCATCCCAGCAATAAGTTGACCTTTTCCCACAAACACATTGAATGTGGATCCCCTGTCATAGCTAAAGGGAGAGAAGCAGGCAAAAACATTAGCGGTTCATCTACCCACCATGCCACTATTTTTTTTGAGAGTTTAACCGTACCTTGTCTCCCTCTTGCCCTTTAAGCATAGCTTTATCGCAAGACAGCTGATAAGGGAAGGGGCAAATCCAAGTGTTTCTGAGACTTCAACCCAGCTCTCCTTCTGTTCACCATCTATCTGAAACACATTCTAGCAGCACGCGATGTATATTGCAGGCATCTGAAGCCCATAACTACAAACAGCTACTTTACACACTAATACTATAAGCAGCACTGGAAATTAAGGAAGAAAAGGAAAAATTAAACACTATTACGAGATATGAAAGGATGACTGCTCCCACAGTAGGATCTCAGCATACTGATTTTGGTAACACACAAAAATATCACGCAAGATCAATTAGCATTACAACATGAGACACCATAGTTGGGGACTCTCTGTGGGAGAAGAAGAAAAGCAAAAGATGCCTTTTTGAGTAATAGTTGTGAGATTTGCCAATTGATTATTTATTTTCTCCAGTTCATTGCTTATTTTCTCCTCCACACTCCCAGCTCTCATTTAAAGCACAGACATGCTTTAAACAGCAGGCTTCCCAGGTCAAGAATCATGAGACCCAGCTAAATGATCTTCACTATGACAATAAACGAACATTTGAAAGGTAAAAGAAATTATGCTTAAATGATTTCAAGTCTTCCAGAGAGGACAGAGTACAGCAGTGTTACCACAGCAGAACACTAACACTAGCTTACGTGGTTAGTCTCACCACCATAAATCTGCACAATGACCCCACTTTGCCATGCCTGAATTACTGCTGTTAGTAAATTTTTTGAAGCAATGTATAAACATACGACAGGAAACATTTCAAAAGCTTCATGCCTATTTTTAAACTTTTACTGCTTCCATTTTCTCAAATTCCTTTTATAATTTGAAGGTTTGTTGTTTGTTTTTTTTTTATTGTTGTTCAGATAAAAGGCAGCCTTGGAAAAAATAAGTACAAAAAGGCGTGTGCCTCTTTGCCTGCTAAAATATTCTGGAAAGCAGCCAGTGGCTAGATATCGCTAGGGAAATGATGTCAAACTTTCCTTCAAAGACTGTACACATCACTTCCACAACATACTGAGCCTCCTAACAGTTCCAGATCCTCAAATCCCTCACATACTTTACTGAGTGATCTCTCTGTTTGCTCCATCATTTTTTTTTCTGGCAAACGTTTCCCTTCAAACGGACAACCCTCTGCACAGAGCATTCACTTTCGGTTGCACAAATATTCCTACTTCCAGGCAAGGATGGAAAATATTTAAATTAGCCCCTGACAAATTCTGTTACACACACAAAAATGTAATTAAGATGTTGAGACAAGTAACGTAACAGGTTCTAGAAAACCCAAAAAAATGGTAGTAATTGGCAAAGCTTGGCAATACATCTGGGATGGATCTAAAACAGAAGAGGTGTTTTTTTCCCAAAAATAAACCTACAATTAAGGAAACGTTGATGCTAATCAGAGACTTGAACAAAGCAGCGAACAGATCACGGAGCTTTGCAGGACTGACTTTGCAGATTCCTTAAAACTAAGCAAAATTAGTTTCTATTAGTGGAATTTACCAAATTAACAGTAGATTGACTAGGCAATTAAATTCAGGCTTAAAAATGCAAATAATTTTATGCCCGTGGAAATAAAAATGCAAATACTGAGGGGGGGCGGGGGGAATAAA
>JAVJGI010000050.1:92725509-92747093 GCA_035590275.1 Ibycter americanus | reverse complement strand
CAGGAGTTGTTCAGCCGGTTTCCACTAGAATGGATTAAAAAAAATACGTTAAAAAGGTGTGCGAGCTGCCCAGTGACTCCAGCAGCAGCCCGCGGTGCTGTGAAAGCTTTAGGCTGTTTCATTGGAAGGGCTTTAACGGGATAAAAAGATCGGAGGTTTCACCAGAAGGTGATTTTTCCCCTTTCCGAGCAGAAGCAAAGGTCGGTTGGCTATGAGATGCGCCTTCCAGCTGCACAGGTGGTTCCACGGCACGTCGGTGTGTGCCTGCATGGAGCACACGCGTGGCCTCGCCGCTGTGCGCTGCGCAGCGCCTGCCTGCTTGGGTCTTAATAAATGTCACCTCTGCTAATAACTCCAGAGGAATGCTGCAGGAAAGGTGGTGCATCCGTCAGTAAGGTTCTGTCTTTAGGTTGAAGACACAGAAGATGAAATTGTGATGTGCTAGGTGTGGCGAGCAAAGCTAAGGCTTAGGAAGCAGGCTGGCTTCACGTTTCCAGCTGCGTGTGGTTCAGCAGCGCTGGAATGAAAGGATTGGGATCAGTGGGATCTTGGGGAGGGTGCTGTTTGTGCATTCGTAGTGGCTGAAGCTGCATTGGATGTGCCACGCATCCCTGTAAAGCAGCGCGATGAAAGCAGTTTTCTCCCACAAGAATGTGAATCTGAAGGGTGCTTGTAAGAGACAGATGTGGTGATGTGACAAACACCATGTTGCCATCTGCTTGCATGCAGGTATTTGCGTTCTGCTGTAGTTCTTGGTGATTATTGATAGAGTAAAATATAAGGGGAAATGTGAGGTGAAGGTTTTAGCTCTATACCATTGAAATACTGAGTTTTCTCAATTTATTTGTCTATGCTAAGCTGCAGAGTAACAATATTTCTATTGCTTTTCAGCTATGAGAAACCTCCCCCAGGGCTAATTAAGGTTAGTAAGTACGCTGCAGTAAATTTTAGCACTACGAGGATTTTCACACAACCTGTCTTTAAGGCGATCTTAAGTGTCCGTGCTACCTATATAAATTACAGAGAGGAGCAGGTGCTGCCAGGGAAAAACTTACGATGATCTCAGTTACCAGCCAACCTCTTTGACTTGGTGAATTCAGAGTGAAATGCCCAGAATCAGATAGGATGACACCAGTTCGTTCACCACTATGTGTGCAGGCGGAGTGAGAGAGGAGTCATTTATGGTAAAGCAGGTTTTCAGTTTGAATGACATTTTTCAGAATTCTTTCCTATTGGTTGTGCTCAAACATTTGTGTAAAAATACTTTCATAATGATCGTAAATTTGGCAAAAGTAATATAGCTAAACCATAATCTGGTGCTTTTAACCTAAAAAAAAAATACAGCTCTGTGTTGTAAAAGCTGTTTTTAATTGTTATGTCTTATTAGCAGGAAGAGGAAAAAGAAGTCTCCACTTATCTGTTAAGTTTTCATTTAAATTATTTATATAAATAAATGACTAAAATAAATGGGAAGGAATGGAATTAATAAGGCAATAAAGCTCAGACTGGCAAATTCAAGGGAATGAGGGGAAAAAGAAAATTACTTAGTGCTGTTAAAAGGATCAGGTATTTTAGATCCTTTATGCGTTACAAGAAGAAGAATTGTTACAGGGAAGATAGATTCCATATTAAGCGAAGGCCTTCACACTCGGAGTATTAATTTTTACAGAGTTAAAAAAAAAAACGTTATCTTACTGTCCTTATCTTTTTCCATAGGAGAATGAAACAAAACCAGAAGACTGCATACCTGATGTACCAGGCAATGAAAGTGCACGAGAATTCCTGGCACATGCCCCGACAAAAGGGCTTTGGATGCCTTTGGGGAAAGAAGTCAAAGTCATGCAGTGTAAGGCTGAAAATATTCCAGATGTCATTGGACCTTCATATAGCCATCCGTTTACTCTGGGGGAGGGCAGCATGTCTGGTGGACAGATGATGAGGTCCAGGTAGATTGACATCAATTTGATATAAAGGCAACCAATATCTTGAAGGCTGTAACAGCCTTGCATTTCATGGACGTTACATTTATTAACATCATGCTTGTGTCTCTCTCTTTGTTTCAACAAATTGAAAATATTTTGCATAAATACATTTTTGGGTGGTGTTTTTTTCCTTCTAATCTGGCTGAGAGGTGCAATTCAATGCTGCTTCTTTTTTTAAAGGTTGGAGGTGTAAACGTTACGGACACAGAACAGGAGATAAAGAATGCCCATTCTTTATTAAAGGCAATCAGAAATTGGAACAATTTAGAGTAGTGAGTACAAATACTGTAGTATTATTGCTTGTATTTTTTAATACTGGTGATGCATAATCTTGCAAGTGAAGACTGTTAGATGATGCTTTATTAAGGATTTTTCCTCTGTCTCTAGTATAATATAGATGCCGAAAATCTCCTAATAAAGAAAAAGCTACAGATGTGGTTGGATGTTTGACTACTTTGCAGAAAATCTACTCTTCGAGAGGAAAATTAGTAATTTTTACATTTAAATTGGAAATCTTCAAGAGCCTGTTTCAAGCATTTTATTCAGTTTTTGTGATTAAAATGTCAACGTAACAAAAAATGTTTAGTCAAGCTTGAGCTGCCCCCATTACAGCTGCTTCAAGCCTTCCGCTCTCACTGTGAACAACCACATCATGAAGCCTGTTGTCTAGGTCTGTAATCCAGTCATTGTCTACAAGTCTGATCTCTTGCTACATGAGGTTACGTCTCGGTTCTGCAGATTCTTTCTGTGTGATTTCTCTAACTTTTCCTGTTGCTCTGCATTGTTAACCTGTATTTCAAGCCGTCATAGTATTGTGTCTTATGTCCTCATTTTTATCCTTGAAAAATGTAATCTGGAGTAATTTTGTCCAGATTCTGGACTCATACTGGTTGTATGCTACTGCAAAGAGTGTATTAAGCCCTCTCCCTTGACCAGATTGCCTCTATTCTACATTTTTCCTCAGGCTTCTTCTCTGTTGCATCAAACTCTTGCTGTATGTCCAAGGCCCTTCATAGCACCTTCCCGACATCTTTCATTTGCTGCTGACATTTTAATTCCCACCTCTGGTCAGCATCTGATATCTCCTCTCTGTTGAACTTGTTTGCTTAATATTCCAACAGAAATTATTGCCCTTTTTGCTGCATTCTTGGACGGCATGAACTCACCATAAATGTCTGGAAAAGTTAATTTTCTGTCTCCCTTCACAACTATCTTTTGTTGCAATGCCTGTTTAATTTTAAAATAACCAATTTAAGAACAAATAATGGTAGCACATAAAATGCTAGGACAAGTCCAACTTCATTATCTGTTTGTCTTCTGTACCTTGCTCCTGTATCCCTGTGTGTTTGTGTCCAAAATTTTAAAATATGCTATAAGGGTACAGCTCATTATTTTGAACTTCAATATTCCACCAGTGTCTAGCTATTCCTATAGTATATGTATGGGGTTCTCTTAGTTAACTGTGGTTGGAGAGGGAGAGAGGTAGTATACCTAAGGAGAGTCCCCTTCACTGGTGATGCAACTAGATAAGCTTTTCCTGAAGTAAAAAAAACAGTTCAGATTAATGATGTTAAGTCTGAGAGTATAATTGTGCATTAAGAGCTTGCTAAGCGTATTTTCATCTTTCGATAAAAGCCTCTTGCATTGCATTGCTTTGATTTATTATTTAGGAAATAAAACAGTCAGTGTTAAATAGTCTTATTTACCAACACCACATTTTCTGTTTTCCACTTTAAAGGCACATGAAGATCCAATGTATGATATAATAAGGGACAATAAACGTCATGAAAAAGAAATGAGGTAAGTGTGTCTCTGTAGTAAACTGCATTTTCAATTTGGTTTTGATTTTGATAACATGATACTAATGTATAGGTGAAATTTTGGTATAAGCTTACTCTTACCTCAGAACATTTTTTTTAATGGTAGTTTCTTTGTTTTGGCAGAGACTAATGCATTTCTACTTTCTCAATAATCACTCAGTAGTACTTCCTACCTCTTTAATTCTATTAGCTTCTATATTTTTCCCCCAAAGTTTAAACAAGAGTCGTATTCATTTATGCCATAATATTCAGGTACTTGGGTTTAGTTTTGGTTTAAGCCTAAAAAAACAGTGGCTTTTTTGGGGGGTTGGGTTTTTTTTTTTCTTTCAGTGACTTCACTGAGATGTTTTCTAAAATTTGGTACATCAGAGTGCCTTCGGTAGACATGAAGGGGTGGATTTAGAAATCTAATTCTACGCACTTGCTGTTGTTCCTCATGTGAGGTCGTTACTCGTTATATAAAGCAGCAGAGTTTTTAATGCGTTCTTTCTTGAACTGCATCAGTGAGATAACTGAACAAACTATAGGTAGCCCATAGAGTAGTACCGCTGCTGCAGGTGTGTTGCCCCCCCTTTTTTTTTTTTTTATTTTTTTATTTAAAAAAAGGCAAATCCTTGGAGATGATACTGAAGACAACAATAAAATAACTAGTTTGTCCCTATTTGCCAGTAATCCATGAAAATTCAAAGGGAGAGTACCTGTCAAAAAATACCTCTGCATCTCATGTAGAGTCTCCTCTGTCAGCTTCACTGATACCATCCCTGTATCAGCAGGGCAATGAATTACGATATTACATAATATCGTAATCCCGATATGCACGAGTATGGATTAGCATAGAACAAGTTACAGTGGTCTGGCGGTAGCTGTTGCCTCATTATTTTGGAACACATAAGTATTGGCCAGTAAGCTAGTCTGCCTTAGATATCCTGTGGGATGGAAAGTCCCTGAAAACAGAACATCTGTTTGTCTCAAAAGAGGTTGCTTTTATCAGTCTGTGAAAACTGTAACAGGAGTGCAGTTCAAAAGAGGGAGTGTTCCCCTGCCCTTTGCATGCCGCTTCTGTTTCTCAAGCTAGGAAGGAAAAAGATGAAAGCTAGAAGAAATAATTACAGGTAGAGGAGAGCTAGAAAGGATTCTTAATCACATTTTTTAAACTCAGGATACAGCAGCTGAAGCAGCTCCTGGAGGACTCGACCTCAGATGATGATGATAACAGTGATGACAGTGATGAGGATGATGAAGATAGCAGCAGCTCCTCTTCCTCAGAATGTAAAGACAAACACAAGAAAAAAAAGAGAAAGAAGGAAAAGAAAAAAAAAGAAAAGAAGAAGAAGAAAAAGAGAAAGCGTAAATCATCTAAATCTAATGAGAAGTCAGAATCTGACTGACGGCAATGAGCTGCTGCACGCTGATTGACCTCCGCTTGTGAACTGCAAGGGAAGATCCAAAGAATGAGGAAGAAACCACCAGAAAGGGCTTTATTAAACTCAGAACACACAGATGGATACATACAGCATCCTACACTGGCTGTCCTCTTCTGTCCTTCTGCAGTGCTGCAGCCAGGAAGAAGAGAGCTGCATTAAACAATACTCAATCGACCATATCTTTATACTGTAAAACCTCTGCTAAGGGTCATCCGTCTTGGTCAAATTGCGTCTCTGCATTGCCACACATGACTTATCAGCAGAAAGCAGCGACTACCAAGGCATTGCCAAAAAATCTGCAGAACTAGCAGACTGTCTAATGAAGTGTCTTTTCTCCATGAAGTTATTTTATTATATACAAAGCCTCATTGTAATGGGACTGCGGTTTGCACCACGCGGAGCACTGGGAGTTCACTCACAGTGCTTATAATAAGCAGGTTGTACTGTATTTTTTTTGCTGCATGCTGCATATGAGCTGAAGTTCAGTGTGCTTATCCTAGCACTGGCAGCTAGGGAAATAAAGAGCACTGCTGAAGGGGGAAAAAGTTAATCAAGGGGATTTACTTTTAAGACAAAATTGCAGTGTCAGCAAGACTTGGATTTTTTGTGTAGCAAAATCTCAACATCATCACCATTACTACGCACAGTTCTGCAACACCCAAGGCATTCTCCAAATCATAAGAGTGGAAGCCAAGTGTAATGATGTTAGATGTTTAACTTCACTATAAAGAGGTAGTGGGTTTAGTTATCTTAAAAGGGTTTTTTTTGTGTTAGAAATGAAGAAGATTAATTTCTACATACACTTCAGTATCAGTTGTTTTGATACATTTGAGGGGTTTTTTTCCTTTTAAAAAGGCTTGGGGAAATAAATTCCAACTTATTTTTTATGTTTACTAGAGGTTTTTTATGTAGTAGTATTTTATGGATCATCCCACAAGAATATAAATGTGTAAGGCATTCAAAATAGTTTTCAACTATATGCATGTAAGCCACAGAACAGTAGTAAAGAACTTGAAGCAGGAAGAAGGGCAAGTTTTGTGTACTTAATTGATCTTGTGGACTGACCACACTTGTCTTTTAAACGATCTTGCAGATGCAACTAGAAAGATTGAGATAGCTATAAACTGTGTTGGAGTAAGCATCTCTTTTTGAAACCTCAAGGTACAGTGGTATAAAGCTGTGATTTGAGGACCTAGATGATATACATTGGTACTCTGCAAACAGATTTGCTTTGAAAGACTAGGAAGGACTCTATGTAGAACTTAGTCTCTGTGCTTATGCTTATACTGAAAAAAAACCCAACCCAGCATGATAAAGCTTTGACATTAGTAGAGTGAACATTAACAGTGAAATCAAGGAACCATAGACTAAAATGCATTTAAGACTTACTTTTTTTTCTCCCGAGAGCTTTGGAAAAGAGGACAGGGAAAAGTACACATTAAAATGTGTTTCCTCCCTCCTACATGTCTAAGAGTCACTTAGTAAAAATAACCCCCTGTTCCTTGCCACCCATTCACAATATGTTCTGGGGAAAGTAAAGTAGTCAAGGCCTACTTACAAAAAGATTCTTTGTCTTATTCCCAGAGCTTGAATGTGGAGTTGTGTTTTACCCTCCAGTATTATTTAGCAAACCTCCCTGTGATGTGATTTACTGGTGACTCCTGATAGTTACCTGTACCAGCATCATCATCAACAAATTTGAAGCTTCTGGCTCTTTCACCAGAAAAAGATTTAACCGCTGAAATAGCATGAGGAGCTTTATAATGGACTGGTTCTCTGTGTTGCCACGTTTGGTGCTTAGAAAATCCATGTGTGGTGGTGATTGGTGATTGTTGGACAGATACTGGAAGCCACAGCTATTATTCACCTGATGCGTTCCAAGATAATTCTTACTCAGGTTTGTCCAGAGCAGAGCTAACCTAAAGATCTCTTCAGTTACTTCAGCTTTTGTCATTTAAGATTCTTCTGAAATTTTAATATAAACGCATTCAGTTTTTCCTTAGTTTGTCATCCCAGTCCTTGTTAATGGCTTCTTCCCATTTTACCTACCAGGGTTTACTATTTGAACAATCAAGAAAAATACTATAAAAGACCATTTCTAACTTACATCAAACGCAACCTAAATGTTTGTTTTGAGATGCCAGATCGCTGTTCTGTGCCAGACTAAAGGTCTGTTTAACACCAATGTCTTTTTCCACTCGCGGTCAATAGCAGATGCCTGTGCAGCAGAGCAGTGCGAACTAGTGGCATTATTTCTCTCATTCCACTGAAACACTGTCTCAGCCTCTACTGCTTGGAGTGCAGATACTTTGAATCAGGTTGTTGTCCTGGTTTCAGCTGGGATAGAGTTAATTTTCTTTTCAGTAGCTGGTACAGTGCTGTGTTTTGGATTTAGTATGAGAACAATGTTGATAACATACTGATGTTTTCAGTTGTTGCTAGGTAATGTTCATACTAAGTCAAGGACTTTTCAGTTTCTCAGGCCCTGCCAGCAAGAAGGCTGGAGAGGCACAAGAAGCCAGAAGGGAACACAGCCAGGAGTGCTGACCCAAACAGATATTCCGTACCACAGAACATCATGCTGAGTACATAAACTTGGGGGAGTTGGCTGGGGTCTTGCAGTCACTGCTTGGAGACTGGCTGGGCATCAGTCAGCAGGTAGTGAGCAATGGTGCATCACTTGGGGTTTTTTCCTCTTTGGTTTTATTCCTTTCTCCTTTTCATTACAATAGTTGTTTTATTCGATTATTAAATTGTTCTTATCTCAACCCATGAGTTTTACCTTATTTCCAGATTCTCCTCCCCATCCCACTGGGTGGGGGGGAGTGAGTGAGCAGCTGCACGGTGCTTAGTTGCTGGCTGGGGTTAAACAGTAACAGTCATATTTTAGTATTTAGCAGCCTCAGGTATTTTGCTTTTACATCCAGTCACTTCTTGTAAACTTTTCAATTTCCTTAAGCAAGAAACTCTACAGATTAATTAATAATGTGTGAAGAAACATAATTTGCTTTCACACTGCTCCCTACTTCATTTCATACACTGTAGTTCTTGTACTGGAAGGTAGCGAACAACTGATTCCTATTTGTTTTCCCCATATTGTTCCCAGTTCTATAAATTTTGATCACATCCCATACATAAAGATTTTAGTAGGCCTTTAATGAAACTCATAGAATTAGAACCAGTTTCAAAATTAAAGCTAACAGTTTCAATAGAACAAGATTTCTAGTACTGCTGCCTGGCACCAGTGCTAGAGTGCTGAGAAGCACTATTCATGTCATCGTTTAGCATTTTAAACATGCCAAAGCTGGCATTCAAGAGGCTCCAGGTCTTTTAGAAATACAGAGACTAAATACCAACACCCATTTATCTTAATAGAAAGTTATTCTATGTAGAAGTATATCCAGAAAGCAGGATAGAAAGCTATAGTCTTGAACAACTGATTAGCCTTTTTTAAAATCTTAACCATTGGACTAGTTAATGTTTTTGTTCAGACAACCAATTTTTTTCCCCCCTAGTAATCCTTGCCTTCTTTGTAGACACATATATTTGTTTGAAAGCTCTGTTGAAGCCCGAGCGGTAGTAATAGCATAATTGTACAGTCCCATGAATCTAAATAAGTGTGAAGTGCAGTAACATACTTCATAAACAATACAGCTTCACAGGTCTTCAGCTCCCAGATCCAATTATATTAATACTCTGAACCATTCTTGTCAGAAAGATTATTTTAACAAAAATACTGACATCTGTCTTACATCTTTGGCCATGAAATTGCTTGGGCTTTATAGTCTTGTTGACTGAGATGGCTGGTGGCAGCGAGTCAGAGGAATTTGAGGGCTCCTTTTTAAACAGTGGATTTGTTTTTCCTTGGTATGCCTGCAGTTAGCATGCAATGGAGGGGGGGGGGGGGTTGGTTGGTTTGTTTTGGTTTTTTTTTTTTTGCCATTGGCTGCTGCCTTCCATTGTTTGATTTTAATAGAAAGACCTGTAATTAATCTGTTCCAACATAAGGCAGAAGACAGGACACTGTAAAAGGGAAAGCTTTGTGTCATCCAGGTGCTACCAAATTGAAAATCAAAATACAGAATTAAATCCTGGCAAGACAACATAACCCACTGGCTCCACTTCAGTGATTACACCACACCCACACTGCGACAGAGGTTTTAGTTTGCTACAAATAATGATTTAGATACTCTGACCCACAGACAGTAAGTCTGTCCAAACACAGGTCCCACTACGGCAGTGTCAGAGGCCTCTAAAATTTGTTACTCATATGCCAAGCAGCAAATAGATTCTTCAGCTGCCCTTCAGTAGATGCTGCAGGAAGCATGTGACAACTTCAGAGCCAGTGCAGTACTGCTACAGTTACAGGTTCACAATACTGCCAGCACTGCCGTAAATCACTGGGCAATCTAACTGGTATAGTGGTAACAAAAGCTGACACATGCACACCTGTAAAATTAGATCTCAGATATCACTGTAGCTAGTTACCTGGCTGAATAAGAAGAGCCTGGACTTTACTTCATAGCCTTTTAAAATGCTGTTTGTACTTCACAGCCTTTCGGAAGCATGGCCATTTTGTTCACTGGAATATTAAATACAGTTGCAAACTAGTTGACTTAAGATGCAGTCCATAAATCATCCATGCTGCTGAGTGAAGAAAAAGCCAAGTAGAAGATTTAGTAGTACTGTCAGAGTAGAGTATGCCACATAGAACATTGTTCAAGAAGTATTTCTAGAGCACTGGAACGTTCATACATCCTACTTTAAGCACTGGTGTGGATACATAGTATGGGTACGCTACAAGCAATTAGTTTAAAATAGCATTTGTTTTCAGACAAAGAGCTGACTAAACACTCCTACTGCTACTCCCTCACATCCTGGGAGCTAGCATCACCAGGCCCTAAATTGCTTCTCGTATCTGGGTAGAAAGCACACTGACTAGTGCAAGACCTGTGAAAGGATGACTAGCATGATCTTGGGAGTACCTGTGAAATACTAGCCATTCTCAAAAATAAGAGTGCCATCTAACTGTGAGGTCGTGAATATTCCTTTATCAGACAAGCAGCAAAAGACAAACAGTTAAGTTTGTCAAGCAGAACTCAATCCCAAAGCTGCATTCAAGTTCAGGGGAAAAGACAACAAGCCTTACCTAAGAGGTCTCAGTTGTAGCTGAGGATTACTCTTACTTAGGTCATTGCTTCATCTTCAAGTTGAGATTCTACCACTTGTTCTCCCCATCAGAATAAAGTCTGTCCCCCTCTAAAAGCAGCATATTCCTGGGTTAGATATCCAAGAGCAGCAGTCTTATATTTTCCAGAGTATTAAAAAGGTATTAAAAAGGTCCATGCTTGAAGTAATTCCCTCCCTCATTTTATTCTTTGAGGTTCTGATGCAACAGAGGTTTTGTGCAGCACAAAAGCCAAATTAGAATTTGTATTCCTTATTTTCTTGCAGTGCTTAGGGTAAAGAAGAAATAAAAACTTGGTATCACACGTTAAAGTGGATCTTTTCCCCTAACAGCTTAGGGTACAGGCTATAATTACAGTAGCTCTTTAACAAGTAAGCAAGTGCTATTAAAAATAATGGAAAGATCAAGGATAAGTTGGGTAGGGAAACCTCAGTACTCCTCACTGAGGGAAAACAACAAAACCTCAGTTACAGGTCAAACTAGTAATAGGTAGGCACAAAACTTGAATGCAGTTACAGGAAATACTACTTTTATTCACGTAGGTTACTCTAGGGCACAGACAGAATAAGAATATTGCAAGAGGAGGCAGAAGACAAGTCCTACCTGTCCATTCCCCCTGCCCTTTAGTAAAAAAAAAATTGGTGGGGGTTTTTTGGTTGTTTTGGGGTTTTTTTTGCATTTTTCCTACCTTTTTCATTCACACTATCACTTTATTCAGCAGTCATCCAAGAATGGCAGTATCGTGTTTATTCTCAGGTGGTGATACCAGCTTTCATAGACATAAAAAAAAAAAAATATCACACATTGGAGCTCTCCACATCATCCAGATCAGTCTATTTCCATTATTCATAAGATAACTCAGCAGAAACCTTTATCATCTTAGTTCTATAAAGCAGTGAGTTGCCAAGGACAGTATCAACTGTAATAGAAGGCACCAAGTAAGAAATCAGGGAACAGGGTATACCACTGTTGTAAAGCCTTCTGTTTCACATTCAAAGTCCATCTCTCCAGCTCAGAGCATCTAGAGGAACTTATAAAAGTCCCCATAGAAAAAGGGGAGGAGGGAGAAGCATCACATCACAGTGCTTTAGTTTTAGGCCTCAGTCATGCATTTGAAGAGAGTTAATATCAGAGGAACTGCCTTGAAACTTCAAGTCAGTACTTGACACAGCTTTAACTATATTCCTATACACTTTGACAAAAACAAATCCAGCTGACAGAAGGGAGTTTCGTACTTATGTCCACATCATATACACAAACTGACTACAAGATGAGATGACATTGACAGGCATCACAGTCCTGCAGAGCTTAAGAACAGGGCAACGGTAAATGGTATGCTATAATAGCATTGATGCACATACATACCTATCATAAGCTTTTTTGCTTCTGTGTATAGACAGAATACAAGAAATACCGAAGTGCAATTCTGTTAAATTTATTATTTAAATAGTGGATGTGCTAGTTGTAAAAAGGTGACTTTAGTGTTAAATACTTGATTCCATTTTAATAATTTCCTCAATCTTCACTGTGCTACTTCTTACCCTTTTAGGAGTGCACAGCAACTTACAAAATATACAAGAGAATAATAATAGAGTTTTGGATTTATGCAGACCTCATACATTTCCCCCCCTCCTCCTGCCCCAGTATTTGCAGTTATCTTCTCTTATAGATGGACTTTCTTGTTCCAGACCCTAAAGAAAAAAAAAAAAAGTTTAAGGTATGCATTCTCCCTCCAAATAATTATGTCAGTTTGCTTCTGAAGACTAGATATCAGTGATATCTATTTTCCTATTGCAGGAAAAGACACTGATGGCTGATATTAGACCTATGTACTCAACTTCCCAGCAAGGATAAATTCTGCAGGAATGGCATTGGACTTCAGCACATCCCAGTATAATAGATAGATAAGAGTTCCATGTGAAACTTGTAGCTTATTTTCAGTGTGCTCTTGTAACTACGTTGTTGAACGCATCCAAGAAACACCAACTATTGCTGGGGCTAATATAAGTGATATTTTGGGATTATGCAAGTTTCCTGGAGGCTTTTACTAAAATGCATCAGCAATTACTTGATTATCAGTGTTAGACCTTTAATCTGACTTCAGGACTCATGCCAATTTTGACTAATAAGATGCTTCAGTTTAAGTTTTTGTTTCCAACCTTGCGAATACATGGAAGCATAATCCTCTGTTTAATATATGAGAAAGAGACAGCCTTTAACTCATCTATTTCCTGACTGAACATTCAAGTTAGCTTTACTACGCCAGCTTTTTGTTTTCCAGAAGGAACTCTGGTCTTGTAGGTAGCTGCTTGTATGTACTGACCCTTTTCAATTTATAACCTTTTCAGACTCTCCCACAAATGCACAAAACCATATTTGTTATTGAAGCTACTTAATGTGATTTTCCCCTCCATTGTTTTTCTCATCTTCCTCCAAAGTAGCAAGAAGTTCCTACACCACAAAGTTGAAGTTCTTAAGAATTATCTGTATGCATTTATGTTGTATCAAATTACAGTATTTTGGCTGAGACAGACCTGTAGCTTAAAGAAAAGGATATACTGCAAAGTGACACAGGACCCAATATTTTAAAATGTTGGTAGAACAGTTTGAAGAGCAACTAGACTAAAACAGTGAGGTTTGGGTTCCTCACCCCTGCCTCCTTCCCTTAAATAAAAAGGAGGAACCTAACCTGCTCAAACCTACAACTGTATTCATAGCAAAGTAAGTGTTCAAAAGTTAGCTTGCTTTTTTCCTCACCTTGTCTGCATACATAGCATTTGCTATTATTTCACAAGCTATCCAATATCCTTGCAGTTCAAACTCAGAACCGTTATTCCCCAAGACAGAAATGCTTTAACATTTTTGTAGCTTGTCACTGTATACCAACCTTTGCGTACACTGCTTTTAGGCATCTCCCACACTTCTTCTGCCTCACATCTTGTGTCTCTGCGTTTTGAGGGTGGCTTGCCTATTCTTTTCTTCTTTGGTTTAACCAAAGGTGGGCACCCTAAATAGCAAGATACAACTGGTGTGATTTCTCCAAAGCATAGTCTTAAAGCAAATTTAAGTTTGACTTTCCCCAGCTGGTCTGTAGCATTCCTCTTTCTCTCTTCCCTCTATGTGCCCATTTTAGCACCAGATAAAACTGACACTATGTCAAGCAGCAGTCTTATGTCTACAATATTTAATCACTAACCATCGTTCTGGATGCATTGTATTTTGGGTCATAACTTGGCTAGGTGTTCATGTGGCAAAAAGGAACCCAGTGAGAGTTTGATACTTCTATTCTAGTTCACTTTTCAAGTGTTCAGGACTAGTCGATAGCTGTTCAAGTGACTCAACTCACCCACTGTCTTTGAAAATACCCAATTCTTCAGACCTGTTAATTTATGCACCACAGGTACACAGTTCAAAAAGTCAAATTTAGAATATGAAATTACTGCTGAAGCAACATATCTTGTCTAGCCAGACACCCTTACTTGCAGGGCACTTAAGTTTAACATTAACTTGAAGACACCAGTCCTAAGATAAGTAACACTGAAAAAAGGATTAATTTTTACTAGCACTTTTGATGCATCCGTTGGCATGAACAGCATTCATAAGAAACTGATTCCTGCTTTCTAATACTGAATGTGATAGCTTCTTCAGATTACATAGGCTGCAAAAGGAGTAAGAGAAAGCAGGGAGCAATACGTATGCCAAACATCCTCAGTATGCCGCATGGTCTATGACTTAAGACATAGAAGGGACATGCTGAAAGTTAAAGGTAACAAAATTATAACTGATTTTCATGAATTGTTGTAAGGAGCTAAGAACGGTGCTGCTAAAGTAAAATTTCTTCAACTTTTCTAGAGAAGGCTAGCATAAAAAGACAACCCCACAACATTTTGAAGAAGTCTGTGGATAGAAAGGTTAGAAAGCCTCCAATGCAGGAGGCAAATCCCAAACCTCAACATGCTCAAGCAGGAAAGCAAGGCAGAGGGGCAACTCTAAGGAATACACTCTAAAGAACAGTCTATTGGGCTGTCTATACAGGAAACCTGATGTATATTATCACTGAACTGAAGAGAAGCAAGTCATCAGTCTGTTCTGAAGATAACTTCACACTCTGTTGATAGATTGATCCTGTGATACTTGAAAGCATGTGACCCAGGAGAGCAGCAATACCCAAACCACAGCAAATTCTACAGTTGTTCCCACAGCACTTACACTGAGAAATAACCTGGAAGAGCATCTAGAAACAGAGCTGAACTCCAAGCAGACCTTAATTGTAAGCAGACAGTATTCTGCTGTCAGAGGAAAGGTAGATATGGAAAGAATCTAACCTTTTACTTTGTTAGAATAACTTTGATTTGTTCATCTTTTCCTGAACCACATCAAGATGATTTGCACTCAGATATCCTTTAGCAGTAGCAGGGCAACTGTTGGTCCAGGCTAGTTTCTCTGAACATTGGCCTATGTAGCTATCACACATGATTTCACGTGTGTTCTACTCATCAGGATTAGGAACTACCACTGCATATGCACTCAAAAGAAGCATTATCCAGGTAAAGAATTAATAGTACAGTTTATGGCAGTAGCAACTTTACACAAATAAAGGCTTTGCTTGGCCACATCAAAGCATTCGATACTTTGATTTCCCATGGTACCTTTAAAAAAAAAAGTAGCTACAATGCATCCTTATTGACACATTTGAAGAGAATATAAATATACCCCAAGATGCGCTGACTGACAGGCATTTCATCAATATTAGAGCAACGAAAATTAGTTTTATTATCTTCAAGTCTTATACAAATATCATAAGCTTGCTGTTTTGTATCATATCCTTTTGAATGTTCCTTAAGAACCACATTGAGGAAATATATTGTACCTTGTTCTTTGCTCTTGGCTGGGGGTGAGGGACTACCATGTATTTGGCTGGTAAATTTGGGTTTAGCACCTCTTCTAATCCAATACTCTTCAGGTGGTATCCCCACATTCTCCCTTAACAGCCTTCCTAATAAAAAGAAGTTGATTTAAGGTCAGTATTTAATTTTGCTGATGTCAATATACTGTTTGATCCACAAGTCAGAATGTAAAGCTAGCTACTGAATCTAGTTGTAAGAGTCTATTAAAATAAAACCATAGTTTTCTGAAGACCATACTTGATGAAAACTACAAGCTGCTTTAAGTCTACAAATTTTGTAGAAAGAAAAAGAAGTTGAAGAACAGCAAGCTGTTACTAGAAGCAGATCACCTTGTTTTAGATGCCTCAATACAAGACTGTACTAAACAGCAGCCACTTACTGAAGTGCCTGCATAATCAGTTATGAACCCTCACTGATAACTCTCTGTATTCTCAGTTCAAATGAATCCAATTCCTACCAATATCTACCTTTGAGTAAATAAAATGTTCTTTTCCAGGTCGAATTTAACACAGTTTCACACTGATTTTATGAAAATACAGCAAAGCTTTTGTTGCTAACAGTAAGAGAACAGCAGCTACAATAATAAAATATTAATGGTTTGACTCCTGCAAAGAGAAGTTACACAGGGTACAGCTACCAGATTATGATGATTTAATCCTCTTTAATCCACCTAACATGGGTCTGTGATGGGAGCGTCAAAATTTTGTATAAGTTTAAATGCCAAGTTTCCAAGATATTATTAAATAATGGTAAAGGCATAGTTCAAATGGCCTTAACCTTTCCAAATTAATGAATTTCCACTAATGTCAGAAAGTTAAGCATATCAAATCCAACCCAGAGGAGTTCTCTGCTGGTTCTGAAGATGCAGAATCCTCATGCAGTAAGTAAAATATCACAGCAAACCCCCTATGCCTCAGAAAAATTATTCTGTAGTACTTCGGGCTCTAAGCCAAACCTCAAGCTACAACATTCTCCAGTCTTCCCACTGGCTCAAACTACAATTTGCAACTGCAATTAGGCATTCTTCGTGTGTTCAATTAAGCAGCACTTTGTCCTCAGCAACTAGCTTACCTCCCAAGAGTTTCTGTAGTGTTCGCTGGTGTTCAAGTCCTCCTCTTCTTGCTGTAGGCCTCTTTCTTCCATAATACCCGTAGTCACTGTATATGACTTCATCTTGTTCTTTCTCCTTTGGCTTGTAAACTACACCAATGTTTTCACCAAGCCCACTCCTAGTTTTTATTTTCTTTTGAGCAGGCCAGCTAATGAATTGAGCTGGTATAGCATTTTCAGGTGGTTTCCAAAGCACCCTCTGACCAACTTGGTAGAAACTTCCTTTACTAGGCATCAGGATTCCATATGGAGTGGCTTCTTGAAAGAAATATTCAGTTTCATCCATGCCATCATCCTCCTCATCCTCTCCATCTTCATCCTCCTCTTCTCCCTTCACAGAGTATTCTTCAGAGTCCTCAACTTCTGACAAACTCTTAGATGCTTTTTTCTTGAGAGAATTGACTTTTTTCCAACTAGGTGATCTAGGAAGGGTTCCCAGCTTTCTGCCTTTACTGGAAGCCTCTTTAATCTTCATGGCTGAAGAGCTTTTGGCATCTTGGTCATTCAAGCTGTTCATCTGCTCCCTTACTACTACTTCTTCTTCATTAAGGGACCCGCCACTTTTAATTTTTTCTTTCTCTAAGCCCTCTGTACTTTTCTGAAAAGTATACATGCTTTTCTGAAGCACATAGTCAGGGACAAAATAAGACACTGGGGCATTATCAGTTGATGAGCCTTCTTCTCTAGAGGACATGTCATCAGAAGAAAGACTGAGTACACTTTGACGTTTCCTTTGTGGCAAACAAACATCGTAGTTGTAGTTTGCATCCATACTGTCCAGACAAGCCAGCCAACTGTTAGAGGGAACATAGTTCTCAATTGATTCATCACACCAAATGCTTTTATCTGTTTGACTTTCATTGGTTGTGTTGTGGCTTAGAGTCAGCTTTTTCTGCTGAAAACTCAAGTCACCCATTACCTCCATACTAGATGGAAGTAGTCCTGCTTGTTGAACAAAGCTGGGCTCTTCTTGAGGAGCTTTTGAGCCTGTAGGTTTTTTAGAGCTAGATTTCTTAGCTACTACCACATCCTGTCTTACCACTGGTTGATCTATGCCAACAGGTCTTGCCAGCTCCGCAATTTCAATTGCCACGGTTTCACCTGGGGGGGATTTTGCCCGCTGACTTGCATTTGCCTGCTTTTCTGCATCCAGCTTCACTTCATTATTTTGGACCTCTTTTTCTTGCACAGTTTCAACACCCTGTTTTGAGGAGAGAACAGCTTTTCTCTCATCTAAGGAAGCTCCTGGCACGATTTTCTCCCCTTCGTGAGGGCCATATATCATTCCTTCACATGAGCTAACAGAAAATAAGTCACGCTGCACTATATTCTCTGGGACTGATTTACCACTTGCCACATCGTACAAAGGGATTGTTTCTTTAAAGGACTTCCACAGCTGAATAGCTGGAGAGCCATTTCCATATTCTATCCTCACTTCTTCCTTCTCAAAGGCATAGCTTCCAGTAGGAAGATTTCTATACTGTGTAGAGCTGGAAGGGCTCTTGTTATGAAACTCTCTGTCTACCACAATGGAAGATCCAGATGAATCTTGTTTCTCTGAAGTACTTTCTGTCTCTGTACCTATACCAGAAGAAACACAGGCCATATTTCCTGCATCACAACCTTTCGTTTCTATATGGATATCTTGATGCTTTTTTTGCTTGTTTTCAGGCTGTCTAGGATCGGTCTGTGTTTCTTTTGTCTCCATTTTTTTCCCAGGGGTACTATAGTGTCTAAATCTTGTTGCATGATAAAACATAGGGGAAGGTGGGGGAGCATTAAAATAAGGCCTCCTGCTAGTTCTTGCATGCATTGGATGCTGTGGAACAAAAAATCCAGGGTACTCATGGAGTGCAACAGAATAAAATGGAAAATATGGATTTCCACTTCGGAAGCCTAGACATTGGGGATAAAAAAAAAAGTAAAACCAAATATATCTTCTTTCTGAAATAAGTAATTCTGATTAATGTTTGCTTGCATACACAGGAATAGTGACAAGATCAGACACATAGGTAAGTAAGACTCTACCTGTCAATGGTCGGAAGCAAATCTGGTGCAGAAACCCAGAGAGAGTTCCTTGTTATGGAACAGCTTATCTAGACAGCTACACTTTAGCCAGAGCTTGATTTTGTTCCTTGGAACATACACCAATTAGCTTTCTGTACTGTTTTTGCTATTTTATGGACTATGCTATATAGCATTGCCTTTGAAAAAGACAGCTCCAGATAGAAGCTAGCGTAGGTATACTATTTACAGAATTCATTTAACAATATTGTTTGCGTGTGGATTTTTAAGTTTATATTTATCTATACCTATAATGCATGCATGCATATATGGAACTCGCATATACACACATATTAATTGTTAGGCATATTCTAGAGCTCTGTATATGTAGGATAACCATTACTTAATATTTTGCTTAGCTTCCATTCCCCAGAAACAGATGATTTCCAGCACACAAGCAACATATTTAACTAATGCTTCATAAATCAGGTTTTTGACTACTAAAACATTACTTCAACTCTACTTTAAGCACTTGAGAAGCTTGTTAACACAGATACACATCTGTGTCGTCAAACAAAAGCAAAGCTACCACAGACAGCTGTCATGTGCCTTACCTGGAGCAGGTACACAGTACGGACTGTACGCATGACTGAAGTACCACGGATTTGGGAAAGGCTGTTGTGCTGTTGGCTGTGCGTAAAAAAAGGGTCTTGTGTTGTTTGTGGAATATGATCCACTTTCTGAAGTTGGGTCAGTATTCATTTTTTAAACACTGAAAGAAATGAGTTACAGGATTAACCATTTTAAAAATCGTGACTTAATGATTTTTATGCTCTGTCAGAATTCAGCAGACATTCCTCTCCCAGCCCAATGAAACCAGATCTTTCCAGAAGAAAACTACTATCTTCCAAGCAAAAGTAGAAAACTGACATTACTATCGAGGTCAAAGATTTTAGTTCTCCTTTGGTAAGCAAGCTTTTATATGTACTTTTCAATATTAGTACTTCAAGCCAATCTTATAAGACATTTTAAAGCCACAGGATCAGTAACTTTAATGTAGTCTTATATGCACACATCCATATAAGCAGTATTTCAGCCGATCAAAAACTAGCCTTTAATTAGCCTTGAGCAAAAGACCTCAAGAAAAAAAAAAAAGGACCAATAGAAGACTTCACACAGTCAGAAGCCTGATGCTTTGTGAAGGGAACACTCCTTAATGCCAACACATATGTTGCATTAGAGCTCTATTAATTCAGGATTTATACCTTGTAATATACTTAACAACAGTAACAGCAAACATAAATGAAATATTTCAGTGAAACCATGCTTCCTATGCTCAAACTAAATGATAGTTAACAGAAAAAAAAGGTGCAAAATCCTTATGCATAAGTTCACATTTAAAGCCATACAAAATTCACAAGACAGAACTTCCTCCCCCACTTAGGTATTTCCTCAGTTAACTAATACACTAAGTTCAGTCTGTTCCAACCCATGCAAGTGAGACAGCCCTGTCACACGTATCTTATAAGCAAGAATAAAAGGAATTGGAGAACACAGAAGACCCAGTGACGACAGAGGAAAATAAGGGACAGCAGTTCAACTCTTTGAACAACTTAAGCACTTCAAAGCTACAGGAAAAAAAAACAACCAAGAACAAATTGAAGACCTGTTACAAACTAGCACACGGTTCAGCCTAGAGTTTCAGAAAGCTTTCAGGAACACTGGAGCCCTCTTCAGTTTCCATCTAGAATGGCCCGTCCAGCTCTTGTAAGCACCAAAAAGCCTACAGACTCCTCTCACCCTCCCAGGCCAAAGCTCTCAGAATTATTTTGACCTTTGAGAGTAACGTAGTGAAGAAAAAAAAAAAAACAACCCTACAAAAACTAAGCTACTCCTGCCCCATTAGAGCCCCTCAAAACTAAAGGTCCATCCTGCTGCTGCTGCTGCTGCTGCTCACAGCCCAGCAAGAAGCTAACTAAGCCCTCAGCTCACCGTCTTTATGGCAGGGAGCTGCTGCCTTTCCACTCCTCCTTCCACCTGAAGCTCATTTAGCAGTGACGCAGGGGCCTTTTGCTGTCAATGTGTGGGAGGGAGAATCAAAACATGAGGCTGGGAATAGTGGTAAAAGCCTTCAGCTGGCACACAGAAAGCCAGCTGTTGCATCTTGCAGACATTTAACTGCATCCCTAGGTGAATCCAGAATTTCCCTATCGTGACATTAGGGAAATATTACCATTCTTCTGCTTATAAGTACTGTTAAACACACTTTCTGTAGGGGACAAAAAAATAATCAGACAATACAAGACAAAGTTTACATTTTTTTCCTAAAGTTTCCCAGTTGTTCAGTACTGAGTTAAGGGAGCAATGCTCCTCCATCCTAACGCAGCTAAGTGGACCGACAAGCATAATGCTCTTTCCATAGGAACAAGGGAAGTGCTTATTCCAGTACAGTGTGCTATGCCACAGATAACAAAAATCTAGGAAATACGAGGAGATGGGAATCAGAGTGGTTATTTCGCAGCTTCACATCCCTGAATGCCAGAGCACCGGCACTGGGGCGGGTGGTGGGAGAAGAGATGGAGGCACCACGAATGCACGGTGCCAGCAGGTGGGCGACCAGAGAAAAACAGAGGTGTGGATGCTTACAGCCTGCTTGCATGTCTATGCTGGGAAATTCCTGTGATTTCTGTGTTTTTTTTTTTTTCTTTCCATAATGTTCAGGCTAAACTTGTCCTTTGCCCTATGACAGAAATTATAAAACGCCTGGGGAGAATTACTGATCCTGCTCCTCGCGGAGCTCCCCAGCCAAAGCTGGTGCTTTCCATGGATGGCAGCTCTTCACTTTCCGTGCAGGTCACTCGTGTGACTTGTCCGGGATGTTTTCAATCCCCAGCCGACGCCTTCATCAGATTTTTCACCTTTTTCAAGTGAAATTCCTTGCCTTTCTCTTGGTGGATGGACCCGAAGGGAAATAAATAAATAAACAAACAAACAAACAAAAACAAAACCCCCACAAAATCAAACAGCAATTCCTAGCTTTTAAAAAGTTGCCTGTCCTTGAAGATTTTCCTTTCCCTTGGGCCAGCCTTCAGGCGCCTCCCGCCCCCTCGCCCCCGTTGCCCCCGCCCCGCGGCCCCGCCAGCCCGAGG
>JAVJGI010000050.1:92667228-92724325 GCA_035590275.1 Ibycter americanus | reverse complement strand
CGCCGGCCCGGCACAGGCCGCAGTGTTGGCTGCTTGGGGGGGCGAGGGGGTTGGGGGGCTCTGGAAGGGGCAGACCCGGTGAAGCCTGGTAGAGCAGCGCTGTAGTGGCACTGCTGCTTCTCGTAGTTGCCCACCTTCCCTTGCCGATCTGCCTTGTTGTGGTTGCGTAGTGATAGTACCGACAGCGGCTGAGAGCGGGCTTCGGTGGATCTGAAGGGTCGGATGAATCATAGTGAGCTCCTATAGGCTAAGTACATCCATAGTATAGCTTTGAACTTGGCCATCTGCATGCCCGAGACTTTTCCAGCATTTACTGTTATTTCTGTTGTGAACGGGGTAGGTACCTGCTGCTTTGGAAGTAAGTGTAATTATGATTTAGGAATGGATTTGTGTTGTACTTGGCATCTCCCATTTTTAGAGGTTTCCTTGCAAAGCCACAGCTTGGCTTTCTGCGTTACTTTGTGATTGAAGGGCAGTGTGCTCTTGTGAGCTCGCTCACCTAGGGCTGTATCTACATGAATTTTGTTCAAGGTGATGTATTTAGGAGATCGTTAAAATACACTATCAACTTAGTTCCGTTTCTCATAAATGCATCAGGAGAAACAGGTAATTTTTAACATTTAATATACTCAGATGTGTAAACCATGTAGATCTGGGTGTAGGTGTCACACCGCTTTCCTAATTATTTTGGTGTGTGGATGGAATAAAAGGGTCCCATTACACTCAGTGCTGCGTAACTGGTGTCTTGCAGGAACAGAACAAATTGGAATAAAGGATGTTGCTGCTTAGTGTTTTTGACTACATTTTGGACAGGTGGTTGTTGGTGGTGGGTTTTTTGAGGCAAGCTTTTTTGTTTTGGTCATGTGATTATGAAACAGACCAGAATTGGTGCAAATCCTCAAATTTTTCTTCCTTAATTTAGTGGCTGTTGCATTTTGAGAATAAATTTTATATGCATGAATGAGATACCCATTGTAAGGCTCTTAACTTTTCAGGAACTGACATGGGTAGTTAAGCTATATTAATTATTAATGTAATTTCTTAATGTAGAAATGCTTGAATATGTAGTTGAGCATCAACATAGCAGGGGCTGGAGCACCTCCCCCATGAAGACAGGCTGAGAGAGTTGGGAATGTTCAGCCTGGGGAAGAAAAGACTCTGGGGAGACCTTACAGCAGCCTTCTGGTACCTAAAGGGGGCTACAAGAAAGCTGGAGAGGGACTTTTTGCAAGGGCATGTAGTGATGGGACAAGGGGTAATGGTTTTCGGCTGAAATGGGGTAGATTGAGATTAGGTATTAGGAAGAAATTCTTCACTGTGAGGGTGGTGAGGCGCTGGCACAGGTTGCCCAGAGAAGCTGTGGATGCCCCCATCCCTGGAAGTGTTCAGGGTCGGGCTGGATGAGGCTTGGAGCAACCTGATGTAGTGGAAGGTGTCCCTGCCCATGGCAGTGGGTTGGAGCTAGATGATCTTTAAGATCCCTTCCAACCCAAACTATTCTATGATTCTGTGATATCTCATAGTGTATATTTAAGGGAGTGACATATACTTATGAACTGGAATTTGATTTGTTAAATAAAGCAGATTAGCTTCATTAACATATTAGAGTTCAGAGAAGAAAACCCCACTTTTCTGTATATACAGGATATATGGCTGGATCTTACGGAGACATCCATGGCCCACTTTTTTTTCAAAGATTAATTTTCCAAAACAGGTCAAGTCTTTCCACAAAACAGAAATGCCCTTGGGGATGGAAACTACCTGTGCTCAGTGTAGGAGGCCAGTTGCCAAGTTAGGTTGTTGGTTTATTTTGTGCTAATTTTATTTCTGAGCAGGTATTTCCTTTAGTGTATAACTTCCTTTAGGAGCAGAAAAACAGGAAAGAAACTGGTAATGAGGAGTGCATTGCAAGCAAACATGCAGTTAGCATGGAGTCTGACACTTCTAGTCTCTAGCGTAGTTCCAGAAAGATCACCTATCTCAAAGTTGTAACTCGCCTCCCAAGCATAATATGTGTGGAAGATAGTAGTAGTTTCCAAGTGAATAGTAATTATCAAGATGATAACATTGTAGGAATAAATCAACCCTTGTTTTCTGCGAAATTTCATGTTGTTGCCTCATTAGAATCTCCTTGATGTCCTCTGGTTTCTGAACTGCAGTTCTATCAAAGACACCTTTGATGGCTTTAGAAGAGAGGAAAACTTCCAAGTCTGGAACTGCTTCATCAATTACCTATTTCTTTTTTGCTGCCAAGGATGCAAATTTGATACATTACTCAAGAATCTACTTCCAACTCCTTTCTCCCTTTCTTTCTTGTCTTTGAGATCTGTTGGCTCGGTGTGTTGATTTACATAATTGATTTTGATCGGTTTTAGTACTTGTATTCCCCCTTGCTAGTAGTTGGTATAATCATTTTGAAACATGTTGATTTGTAAGTCAGCATATCCTTAATAGTAGCTAAATGTTAAAGTGCCTGAGCTTGGTGCTTTTGTTACTGGATGGGAGGATTGCTCTCTCTACACACATGAATGCTTGTGTAGTTTGGCTTATGGTTGTTCAGGTCTTAATTCTGACATTTTATTACGTTAAAAATAGTGAATGACTCACTTCTTTAGACGTGTTTTTACTTGTGATTTGTATGAAGCTGCCCTTGGATGGAAATAGGAGTTTGATTAAAAGTGCACAGAAGTAATATTTAAAGCTTTTTTAATTAGTTAAAACTAGGTTAAGTAAGTTGAGTGTCCAGGAAAATAAGTTTTGGTGGTTGTTGTTTTTTCCCCAAACATATGGGTTTATTGAAGTGTGAATTGTAGTGAGTGCAGTTAGAATTCAAGAGAGATTTAGATGGCTGAAGGTGCAGATAGGACCCTGTGACATTTTCAGATCTTTTGAGTGTTTCCCAGATTTTATTGGAAGTTAGGCATCTACTCTGGCAGACTTCTTAATGGGATTTTCAGAAGACCTTACTTACTTTCCTAGTACCAAAGTATCTAAACAAAATTTTACAAAAATCTGTATCTGTTTTGGCCTTCTTACTATTTGGAAAAAATAAAGCAATTTTTGTTTTGAATTAGTCCAGTTGAAGAATATTATATCTATATATCTTACACCTTTCCCTACTAATTAAATTGGAAATAGGCAATATTCCATGTTATACATTGAAGTATAGTGTTAACATGTGTAGTGCAGTATGGATCTCTGTTTATCAGTCTTTGCCTGACCTCAGAAGTTAAACAGATTCAGGGAAGGCAATTAATAGCCTGTTCTGTAACTCATTAACATTTGATGACTAATTTTTGGAATGGTGTCATTCAGATTTGAAGTACATGAACAAATGTTAAAAGCCATCTCATTAAAATTACTTAAGCTAAAAGGAATAGTTACTTAAAAACAAACCCTCTTATCAACCTGTTAATGTTGCTCTCCAGCTTGATAGGGTGTTACTTTGGATTGCTCAGTAATAATTTGGTTTAGTTTGCAATCCATTACCGCTGTGGCCTTCCAGCAGCTACCTACCAGTCCTGTTTTAGACAGCTGACTTCCAAGAAGTTACTCAGAACAAAACGGTCATCCCAGTGACATTGTTGAAGGGGAAAGTCTTATTCATAGAACTTGTATGCAAGGATGATTTTTATTCTATCAGAATTCCAGTTCAGGATATTAACTTCAGCCATTGATTTTTTTTCATCCATAAATCAGAAATGACCCCCACTGTGTAGTTACTGAAACTACAGGAGACTAGTGCATCTGTAAACATCTTTTAAGGTCTATAGTTTTTCAGTTAGCTGAGATCTGAGAGCTGTGTGCCAACCCAGTACGGCGCAGTGAGGGAGATGTTAGTTACATGGGGACTGGGGAGAGCTGGGCCTCTTACAGTTCTTCGTAGGCAAGTATGTGCCTTTGGACGAGCTGATTCTTACTTCAGTGCCTCAGTTTTTCAGCCTATAAAGTGAGGACAATTTCTCCTTTAAAATTGTCTTGAACTTTTCAGAGAGGTATGAGAGAGGTGGGTAGTTTTGGATGACTTTCCAGGCACAAAATGATGTTCCTACACCATTTATCCTAATGCTTTGAACAGATTTACTTCTCTTGGGCAAATGACAATATAAATGATGGTAATTTTAGACCAGAAGTTCAGAGATTCTTGGTGTATTTATTGTTCTCCTGAGGAATATTTAGTATGGTTCCATTACAAGGGGATGGGATGTGATTCCTGACTTTGTGACAAATACAAAATTTTGTTCTTTAGCAAATGGTTATCATTGACAGCAAAACACAGTATGGATGTGGAAAACAGGAGTCATGTACTTAGTATATTCCTACCATGTACACCTCCGTGGAGCACATCAGGGAAATGAGATGGTTTCAGATCAGCTGTAAACCAAGGACTCCAGCTTTGTAAAGTTACAGTTCAGAGGTGGTTCACATCACATAAATGTTCTGCAACAAGGCTCCTGTCATCTCCTCGATCTTTTCTGCTACTGAGGGTTATACTCAAATGTTCCAGCTATTTATAGTAATTAATTTCCCAGTTTCAACGTGTCTTCTGTTGAACAGGTCTGCTTTTTAAGTTTTCAACTGCCAGCTGCATGCTGCCAAAATGTATTTAATCTTACTAGCAGGTGTATATCAATTTCTCCATGGCATCCTTGGCTGGTTCTGTTACCTAATGACTAGAATGGTGTGTATTAGTTTTACTCTAAATTTTTTTCCCTGTTTCTGAAGATTTATATTCTTTAAAATTACATCAGAATAAGAAGTTATGGTACGTTTTTGCCAAAGCGTGGTACTACTGATGCTGTGCCCGAACAGAGCTTAATCCACTGGCTTGTATTGTTCTTGAAACTTTACTCCTAAGCCAGGAAAAACAATGCTGTAGAGAGACCCGGGATGCCAGTAGAGCCATGAGCTATTTATTTCTGTGGGCCTAACACACTTAGGAAGTCTGCGTGTCTCTGTAGCCATTTAAAGTTCAGTGCAAAATCTGTTGATGGATTCGGTTGCATGTTAAGCTGTTATCAGATGACCATGATAGTGGTCAGTGATGCAGAGATAGGGTGCGTACTCATTTGGTGAAACGAAGCTGTGACTTGAAGCAGAAGGTCATTGCTTTAGATGACCAGTATCTTTGTATGCCCTTGATGTGCTTGTGGTTTAGTGACATCAGCGGTTACCTGCACCTGAAACTTGAAGGTCTGAAGTCAAGACTTATGCTAATACCTGTTATTATAGCAGATAGTAATCTCTCCTTCCTCCTTCAAATATTAACACTTTGTCTGTTTTTCTTAATTAACTGGCTTCACCTGAACAAACAGTGAATATGGGGTTTGACTATTTTGACTGTTTTCCAGTTAAACCACCAGTGAAAATTAAGAGTTTGAGATTCCTGTTTGTGTATATTTCTTCACATCTTCTAAAGAAGAGCAGTGACACTAAATTAATAGTAATTAAAGGGGTATTAATTAAGCGTATCTGTTTCAAGTGAGTGAATGTTAAAAGACAACTGTCTTTGAATTGTATTACAGGCAGGGCTCTGTTGAAATAGATCTTTGATATGGCTGGCAGGTATTTCTGCGGCCTTCATCTTACACTAAATCATATATTGTCGTATGGAACTTAAAGTGTGTCATTTCAGGGAAGGTATTTCTGCATTCACCGTTCGTCATGGACTAAAATGATAGCGATGTCTTAGATGTTAGACAGATGAGTCCCTGGTCATTCCTTGATTTTTGGAGTGCAAAAGAACAGCGCAAGATGAAATCTGGAAGTATTGATAGATGTGGTACTCTGGTGTCCTTCACGATGGTGATTTTACTGTCACAATTATGCCATTCTTAATTACGTTTCTGTGTTTACATGGAAGATAAGATAAAACCTGACCACATTTTTAAGAGGAAGAGAAATGTCCAAACAAGAAAACAGGCTTTCGTAGCCTGTGGCCGTTGCTTTATAACCACTCCCAAGTGTTTTGACCCCTGCTATTCCACCACCCCTTTGCTCCTACTATCTCCTTATTTTTCTTTTCTCCTGTCTGCAGCAGTCATGCTTACCTGGCTGTATGGAAATGATACGGGGCAGGGTGGGGAGCAGAAATGGAATGTGAAATGTTAAGTGAAGCCCTTCTGCACAGACAAGATGAACCACATAAGCGTTGGGAATATGGGTTTTTAGGGTTTTTAATACTTAGCTCTGGTTCTGCTTGTTCTCTAGTAGAATGCCAAAGGTGAAATAAATGGGTTGATGATGATGTTGAGAGTTCAGTTGGAAAATGATGGAATGTTGAAGAAACTGTGTTTATATTTTTAGGGGTTTGGTGTTGATAAGCTTTAAGTAGACAAAAACAGAGAAGCAGAAAAAGTAGCTGTTTAATATGGAAAATGGAAAAAATGTGGCTGTCTTATCAGTGGTTGAAGGAAATCCACAGGTGTACTCAGTGGGAAAACAGGGTAATTCTTGGAAGAGGAATAAAGTCTTACTGAATGTTGTTTTAACTCTCCAGCTTTAGATGCTGCGTTGATGAAGTAAATTATCTTAATTCACAAATCTAGCTCTTGATGAGAATTAATTACAGACTCTTCTACTTTTCATTTATCTTTGATACTTTTGGGTTTTTTCTCTACAAGAGTTTTAGTGCAAGTAATCAAGTACTAATTTAGAAATAAGTTTTTTAGACAGTTACTTTTAAGGGGTAACTATGAAAGGTTTTTGAAAAAGTGCTAATGTGTAAACTAATTTTATTTTCCTGCTTTCAGTCACTCAAGTGCAGCCAGTGATCACGAGATGTTACCACGAAATCTACCTCAGACTTCGCTTTTGCTCATTCATTTGCTGCATCGTAGATCTCAACAGGAGCTCTGCAGATACTCTTGAAAGTCTGAACAGATTGTGACATCGAGTCAAAGGATGATGACCTAAATAGTAGGTCAAAGTCTGAAACATTGATTCAGCAGTCCAAGATAACACTGCCTTTTTTTTGTCAGTATCACTTCTGAAGGCTGTAGACCTCCTGCCGTTTCTTCCCTGTTTGCTTCAGAAACATTCAACTGACCTTTCTCTGGCGAAAAGATCTTGACTTTTCTCTCTGGTCCTGGAAATATTAATGGAATACAGTCATGTCTACCCAGGACGAGAGGCAGATAAATACAGAGTATGCTGTATCCTTGCTGGAGCAGTTAAAATTCTTTTATGAACAGCAGTTGCTAACTGACATAGTGTTGATTGTTGAGGGCACTGAATTTCCCTGCCATAAGATGGTTCTCGCAACATGCAGCTCGTATTTCAGGTAAGTATTCAAACTAGGATCTGCTAGTTCTAGAAAATTTGTGGTACCTGGTTTTGAGTGTAATATTACTAAATTGATTAACAATTAATGTGTTTCAGAGAGTTTTAAAGATCAGTGAAGTAAAAAACCCCCAAAACCAAACTTAAAAATCATTACTTGCCAACACCAAAAGAAATTTTCCAGCATCCTGTGACTTACTCTGGATAAGTACTGTAGTTTTTATAATAAGTGGAAAAAAAAATTCACACTTGTGATTGTTTGTTTTCTTGAGGGAGTTAATGGAGTCTGAATAATTAGTAAATTTCTTATTCTTCATGCTTAATCTTTAAATATTTAGTCTTTTTTATTTTCCAAGGTAGGGTAACAAGATATTATTGAGACTTGGCTGTGGGAGTTCCATTGTCATGTTTATTAGTTGTAGTTTCTTAGCAGAAGCCTCTGCTGAAAATAGGGATTGCTGTGCAAGTTCATGGCTTCCTTTTCTGAATCATTTGGTTTTCTCTGCTCAGCAAAGAAGCCAGAAACTTCTTTTGCTTGAGAGTCTTGTTGCAGTTCAACAGGCTTTTTTGTGTGTGGGTGGTTTTTTGTTTGTTTTTTTTTTTGTGTGTGTGTGTCCATCCCTAAGATGCTGTTGCAATTCTTAATTTGTAGTTCCTGCTTTCCAGGTGTTCTGTTTTTTGTCTTATAAAAAGTTTTTATTAAGATATGTCAAGTGCTACTACTTCTTGCAGATACCTTCATAGTAAGTCCAAGAAGATAAGACACGGTGAATTTTCTGCAGTGATTAATCATTTTTGTTGGCCACACAGTATAATTAATGTGCTTGTCTGGAAGGAATTTTGAAGCTTGAAACTAGTCTTGGTGACATCGATGTATGCTTTACCTTCCTGGTGCATTGTGGGGGAATTGTAACTTTTCTTTCCTGTTTAATCAAGGGAAGGTTTGCAGATTGTGTTTTCTTGTTGAGATGGGCTCGCTATACAGAACACTTCCAAAATGTTTTCTGTATTTTGTCTGCTTTCTTGTATGGAACTATTTGAGGATTAATTTATTACTTTTGCAGAAGTTCTGTTGCTGCTGGTTTTTGTGTTAATTTTTTCATCTCAGATGAATCTGGTGCAATTTTTAGCAACGAGTACTGTTGTGATCACTAGATAATTATTATTGCTGTTGGCCTTGTGCAGATGACATAGTTCCAACAGTCTGTAAAATAACAGCCACTGGAAATGTGGCCAGATTTAATGTGGGTGGCTAATCATAAGGTTGGAAAGCTGTCAGGAGTCCACACAATGTGCTGCATTAGAATATGCAGTCAGAGCTCTTATTCATATGTGTTTATTATTTATGGAATGAGGTTTTGGCACTGGTTAAAAGAAGTTATCAAGCTTGTGGTTTTGTCATGTTCTGTTTTTCTTCTCTACTTTGGTTTACAAAAAGATGCTCAGCTTCCTAAATCAAGCTTTATTATGAAAAATTGATAGCCCTGAAAGGAGGCTGTGGGGAGAGATGGAAGAACAGAAAAGCGTTTCGTGGCATGATGCAGCCGTTGTGCAGCACTGCAGCCAGCTTACCTTCCATCTTTGTGCTTGAGCGCTGTTCTGTGGCTGCCCAGCTCTGGCACAGGCTGCTTAGCAGTGTGCAAGCGTGCAGCAGAGCCGTATTCTCTAACAGCTACCTCTTCCTTTCTATGAAGAGGAATCTCTGCTGGCACTCGTGCCGTCTTGCTTGCCTTTAAAAAGCTGCATGGCAAGTTGATACTCACTTGGCCAGTCAGTGATCCCTCCTAAAATGCCAGCTGCCCTGAGTCAAGGTTAAGGAGCTTTAGAAGACAGAGAGATGGGGATGGGGCAGGAGGGAATGGTGGTGGGGCACTGTCTCTGTATCAGATGCTTCTCGGAATGGCTTTGCTTAGGGAGTGTATCTCCATGTCCCCTTTGCCTCTGCAGCTGGAGGCAGGACTGTAAGGTGCACCCGCTGTCTCTTCTAACTTCTCTGACGTCTGGTTTCCTAAAAAGCCCCAAATAAATACAAAGAGCCTTGCGCTGAATTTTAAGAAAACTGGCAAGTACCTGGTTTACAGTACTAGGATCCAGTTAGTTCTTAACTGTGTTGCAATTAAAAAAAAATCAGAATGGGCAATAGGTATATAAAGCATTATGGAAACAATAACCTTTTTTTTTAAAATTGCATTTCTACTTTTTTCAGGAAGATGTAATGGAAATACGTGGTCTTGGGGGGGAAAAAATCACACTACCAAGTTGCTATTTTCTTCTGACGTTGATTTTTTTTTTTGTCTACAAACTAGAACTGTAGTGCATATTATGATGAGTGGTATTTAAGAAATACTTCATGGAATGTTAGTCCTTGCTCCGTTTTCTGATACAACTTTCTCCTTCATCCAGAGGAGCATACTTTTTGATATGGCTTAGCTCATCAGTCCATTGCATAAACCTGCTGTTTTAGGACCTAAAATTGAGCTGTGTATGTTTCAACAGTATCTTCTGAAGGGTGTTTCTTCCCTCTTATCACCTAAGATAGACGGTTTTAAATTTCATTATTAAAACTCTAAAAGCATTAGAGTTCTCTGCCGATTAACAGAAAAGAGTTTGCATAGATATAAAATATTTCTACAAAAGGCACTGATGGTACGTTTTGAATGTTCTGGGCAAATGCTTTATCTTAAATACTAGATGGTAGCCTAATGGAAATACTAAACACCTGTAAACAGGCATCCAAAAAGACTGTTCACCTTTTGGAGTGTAATCACTGAAGACTTAGAGGTGACTATTTAAGATTACTGTATTTACTGTTGATCTTTGCCTTAATATGTGTGTTTCTCTTCAGAGCCATGTTCATGAGTGGGCTAAGTGAAAGTAAACAAACACATGTACACCTGAGGAATGTGGATGCAGCCACTTTACAAATTATCATAACTTATGCATACACGGGTAACTTGGCAATAAGCGACAGCACAGTAGAACAGCTTTATGAAACTGCCTGCTTCCTACAGGTAGGAATGTTTTATTTTGAGTATGAAATAGCTGCCTCTAATCTCTGAACCAGTTTTTTCTTTTATCTTGTTAAAGTCTTTTCTGTTTAGTCATTTCAAAATGCTGGTGTTCAGTTTGCTCAATATAGACAGCAGTTGCTTGCCAGATACATTTTGTGTACCCATCCCTCCTTGCTTTGTGGTCCCTATGGAGGGTGGAAGTACAACAGTGCACTTCTAATGTTCAAAAAACTAGTTTCTCCAGCAGATGTAAGCTGATGTACTTGATCTGTATGAAGCAGTTTGGCAAGTTGCTTGCTGTGTTTTTGTGTATATATAGTATTCCAGGCCTAAACTCCATTGTTCAACACTAAATGCAGGTATTTTTACCTGCTGCTGGTACGTGAAGGAATAGATTGTATGTAGTAATACTTGGCGTGTTTCTTCTTTGCATTACAGGTAGATGATGTGTTACAGCGGTGTAGAGAATACTTAATCAAAAAAATTAACGCAGAAAATTGTGTGCGTCTGTTAAGTTTTGCTGATCTCTTCAGCTGTGAAGAGTTAAAACAGAGTGCTAAAAGAATGGTAGAGCACAAGTTCACAGCTGTGTACCACCAGGAGGCTTTCATGCAACTGTCACATGATCTACTGATAGATATTTTAAGCAGTGACAATTTAAATGTGGAAAAGGAGGAGACAGTTCGTGAAGCTGCTATGTTATGGCTGGAGTACAATACAGAATCACGATCGCAGTATTTGTCCTCTGTTCTTAGCCAAATCCGAATCGATGCACTTTCAGAAGTAACGCAGAGAGCCTGGTTTCAAGGCTTGCCACCTAATGATAAATCGGTGGTGGTGCAAGGACTGTACAAATCGATGCCCAAGTTTTTCAAGCCCAGACTTGGTATGACAAAAGAGGAAATGATGATATTCATTGAAGCTGCTGCTGAAAACCCCGGTAGTCTTTACTCTTCTGTCTGTTACAGCCCCCAGGCAGAAAAAGTTTACAAACTCTGCAACCCTCCTGCTGACTTGCATAAGGTTGGGACGCTTGTAACTCCTGATAATGACATCTATATAGCAGGTGGGCAAGTTCCTCTGAAAAACACGAAAACCAATCACAGTAAAAGCAGCAAACTCCAGGTTGCCTTCAGAACTGTGAATTGCTTTTACTGGTTTGATGCACAGCAAAACACTTGGTTTCCAAAGACGCCGATGCTTTTTGTTCGTATAAAGCCATCCCTGGTCTGCTGTGAAGGATACATCTATGCAATCGGAGGAGACAGTGTTGGCGGAGAACTCAACAGGAGAACTGTGGAGAGATACGATACCGAGAAGGATGAGTGGACCATGGTAAGCCCGTTGCCTTGCGCATGGCAATGGAGCACAGCGGTAGCAGTTCACAACTGCATTTACGTGATGACCCACAACTTGATGTACTGTTACTTCCCCAGGTCAGATGCTTGGGTAGAAATGGCTATGCGACAAACAAGCAGATGTTTTGCTTCAGCTGCTGCTTTTGGTGACAAAATATTCTATATCGGAGGATTGCATATTGCCAGCAATTCTGGTATAAGGCTCCCGAGCAGTACTGTAGATGGGTCTTCCGTAACTGTGGAAATCTACGATGTGAGTAAAAATGAATGGAGAATGGCAGCGAATATCCCTGCCAGGCGGTATTCTGACCCATGCGTTAGAGCTGTTGTCATCTCCAATTCTTTATGTGTCTTTATACGAGAAACCCACATGAACGAGAGAGCGAAGTATGCCACCTATCAATACGACCTGGAACTCGATCGCTGGTTCCTGAGGCAGCATATATCAGAACGTGTGCTGTGGGACTTGGGGAAGGACTTCCGGTGCACTGTAGGAAAGCTGTACCCATCTTGCCTTGAAGAGTCCCCGTGGAAACCTCCAGCTTATCTCTTCTCACCAGATGGAGCTGATGAATTTGAGCTGGATGGAGAGATAGTTACTTTACCACCTGTATAGCTCCCAAATTAGACTGCGCAACTGATTCTGTGCTCAGTTATCTTGAAATAAATGGTTGTGAAAGAACAGGTCTGGAAACAAACGTCAAACCTGTCTTTCGTGAGTTGTATTTTTATGCCCTACCTAACACTTGCCGCTGTTCAGTATGAATTTGTGAAATGAGCAGATACGCTTCCATAATCTGAAATACTATTATCTGATAATTGAGAAACATATATGTATATCATAAGCTTAAGCATCTGACTTGTCTACAGAATTTCTAGTTCTATGAAGTCTCAGTTCAGGAAAATTAGCTTCAAAAAAAGTAGTTACTGTTTCTAGGATGATGCCACAACTCTTTTGAAAATTACCTTCCAGTTCTGGATATTCTACTTAAGTGCTAGTTATATAATTGTCAGTGTGGCCTAATTAAAGGACTGTGCCGCACTTACTTAATACTAATATCCATGTTGGTATAGTAATGCCATTAAAAGAAAAAGAAACAAATCCCATGGATCTACCTGTGGTAGGAAGGGTAGATCTTCCATTGTATGGTAACATGCAGGGCAAAATGACTGCAGGTTCAGTCAAGCTGTATTATTAGGTGCATGTATTCTATTTTCACTAACTTATACCTGTCTATTTAGAATACAGGTCTTCCAAGCAGCTGGTAAGTTTACCAGGTGTGGACTTAAGTTGCTGGGCTTGCAATAGGAGTTGTCAGCCCTCATAGTGCGGGTCTCTGTGGAGCTTTGATCAGTAAATGTCTCCACATTCTGTATTACAGTAACATTGGCTCATGTATATTACTTCCTGCTGCTGATGTATTTTTCCATTGTAAAACAAAGGTTTAGTGTGGATTAACCAGGTCTTTATTTTCTGTTAATTTAATAACAAGCATTACTGTAGTGTGATTGTGTATAGATATCCCTTAGCTATCAGGTTTTTTACTTTGGGGGGGAGCAAACTTCAGGAATACCCTGTGCTCAGTGTGCAGGAGAGCAGATGACTAGTGCTGCTCTGGCATTAATCCCAGGAACCACTAGCAGTAGCGGGGCACCGCCAATCTAACATGAACACAGGTGCTTCATGACAAACCTTACTAGCATGTTCAGCTGCATCATGTTCTGGCACTGTATTTTGAATGATATTAATTTATTAAAAAAGACTGAATCCAGCTGAGTGTGTGTGCTTTCTGGTTGAAGTAGATACAGTTAGGACACCCTCCCACCCCATGCACGCTTCTAGCAGCTAGTTTGCTGAAGGCAACTTGGAATAGTGAAGCTGTGGAAAAGCCTGGAGGCAAGTACTGTGCTTAGTACTTGGAAGTACTGACTGTGCTTAGTAGTCTGGAAGCTGGAAATTGGGTGTTCAGGTCAAACTAAGAATTACACAGAACTTGAATCCCCACTGTGACTTTTGTAAATCAGCACTTCTCCAATCGTGGGACAAAGTCTCCTCTACTGAAAGTGAAGAACAACAGGCATTAAGGGGGTAATGATGCGTCTTTTCCATAAGCTCAGAAGATGGGAGACCTATTCTCACTCTTTAATATCAAGAACAAACAAACTTATTCACTTGATCATCCAGGCTGCCACTGGCTTTTCCTTAATTCTGTTTCTTATTCCAGTAAATACAATTACAGCTTGCAACAAAGGCAACACCTGTGGTTTTTTTGTGGCTAGCTCTCGAGTGAATTTGCAGGGTTTTTGTCTTGTACAATTACTAAAGGTTTTGACTGGAAAAGGGACTTTAGGTAAGAAGCCTGCTTACGTAGAACTCTTCCTACTGCTTTGGCATTTTGTACCATATAGGGATCTATGGGATCAAGACTAACGATGGCTCCAACAGAAAGAGGCAAGCTACTGATTTTTTTATGGAGGTGATATAAAGTGTTTGCATTTACCACTGATGTTTGTTTTTTTAACACACCTAAATTGCTTAGGTAAGAGGGGACAAGTGACTCAGGGGATCGGGGCTGACCGGTGTATTTATATTGCTTTCATGTAGCCTGGGACATCTAGTTGCAAGCCTGTTTAAGAATACATGTGAAAAGAGAAACAGTGATGCTACTTTATAATGCAGTTTGGAGAATCACATACCACAGGTGAAGACAGGAGTGGTATCCTAGTAACTCCAGCCTGACTGGACTGCGCAGTTCTGTGGGTCATTTTCACTTCAGCCTACCGTTAGCCTGCTTTAAGACAAACCTATGTTCTCCAAGTATAGATGATCTATAGCTAGTGAAGCACAGTGCGTTTGTTCTGTTACTGACAACTTTTCAATGTAGAGCGTAAAATCTTATGTATAGTTTCTTACCAAAGGAAAACCAAAAGAAGGTATATTTGAATAGGCAATAGGTGACTAAATTGCAGTGGCTGGAAGTCACAGTTGCCTCACAGAACCTGAAAGAACTGTCCTTGATTATCATTTAGGAACATCTTTTAAAATACAGATGGTCTACGTGACTTCCTGCTAGCCTGTGTTTTTTATATATTATTTTTATATTGTTTCTAGAGATTTTCTGTGGGGTTTGTATTTTATATGGTCTAAGATGATGTACCTTATTTAAAATTAATTGACTATTATTAATACAGTACTTAAGACTAGTCAAGCGTTGGAACAGTCCCCTAGTGACTCTGTTAAAGACATACTTACTATTAGTTCACTTATACAACCAGTTGCTGCAGTCAGTATTCAACCGCAAGGGAAAACAGAGCTGGCAACTGCTATTCTCAAGTAATTCTTTCCTTGCATAATTTGAGAAGGAAACTGCAGGCAAAGCATTGTCATGTGCCTGGAAATGGTCACTAGTGGCAGAATTGGACAAAGACTTCTGCAGGAACAAAGACAACAGCTGAAAGAAACGCAGTTCTCATTTCATAAACACAGCAAATATGATTAAAGCCTTCACAGAGTTCTAAACTACTATCTTACTACAAAGCTCCAGCCTAATACTAGCCTATTCAACCTGTGCTTGACTTTGAAGTGTATTTACGTATGAGTTTCAATGATTCAACTTTTTATGTCCCCGAGCTTTGCTGTATTTGCAAAACATTTGCTTCTTTTCTGGTAGAACTACTTTAAGTGAGTCCTACATAGTTTCGGTTCCCTCTACCTGAAGTAATAAAAAGAAGCGATCTGACCTCTCGCTAACTTTTAATGCATCCACTCATTTTTACAGTTGTTTAAATATATATAATAATTGCAAGTCTAATTTTTGTTCTAAGGGGACCAGTCAGATCTAGGGCAATAAATTGTGTCAAGCTTTACAGAGAACATGATCAGATGGATAGTTAATTGCAGGGGTGGAAATAATTTGATAAAATTCTAAAATAATTTTTTTTTTTTTTTTAAGGTTTAAAGCACTGCTTTTCACAACATTTCTCATTTCACTTCATGCTTCTGTTAAGATGCACTAGCACCTGCCCCACTGCAGCCCAGCTAAGGAACACCTGTGGATAAACCTGCTGACCACTGAACTTACTAGCTGGCTAGTGTTTTTCCTCTGTTTCCCACTTACAGCTACCTTTAAATTGTTTTCTTGGATCTGGATTCCTACATGAAAGGAGCTTTAATTTAGGCAGCCTCGGAAGTAGGCTCACCCTTAAAACCAGTTTTTTTCCACTTCATGCTCAGCATTAGCCAGACAAATTCTGCTTAGTTCTAACTCCAGAAGTATTTAAAGTATCTGCCTCCTACACCATTTATCATGGGTACTTACTCATAGAGCTTATAACCTGGAGGAGTACTAGCAGACTGAATAAAATGCAGGGATCACTCGCAAAGCCAGCAGGCAGTCTGTATGGAATCTGTACATCTTCACACACATCCCAAGTTCTGGTACAGAAGAGACTGGGAAACTGCCTGAATCAGCAGGTGGGAGCAAGGCCTGGGTTACAGAAACTCTGACATGGAAGAAAGGACCAACAGAGATGATGGGACAGGCCTGAAGGTAAACGTATCTGTGCGGTGTGTGCTTTTCTCCCCTCCTGCTCTAAAACACAGAGCTCTTCCATGGCTTGGTCCAACCTGTGGAACTAGATACCTTTGTTTCAGCAAAGGAAGGGTTTAAGAATTGTCCATACACCATTACTGAAGTGCTAACTATGACTGGTCACCTGAAGCATTACCTGACTTCATCTCTTAATGAATACACACCTGCACGCCACTGCATTAATATCAGCAAAAAGCCACTAAAGAGGACAATAAAAGGTACTAAAAAGGTAGTGATGTAATGTAGACCTTACAGGCTATTCAGATCGTGTGCTAAACGTCAAAAGTCTTGATGCCAAGATGTCATTTAGGAAGTGCAAGAGGTATGGCTAGCTAATTTAACTCTGGGCACATGTTTGTACTGAAGAGGAAAAAGAAAAAAAAAGAAACAATGTCCGCAATTTAAGAGTGGACATACTCTTCAGTCAGCTCTTTGGCACAGCATTACATAGATCAAAATACATACACACACAATTTATTAAGAGCAAAGGTCAGTAACCACAGGTCATATTAAGCAGTATGTTAAGCTCAGCATTATTTTTTGCCACTTTCTGGTACGCCTGAACTTTTAAATTCTCCACTGTGCTTCTGCATACACTTCATAGAGTCTGAGTTCAGAGATGAGACCAAATGAGTTTGCTTCTTCAGTATTTCCCGTCTGTTTCATATAGTATGCCAGTGATGTTACGCCCCATATTGTTTTTAAGACAACAAAATACCTCTGCATCTGCCTTCACCTTAGATAGTGTTTAGACTGACGAAAGAACAGTTCTTACTTGATTTTCTTTATGCTCGCCTGATCAAGATAGCAGTGCTACTTTCTTGGTGATCTAGATTAAGACAAGAAAAGATTTGTAGATATTATTTACTACTATTGAGGCAAATAATAATAATGCTTTCATCAATATTAGTAAATTCAGGCAGAGAAGCAACCCCCCCCAAAAAAAAAAAATCTTATTTTCTACCACTTGATTCTGGAATAGTATTACAAGAGGAGCAATGTACAATTAGGCAATTTTGAACCTATACAGAAGGACTCAACAAGACAGCTGGACTTACAAGCTCCATCACATCCAAAATTAAGGCACCTGTGTACATATGTTATGCACACACGATGTCAATTTACAGGGAATAAATAATCTGAGTAAGGTTCACTGTTTGATTGACAGAAGTGATCCATCTCTAATTTTTTTTTTTTAAATGAATCCAAACACTACTTCTAAAGTTTGATAAAGAACGGGGTCAAGACCAGAAACATCACAGAACTAAAGCTCTGTGCCTGCTTTTTTAAGTCAGTCTCTCCTCTGCTATAGTATTAAAGACTCAAAACACCATGAAGCAATTTGTCATACATCTTTAATCATAGTACAATAATGTAGTGTTTCTGCCTTTAATGAATACTCTCCCATGTTGCCCTTTTTAATGAAAACTAAATACCTGCAAGAAACTAAAATTACAATTACACTGCATAAACAACAGGATGTAAATTTACCTTCCAGTGTGTTTGCACAACTACTTGCATACAGTCGTAAACATTTTAACAAATTTTGGAGATTGCAACTGTTTTCTAGGTGTAAGCTTCATCTAATTCATACCTGCATGTTATTCAAGGCAGTTCATTTCCTTCTACTGGAAAAAGCAATTTACCAAGTCATTCTCAGCTAGGTACACTGACAGTTACAGTAGAAGTTTTAAAGTTTTAAAATAGCTCACTATGGCACAGAACCAGATGTGCAGCAGTTAATTTACTCAGCATCCTGATTTTGACTAGATGTCACGATCCACATGAACTACATACTATTTTGAAGCTAAATGTACAGCAAAATTTTACAGTTCTACCTGAAGTTCTTACTGATGTAAGAGATGTCTGTGACCTACTGAAGACTTTACCCAATTCATGATGAGCAGTACCCAAGAGGGAATAAAAAGTCACACTAGAGAATCCTCTTGTCCTAAATTTGCAAAAAGCAACACCCGCAATCAGTTTAAATGGAAGACAAATTTCAAAAAGACTGCCAGTGTATTACAAGGAGCTCCCAGTATCAAAACCAGATGCCTGCAAGTGTCTTCTGGTGGCATTAATTTCTTAAAATAATACAGCTTTTTGAGCAGACAGAAATTTAAACAGGCTGGATATATTTATTTTTCAAGTAGCACAAGAAAAATCAAATACATTACTTGTATATTCAATCATCAAGCAACAGTTTCTGTGTTTAAAAACTTTATTCAGGCCTTCACTTTTACAATTAAATACTGCCTCATTAGTTTCTCTGCTTAGTAATGATTTGTATGGAAATCAGAAGCTTGTTTAGGCAAAATACTAAATTTAATTACAAAGGTGCTTAAAACAGATGTACAAGGTCAAACAAGTGCAATGTACTAGAACACTGGTCTAAAAATGATAATTACATTGTGATATTTGAGGAAACGTGTCAGATGTGCACAGCAATTAAGGTTATGACACGAAAATGATGAAAAATTAACATTTTAGTCAAACGAAGTATCAGGGTCGACAATACTTGCTCTTGTGGGGTTTTTGGGACTTCTATCTCTTATCTGTGCTCAACAAGCAGTTCCTCAAATGCTGGCACATACAAAAAGCAGACGGATGCCTTTGATGGCAGAAAGTTGTGAGGTGCGCTATTGTATTACCCGGAAGGCAGTTCATGCTGCACATTGACAGCCAGAAATACCTTTGCAACATACATCGTGACACAGCTGTAACAACAGCTTCACAGTTGACTCATCAGAGGCACCATCACTTAGGACATCATTTAGGACTCAGTGTTTCTGAAACTGGAAATTTTAACACAGGAGGAAGATAATCTGCGTTTGCATTGGATTTAACTAAGGAGATTACAACCATTAAATTAAGACTACATGAGCTCAGATGAACCTCAGTGGCTGCATGCCTTCCTACAGCCCAAAAGTAAGTTTCAGCACATGTCAAAGAGCACACATACATGTTCATGACAGCCACATATTATGAAGGTCACTTCATCTGCACCCACCGCATGAGTCTTAATCACTGTATGAGTTTAACTCACAGTCCAACTTGCTAGCAGGATGCCAGTTCTTAAAAAGATTGAAAATTAATACAAGTTTCTTACTCTATCATTTGTAAAGAAAGGAAAATACTCTTAATCAGATTGTATGTTTGGCTCCACAACAGAGACAGCTGGGACAGTGGGGAAAAAAAGACTGCAGAAAAAGATACCTAGTCTTCTTGCCCATAAGGGAAATACTGTGAAGTATCATAACAGAGTCCCTGTACAAAGCCGCAAGCAGCTGTGCATCAGCTCAGCACTGCAGAGGGCACCTCATTCTGCCTTTTCTCAGATCAATCGACCAAAAAACCCCCAAAAGTCAGCTTTCTAATGGAGCCAGTGAGGGAGTCTGTGAGAATAAGGGGAATGCAGAGAGCTAACCAATTGGCTATACAAATTTGGGACATAGGAAAATTGTACAGAAGAAACTCAGGTGAGGAGGTGACAGACAAGGATATTGAAAAGGGATCCTTATAGGTCCTCTTCCTATACCTTGTACGTGTAAATACCAACCACTTGCCTGGCTCCTGGAACTCGCCATCGTGAATTCCTAAGCCTAAATTTACCTAGCGTGCCTTAAGTTGCTGAAGTTAGTTTTATAGGTGCTTTAATCCTTAATGAACCTTTATTCAGTCTTCACTACAACATGGAGCCTGACCACTTAAATCCCAGACAGCAGATAATATGTTAGCCATTTCACAAAAGCAAGTGATTATTTTTGATTATTTTCTTACCTACATGCTGAATCAGAAAGCTCTAGATTCATCATAAATAAATGCAGCTCTAGTCTTATTTCACCAGAGCTCTTCCTGCGTATCAAGTATTACTTAGTCTTTGAAAATATATAACTGTCTATTACAGAGTTGTGGAATCAAACAGAAAAGAGCATCCGAAGTTTCAGGAGATACAGAAATACACACAGAGACCAGAAGCTATAGTTGCAGTTCTATAGATACATTTTACTTGTCAGAAGCAGTAGATTAGTAGAGCTTTGGGGGCCTTTTTTGCCCTTCTCAGATGGAACTACTCAAACTAGTTGTACACTCTCAGGTTTTCCACAGCCATTCCATCCAGTTTGTCCTGCAAAAAATTCATGAAGGCTTTCAACCAGACCCCGTGTTTTTGAATTGTTGTTTGAAGCGATAAAACTGAAAACTAAGCTGTTGGACAGTAACTGCATGATACAAGTGTGGCTCTTCTATCAGCCTTTCAAATGCACCCAGATAAATTATAACTTGATTTCTTAAATTACATTTAAACCTTCTTGTTTATCTCCTGTATAGCTGGTGTATTTTATTTGAGGAATAGGAGAAATAACCATGACTTGAAATCTTGGCCCCGGAAAAGAACATGGCAAAATGCTGACAGATACTGATGAGGCAATAAACTAAGAGCTTCTTACTAGAAAGCTGGAAACATTTGATAATGTAATGTAGAAAGTGTTAGCAGTTATCATGGGATGTTAGAAGGTAAATAGAGGCACACACATTGCAAGAAACAGGAAATAATGTCTCTCAGAATCAGGAAATATAAAAAGCGGAATACGTTTGCATACAGAAGATGCCGCATGCATGTTACATAGGAAATACAGCATTATGCCACATCTTTTCATACAAACGATTATATTTCTTCACACAAGGATACGAACTGAGCTATTTCAGTTACTCTCTCAATTCTAGTGTTACTTTCCTTATGAAAAAAGTAGTTACCCAAACAGAACATTCCCTGAGTCAACACAGAAAATCAATATAGCTGATTTTCATTTGGAAGAGTCTTCATAACTTTACTGGAAGAAAAAAAAAAAAGCCACGCACAGTTTGCTACTGTGCCTGTTTTAGGTGGTTTTAGTACTTTGTATTCATACGTATGTAACCACATTGATGGTGTAATTACATCCTAATAGAACAAGACCTCACAAAACTGTCTATAATCCAATCCCAATTTGGGAGAATTGTTTTGTAGTATTTTTCCTGAAGAGATCTCTCCAACTGGAATCCCATTCACGTCCCAGGGTAAAAACACAGCCAAAACATATGCAAAGTTTTTTAAGGCCTACTGCATCACATCAAGAAAATACTGATTTTGCAACTGTCACAGATTTGTGGACACAAAGAGAGCTAGAGACAGATTAATGCAAACAACTGCACACGGCTATAGAGAATAAAGGAAAAAACCCTTAAGTCAGCCACAGTCTTACTCTGCACCCTGCTGATTTTAGTTTGCAGGTGAAAGAAAGAAAGTTCCACCTGGCTTGCAACCCTTTAAGGGTTTCTACTGCATACTTTTTGCGGAGATGCTCTCAAATCCAACCTGAAAGAGGGATCAGTATTTATACTCAGCTTATTTCTAACAAGAATTCACAAACATTTGGCTATTTGGATTGAAAAATATAACTAGTTTACATAAATATTTTCAACATCCAAGAAAATGTACAAATCTAAAGTCAAACACATTTGGCTTGCAACAAGCCCTGTTTGCTAATGTCTTTATAAAGGCTCAGTTTTAAAGAAAAGTAGTCATTTTAAATACAACCAATATACTGCAAATGCCATCCCATTCCATGGAGACACTCACCATTCTTCTATACTTCTAGTGAAACTGAATGATAACATTCCACATCTGCTTGCAAGCAACATATACTTTGTTTTGGTCCTGGGTAGTTAATCTTCACTCCTATGTTTTGGAGTGCTCTTTTTATAGCTCAGAGAAAGCATTGCACCTGAAATATTCAGCAGCATTATGCAAAACCGTAACTTAGTCTCCAAGGCTTTGGGCTGACTGTGTAAAAGTGGAAAACCATGATGACATAGCTGATTTCGCACTGGTGAAGGCTCCTCCAACCGACTGACCTGTGTTACAAAACAAAAGAAAGGAGGCCAATAGCGTAGTGTTATCATTACTAAGCTACTACAAAGAAATTACAAAGATTAAAAAAAAAAAAAAAAAAAGTCACACAGTCAGTTGTTCAATTTGCGATTTAAAAATCCAAGTCCAGAGTCTGTGTCAGTAAACATTCAAAGAACTTGAACAAGTAGCTCAGCAGAAATGGCCTGTGCTGTCCTTTGCCCTGGAAGGCTTGCTAGACGTCAGGCCGAAAGGCGCTCTTTACCGGAATGTACAATAGCAAAGAGAGCAGAAAGACTCAAATAGAATAAAAGAGGAAGCTGAACAATTTGTGGCAAAGCTGCTGCAGAACAACTATCAGGTTCTTCAGTGGGCGAATTCACATTATCTTGCACTGAAAGATGACGATGTGATGTTGCCCCTGTTCAAGTGCTTTTCCAGAAAATCACAGACTATCACAAAACCTGCAGAAACTGACACAAAGTTTTCCTCTGATTTCAACCAGCTCTGGACAGTTTCAGCCAAAGTAATATAAAAATGAGAATAGCTCAGTGCAGAAGGTGGTGGTGTGGTCTAAGCATTTCCAGATTACATGAAAGCTTTTACCTGAACGTCTCTCTTCGCATGCTCATCTCCAGCCCACACTGGAAAAGGAATTAACGCTAACTTCTTTGCCTAGCTGCCTCTTTCCACTATTACACAATATACAGGGCCTCAACCAGTAGCTTTACCTCTCAAAATGTTGCTCTGTTTTGTATGTACGTTATAAAGTATACTTGGATTAAAACAAAACGTAACTGAGATACAGGGTGCTTCCTCAAAAAAGACACGGCTTAGATGCAAGCTGGTTTTAAATAAGTAAATTTCTTACCTACAGCTTTTCCCGTTTGTACAACATTTCGGCTAGTAGAAACCATCACATTTCCAATCTTCTTTCCACGTTCACTGTTTTGCACAGAGCTAAACAAGAGAGAAAGTAAGACTCTTAGTCGACTGACGACTTATTACTTCCAGGTGTAAATAAAATACAGTAAAAATTTATACCAATACATGCAGAGATTTACATAGCATACACATATATAGTTTCATATATGTATCTGTATATACTCAAGCCCATAATTCTTGTATGCATCTTATCCACACAGATCAGTTAGGCAAGCTTCTCAGAAGATGAAAAGATGCTTTCAGCAAGACAGGAATCAAAATGCCAAATGGTTCATTCTTAACCAACGCACTTCGTATCTTTCCTAAAAGTTTACCAAAATACACTTATGTTCTAAATTTAAAAGTCAGATTTGAAGTGGTTTTGAGAAGTTTTAGCCCTAACATATAAGCTTTAAACAACACAGGAAGTGTTACTGATCAGTCATTATTCTTTTTTCTAAATAGTTTACTTTGTATCTTGCTCTAAGATCAAATTTTTGATCAAGTACAGTTTACACTCATGCTTTTGTTTAAGTGCAAAAAAGACGACAGACACTACCATCATTTAGAAAGAAAAGCACAAAAGCAATCAGTTCTACTGCGTAAGTGTGATCACTTGAAGATAATCTCATTCAGTTTTAAATTGTAACACTGAAGTCCACATTTCAGGCCTTGCAAACCCATTTATATAAAACTTCACGACATAGCATGCCACATTCTTTTCATACTTTCAAAATCTTCAGTGTAGACGCAAAAAGCAGTGAAAATAGAGTACACGAAAAACAATTTAGGCTCTGTTTGCAAAAGTAAGTAATTTTGATGAGTATCTGATAGTAAAGTCACATCTGGAGAATAATGGCAACGTTGTAAAAATATTTATTATTAGAGACACACTAAGAATTACTGGTCCTTTTAACACTGATTTCAGGCTTCTCAGAAGAGTTAGTATCTCCCCTTTCAAATACATAAATAATGCAAGTAAAAGACTACAGATACCTCCACATCTCTCAAATTAAGCCTTTCTACAAAGATCATCCACTAACAATAGGAGCTGCTATTAGCATACACCTTATTGAAGGCAACTACCTTGAGATAAATCTTGATTCATTTGCATTCTCAATCACCATCACGGAAATTTAATCTGCCATTGGTCAGCAAAGGCAACAAAAAGATTCAGCGGCTGAAATCTGAACCTTTTAATTCCTTCAGCTGTTCTTCTGCGTTAGAATGTGTTTTAGGTCTACTCACAGTGTACTGAAAATAATGACCTACAGTCAAGGCAGGTGCAGAATCAGCAGCACGTACGTATGGCTGATTTACAGGCACCTTAAAAAAAAACAGTCTCTGATGTTTTATGATTAACGTAGCTAAGTGAGAAAACAATCTATTCTGCTTGGTGCATATACAAGAAGAGAGAGTTAACTGCAACTCCAGGACTGAATTCTGGCTTCAGTTAGAGCTGAACAACCATGGGAATAACAAGCACCCCTGAGTTTTAAACTCGAATACTACAGGTAGGAGTTGAGACCAACTTAAAATTCAGATGAGTCTGGTGCAGTAAGAGATTATGTAAAACAAAACTGAAGAAACTGACCCATGTCATCAGTACTATACAGTGAACACCAAGTTTTAGAAGAATACTGCATTAAAAAACATCTATTTTTTTTTTTAAAAAAACTCTTATTAGGAGAAAACAAGACCTAAAGTCAACATACAGAAAAACACTGATGAAATTTTTAACAGCTTTAGTTTGCAATTTAAAAATAAATATACAAACCCCTTATAACATCAATGCAAAAAATCAGGGCTCTATTATGTAAAATCCAACACGAAACAGTACATTAGCACTGTTTTCCTCTATTTCAGGCAAATCTTCCATGTTTAGATGTGGTGATGTTTTGCAAGAGAATCTTTAGCACAGTTTCATGTACATGACCAACTTAAATCATTATTTTGTTTAGTTCATCATAGCAACAGTTATACAGTTATTAATATTTGATCACACTTTTATTTAAAAAAAGACCAATCGAAGTACTATATACTTACTGTGACAATCTTAACTTAACATCTGATACAGAGTACTGTCCCTGAAATGGGTGGCTAGAAGAGGAGGGAAAACCCAAGAAAACATTAAGTATTTATTTTTTCATGATGAATCTGTATCACACAATTATTAGTTGTATTTATCTCTGTGGCTTACAAAAAAAAGAGAAAAAAGTCTTTTGTGGATGTACTATTATACCACTTTACAGAAGGCTAGGTCCCAGTGACTATTCAACCTTAGATTTCTTATGAACTACCTTTAAGGTGCCTTCTATTTACAGATCAGATATTAACAATCTTTTCACACTAAGGCAGAGGCACCTCCTTCTACCAACACAGAGAAAATAAAAAAGAAAAAAGATCCCTTAAGTAGACCAAAAGAACTTTGCAGATCTAAAGAAAAACCTTCTTCAGACTATAGCAGCTGACAAGGCAAAAGCAAGCAAAACTTCCTGCAGGACAGTAATAACAAACACATGCACAGACAACAGTGTTACCAAGCCTGGCATAACCTAATCCTTGAGTGAAAACACACAGAAAACAACCCAAAGTATAAGAGATGCAACATGAAACAGCCACCTCCCCTCCATCCCCATCAGTGACAACCCTGGACACAGCTATTCCCTGGACACCTGGAAGCAATTAATGGAAAGCAGAACCATCTGAAGACAATTCCTGAGGAATGAGAAACTTTCTATAGCTGGGGACAGCCAACAATCAACTTGAACAAGTTTCACTTCTCCTGGCTCTGGATATATTTTTCTTCATAAAACTGTAGCCCAGAATTAGAGTAAAGTATTGAAGAACTGAAATACTTGGTTTCTGTACTTACAGAATATGGCCGCAAAGTTTTACTCTCAGGGCTTTACAGCAGGAACATGGGGAACACTAATTCTACAGAACAGTGTGTGCCTGACTACGCATACTAGGATCTCTCCATGTTAAATGCTAAACAAACAAACAGAAAAACCAAACCAAACCAAACCAAAAAAGTAAAAAAAAATTTCCTTACCTAGAATTTACCTCTGCAAGAGCTGGATGCTTGTTGCTATTCCATACTCTGTAGTTGTGGGTATTTTTCCAGGCTGCTACAAATGCTGTTCCAAAGTCTGACAAAGTCTTTTCATTGTCTGATAAATTAAAGATGAGAATTTGCAGCAATTCATTAGAGACGTAATACAAGACAAATTACTTTTCTTAAAAAAAATTTAAAATTTCTAGGCTTTTAGCAAATCAAAGACAATTAAAGCTCCAGTACTAAGAACTGGACAGTTCAAAAATGTTTCATTATTTTCATTTTAAAGTGTCCCAAATATACAATGCCAGGATGAGGGGGGAAAAAGGCTTTAAAAACCCCCTTTTCTTATTTTTAATTAATTTATAAAGTTCTAAGTAAATTGCTCAACTTGGGGGGGGGGGGGGGGCGGTGGCTGGGAAGTAATCCAAACATAGGCCTCTTGACTTACTCTCTGGGCAAAGACAGGAAAGGGGACAGAATGGCCACATAGCAACTAAGGACAAAAACATCATTTGCAGTTGTCTTGGTCAGATATACCGGGGCTTTGTTGTACTATGTTACTACTCATTCAAATTTAGTAAACCCCAAATCCACTCCAGAACTGCAGTATGAACGATTGTGGAATAAATCTACCAGAACATCATTCCCTTTAAAGCACCGAAGAGCACAGGAAACAGAGCCAGCCAGTGAAGTGGTATGAGTTTCTAGAAAACCCTGATATTTCACATCAACCAGGTAATCACCTTAAACTACAAATATTATCAAAGAACTTAGCATCTTCCAGACTTAGAAGTCAAGTTCTCAATTCTATGTTTTCTCACAAATACCACAGAACAAGATCTGAATTAGTTAACTGATGTGAAGCAAGAACAATCATAACAAGAATGAAGTTAACAGGGTCAGTGCTGGACAAACTAAGCATCTCCCACAAATAGAACACTGATTCTTTTAGTTATATTCATGCACAAAAGCTTGGAACATAGTGAATTCCCTCTGAGGTAAGACAAAAATTGTTGAGCTCCAGAAAACACAAAACTACAAAGTCTCTAGATGACGCTTTTCACTTACATGAATACCTACTTAAGACCACAGCAGAAGGAAAAAAAAAAAAAAAAGACATGGAACAGCCTAGTAAAACTTCCCAAAGACCGCACTTCACATCTCCTTGAATCCAATTCATTCCCCCAAATCAACTTCGGTTTGCAATAGAGTATGTAAGGCACTCAAGTTTGTAAAAGCCTCATTATATGTGTGGTTTTGGGTAGTTCTACTTATAAGGAAAGCTAATTAAACCAAGGAGAAGGATAGTCAAGAAAGTGTCTGTAAGGTAAGAATGAGCTTGTCAAGGAACACCAAGGACAGCCAAGGACAACTGAAAAAGCATCCTAAAATGAAACGTTAGGCAGAGGGAGAGCCAGTGACAGGCCACACGCTTAATGCAACAGAGCAAATGCTTACTACACCCACCCTCATCTCAGTCCCTAGACAAGGCATCTGTTCTACCTGGTTGCAGCACAGCAGCAAGCAGTGCATGAAGATAAGCACTGAACTGCGCCCTGATCCACTCATCTCCTCCTTCCCATCCAGTGCCATCAAGGAAAACATCATCTCTGTTCTCGGTTACATGCTTCACCAAGTAATCTGCAAATCTTAGGTCAGCAGTTGTTGGGTTCAGTATCTTACGGAGTTCTGGATCGTGGATTTGTACGTGAGCATCTTCTATCTGTTTGAAGTAATTCCAAGGGTAAACATTTATCCAAATAAAACTGCTCATATATACTACTATATATAGCTACCTAGATCTAAACTCACAGTCCCCGAAATACCAAAAAACCCTAAGTGGCTAAAGAAATAATGAATTAACTGTTCTCAGAATGTCAGATACTGCTCTGACATAACCAGAATCTTATCATTTTCCTGGCACACAGTAATCTTTGACAGGATTTTGCAGGGGAAGTTTGGTGCTCACATGTACTCTCCTAGAGGCTCGTTCATTATCACTTCAATTTATTAAGTTGCTTACTGATGTGTAGCTAACTTAGGTTACCAAATGCTGATTATATAGTTGTATCTATCTGCTAAAACTGACAGTGTTTTCTTATGATACTATTTTTTTTTAACCTCTTGATTAAATCAGAAGGAAGTCAATAGCAATCTGCTTTATTACCCAACTTTATCTTTTCTCAGCTGCAAGTACTTACTTTTGAAGACCTTATTACAAAGTCATGAAAAAAAGCCTATTGACCTGAAAAGTAAAATTACACCAGCAACAAAGTAAAAATTTAAGAAGCGCCCTGCAAATTCAAATATTGGATATAAGAATATACAGGCAAACATGTATTAGTTTTGCATGACTCATCTAACCCTATCCTAACAAATTATACAAATTTAACAAATTCTTAAATACAGAAGCTTATTTCATAGGGAAGTAATTAAAAATTTGGGCACGAATGTGAAACTTTAAAGCTATATTTAAAATGCAACCTCTGCTTCCCCACCTCCAACCCCTCTCTCTAGTTCAAGAAGTTCAAATGCAAAGATTCATACTTCCACAATTGCATCACTCAGATGTTTCTGCTGACGGAAGAGGATATTGGTGGCTCCTGCAACAAAGCCGCGGACTGTTACATCCGATAGGAGATGATGCTGCTGCAGTGCCATGTATGGCAAACAGAGGTATCCCTAAAGTAACAGAGATATTTAGAGGATTAATATAAGGCCAAATAAATAAATATTTTTCTATATTCAGACTTTTTCCTAATAAAAGCCAGCACATTCTACCCAGAATGAAACTTGGTTATTACAATTTCAGCCACGACTATCTATTGTTTTGCTACATTACATCTGCAAAGTAAAGCAACCAGATCACATGAATTAAATTTTTCAAGAGGTTGCGTTACCTTTCAGTCTCAGGAGTGAAACTGAAATACAGTGCAAAGGACAGGAATCAACTGAGTTTACAGGACAACAGAATAATCAGTATAAAACAAGAGTGAGGTCTCAGGTCAGTTCAGAGACAAGAAGCCAACGGAGACAAAGATTCATGTCTCCACTGGCACACCACTATGTCTTCCCATAGTCTTGAGGCACATAATACAGGAACGCTACAGGCTGCTATCCATGTTTTGTAGGTGGAGATTTCCAGGCTCCAGAGATAGCAATCAATTTTTCATAAGCATTTGCATGCCTGCTTTAAGAAAGCACAGTGTACTGCTTTCTATCCTGTTCTTTTTAGGCACTCCATGCTTGTAAGTTAGTTTAGTATCCTACCTTCCAATTAAAAAAACCAAACACCACAAAACACAAACATTTTGAAACAAGGTTTTGAGGTAAGTCATTGAGAGATCATTGAGAAACAGCTGTAGGTATTGTAATTTTCTTTTTACATATCAGATCAAGATACCCCTGAAGTCTAAATCCAGCTGCTCAACTGCACAAAGCATAAAGCAATTCATTCACCAGTAGAAACCCAGAAGGGCTAACAGCATACTGGACAGAAACAAAGAGCACATGTACTTTATCACACAGTACATGGCAATTAGAAACATACAGAAGAAAGGAGCACAACTATTCCCTTTTTTTCTATTAGACACAGGGATGGCTTTCCAGGTGACAAGCACTTATCAGCTGAAAACAAACAGTCTGTGTTTGTTTCCTCTGAAAACACCAAACTAAAATGGAAAATTTTAAAAAAATATGGCTTAAGAAGCTGGCAAAGTAAGGTTTAATTACTGTACACTCAAGTAGCAAAGTCTTGGAAATCTTTCACTATTTAAAGTATCAAATGCCAGTTCCCAAATTCACATTTGTCTGTAAGTATAACAACTTTTATTTCCATGTTCCATTCTTTTTAAAAGAGTGCAAATGAAATGAGTACCAGATCTTACAGAACTAGTATTAAGACACAAGTATCACAACCTATTTTTCCTTCTGCTCAGGTGTACTTGGAGAACGTATTATGCCATCTGACAAAATCTCCTCCTATCACATTTGTCAGATTTATTAGTCTTTCCACGGCATGGCATAAAACAAACCTGAGAAGAGAGCTATAATTGAGATTTAAACTTTCTGGGAAGTGGTTAAACTATAACCTCGAATCACATTTTTCTGACAGCTTAGAGATGTAAAGCCTTTTCTGCTTTAATTACACTGGATGAACTCAAATGAAGAGTGCCTTTGTGGAACAGAAGATAAATATGCAGAAACTGTCAGCTTCCTTAGAATTGTTTCCTTTTCCATTCTATGACCTTGGTAGCAAACTAAGTTCGCAGTCACAGGCCCCCCTACCAATTATTTTCTTCTTGCTTTCAATCTAGTATTTTCAACAGAACTAGACTAAAATATAATTTACAGGCTATTTGTTTCATTAGACAGACCGTAAGGACAAACACCAGACTGCAGATATTTGTTGAAACAGCTTTTCTAACAAGTCACATGAGGCAATACAGGGCAATGACGCTGGAGCTGCTCACTTGGGCCAACACTGCATACCGTTTCCAATGGCAGTTATTGTGAGAAGCTCAAACACAATCATCAAACACAACGTTCTGCAAGGAAATGCAAATAAGCACCTCCAAAGGATGAAACACCACTTTGAACCTCATCAGCCTGAGGAAATAAATCTGAATCTTTCTGGGCAAATGTTCATGTATCAGGTCATTACATTAAAAACAACAACAAAAAAATCTATTCTATTGCTTCTTTTACTGACAAAAGTAGCTTTAAAAAGGATGCATTTTCCCTGTTTTTTATGGGAAACCAGCCCTAGTAAATTGCTTGTTACCTGACAATGCCCATCAGAGTCCTTAGAGAGACTCTGGAATACCTAGAGTTCAGTTAGGCATCTGTGCAAGCTTAAAATTCAGCAACTCAGCACCATGCACAGGGAAACAGCCACAGACAACCAGGAAAAGTTATCATGTAAAGAAGGGTGAAATTATTTATATATATATATATTATTTTTTTTTTTAATATTTTTGTGTGCCTATATATAAACATACATATTTTGTGCATATATACACACATTCACATCTATAAATACATATAAATATAAAAATTAAAATAGGAAAACATAGGCTTAGGTGGCAGCTAAGACATAGCTTTCAGAATCTTAGTTTAAGGTATCTAAATACTTCTTAAGTACTCTGATCTTGCCCCAAATAGGTTAGATCAACAATTCTTCAGAGTAAAAGAAAACAGTAGTTACCGATACATACCATTTATTACCCACAGTGGTGTTGCAGGTTACCATCATGTAGAATTGCAAATAGTACACAAGTATACATTTGCAAGAAAAGTGGAATGCATGTGTACATGCACACACCCCTCTCCGTCATGCACTCACACTTTCCACCTGACTAGGAACACAGTCACTTGACAGAGACCATACTTACATGTTTGTGGTACCCTACTGACCATCTGGAGTTGGGTAACCAAAATTATTAGCGACTTCTGAAAAACAGATGTCTTTGAGTTACCAGGTATCATGAACAACATGTTTACCTTTGTAAAAATAGCCAACGGCATACCATACTGGTCCTCTTCCAACCCAGATATCACTCCTGGAACAAGCACTGTGTGTCCTGTATTTGCTTGGGGCTGCACAGTGATTGGAAGGTTTTCTGAGCTCACGCCTTTGCTCAGAAGATTTTCAGCTTGTTCCAATGCTGTATTTTCACGTTCTCCTCTCAAATTAGACTCCTCCAAAATGCTAGGATCTAAGGTCTCCCAGTCACTTTCAGAGGACGCTGGAGAAGCGCGGGAAGGAACTTTCAAGCGCTGCACAGTACCATCGGAGGACTGAGCTCCGTTGCAAGTCTTCTCTGACTGGGAGAAAGGCACGTTTGCTTTTTGGCCTTCCAGCGAATGGTTTCCTGCCATCTTCCTGCCTCCCTCTCCCATTCCTAAGTTTGTATTTGAAGTATCAGCAGCAGACACAGAAATATAGTCATCTAACCGTGGTGTATTTTCCTGCAAGCCAGCATCCTCTGATATGCTTTTTCTTGGTCTATACTGTGAGCAGTCAGTAAGACCATGTTCAATCATACCTGGAAAGTGATAGCATGTGTTAATATCAGCATCTCAATATAAATTTAAGCAACTTTTGTTAAACAAAATGTGCTCTTGTGCGCATAATGGAAATTATGTATTTTAAAAACACTACTTTGGGGAAGGTGTGTGAAAAAAAGCCACCCAAACCCAGAAAAACCCAAACAAAACCCACACTTTCCTCTCCTAAAGAATCTACCTTAACTTGTTTGTTTTGAGAAGACTGGTTAGAAGCTAAGAATTCTCAAGGTTTTGGAAATGTTTGAGTTCCCCCCAGTTTTTTTTTTGAAGAGCACATGTAGAAGGAAGAGAGACATTTGTATTTTTGTTTCTTAAGGAACTCAACAGGAATGTGTAACTAATTCAGTGTCCCATCTATGTTACCCACAGGCAATACTGAAGATTCAGTGGCTCCAATTAACAGCACAAGAAATAATCCATAGAGTGCAAATAGTAAGTATTAGGAGATGTGTACATAGTACACAAACATGCATACAAGTCACCCTTTTTTCAGGCAACGTACCAACACAACTCTATTATCACATAAGTTGTTTTCCAATGAAACAGTACAGCCAGTCTCAGTTGTCATCAGAAAGCATATAAAAAGAAGTCCAAACTTCTCTTCTTACCAGGGAAAAGTGACAGGACAGTCATCAGAGCTCCCACCAATCTATTTACTGGAGAAATATAAAACAGCACCTGGTGGCAGAAGGGAGGGGGGTTGAGGGAAGACAGCATGCAAGAGAGGTTAAGGAGGAGAGAATAAGAAAAATAAAATTATGCTTAAGCATGACATAGAACACTTGCAAACTATTCAAGGCATTGCTTTTTATGTTATTTCAGAAAGTCTGCTTACTAACAAAAGCTCTTACAACAGTTCAAAATAAGTATTTAAATATTATATCTATTGTATCCTTATATTTTATAAATCTATATGTTGTTTTTTTATATATACACACATGAGTGCAATGTATACTTATTAATAATTCAGTTTTTCTGTCAGTCATTCAGGGTTTTTTTTGCCAAATTGATCCAATTACTAAATGACTTGACAGAAAAAAGTTGTTCCTGGCATGCTGCATAAATTCTTGTTCATTTGTAGTACGTTAAAATCTCTGCTACAAATCAAAGAGGCCAAATATTCTCCATTCCAGCATTCCAACAAAAACCTATATGAAAACATCTCTTCTAAGAAAATATATTAAAGATATGCAGATGAGTGAAAAACAGGATAAATGCAGTATGCATTTATTACAGGTATCTTCCTACGATTAAAAAAAGACTTTCTGGAAACAGACGGCATGACTGATACTTACTTTGGTAAAGCACTAAAGGCATAACATAGGAAAACAAAATGTCCTTAATTAAATCAGAGAGACCGGGATTAGGAAATTAGTTAGGAATTCAAAAGAGGGGTGTCAAAGGCTAGCAATGAAAGAAGAAACACAAGGCAGACTGAGTATTACTGCTGGAGTTCCTCCAAGACAGGCCTTCAGGGGGGAGGAAAGTAAAAAACAAAATAAAACCCAAAACTAAAAAAAAACAACCCCATGAAAGTCAACTTGTTTTAACAATGCCATTTTTACATCCTCAGGCAGCACAATACTAGTGAAAAACACATGAGCATTACAAGGAACCAACAATGCCAAGGAATACAGAATGATCTAACTTGATGACTCTGCAGACCAGTTTAATAGGTATATGATGTAACTAAAAGTGGAAGTTTACGGACATAAGACTTGATTAACAAAAGACTTCTGCTGTAAGCTAGGAAGACACTTTCAGAAGTGACTGATGAATAATAACTCAATGTTCCACTAGTATTTGCAAGTTTACAAGCTAGTGGATTGATGGAATCAACAGATAAGACCTATGCAGTCCTAACACATACCAAACAATGTTTAATGTTACCTCAGCTAGAAACAGATTATGTGTATTATCTTGAACATAGAAAAAAGAAAAATTTTACAAGATAGGTGAATTCAAATTGCAACAGCCACAGAAAAAGCATGATGAGTAGAACAAGCAGCCCAGAGGAAAGATTTTTGGCTGACTCCAACAGGAATAAAAAAAGTCTAACTTCTTTCAAGATGCTGCTTTATAATGCATGCATGAAAGATGCATGATATAACAGGAATGAACTACAACAGAAACACTACGATACCCCTACAGGGTTAGATTTTCACATACCATGTATTCCTAGCTAAATCTACTTTTAAGCCTACAGAAATAATTAGATCTATAAAGAAGTACCTTGTTTTCAAGAAATCTATTCCAGTCTAGGTTTTTGTTTGGGTATACCACTTAAGCTGAGTACTTTTCTATATTTGTTCCATCAAGTCCCTCTACCATCTTTGTCTACATGGGTGCATGCCTCCTATGCCTCCTTATCCCTCCCAACCCTGTTATATAGCCTGCAATGTTTACATCAGCAAACTGGGTGGCCCTGGCAGCAGAAAGTCAAACGATCACCACCTGGAAGTAGTCTTCCAGCCTAGTAACAGCTGAGAGGTGAAAAAAAAATTCCTTTACCCTGTGGAAAGTCATCAACAAAATTGCTAAGGATTAAAAGAAACTGGTCTGTGGCATTCACGCATTTTTCAGCTCAAGGAAAATTGGCATTACTAGTGGCTTCTTGCATATGATATTTCAGGTCTTTGAACATACAGATTCCCACAGCTATTCTGGAACCTTAACATCTGCCAGAAAACAGGCAGCACCAGAAAACCAAAACTCTTGCTTTTGAAATTGCAAGTGTTGTCTTTCTGTTGAAGCTTAGGGAAAAACAAAAACAAAGCAACCTGCAGGTTTATTCAATAAGTATCCAGTTCTTTTCAAAACAATTTCATATGTTTGACTCATATGAACATGCCTGGGAAACCCTCCTTCTCCCCTCTTCCTGTGCATTTATGTCTTACGGTTTTAGCAGCTTCAGAAAAGAACTGTAGCTCAGTGAAGTATTTTGTTTATATATGTCCAAATGCTGAACTGACCTGATGAAATGCCATCATAAGTTTTTACACAGATCAGTAGAGATACGTTACAAAATGTTCACTGGAAAATATTTTTTCCACTTCTGGTTTAAAAAATTAAATAAGTAAAATCACTGCAGACTTTCAGAATGTATTAAATTTTTGGGGAACGGCCTGTATATCGAGTCTTGATTACTTACATTTCTACATGTGTACTCCTATGTCAGAATCGTATTTTCTCAAGTATACCTTTTTTCATAGCCTTTAATATAGCAGACTTTAGCATATGGCTCTTTAATGCAGAAACTGCATTTATTCTCATCAATAAATACTTAGAACTGTCAAGGTATATCTAACTTACAGAATTAAGTGCCAAGAGCAAAAGCTTTGCAGAAGCTGCTACTTACATTTTTAAAAGCCATATTTACCGCCTCACAAAAGGCACCTAGGCCTTGGATATAGACTTTAAAAAAACTCAAAAAACCCAAAAAGAAACAAACCTACGACTGTTTCGGTATCTTATAGAGTAAGTCCTACTGACTTTCCAGGTGCAGCTAACAGGAAATGCTAATGTTCCTTCTCAGGACTCTAAAAAAGCAGGTTCACTGAAGAAAAAGAGAGACATTTGGGAGCCTGAAACAAAACTTTGAGCAGAAATTTTAAAAAAGAAAAAAAAAATATCCCTGCATAAACATGTCTGGGAGCTTATACATAGTTATTTCACTGAAAGTTCTTGTTCCAGGGTATTAATATATACACAGAAGGACATAAATCTATGATTTCACATCTACTTGTATGTTTCACATATTCCACTTAAAATACTAAGATGGCAGTAAGATAGCACAAAGAAAACACTGAGCCTAGAATTCAACATTTTTACCTGTTTATAATCTGCATTAAGCCTGACCTAACAGATATGGGTCTTCACACTGTCTCCTACAGGTGGCCATGCAATTCAGGTCTGAAGGCCACTGCTAGCACTCGCTTCCTTTGGTATGCCTATTTAAAGCCCAAACCAGAAGTTCTATTTAGTGAATCCCTGTGAAGCTGTATGTTGCCTTTTAGGTAGCAGCATTTCCTACCAGTTTCTTCACACAGGTACCTATGTGCATTATGTGTACCCTTTCCTATCTTTTATAATATGTTAAGTTTCTCCGCTCCCATTTAATCACATTTTACTGTGGTTGAGACAGCTATTGGTAAGGTGGAGTGTGGACAGAACAGGAGTGGAGGCAAATTCATACATTACCACACAGCAGTTACTTTTAGTATAAGTTCCCAATTTATATATGCATGCAAAGTTGTTGATATGACTTCAGATACTTTTATTTTACTTTAATTTGGTTTTCACTAGTATATTCTACATAACTGCATACGAAAAAATTTTAACAACTGCATTTCTATTTCAATTAACTGCCTCAGCCTACAAAATGTTACCTTTTTCTCTAGAAGAATCAGTTTAAAAAGGATCAAGACCTGAAAAACAACACAAAAAGAAAAAACAAGGTGAATGAACCAGTGCCATTTATCAAAAACACTACGCAAGAATACTCTCTTATTCAAGGTTTCATGTTAAAGCACTGCATAACTGTCTAAATGATTAAATACATTTGGCCAGTAAAATACAGTGTTCAAATACCCTTTCTCCATCTGAGCACTAATATTAAAATAGCATGAGAAGCACAAAGAAAAACCTGCACAAACAAGAATTGCGTAATTTGAATCATACAAAGCTTATCAGAAAGAACATGCTGTGTAATTCCAGAATTTTAAAATACAGTAAACTGCATAAATATAAAATAGTTCCTCCAGAGAAATACAGAAAAGAAGTCAGCAAAATACCAAGAATAGCATTCACCTCACCTAATTTTAGACATTTACAGATGAGGCATCTGGATCAGAAGTGGCTGTCCAGACTCTCCACACTCAAAAGAAAAACACAGACGCTTCTGGGGCATGACTGGCAGACGTGAATTTAAACAAAAATGAGTTCTACCCCAAAAATCTACTGAGAAGATGCAAATACACCATGAAATCCAGATTCTTGAATTTGTTTCCTTGATGCCTCTCAGTTAATAAAAGATTCTAAATGCTATTTGTACCTTAGCAATAAGATACACACACTGTTTCAATAGTCATTAGGAAAAAGCAGGAGAGGTGCAAGTCTCCTCAGGTTCTATGATGGCAGAAGCTGCAAAAATAGCAAGATACAGGGAAAAATGCTCCAGTTTGTGTCTGCACAGACTTCAGCAATATTCTTCTATCACATTCTTCTGACAAGAAGCAGGAAATAGAAACAAGACCGTAACTGAGATATCATTTGCACTTTGGGACAGGACTAAAGAAATGTCACACAAATCTAGAAATCTCCAGGGAATCCAGCAGACAGACCAAACTTGCCAGTCTTGACCTTACTTTCAGTGAAGTTATGTAGATGGAAGGGGAAAGGAATTCAGGAGGCTGTAAACAGAAGTACTTAGGAAACAGTAGCTTTACTCCTAGCTCAGGTATGTCTAGCCACGTTTATTTTTCAGTTCCTGAGAAAGTATCTTACTTCACAAAATAAGTGCTGTACTTTACCCATCTAACAGAGAACTCCTACCTTGTGTCTAAAGTGAAGAACAAGATCCCGAGGAGACAGACCTGAGATACCAAAAAGAGAGCAATTATTACAGTTTAATAGCTAGTAGAGATACTAACTTATTTCAATAGTAGAACTCATAACAAATTCTTTCTTTTCAGCAGGAGCAAGAGTTAAGTCTACAATGGAGACAATATCAAAAGTCACTCTCTGAGTTAACTCCTGTTGGCTGCCACACAGCATTATGGAAAAAACATTATGCAAATACTACATTGTGCATTCAGAAAACACACAGAGAACAGTTCGAATCAGATGGGAGATATCCCAAATAACAGGTAAATGAGAGCCTGAGCACCCCACACCATCAAATAGTTCCATCTAAAAATTAAGAAGGTACTGTTTCCCAAAAGCAGCCAAACAGTGGCTTGTGAGACTGTTAGGTCAAAAGGTAACATGGCTTTCAACTACAACTAACTCCTATTATGAAAACAACACTACATTTTACTTGACATTTATTTAAATCCATTAATAAAGACATGCATAACAGAATACAGTGCAGGCACACAGACCTCTGGTGCTTAATCTGTTAATGCACATAACTAATTAGGTCAGGAAAGGAATGTGTTGATTAGCATAATATCATCTCTGCTGCTTGTACAAAAAAAGTCACTTACCAAGATAAACTTGGGACCCTTCTAGCAAAGTACTGCCCAAGGAACTATTCATATGATCATAAAGTTCCTGTAGAAGTTAGAACAAAGGCAAAAAAAACCCCAGAAGCCGTTAATGGCACATAGCCACACAAAATCCAGAATAAATTCACTTATTCAAGGATTTCAATGTCATGTACCAGAAAGAAAGTAAAGGTTTACGAACAGTGTCAACAGAGATAAAGGCTGACAATCATGCTCTTTCTTGTATTTCATTACAAATCAGGAAGTTGATCCTCTGTCAGATTAGGGTCGTTCATTTAGTTCACATTAAGTTATTACAAGAGCTGAAGAACTGAATGACGTATGCAAATGGAATATTTGAGCACTAATTAAAAACACTGAAGTTCACAGCCATACACTGAAAGCTTTGTTCTGTGTGGCTATTACTTAAAAGTTACCTTTAGAATTGAAATTTGAGAGAAGTCTTTTTCTTCAAAATACGCATGTGTAATGAGTTGCAGCTTTGCCTGAAGTAACCCATACAAAGGCTTGGAAGAAAAACAAACACAAAAACAAGTGAATAAAACTTGTTTAGTCACTCATTTTGAACTTTAATCTTCACCCGTTCTTATCTCAGAATACAGACATTTTATTACAGAGTTCATAGAAGGGCAGTCTTTAGTTGCTAACTTGCAGCATCTTTCTCCTGTGCTCATTTTAAATGATGATAATTCTGTTTTCTTTCCATTTGCACATATGATACCATCACTAAACATCTTTCTGGAAAAGTAATTTCCTGCTTTAACACTGCTCGTGCAGCTCCAGTAGTAGTTCTTTCTTCAGCTTTAAGCACAGAAAGAATTTCTGTTCCCTGGCTGGTGACCAGTAGCTTTTGCTGAACAGGTAGAAATACAAGATGTTTCTTCAAAACAAGATTATGCTATATGTGTAACCATATTAAAACCTCTTTCACAGTTGTCAATAGCCACTCTCTCCAGTTATTGTAATGGCCGAACCCCTCAATCCTACTACATGAAATAAAGTTAGTAGCACTTAAGAATAATCAAAAAGTGCAAATAAATATCACATTCCCTGACAACAGGCAGACACTTTTACAGTTGCACTTGAATGGAGATACCAATTCAAGCTAGCTCACTCAAATGCCATAGACGCCTGATTAAATTTTACTTCAGTATTTTGTTACCCTCTGCAACGATTTAAAGAGATGTTTGGAGCCAAGAGTTCCCCGCAAGAATATGGAAAACAAATAATTTTTAATACGTTACTTGAAAGTGGTTTGACAGTTCAACATTCTTACCAGCTGACTGAGAACACAGACACTTTTCTGTACCGTTTCTCGGGTGATGTCTGCCTGCCGTACCTTTAATGCCTAAGAAATAGAAGCATTATATTTTTACCAACACACGATTTCAAAAAGAATTCTTTCATGGGTCTAGCTGCCACATACCACCCCCCTATTCATTAAACAAAATCCTAAAACTGACTGCCTTTGATGGTGGAATATCCAAACCATGCAACAGTATGTCCTTGCCTAGTAAAAATGGTCATAACACTGATATGTCAAGAGTTGTACTCTCATCTCATTGTGCACAGCAAAGATCCAAATACAGCTGTGATGATATGCAGATGACTGTTTAAAAGCCTCCAGCATGAGAAAAAGGTTCTGGAAAAGGCAGTGGCATTTTAACTCAGAGTAATGTAACGGAAGAGAAGCCACAACACCTTACTCATTCTTCTCTAACGCTATCTGTGAAAATGGACCAGGTTGATAAGTCTTCGCCTAGAAATTGGTTGCTTCACACTTGAGGCTTTTCTTTAAGCCATGCATAAAATAAAGGAGGGATCATCTGCAGAATCAACTACATTCTAAGCCCGATCAAATGGTCCCAGCACTTAACAGCAGATCTAGAAAGGGTGGGGGCAGAAATACAGCCAAGTGATTCACTTAATTGTACAAAACAGCAAGTGTGAATTGTACAAAACAGCAAGTGTGCGGACTGCAGCCCACACACCAAAAAGGACAGATGGAAGGAGTGCTAGAGCTGTCATATGAAAACACATTGGTTTATATTCTACTTGTTCCAGAGAGTTCATTTTAAACATCTATTTATCTTCTTAATTGGTTACTAAACAGCATAAACTGGAATCAAGAGCACAATAAAGCCAAGTTATTGCATAGTTAAATAGAGCAAGACTCTAAATCACAGAATACAATGAAGACTGGATGCAAAGATAATAAGTGAACTAAAATCAACATGGATTTAGTTCAAAAAAAATTGAATTAAAATCTGCATGTGTGAAGTTTCTTCTACAGCATACACAGGAACTTGAAATATAATCAAGGTATGATTAACACTAAAATAGAGTACATAATTTACATCCTCTGAATACAAGACTCAAACCCACGTGGCATTCCAGATTCTTCACATTTCACTGGAACAGGAAGTATTTGTCAAAGAAACTTGTAAGCGTACAGGTCATAACAGTTACTACTTTTGAAAATATGGGCAGATTCTAGTAGATCAAGTACATAGTTTCCTTAGTGTGATCAGGTACACACTGTAGCTCTCATCAATTTTTCAGCTTTACTGCTAAAAGTTCAGCATCGATAAGCACCTACAATGAATGGGAAGATTCTGATCTACTCTGCAAGTGTACTTTTGGCAAAGGAGGTAGGTGAAGAGAAACTTGCCTATACTTGCGTGGTCAGATCCCAGGAAATACATTCAAAATTTTCATGGTCACACACTAGAGAAATTTCAACTTTTTCCACCCGAGAGGCTTACTTCCTGGAAACATGACTTGGCCAGCTGACAAGACTGTCAGGTTCATTTTGCTACTTGGTGCTGATGCCCGGATAACTTTCAAGAACCAAAACATATTTTTCAATTGCCTTGAACATCTCAAAAGATCACAATATGCCTGCTGACATTAGGGAAAAATAGTTCTCAAGTTCTATAGCTACATAGTGTGCACACTTTCATGGATTTTGAGTGTAAACTCATAAAAAACTCATGCAGTTTGGCTGTTGGTGTAATAAAAACCACTGAATTTTAGGGTTGCTAATGCATCAAGCCTATTATTTCATTAATATAATTCACAAGTTGAAAATTTACCTTCGCTTCAATCTGCCTATAGCAAGAGACGCCATATACTGTGGTTCGATCCCCACATCTTGGTGGCAAATGGAAAAACACAGTATCTATGAAAAAAAAAAGATTGTTCGTAAGTCACTAACAAGAACTCAGTGCTTTTATTTTCAACATAATTTATTTGTAAAAAAAAAATTACTGCTGAAAATACTGGCATGCTTACTTTCTGATACTTAAAAAAAAAAAAGTCACCCGTAAAACTATGCCTGCACCCAAAACAGTTTCCAAATTGCAAGATGTGTTGTGGAAGAATCTCCAGCTGTGCTAATATGGATGTTCTGACAAGAACCTGATGTTTAGCCCAACCAAGTTCCTATAAGCCCACCGACAGGTTCTCAGACGCAGCTATTGACAGCAGAGGCACCACTGAAACCTACAGGCATGCTGCTTTCCCAATTCAGTACAGAGAAGCAAAGAAAGTACTGTGAGGCAAGGTGTACAACTAGAGTGTGATGCCATTAAGAAAGTAAATGCAATGAAGATAGGGGAAAAAAAAAACCCCCAAACAAACACCAAGGACGACATACACATCAAAAAGATTAGAGTAGCTGCTACCACTGCCAAGGTGGTAGTGCACCAGCCCCACTATGCTAAGAAAAAGGATTTGTGAATCCTAGTATCACACAAATTAATTACTGTCTCTGTGCAAGTGTGACATGAAAGAAAAAAAATATCACTGTAAAATATGACAAGAGAAAGGCTTTTTGGGATATATATACACACACATACACTTGCTACTACTGAAAGAGTTGCTAAATCTTAAGGGGAGGACGTTATGACTGCCTTTCAAAACACGACTGAAATCTGTTTTGAAACCAACTACTAATTTTTTGTTTGCTTCATAGTAACAAAATGAACAGAAGAGACAGTCCCATAATGCATTAAGTCCAACAGAAAGAGGGACTGTTTGTAACAAAGCTTACTGCCTTAAACAAGCTTCATTATATTATGGAAATCACCTAGTGTTTTCGACAGCCTTAATTTAAGGCTATTTCCTGTACCAAGTCATCCTCTTTGCAAAAATGCAACTATCAGTGGGAATTAGTTTAAACCTCAAAAAACAGATATCTAATAAAGTTACGTTCACTGTAACATAACTATTATCTGAAGCATATTTCCCTGTTTCAAGTTCATGTGTATTCTTGCCTACAAAACAGTGATATATATCAGTTTTGTCGCAAGTCCTTTTTTTTTTCCTTACCAACAAATACACATTGTTAATCTTTTAGGGCAGCAATAAAAATGCTCAAAGTTGAACATTAACCGGAATGGTACTGAGCCAAGAGAGAACAGGTAAGTGCAGCTGCATTATGATTTTCCTAGCTTTGAATGTAGCCTACTTCAACAACACAGAAACGGAACAAAAATAACAACCTGGAGCAGAGTCAGAGAGACTTACTGCTGCTAGGAGGGGGACTATTTTGATATGACTTCCTTTACTTCCAAATGAGGTCTCTGGAAGCTGGAAAATTACGAAACTAAGTACATCAGTTTTTAAAAAAACCAACACTTATTAAAAGTAGTTAAGGGGTTTCTGTGATTTTGCTGTTTTAAGTGACTTCCTTGTTCTTTGTTCTGCAAAAAAAAAGATGAAACAACTGAACATGCAAATAAACGTCACGGCGATGAACTCACCTGCTGTCAGACAAACAAAGAAATAAATGCAATACTAAACAAACAGAGGAAAAAAAGTAACTGCAGTGGACTTGTTGGTAACTACATGGTAAAGGAATCATTCTATCTTCATTCTGCTCACAAGTACACTAAAGCTTTTGTTCCTGCCCTTTACATTTGGTGGTTTTCAACACATGTCACTCTACAGACACTGAATGACTTGTAAGTCATTCTAAGACTCTCTAAATTAGAGGAGAAAAAAATAAAATCATAATGACTACACACATTGCAAAGATGAATTTTAGAATTTCCTTTTTCCCTTACTTCAAAACTCAGTTAGGTTTTACTCAAGACTTTATTCCCCCTTCAAAAAACTTCTGAGAAAGCCTTGTTTTGCACTAGGACTACAGGCAAGTGATATGTAACCCTTGAGCTTTTATTGATGTCTAATTTTTTGATGTAGGAGGTACACATTTATGATGTACTTTCACTTTAAACTCTGAAGCAACATATCACTGCCAATCTATTTTGCAGCTTAAACAGAAGTACAGGAAGTCTAATAGTGAAATGACTCATTGATCAACTGTTCAGATATCAGGATTTTTATTTTGGTTGCAGTAGAAGTAGTACATACAAATTCCTCTCTCGTTTCTTACCTTCCTGATAGTTGTGAGCACCATCCGGTAAGGCGAGAAATGGCAAGTATTTCCATTCCTCTGGCAAACTGTGGCTGTCATGTCCTTCTCCAGGCTTTAGGGGAGGATATGAAAATTCAACCTAAACAAACAAAAACAGAAAGAAGGCAGAGAGAGAATACATTACTATTACTAAACAAGCAAGCCTCTGTGATTCAGCCTAGCACCTTTTCTTTCGCAATGCTATGAAACAAAAGTTTCCCCTCCTACTAGCATTCCTTGTCTCTTCCTCCAAAGCACCCACAGGCTGTCTCACGTGTGGTCTAACTGACAGGCCCTGGGCAGAGTTGACTTCTACAGTGCTTCCATCCAGCCCAGTACCTTTTCCTCACGAGAAACATGAAACAGATTTTCAAGCAGATTTCAATCCTGAAATCAGATTTGGCTTCTCAGCCCCTCAAATGTGCATGACTAGGTAACAACTACCACATGCAAGCCTCTGTTCTACCCTACTGGATGCTGAATAACCTCAGAAGCTATACTAACAGCAAAATGCCACTTTTAAATATGGCTGTGTCCTTGACTGTAATGCCTTCTACATCTTGGCCTAAAGTACCTCCATTTCTTTTCCCCAAGAAATCCTGCTTTTCAATTTTGCCTTTCAGTTTCACCTTTCATTTATTTGCCATTTACTTCTTTTCCCTAGAAACAGTGACAACCTTTCCATTCCTCACACTATGCTACACGTCTGCCACAGAGCCTCATGATCAGCATCTTCACAATACTATCCTTCCATTTTATTTTCCTATGGAGACCCCTCTGGGTTTCCAGCCACTTCCACCAGCTCTTTTGTTCCAAATGTGCTTTTCTTAAATTACTGAACAAAATCCAAACAGAAGTTTATCAGTAAAAGAAACTGTTTAAATATACTGCAACTTCTCTTGAAGGACATTTTGCTAGAAACTAGTGATTTCTAAAATATACACATGGAAAATAAAAAAGCATGACAAAGCCAGCATACAGAAAATCTTGACATTTGATGGATGATAAAACAAAAACACTGTAAAGGATGAGTCTCCTGAAGAAGGAATAGGAAATAAATCAAGAAAAGTGAAATTCTTCACCTTAACACATGGTGTCACTCTTCCCACAACTGTTGCTAACTTGGAGAAAAGCACAAAGGACAAGAAAACGCTACAAGAAATCAGCCTTGCTACTTGCTGTACCAATTTCAAGTTTTCTTATTCCTCGTATTGTAAAACAGATCTTGAAAATATCCACAAAAAAATAAAGGTCTGGTGAAAGACCAAAGTACTGAGCTAAAGCTAAGTAACCCACAAGGAACAATTATGCAAGGGGGCGGAAAAAAAAGACATTCAATAGAAAAAGGAGTAATTTTGGCAGGGGAAGGAAGAGGGAATCCAGACCCTAACTTGCAGTTATAAAGAATCCACAGAGTCTTTTAAACAAAATATGCCATTAAGCAAAACAGAAGTGCACCTGACTTCCAAAGGAGAGGCAAGTACACACACAAATCCTGAGAATTCCCTGCTGTCCTTTTCAAATCAGAGATTGTAAGAAAATTAAAATGTTAGAAGCTTCATGTAAAAATCTGCAACACAGAAGAGGATTATATCATACAATTTGATGCTGTCCAGATTAAAACTGGCTGGCTGAAAACCCCGTTTACAGAATTACTACTGGATTCTTACAGGAGGAGTAATCTTCACAATAAATACAGCACAGTTTCTTAAGTTTTAAAACATAGTAGTCAAGGAGCATCTACACTCATGTCCTGAATCAGGTATTTTATTTCACTGCATGACCAACAGAGAGGGGTTCCAATTCACCCTCTGCAGGAGCTTCTTTCTATGATATACAGAGGAAACCCTGGGTCCCTTTGTCTTCAGTGAATACCTTCAAAGCATCATTCCTGACAGGGAAATGCTCTAGGTAAGGATCTAAGACATCACTGCTTCCCGGCACTTACAGAATTACAATTTTATTTTGCATTCCAACCAAAATAATGAATTAGAAGACATTTTTAAAGAAAGGAAGGGTAGAACAAATCAACCTATATGAAAACCTTGTCTTCACTAAGGAATAGTCCTTTTTAAAGTCCAGGATAAAGCTGAGAAATCTGGCTCGAGTGTTCTTCTGAGAGTGAAATTTGCTGAACTACTACTTTCTTCTAGCTCACAATATGCTATCAACACCTCAACTGCCATCAGATACTCCCAGCAACAGGGATTTCTGCAGGCTCCGATTGTTCCAAATTCAACAAACTGAACAGGTGTTGTGACACTGATGATAAATCTTGTATATGAGTCTGCTTCTTTCAAAAATGGGTTCTAATATAGAGATTTCTGTACGCATGTGTGTGTATAACCAAGCAGTGATCACAAAACTCAGATAAAGCAGAATTAAGATTGCTTAAGTGGCCCTAAATAATCTATTTTACAGATACACTTTATGACAACCTGATCTACATTATGACACACTATTCCCTGCCCCCAAGAGGATCCATGTAGGAAGTACCCTGCTTTCTAAGGAGGAATCACATTGGTCTAGTTTAACAGATTGCTGTTTGTAGAAGTACCACCTCATACTGTGGAGGCTGAAAGGGTGGAAGTAACAAAGCATCAGAAAAAAAGGACAGTCCAACAGCAAGGACAGCATGCAATGCCCGAGAGAACTTCCTTCCTCCCCTCCTCTGACTTGAAGAGTTGCCAGTGATTTTATTTCAAAGAGTTAAGTCAAACTTTTTCACAAGCAGTCACTGCAGGTGGGATTCATGACAGCTGACATGTCAAAAAGCAAGATCTCTGAGCCAGCTTCCTAAGCATTCTGCATAGTCAGATAAAACAGACACCTGCAGAGGATGATTCATCTGATTCTGTTTCTTTCCATCCCCTCTGAAGAGAGCTAGCTCAGACTTCTAAGTCGAATTTGCAGATAACTGAATTAATGCAGGTGAAAATCACCCTAACTGTTCCCCATCTTCTAGACATTCTGCTGGATGTCTACAGCTCAATTTGCAGCCTTACATCAATTGCAGTTAGAAATCCTTTGCATAGAAAAACCAAAGTATTTTAATACTTTGGTATTTCAAAACCAAAGTATTATAAGAACACTGAGTAGCAAAAAAACCCAAAACCCCAAAAACAAACCCCACCAAAAAACCAAAAAAACCCCCACCAAAACGCCACAGTTCTTGAAAATCTTGAAACTGAACAGTGCACATGTAGAAAAGTGGTAACAATGGGGTTGAGAGAATCTCAGTTCTATCACTCTGGAGTTTTTGAACAGCGGAGTCCTCAGTAAAATTCTTTTCTCAGCCTGTGTGTGCAAACGGTACAGTATAGTGTTCCTAGTTAAGGCAACTTAAAAAGTTTTTGTCTCCCATCTTCCACTTTGAACCTAAGCCCAGCCATGACAAGGGGATGAGACTACAGAAGAGACCTGCCTCACAGCCCTTTTTTCTGTATCTCCACCCCATCCCACCAGGACAGGGGCAGGGTGGGTGTGAGCAGCTGCGTGGTATTTAGTTGCTCGCTGGGGTTAAACTACAACAGCCCCTTTTCACAGAACCAAGAGCAGCTCATTTTTTATTTAAATACAATGGATTATTATGTAAATCCATACATATATGCATGTGCACACATAAACATGTATTTCAACTTCCCAGTTTGTCATTAAGACATATACAAAAAATGCCTGCAAATAGGAGAATTAAAGTCTTTTAATAAAGTTCAATAGTCAATAGGAGGAACAAATACAAGCAAATGTTCAGAGCTGACTGCCAGAGCAGATTTTACAGGTTTCTGGTCTCTTCAAGTGAATTAAAGATGACTCCTTAACAAAATGAAACTCAAATTCAAATAAGAACTCCTCAGCTGCTTCAGAATAAACTACATAAAACATGAACTGGAATCTCCACACCTTATTCTTCCAAGTGTCAGGGATCACTACAGCTGGAAATACTGATTATTGCCTGTCAAAGGGTTTTGATGGCAATGCTTTCTGCCTGTTCAGATTGCCTTGTTCTGTAAGCAGATAGCTCTTGATGGATTTCAGTGCTAAAACGAATACAGAATATTGTGTTGTGATTTCGTGGAGAAATAAATAACTGCTTTTCACAACACAAAGTATTTCAATTCTTGTGGATTACCAAGTTAAAATAATATGTAATTTTAAAATTCTCCCTAGACTGAAGTACAATCGAGTTTCTGGAACTGATATTTTTATTTTTCTGTAATTCTGCTGGGTTAACTAACCTTTTATATACAGTTTGTACTGAGTCTAACAGTTTGGATGCAAAACACTGATACACAGACCTATCTTGTTTGTGGAATAAAAAAACCAGTCTAGGCAATCTGCTTTGATTCCTTGTCTTTAAAGGGGCTTCCTAGCCAGAATTCATTTACTGGACTTTCATTAACTCACAGTATGAAAAGGGAAACGCAGGCAAGGAAAAAATGTATTTCAGTTCCTACATTCAAGGAACATGATAGTTTTTCTTTAAAGAAACACATTGATATTGTTTTCTACTAAATTACAAGTACACAATCAGAAGAGAGGTTAAAAAAAAGGACAATGATAAAAGAGGAATGTCCAAGATATATGTGCATGTCCACCTAAACTATCACACTCGAACATCAGGCAGGTAGTTGGCATTAATGTCTTGCGAACTTTATACTCTGGTAAGGTTGTTTTCCTTACCTGTGAAAAGCATTAAGTGTCAGCAATCACAGTAAGATCCACAGTGAACACTGAACAGTTATAATTTAAAATGTGCTCACAAGTCAGTATAAACTCCCCATCCTCCCCACGCCATCTACTATCATGTTTGAACCACTCCACTTACAATTTAACCCTTCTTACTCAGCACAGTCACAATATAAGCTCTCCTCTTTAACACAGGTATTTTGGAAGATTTCTCTTCAGACTAGAAATGAAAAAAAATCCAGACTCAAATAAGTTTTTCCACTGGTTCAATGGAAAAAGGATTTAGTCTCAGATCTCTAAAAAAAATCTGAAATATTTAGAATGATAGTATTATATTAAAGACTAAGGATGCTTTCAGTAAGTTGAAGAATCTAATCTACAGGGAGCAAACCCATTCCATTCTCTGAAGAATTGCTTTGATGATCTCTCCCATTGCTGTTACTGTGCAAATAGGTAGAATAATTGGTTCAAACGAAGAAAAGCAGATCAGCAAAATCCACTTATTACATTCCTATTCAGAAAAACTTTTCCCTTCATAAATCATTTTAGCACATTTCATTTTGTGGATACCAACTCTTCCTCTCTCACTTAAGAAAGAAAAGCAGAAGGATGTTGAGTATTGAGTATCATGATAAGCAGCAGTGGTCAAAAAAACCCAAGAGATTAAAATTACACCTAAAACTTGATCCTTTGTTTCAAATAAGTCAGCATTTGTTCTTCACTCAAAGCAGGGGTTTTTGAAAGAAGTTTTCTTAATATATTAGTCCTAGCATAGCCAGATCCAGAGAAAACCAGCACACCAATGATTTTATCTGAATCACCATAACAACTGCAGCATGCAGCCAAATTAAAATCTAAGAACACTGTTAGTCTTTCAGCACTGGTAACAATTTATTATTTAAATTGCAATTTAATCAGATTTAAATTACGAACTTTCCCCATTGTTGTATGACAGAAGCAACAGATCAGGATCTACAAGTTGAAGAGCCCATCCATATAACAATAATGCCTATGCAGTAATATAATGACCTCTAACAAAAGATTTTTAAATGTTACACATTTAGATAAATATGTGTATGTGTAATAACTATGTACAATGCACATACATATTTATAGAAAAATGTATATGTAGAATAAACATGTACGATACATATTTATATATTTTAAAATTCATTGAATACACACAAAGAGGATAGTCTTCCCTATCCTTCCAGTTCCTGAAACTGGAACTTCCTCACATTCCCATATCACTAAAGCTATAGAGCAGCCATTGACACAAGTTCTAAGACACCATCTGTATTGCTACAGATGCAACATATAACCATTCAAGTTTGCTTCGAAAACTAACCAGGTTAGTAAAGTTTTGACTCTTAGGCCCTTAAAAGATAAAATAATCTGAAACACTGAAACATTGTATTTGTTTTCAAAGTCATGCTAGTATGCACTCTTTCCAATCACTGAACACTTTATTTTTATAGTCATACAGGTCAAGTCAGACAAATCCTGTGCTTTGGAACTTCTGCTCATATCAGTCACCTCAAAGAAAGTAAATAAGAACCAAAAAAGACACCCACACTCCTCCCGGAGGAGGAATATAATACAACTAAAACCATTCCAGCCTAGGGGACTTGCTACGGAGCTCTGTGCTCTCAAGACAAGACATGATGGTCTTACAGACAATAAGGTAGAATTCACATAGTATGAACTCTTAAGAAGACACAAGGTACCGCAGAGGGCGGCTTCCTCAATGAAACAAGAGAGGGCAACCCTCAGCTCTACTCCTAACTGATGTCTGCCCATCACAGCAACTATTAGAGACTGGTGTCAACAGCAGCCAGTTTTTCTCCCACACAACCTGCTGCACCCATCGACTCTTAATGGATACACGCAGCTACAGGGACTGGTGGCATTTCCTCTCCCCCAGGACAGCTCCCAGACCTCATCACACAATACATGCATTCCTTCCCCAGCTCTGCTGCATGCCCTGGTTCCTAATGGGAAGGAGCCCACGCAGGCTGGTAGAGAGCTGTCCAGTGGTACAATGGATCCCTCTTTTCCTGGGAAAACAGAGGACCAGGACTGTAGGCACACTTTAAAGCACATTTACTTGTCAGTTTAGAAACAGCCATTGTGTGTAAATCACATATCATGTATTGCTTGAACTGATGCAGTTCCAAGCAAGCCATCACCTGGTCTTATGAACCAAACAAGCATTCAGGTTCTTTACCATGGGATGGCTGATGGTCCCAAAATGGCTCATAGTGAACATGCTCCTTCGTTACAAGTTTCAACATTAGATTTACTCCTGAGAGCAGACAAATCTGGCTCACTACCAAGTATAAGGCTGAGAAGCTACACAACCACACTAACATCACAAAATACAGGACATGCTCTGCTCTAGGTAACCCCAATGAAGCAGGCAGCCCTGTGCCCTATCCCCCAGCATGTCTGAGCAGGCAAGGAATTTGCTTTTGTATCTTCTATCTACAACCTTCTGAGAGCACTTTTAGGAACAACATGCCTGCCTAAGCGTAGTAATTCAGCACCACATACATAAACTATGGGACAAACTACCAAAATTACACACCTATCGTAAGATAAGTCATTTTTAGGACAGGGAACACAAAGTTGAGACTTGCAAGTTCCAATTTACCCCAACAGGATGACCTCTGTTCAGTGATTTTACAGCTTTGAACCTCCCTCTATTATATATGTATGTAAATGACATTGCCGCTTTGTATGAAAGTGCTGAGAGCCTGAGTTACTATTTGAAAGCATTCTGAAATAGGTAGATAACATAATAATAGATAGCAACAGAGGTAAAGAAATACGTATTTTACTGATTTAGCATTCATTTATTCAAGAGAAAGGTCAAGATTCCTGGTACAGAGTGTTTAAATAAACTACTTGGATGTTATGACACATACAAAGAACAGACAGATCCTAAGATGAAAGTTAATTATGATGACTATGGGAAGTGTTAGATAACTGCAAACAGGTATTTAGGAAACTTCTCTCAATTCAAACATCAGGGCAACAACTATGGAGAAAATATCCAGTATGGAATCCTTCAAAGAAATACTTCCTGTCTGGGACTTCAAGGAAGCAACTACAAGATTATCAAAACATAGCCTCTTCAAAAGCTTGAAAAACTAAACAAAGAAACAAAGCAAACAAAAATCCACTGTACCTGGGAGTTCTTCTTGAACAATGAACACAAAATACTAAGTAAGTGGATTACATAGACATGCAAATTAATTCCACACAAGAGATAAGAATCTGTGGTATAGTTCACAGAAGTGTGAGACAGCAACTACATGCGTACTCAGCAATGCATTGTGTATTTAAAACAATTAACATCCCATGCTAATTTGAGTAGCCTTTCTAATAAAAGCTTCTTTCAAAGTTTCAACCTCTTTAACATAATCAAATCCACATATTTTAGGCAACATGCTAATATTTGATACTCGATGTTATGATTAACTTCAAGAGATTTCATGTTCATAAAGGTCCTTTAAAGAGCTTAAATAATATTATCACAAATAGGGAACAAAACCAAAAGAATTGTGCTAATGTCTACACATTATCATCAATAGAGCCAGGAACAAAGCACTTCAGCTTGATTCCAGCCTAGTTCCTTTTCAAGTTATTTTTTGTTTCTGTTCTTCCTATAACAAGATCTTGCTTAATCACTAGAGAAGATTACCTATTGCATAATATCTGCCTACTGTGCTCCCCCAAAACAAAGACACAAGGACTTTAAAGGCAACAAAGCATACACTTCACTTACATGGTTAAGAGCATCAAGCACGTCTAACAGAATCACAGGAACTACTGGGCTGACAAAGATCAAGAAGAGAAAAAAGTAATTCTCCAGTAAAGCAGATTCTTAGAAAAAAGACAGCAAACAAGATGGGACTGAGACAGGCTAGAAGTGTTTCCCTTAACAGAAGAAAAGACAGATGCCTCAGAAATGCTGCCCATGGAATCTACTGAAGACAGCAGCTACAGTATTTCCCTCTTGGAAGCAAGTGCTACAATCGAGGGCGCAGGAGACCTGAAAATGTAGGCAAGTTCTCAAAAGAGTTGATAAAGAGACCGGACTGAACTCACTCATTCCTTAGACTCCTCCTAATTCTGCAAACAAAGTCAAGCCTGACTTGCCAACAATCCTGCTTGGACACATTCCCCTTGAGCCCTCATACAGTCTCTAGGCACGAGTGAAAAAAGGCCACGTGCACGGATTGCTCAGGCCACGTTACATGCTGATCTCTGCAGATCACAACAAGCATTAGCTTCCGAGCTGAAGTGACTGAAGCTCTCAAATGACAGGAGGAGCACAAACACGCAGAAAGGGAAGAAGTCTTGAAGTGCATTGTTCCCTTCAAAGATCATATTGAGGTTCTTCGATAAAACTTAGCTGTCAGCTGTTTCATTCCTGGTCTTAAGTTTCCTTTGCATGCCAGGAAGAAAATCAATGGTCTGGATAAACAGGGCGTCTTCAGACACAGTCCACGCAAGAACATACCCACGCAGACAGGCCACTCAGACACTGCTTTGGAAAAAGCAAACATCACATTTACATTAAAAAGTTAAAGTACCTTGAAGATCCTTAGGACAAACTTTGGGATTCCACAGGGATATGCCTTTCCGTATTTACAATTACCCGCTCCCATGTCTGTGTGAGCTTGAAATGCCATTCTCCACTGATGTACAGAGAAGTGGGTCAAGATCATATGTTAATCTTCCAAAGGATCCCAAGCAAACAAAAGTGACCCCTCACGTGAGCAGTCCATGACCCACGCAGCATTTCCCCCCCTATGTAGTTTAATTTTTCCACAACACAATAAGAAATGTATAAGAAAGTCAGGAGCAAATTGGAATATATTCCAGCCCTTCAGAGGATAGGCAAGGCAATGGTCACCCACTGCAGAAAGTCAGAGGTGATCTGTAGAACAGCTCAGGACACTGAGTGCCGAAAAGCTGGGCCTTGCCCCAAGTGAAGTGAGATTATGTTTGGCCTGCCTGGTAGTGACATAGGGCCTGTATTTACTTAGATATAATAGCCTTAAAGCATCAAGAGAAGATGGGGATTCTTGTGCCAGGTCAGGCAGTACAGTAGTCAAGGGCCCATCTGCTTCCACAGCAACCAGCCAGGGGGCTTACAGACACTTGCGTGTAACTCCCTTGCCCGCAAGTTCTTCCAGCTTTGCTGAAACCTTCCTTCCTCTCCTTTTAGAATAAATCAGTTCTCATTTTAACTCTGCCTTCAAAATGAATGATTTTTAGAGTACTCTTGGTGTTTTAAACCTTTCTACACCCTCAGAGACTATTATCTCTGCCTCCCCATGTAAATAAAGCCTGGAGGCAGAGAGCTCAAACGAGGATCACTGCACACAGGATCACCAGTGGAGAACTACACCTCATGACTCTCCATCTTCCACCTTCACCATAAAGTGAAGGTCTCTCCATGTAGTTTTCAAACACACAACTTGCATGTAACTAGTCAAGCTCCATTCGGGTTACACTTTTGCTAGACCTCTATGATAAGATAGATAAGGACTTTACACACCATTTAATGCTTTCAAAAATTAAAATGTTGTAAGGTAAATTAAGTGCTTTATTGCTCATTGTAATGAGAGAAAGCATTTCATAATTCTGAAAAAAACCCAACCCCCTTTCCTTTATTTGCTCTGAAATCACTACCCACTTACTACAGCTCCTGAAAAGTACTGAGGAATTTCATATCAACTGCTCCAGAAGGGCACAAACAGCACCAAAATCAAAGTCTTACCCTATATTGAAGGAGGGGCTCAACAGAAAATAACAAAAGCCAGGGAGGAGCTGGACCATAAAGGGCTGCAGTAACTAATGAGCCAAATCGCTTCAGATACTCCAAAACAGAACACACCACTTCTATGGCAGGTTTCCCTTATTATCAATTTATAAGCCATTGCTTTCATGACTTGAGTCCTGTAGAGCCTGACAAGCATCAAGAAATCCCTCAAAACACCTAATAACTCCACGTACATTTCCTAGTATGACTACAGAGAAAACAGAGACAGAAACACAGAACCCGAAAGGAGCCTTCTCAGGCAAACCAGGTAAATTTCTGTTACAACAGGTAGGCTAGTTGTATGATCTCTTGATCATAAGCTCCCCAAATTCACTCTGAATTACTGCCATGTAAAAGCTGCTTTGGAACTTTGCTTTTCTGCACTCAGGAGTTTCTCCTGTGTGGCATGTGCACATCCACTTGTTGTATGTCAACACTGCCTTTTAGATTAAATGGTTGGTTTTTCCTCCTTATTTTTCACTGACAGTCTCCTGGAATACAACTGCATTTAACACAGAGGTTCAATGAATACTGCAAAGCCTGTTACCAAACATGACATCCAGAAAGAGAAGTCCCAGGCTGCCACTTTCAAGAGACATTCTTTTTCATCCCCATACTAGTCATCTGCAGATGTCTGCTCAGCAAACAGAACCCATGAACCAACTGGCTCAAAACCAATCCATGAAAACACGGTTTACTTTTTGGTCACCTCAGCTCCCTGTTCCGGCTTACCATACAACTGCCTGTGCTTTCTTTTTGTGAAGAGGCAGGAGAGGAACAGCAAAGAATGCTCCCATATTCGCAAGGGCGGCTTAAAGTCTTCACATAAATACAGCCTCAAAATCCATTTTGTCAGCCTACCTACCAAGGTCTTGTATGTTCTCCTTGAAAACAGACTATCCAAGAACTGCCAATGCCACTTACGTGGCCCCAAATTCAGTCTTGAGAAACACTCCTTGCAAGCACCTTTCAGACCAGCAGTTCCTCTTCTGACACAAATCTGTTGCCGCTTCCTCTCCTTCATACAGTTCCTTACCCACGTACCAGCTCTTGTACTAATTTTCCAGTATCTCCACCTTAAAATAAAACCTTTTTTTGTGTGTGTTTGTGCATGTGTGTGCATAGTGCTTTGTGATCCCTTATCAAGTTCCAGGCAGATTTGAGCCGCTGTTTCTTTTACAGAGAGAGTAAATCAATCGTTTATTCTTACAAAAGACACAGGTCAGTCTAGCAGGATCCATCTTTAGTGAATGCCTGTCGGACTCAGTCTACTTAGTTTTATGTTGTTAATTAATTCTTTCGTTCCAAAATTCTCTAGAGCCTCGCATACTACTGAAGTCAAACTCATTAGGTTATAGCTGCGCAGCTCCCTGCCTCCAGTTCTTTTAGGCAATGATTTTTTATAGTTCAGTAATAAATCTGCCAAGTCAGAGGTAGAATATATTTACAATCAGATTTCTGGTTAGATTTCCCTCAGGAAGCCTGGCTGTTTGTGGTTCTACTGTCATTCTATTCCCGCAGTTCTCCTCCCCGTAACACAGCTACCCCGTAGCCTTCCCCAACCTCCTTCCCCTCAAACTTCTCCAGTTCATTTCTTGAGATACTTAAGGACAGCTTTGGTTCAGATGCATTCTGACCCAATTTTTGACATCTGAAAATGTACTTCTACAAACATTTTACTGGCAGCAAGATAAAATGCACTGCTACTAATTTATAGTTTGGGGTTGATTTTTTTTTTTTTTTTTTTGCTTTGCATAAAAACTGGATAATTTTAAAAGAAAAGAAACACAGGTCCCAAGAGATGAACAGAAGCCACAAAAGCCACCTGTACTTTTGTCTGCTAGCTATGTCTTTTCCAAAAGGCCAAGAAAAAGCTGAGGTAAAAAACGCACTCTTCCTCCTACAGACACCCAACTAACGCTCATTTCCTAATGGTCTTTGACAAGAAAACGTTGGATAAATAATGCAAACCTCGCAACCTAGATGATCAGATTCCTTTGTGGGAACTGATCCTGTGAATATTCACATGTGAAGAGCCCCTAGCCAGCCTGAGGAGAAAGGACGCATTACAAAACCCTGCAGATCTTTCAGAAAGAGATGGAAGAACACATACAATGAGTTATTGCGCTTCCGCCTCTTTTGGTATGAGGAATTGTTTTCCACGTTACCATGCTGTGCTTGTTTTGTTTCCTGCACCATTCACGATATTAATTTAACTCTGCTCCCTTGTCTGAAACGCATTTGTGTCAGACCAATTCTTGTATAACCACCATTTCATTCATTATGGTTTTGGCAATTTTTGTAAATACTAAGAACGCTACAGGGAAAAAGACTCACTGCAAGTCCAACACTGCATCTACCTGCTGTCGTCATGGCACAGCAACGGTGTGCGCAGCCCAACGGGGCGACAGCATCTCCTGTTTCAGGTGTTCAAAGAAAACAAATCAGAGCATAATGACCTAGGAAATACACAACATAAAATTCTTCTACCTTGCAGGCCACACGAAGCAGTGGAGCGTTTACGAAGGAAGGGAAGAGAGAGGCAAAGGAAACTTAAACCAAGGGTCGTCGGTTGCCCCAGGGCCGCCAGGCTGTTGGCACCAGCCGTACCTATGGAGGTCGGCGCGGTGCGGCCCGGCTGGGCCCGCAGGCAGGTTAAACACATCGTTTTCCCGTTCGTTCTCTGTCTGAGCGCGTTCAACTGGCACAGCCAGGAGACGGGGGTGCCCGGCGCTCCCAG